>CM045769.1:10308249-10966999 GCA_025200525.1 Camellia lanceoleosa
TGAGTAGTAAAAGTACAGACTGCTTGATATGGTCTAATGATGCTGTAGGCCATGTTCAGTTTTCCGTGTTTGGTTTATATTCTCACAGTACCTTCCTTCTTGGTTCTAATCTAAGAATCTGAAAACATATTTGGAGCACTGTATTGCCCCCAAAAGTCTCATTCTTTTGCTGGTTGGCCTGGAAAAACAGAGTGAAATCTTCAGAATTCTTGCATAAGATTGGTATACTCGATAGCAGTGCTTCGACTCTCTGTTCCTTCTATAAATCTGAAACTGAATCTGCTATTCATGTCTTGCTTCCTTGCCCTTTTTCTTGGTTGATTTGGTCTACAGTGATTCAAGAATGGGGTTTCAATGGTGCATTCTAAATTCAGTAGCTGGTCTGCTCACTTGGTGGATGGGTGGGAGATTTCAAAAGTCTGACTGATTAATTTGGAGAACCATCCCCTTAGTTGTTCTTTGGTGTCTTGGAAGCATAGGAATGATTGTGTATTTTCCGTGGCTCAACGTAACTTTTTTGGTTTGCTTGAACTCATCAAAATGAGAACTGCCCTTTGGTTCAATGCATCAGTTAAGGATTTCCCCTACTTAGTTGATGACCTAATCTTCAAATGGAAACAGATTAGGGGCATGGTTTGATCTTCCAGCTGTCTTTTGGTTTGTTTATTCTTTTCTTTGGCTGGTTCCTTATCAACCATGGGGAGCTCGCATTTTTTGCTTGAGTTTGTGTGTTCTCTTGCTACTTGCAGCTCCTCTTCTTTATTGATTGTATCTTTTCTCTTCATTATCTTCAGTCAAATTTCTTTGCTGATCAAAAAAATAAAATAAAATTATGAACGTGTTTTCCATTATTAAGTTAATATCCAATGAGCTTTGCTTATAATTAAAACATTAAAAAAAAAAAATGCTTACCGCCATTTTGTTATACGACAAACATGTGAATTCTAACCTACAAAACCCAACCTTGCTCAAGTGTACATTTTTTTATCCACCAACTATTGGGTATGTGGATTTTGATAAGTACTATTTGTTAGGGTGTTTTAAGCATGCATTTACATTACATAAGTGCATTGGATTGAACATATGAAGAATTAGAACCAAACGAGAGAAAACGAATAGAGATCGAACAATCAAATTGAATAGAATTGTAAGAGTGTGATTGTAATTGTGTTGTGCTTGACTTTATTTGTTTAGGTCGGGTGCCAAACCATCAGTATGTGTACCGAGCGGCCCACTGGGAGTAACACTGTTGTAAAGATATGTTCAATCATATTTATTTTCTGATAAATAAATTATATTGTTTACTGAAAATGGCACTTTTTATCATATATGGGTGGGTTTAGGTCGTGACAATATGTTAATTTAATTTTTCATTTTTTAATTCTACTTTTAACTGATTTAGTTTTAACGTTAGAAAAAATAAAAATTTCCCACTTCTAAAACACTCTAAAATCTCACTTATGAACATAACTTATAGTCATATAAAAAAATAAAAATAAAAGATTAATTATACAAAAAATACTATAAGTTCACTTTTGCAGAAAAAAATAAAAAAACACTCTACAAAATCCATACTCAGATAGGTAAGGCACATATACACATTCTTTTTCATTGTTGCATCTTCACCTATAACCACTTCTTATCTGTTCATCATGTTATCAAAATAAATCTCTTGCATATCACTTAGGCCTCGTTTGGGAACATACTAATTTAGTAACTTTTTGGCTAATTAGCTAAAAAGGTAGGTAAAAAAAACTTGTATGTTTGGGATGACTTTTTGGCTAATTACGAAAAACTGTGCAAAAAGTAGAGAGAAAAGAGAATCTTTGACTTTTTGGTATGGGTTGTTGGCTTTTTGGCTAATTGGCTAATTTAGCCACTCCTCAAACGGGGCCTTAATTCCCCAAAAAAAATTTCCGTACATATACTCGCTCAATTCTGGTTGGTAACTCAAAAAAAAGGGTTGCTCAAATGGCCTGAGTCTAAAACGACGCCGTTTTGAGTTTTTTTTTTTTTGCTTTTCCTTCTCGTTTTTCTGAAGATGAAGCAGATGAAGGTGAAGAAAGAAGAAGAAGAGACAAGAAAGAGAGAGAATCAACACATCATCATCTTCAACAACATCATCACAGAGAGAGAAAGACATCAACACAGAAAGAGAGAGAATCAGCAACAACTTCATCAACACTCATCATCATCAACAACATCCTCATCATCATCATCAACAACATCTTCATCAATACATCATCATCATCATCAATAAATTTTTTTTCCCCCTTTATCTTCAGATCCAGATCTACTAGAAAGGGAAAAAAAAAGAAGAAAAAAAGCAGAGAAAACAAAGGAGGCGATCGACGATACCCATCGGCAGAGAGAGAGAGAGACGCCGCCATCACCGTCGATCTTCCTTCTCTTCCTTCTTCACCATCACCGCCATTGCCTCTTCTCTCTTCCTCTTCTCTTCTCTCTCTCTCTCTCTCTCTCTCCTCTTCTTTTTTCTTTGTCTGTATTTGAAAGTAAGAAAAATAAAAGAAAAAAAATACCCAAAACGATGTCGTTTTGGGTATTTGAGCCAATTTCGAGCCACTTTTTTCGAACAATGAAGTATTATTCATATCGTTAGTAGCACTTTTGCTAAATTTTCTGTTATGCTAAAGTTATTAACTAAATTTACTAACTTTTTCTTTTTTTAATTTTTTACAACACTACTCACATGTGTGTAAAAAATTTTGATATATAATGATCTAATTTGTAATGGCGAATAAGGTTTTTTTGGGTAAGTAATGGCGAATAAGTTGGTTCGGGGCGTACCAAAAAAAACACATTTTTTTTTTGTCTTTTTATTGTTTTTGGGTCATATTACCTCTCTATTTTTCTATATATTTTTTTTTATAAAAAATTAAAAAGTACACTTATTTATACCAATCAATTATAGTTGTCATAATCTTCCGTTACACCTTTTTTACCAATCATATTTAGTTTTATTGTACCACATGATCATATCCATATGGCAACGAATAACTTGTGATTCAATAGTAGACAAAGAATAATACTAGAAATCATGAAATATTTGATGAAAAATTTTCCCCTTTTAATTAGTGTATGATATTTTATTATATTTGTAATCTAAAAATAAAAATATTTTATAATCATTTTCGTAACCCTTTTTTTTTTTCCATAATTCTTAACCTTAAGTAGAGAATGAGCAAGGATCCTTTAGAGTTTTTTTTTTTTAAAGTTTTCTAGAGTGGTGTATTGTGTGGTTGAGATTTAATAACAAGTTATATCAATTTTTCAGCATTAAATCTCAACCACGCAATCTATCACTTTGAAAACTTTAGAAAAAAAACACTCTAGATAATCCTTGGTAGTAGATAATAGCCTCTTTGGTCGCTTTTTCTTGCTTCAGTGTCACCATACTCCCTCAGTCCCCTACTCCCTTTTCCCCCTTGTCTATATGTCTCTCTCTATTTGTGTTTCGGTTGAGAAATTGAGAAGAACATGGCGAGGTATTATCGCAATCTACAGATCAAGTCCATATCAGCGAAAGGCCTAGAGCGAGTGAACCTTTCCGGGAACAAGATGGAGGCGTACGCCTACGTCTTGATCTCCGGCAGTGGCAAGCAGAGGACCGTGGTGGACAGAGTCGGGGACACGAACCCGACCTGGAACGGTACCATGAATTTCATGGTGGAAGAGGAGTCAGCGGAGGACCAGATTCTGATGTTCGAGCTCTGCTGTTGCGAGCCAAACGGGGGCGATAAAGACATAGGAGAAGTGTTTGTGAATGTTAAAGACCTGATGGGGCCGATCGAGGGTAGTTTGACTTATCATGTTCTTCGAACCCCGCCTGGAAATCCCAAGGGTAAGCTCAATTTCATGTATGAGTGGGGTGACCAAGTTGCCGGAGCAGTGTTGACTCCTCCTACTCCTCCTACTCCTCCTCCGCCGCCTGCCTTCACCGCTTATAATCCTCCTCCACCGCCATATGCAGCAGCAGCAGCGGCAACTGGGCAATATCTACCATATCCTCCTCCAGCCCCGGTGATGCTGATGGGACCACTGCCACCGGGTAGTTATGGATACCCACTACCTCCTCAACCTGGGTATGGGTACTGGTACGGGTACGGGTACGGCCCACAGACTGAGCGTGCAAACAACTCTGGAAGCATTGGAGGATGGCTAGGCAGAGTCATTGCCGGAGCGGCAATTACTGAAATCCTCAATAATATTTCACTACCATGATGATTTCGGGTTTTGCGAGGGTCGCTTTCATGGGCTGCTGATTACAAGCTTTTTTACTTTTATGGGTCATTTTATTTTGAGCAATGAATTATTATGTGTTTTGTAGCTTTAATACTCTATATCTATTATGTATTATGCTTGCCTTATATTTGTTTTAATCTCATCTTCAAAATTGAATGTCTTGTTGTGCATATATATATTTCTTACAATTGAAACTCATGATTTTCCTAACAGCTGCTTCAAAATTTCTTACAATTGAAACTCACATGATTTTTTTTTTCTTTTTTTCTTTTTTGTTTTTTTTGAACAGCAAACAAACAATTTTATTAGATAGAGAAAAAGAAGGAAGTTACAAGTAGCTTGGGAAAATCACATGATTTAGCTTGGGCAAATCACTCTAAACCCTAAACTCACATGATTTTCCTAACAGGTGCTATAAATTTTTATTTATTTATTCCCCATATTCATCTTTGCAAACATTTTCATTCTTATTGATTTAGATTTTGAGTTCTTTCTCTTTCTTTTATTTTTGACATATAATCGCTAAGCTTTGTTAGTATATCAATCTTTCAATTTTCATTTTTATTTTATTGAAAGACATTTTTTGGCTTTATATATGAAGATTAATATTACTCTTTGTTGGAATCTGTGAAAACCAAGGCATGCAGATCATCTTTGCATTCATCTAATTGTAGGAATTTTATTTCGTTTACATATTATGTTGTGACTTGTGTTATGTGTGATATTTGTTAGGAGATTGTGTTTCGAATTAGAAATTAGATGTATAAAAGACTTAGAAACCCTTAAGTGATGAGTTTAATAGGTCTAACCTAATGTATAGAACCTTATGTGAAGTTAACTAAAAATTTAGTTGTGATTAGTGTAAATTAAGAATGATTAATTAAGTTTTAATTTAGATTAATTGGATTAATTAAGTGCTAATCAT
The DNA here is from genome assembly GCA_025200525.1 of Camellia lanceoleosa. NCBI lineage: Eukaryota > Viridiplantae > Streptophyta > Magnoliopsida > Ericales > Theaceae > Camellia > Camellia lanceoleosa. Next base: position 10,313,438 of record CM045769.1, read on the forward strand.
AATTAATTAAGACAAAGATTTGATTGATTAAGCTAGTGCATAATTAGTAGTTATAAGTTAATTCTATTCAAATAAAATAAAAGAGAAGGCTTGAGGCTATTCTAGAATTTAAGAGGTGTGAATCATTTCTTTGTGCTGGAGAACTCAACTATAGAGAGAGAGAGAGAGAGAGAGAGAGAAGAAGAAGAGGTTAGACTCAAGCTTCATCAACATGTTGAATCATTCATCAATTCTAGGTAAGATTTCTAAGTAAAATCTTGTGGATAATCCTTCCCACAACATGAATTAAGAAAGAATTGGAGTCCATTGCTTTTAATTTGAATGAATTAAGGTATAGGTTGAAGATCATAAGCTAAGTTAATAAACATGACAAACAATAACAAATTTTCTTCAAATTGAGTTTAAGTTTGAAAACTTTGATGTATTTGAGTTGTAAACTTGCATGCACCATTAGTTTTGAAAAGATTTGGGCCATTCAATTTTATACTATGAAGAAGAGAAAGAAAAAGTTTTGAAAACATTAAGTTCCATTTTTGTTTTCTAGTTTTGAAAGATCATACATATCGATTTTGTTTTTATCTTTAGGTCAATCAAGAGTTGTTCCTTGTCACCTTTGTGTTGTGACTGTACACTTATGAGGAAGTGCAAGTGGCCGGTTGAATCGTGAAGCGTAGGCCGAGAGGAGAGGTATTGGATTTACAACCAGTCATGCCTGCCTGGGCCAAGATCTCATAATATGCATACTTATGTTAAGAAAGAAAGAAACCAATGGGAGTAGTACTGACAGAAATAGCAAGAAAATAGGATAGAAAACCAAGATCTTTAAGGGCAAACACAATAACTCATTACAAGAAATTACATTTTTGGCAATTAAATTTGGCGACTAAAAAAACTTTAGTCACCAAAAGTTGTGGAGTTGACGACCAAAAATTATATTAGTCGGCAAAAGTACAAGAGTTAGCTACTAATATTTTTTAGTCGGTGTATATTGATTAGTGGCAACTCAAAAAAATAGCCACTAAAAATGTCACAATTGGCGACTAAAAAAATTGTTAGTTGCTAAATATGCCACAATTGGTGACAAAAAAAAAAAAAAATTGCCATATAGTTATTTTTGGCTACAAAAATTATTTAGTCGCTAAATGAAAAACAAAAATTTATTTTTTATATTCAGCGACCAAATGTTTGGTAGGTAAAAACTTATTTTTAGCGACGAACTAATATTTTAATCGCTGTATAGTTACTTTGGGCTACTAAAATTTTTTAGTCATCGAATGACAAAACAAATATTTACTTTTTATATTTGGCTACCAAACGTTCGGTAGCTAAAAACTTATTTTTACCGACCAATTAATATTTTAGTGGCTGTATAGTTAGTGTTGGTTACTAAAATTATTTAGTCGCCAAATAAAAAACAAAAATTTACTTTTTATATTTGGCGACCAAACTTTTGGTAGCTAAAAACTTATTTTCAGCTACCAACTAATATTTTAGTCATTGTATAGTTACTTTTGGTTACCAAAATTATTTAGTCGCCAAATGAAAAATACAAATTTACTTTTTATCTTTGGTGACCAAAAGTTTGGTCGCCAAAATTTTGTTTTCAGTGACTACAAAAAATTTTAGTCGCCAAAGATGTAAAATATTTGGAGGGATTTAAAAAAATAATTAGCGACCAAAATATTTGGTGGCAAATTGTGTAAAATGATATATATATTTTGTTTCCGAACCAAACCCTAAACAAAAACCAGTGCCTCTCTCTCTCTCTCTCTCTCTCTCTCTCTTTATTTTCAAGGTCTCTCACCATCTCCCTCTCCGTCTCCGTTTCTGTTGCTCCTTTCCCCTCCCTCTCTCACCTCTGGTCCTCCTTGCGTTTGCCAGCAGCCGGAGCACCTCCTCCTCCTTTGCCATCGCCACTATTTGCTCTCACTCCGGTTGAATTGCCCATCGCTCTCCGTCGGTACATTGTCTCATCGCCACCGTCACTCACTGTCGCTCATCGTCTCAAGCCGATTGATTTTGATTTAGGTATTTTTCTTTCTTTCTCTCTCTCTTCCCCTTCCTTTCTCTATTTTTCCATTTTGATTTAGGTATTTCTTCCTCCATTTTGATTTAGGTATTTCTTCCTATCACATCTTTCACCTTCCAACTATTTGATGCAATGCTTGAATCAAAAAATTATCTCTCTCTATACTCATCTTCTTCTTCTACTTATTCTGTTGTATTTTGAAGTCACAATAGTGAAAATGCAGTGTATTAGGCAAATCGTGAAATTGCTCAATATCTGACTATTTTTTGTTCTCTTGTTTGGACTTGTCAAAAATGATTTTGCCTTGTACATGATTATGTGGCAATGTGAAATCATACATCTGAATGGGATCTTAGATAGGACATGTAGATTTTTTGTTCATCTTCTTTACCATCATGAATTATCAAAATTATTAAAACGACCAGGAGTAATGAGTAATAATGCAAAGAATGGAATGTTTGCAGGTGATTGTTGCATTTGATGGGATTAGTTTGGACTCAAAATAAGCAGGAAACACTTGGTGTAACGGAGAAAGAAAAGGAAACATTAAATTTCTTCTTATTATAGCAAGAGACCTTTTCTATGGTGATTGTGATGTTTTCAAGAATAATTGTTCTTATTTGAAACCCTTAATTCTGTCTGCATGCTGCCACAGTTAATGAAAAACCTTTCATTTAATCCAACCAATAGCCACCTTGTAATTTGAAACTAAAACAAACCTTAGTATCCTCCCTATCTTTTTGTCACTTGTTTTTTTTTTCTGCTCTTTGACAAATGGACACTTTATGTATTTGCTGATGTCCATTTTTTGTCTTTTTGGAATAAATATATGCAAGTACTTGTAAATTCCTTTTGCAGTGTACTAATGGATATTTCACTCATTAACCTAGGTCAAGAAAATTTGTCCAAATGATCCTGATGCTACTAAGAAATTGAAGGAATGCAAGAAAACTGTAATGAAGCTCAAATTTGAAGAAGCAATTGTAGTACCTGAGTCTGAAAGGCGTTCAATAGTTGATTCTATTGATTTCCATTCTATAGGTATTGTTTGTTTTGTAATTTTTCCTTAACTTTTTTAAAAAAAATATTTAACTGTTATATTTTGTTTACTTTCTTTGTACATTTTGTGTACAACATGGACGATGAGTTTTCCATTTTGCCCTTTCAAAATTAGCAAAGCTAGAACTCCAATAAACTAGGTAAAACAAATTTATGCTGTTGGACTAAACTTTTCATTGGAAAAAGTTACATAATGTCAAAAAGTGGGAAACACCAATTGGTGTTCTCCCTTTATAGCCTTTATAGATTAGTATAGATAAACTTTTGTTGCTAATTAAAAAAGCTGCCTGTATTTTAGGAAAAATGAAAAAAGGAAAGGAGAAAACAAAACACGATAATATAAGTAGTTATTTTTATTGCCTAGAAATTATGATGAAAAGATGAATTTCTTATTCAATAAATTCAATGTACAAGCTATACTCATATATATAGTGCTACAACTATATCTATACAAGAGATATGTATCTAAAGCACATGTGTTAATTCTTGAAACTGTCTAACCATCTAACAAACTATCAAACTGTCTAACTATTATCTGTTTTGAGCTAGCTCGACTTTATTGCTGAAACAGAACCGAAGCTGAGCTGCTATGCTTGGGCTTTGATGGTTGATGGCTTTGATGCAATGTCCCCAACATTCCCCTTCAAGCTAATGGGGTGAGTGAACTCCATAAGCTTGTCTTTGAGATACAAAAATCTAGAGACGGAGACAGGTTTAGTGAAGATGTCAGCCAACTGGTCAATAGTGGGAATATACTGAAGAACCAGCTTTTTAGCAAGAACTTGTTCTCGAACATAGTGACAGTCCACTTCAATGTGTTTAGACTTGGAATGAAATACTAGATTGGAAGCCAAAGCCATAGCAGAAATATTGTCACACCAGAGAGTAGGAGGCACAAGAGAGGCAATAGACAATTCAGTGAGGAGCATGCCAATCCAAGCCAACTCTGCAGCAGTATGGGTGAGAGAACGGTACTCTGCTTCAGCGGAAGAGCGAGAGACTGTGGCTTGCTTTTTGGCGGACCAAGACACCAAGTTAGAACCCAAAAATATACAATAACCTGAGGTAGATTTTCTGTTTGAAACATCTCCAGCCCAGTTAGAATCAGAGTAGGCTTGAACATCAAAAGAGCTGGGAGAATAGGTTAGACCATGTCCAACGGTACCTTTAACAAAAGCGTGATCGTTTAAGCTGCGACAAAATGTCCAATGGTGGGAGCATGCATATGCTGGCAAGAGTGATTAACTGCCAAAGAAATATCTGGATGAGTTATGGTGAGGTATTTGAGAGCACCAACAAGGCTACGATAGAGAGTAGGATCAAAATATGGAGTTGATGAATCAGGAGCAAAGGAAGGTTTAACTGAGATAGGTGATGGACAGGGTTTACAATCAGCTAAGCCTACCTTACGAAGAATATCCTCAACACATTTCTGTTGGGACAAAACATAGCCAGTGGAAGTTGGTGTAATGGAAATACCCAAAAAATAGGATAAGTCACCAAGTTCTTTCATAGAGAAGGCAGTGTGCATATGAGAGATAAGTGTTTGAATGTGAGAAGCATCATTGCCTGTGACTAAAATGTCATCCACATAGACCAAAAGAGTAGTGAAAATGTAGTCTTTGGTTTCTTTGGATGAATAAAGAAGAATCACACTTGCTATTATGAAACCCTTGAGATAAAAGATAATTGGAAAATGTAGAATACCACGCCCGGGGTGCCTGTTTCAAGCCATATAAGGCTTTCTTGAGATGGCAAACATGATGAGGGTAATCTAGATGAACAAACCCTGGTGGTTGAAGCATAAACACTTCTTCTTCAAGAACTCCATGAAGGAAGGCATTGGATATATCCATTTGTTTCAAGGGCTACTGATGATGAAGAGCTAGACAGAGCAAAATTCTGATAGTTGGAAGCTTAGCTACAAGACTAAAGGTCTCTTGAAAATCCACACTGTAGACACCCCATTTTTGACCGAACTTAAGACTCAGACGTCACCGATTGAGCCCTCGGTGATGTTCCATATTGTGCTCGTTCAGAAGTCTCAGAGTCGCGGCCGTGCGCCCTGCCTCCGGACTTCCGAACTCTCTTCTGTGCCTTGTCTCGGTTTGCGAACCAGACTCGATTTTCTCTGTTTTCTTTCTTGAGAGGAGGGAGAGGTCCCGTAGACCATCTCTCAGTGGCCGTGGGCTACATTTCGTGGCCGTAGGCCATTTGCCATTCGAACCGGTTCGGTTTTTGAACCGTCAAGCCGTGTGCCTCGGTTGGGACCACCCAACCATCTCCGATTCCTCCGGTTTTGGAATGCATCTCATTTACTCCCTTGAGGACACTTGCGGTCTTAGATACCCGCCGTGGCCAAACACCACTTCGGTGCTTAACGGCGGTTTCGGGATCGGCTGCGTGTTTTGGCTCCCGAGCATTCGTTTTGCATCGGTTTTTGTTCATTTTTGGCAGGTACCTCTGTTTTATCACCAGGAAGATCACTGGAGGGTGGGAGGCCAGTAATTATCTCAACAACCAGTTATGCTCCTCCGGCGTCCCCCGGCGCCCGTTTTTCTCACTTCCGGGCTAATGTTGAACACCCTAGGGCCATTTTCTTCGAGCCAAAATCACATATTTGTGTTGTACACACATGAGAGGATCCTAAAAACACATGGCCGGCCAGAAATTCTCATTGACCCTTTTGAACCCCTTCTAAAAGTGGCATGTTGTCTCTCTTGTTTCAGAGTTGCCAATTTCCAACCATAGGGTCTTGTTGTATACACATGGGAGGACACCAATCTTTGGTGGCCGGCCAGAAATTCTCATTGGCCCTTTTGACCCCTAGCCGGCCGGCCAGCCAGCCGGCCACCTACAGCAAAAGTACCTAGCAGGCCTGCTTCCTCAGTGTGAGTCCATTCCAACTGTGTCTTGGTTTTTTCCCAAAAATATCTCTATCCGGGGGAACTTTTTGGAGGGAAATAAGAGCTCATTTCCCTCCACTTTTGTAAGGACTCTCCTCTCCCTCTCTTGTCTAGATTGCTGTCCTCCCAACTCAAGAAAAAGGGTTAGAAGAATTGTTTTGAGCATATACATCCATATCATTCCATTTCCTTCAAGTTTAGGCTCCATTTTTCCATCATCTTCAAGCTCTACCATCACCACTCCATTCCAGCAGCAAAGGGAGGAATTCCAGCAGCTTAGAGTCATCAAATCTGGTCCAAGAAGCAACAAAAGTATTGGTCTTCAAGGGTAAGTAGACTTTCCCCCTTTTGTAGCTCATTTTTGCACCAACTTCTTAGCCTATTTGCTTATTGTTTTGGAATCTGACCCTAACTGAAACTAGGTCTATTTTGAGCTATTATTCATGTTTATTCAAGGGCTCAACCCTGTTTGAGCCCTCCATTTGGTACTTGTTTCAATATCCTCTTATATGCCATTTTTTTGCATGAAATTTCTAGCCTATGAGTGATCTGTTTTCAAGCATAATGTAAACTTTAAGTGGGCCTATTTTGATCCCCTCTTCAACATTGAAGAAGGGCTCAACCCTGTTTGGGCCCCCTATCTTGTACTTATTTCATAATCTCTCCTATTTACCGTAAGTTTGCATGATTTTTTTGGCCTACATGTAGTCTGTTTTGGAGCATGTCATGAACTGTGAGTAGGCTTATCTTGTGTCCCTATACAACATTGTAGAAGGGATCAACCTTGTTGGGGGTCCCCATGTTATACTTGTCATTATACCCCTCTTTGACTCCCATTTTTGCATGCTTTTTTAAGCTTATCTAGCTTCTGTTTTCGGCCATCATCAGAACTGGAAAGAGTCATTTTTTGATCTTCTTGACATATTTCATTAAGGGTCTTTTCTGATTTGATGAATTTTTGGGGTACCTCATGTTATAGCCTTATGTATCCTAGTTCTTGCATCACATTTTTAGCATGTTTTCATACTGAGTTGGGGGATGTCATCTACTGTAAATGTGCATATTTTTAGTCCCTCTTCAGTGTTTTAGAAGGGTATTTTTCCATTTGGACATTGCATATATCACTGACTTCAATACCCCTCTTGGGGAGCCATTTTTGCATTCTTGCTTAATCCTATGTGTGCTTGATTTTTAGCCTTTTTTATGACTGAAAAAAGCTTTTCTTGGGGCTGCCTTTCTACTGTATTTTCATTCCATGTCTATATTGTGCATGTTTGGTATAGCTATAGGCCATTTCGGGTGCCTAAATTCATGTTTCGGGGCCATTTCATGCATCGGGTGTACTTTCGCCTCATTTTGGGGCTGTTTTCCCCCACATTTCAGTGCCAAAATTCCATTGGCATGTTTGCATATCATTTCCATGCCATTTCATGCCTTAGGGCCATCGCCTCGGTTCTTGCCCGTGTGCGCATTTGAGCACTTCATTTTCATCCATCAGCCTCTTACGTGAGTGTGGCTGAGGCTCACCCATGTTAGTGTAAGTCCATTTTGCATCCTGTATGCCATTTTAGCATCATTGCATTCCGTATGCCATCACCTCGATTTGCGTGCCCATGTGCACGCATTTGAAACATCTCATTCATCCGGCCTCTTATGTGAGTGTGGCTGAGGCTCTCTCATGTTGGTGTAAGCCCATATTGCATTGCATATCTCATTTTAGCATCATTGCATTCCGTATGCTATTGCCTCGGTTTGCGTGCCCGTGGGCACGTGTTTGAACATCTCATTTTAGTCTCATTGTATATCATATTTAAGCGTTTCATGCCTCTATGTCATCGCCTGTATCGTGCAGCGTGCCGCATCATTCGAGGCATCTCATTCATAGCATTGTGCATCTTTGGGATTGTATTTTAGTTGCATTCATGCATATCATGCATATTGCATCGTGTTAGGATAGGAGTTAGCAGACGCGAAGCGAACGCGTTTGTACTCAGGAATGTAGAATAGGTCTCAATTCCCAAGTCACCGACCCTCCGGATTACCCATGATGGAGTTAGGTTTTGTTGTAGCATTCATCTGCATTCATCCAACATTGAGTTGTGCAATCCGACTCCTCGACCATCATGCATCGATATGCGTGATTGGTGGCACGAGGATCGAGGCATGCATATATTTGTGAAATACATTACTATGCCCCTTTCCTGCTCTCTGTTGCAGCAAAATGAAGAATCAGTAACTTTTGGTCGCGCGCATTTAGAGAAGGGTGCAAGCGAGGCTAATTAGGGGCATCCTAGTGGATTTCGCGCCAAATGACCCGGCATATATCATTCATCGAATCGGCAGACCTGGCTTGCATGCGATTCTGACTTTCTTAGTTAATTTGTTAATTAATTAGGAATTTGTATATTTATTGATTTGTATTATTCTTTCATTTTGGGAATTGTATTATTTATTCGGACCCTCTGGCGAGGCATAATTATAATAAGTGTGGGTGAGTGTGATGTATGTCTTCAACCCACGTTTTCTTCCTTTTATTTACCGCTTATGATGGTTAGATATAGGGCATATTTCAATTAGCATCTGATGTATGACATGTTTGCATCATTCATCTGTTTTGCATGCAGGCTCGGCTCATCATACAAAGCTGCATTTGTATTTCAATTCCAAATTGAACACGTGTTAGTTGTAGCATTTCACATGCCATGTTTAGAATAAGCGAACTGCTATAGTTTGCATCTTTGCATGTGTTGCATTAGACATTTCGGTATGCTTAGGATCATGCATGGATTTCTAACAAGCCTGTTTTGGCTTGGAGTACTCGGTGAGTTTATGCTTTAGCATCCTTGCATGCATGTGAGTGTTGCCATGATAGCATGCTTACCATGAGGCTAAATGCTTATGTGATATAAGCGCCTCGAATGCCTATGGGTGGAGGTTGAGTTACTTGAATTGGAACAATTCATCAAATGTATTTTAAGCCCACTAGATAGTGGCAAAATCATATTTTCTTAAGCCCACAGGGTGGCAAATCACGTCTTAGCCTACTGCGGTAGCACCATCAAACCATTTTCAAAAACAAACATGAAGTGTTTTGTTCCAATTGAGCGACTCGATCTATACTTGTATGTTTGTGCATCACATAGTAACCTAGGCTAATACTTAGGAATAAACGCACAATGTTTTCAAAATAAGATATCATGGTTAGTAGAGGCGGTCTTTGGCCGGCGGCGAGTGCTCACAGTGACCTTCTGTCGTACCCAAGTTCGAGCGAGGCAACTTTGGTGATTCAGATAGCGTGGCCTTTGGCGCAGTCGGGGTTTCCTAAATTTCCCATTTTAAAATATTTAAGTGGCGACTCTGTCTGTGGCGATCCATGTTTAGCACTTCTTTCAAAAAAAAAATCTGTTTTCAAAAGCGATTTGCGGATTTGGACTCTTTGGTTCAAGATTAAGAAGCGTGACATTTGAGTCCTTGGTGTAGTGACCCAATATCGAACGAGCAGGGGGGACTCGCCTCCCTTCCGGGATCGTTCGGGGACCTCTGATTCTGGCGACTCTTTGGGGAGTTAGAGAACTTGACTCGAACTCATGATATCTGGTTTTGACTACACTTGTGTGTTTCTTTGCATTGCATTTGCATTAGTGCGCCTAGGACACCATGTTTGCCATCTGCTATTCTGGCGGTTTCTTGGGAGGCTTGTCTTGTCAAGGCATGTCCATAAGGTGACGATTCTGAGCTCTGCCGATATAGAACACAAACCCGGTTTCTGGGGCACCCTTTGACCATTCGACCTAGTGCATATTCGTATCCATAGTGACCATTCCAAACTAGGATGGGTTGCTTACCCGTTTATAGGTTGTTTGAAGCATTGCGTGCGTAGTGAAACCCTAGTTCTGACAAAATAGGGCGAAACCCTACTAACATAGGGGTGTTTCGGCTCTCTCTTATACGCTATGTGCTTGTTAGAGTGTGCCTCTCTGAGAATACATGTATCGGTTGAGTTTGGAGCAGCTGCGAACTGGGCATCGGTCGATATCGAGAATTAGTTGTCTGCGGATATCGATTGATTTTGAGGAAACGATGTCTGAGAACAATGATCGATGATTGAGGCGGTGTATTTTGACTTATCAAGCTGTGTGTTGAATGCTTATTGTGTGTTGTGTATATTTAATTTATCTTTGTTATCTTTGCCCGTTATTACAGTTATTTATTTCCTTTTCGCTTTATTATCTTTTTGCTAGGCGGGTTTTTATACGATTGCTACGAACCAATAGATACCCCCAAGCACTTTGGACACGAGGTCGCCGACTCAACGATCCAGGATCTCGTTGGCGGACATCGGTGTTCCTCTCTACCCCGATTATCGAGAAGAAGGCGAGGCGCGGTGTGTCGAAACGAGGATTCTTAGGAACGAAGCGACTTTGACGATGTGATCAGTTGAGATTTACGTATGCGCCATAGAGGTACATTCTCGGTCATTCGGATGGAGCAATGAGAATACGCCGAGGATGGAGGCGATGATCGCGGATGCGAGCATAAAGCAGATGCAAGATGATGCCATCCATGGCGGAATTTTCCAAACAACAAGCGCGATCATGGCCGGCGGTCGGTGATTACTAAGTACAGCTTGAGAATCTGGCGTCTGCTTCACATCAGACTCCTCCTCCACCAGCGGCTCCACTACCTGAGCAGGCATCTACTGGTCAGAATACCCTGCCAAATCCTCAGAATATCCTCCCGAACACCCAGAATACCTTGCCCAATGTCCAGAACGCTCAAGAGGACACAGGTTTTCCAACGGGGCTGGCTCCGCCCCCACTTCTGCCGCAACTGTCCAAGAATCTTACACCTAACCACCCGGACTCTCCATTTGAGTTCGAGGTGGATCATACAACTCTAAAACTGAGTAAGCTGGAAAAGCTTTTCAAGAAATCGCAGGGGGTGAAGGCCATCCCAGACATAGAAGATGGGTACACTGATGTGGCCGTAACATTGCCGGACAGATTCAAGATGCCACAGATTGACCGTTTTGATGGGTCCGGAGATCCCATCGTCCATCTTCGACTATTTTCAGACATCCTGAGACCAATGGGCCTAACCCAACCACAAAAGCTTTCCTTGTTTGGCAGAACTTTGTCAGGGGTGGCGGCCATCTGGTACGCAAAGTTAGAAGATGATGTGAAGAAAGCTGGGATGAAATTTGAGGCCTTCGTTGCCTGATACTCATATAATACCGGTCGAGATTACAACATGTGATCTCGAAACAACAGCGAGGAACAAAAAGACTTTCTCGATTTTGTAACTTCGGTGGAAACAAAGGCATCGATGATGACCTTGAGGCCAGATAAAGATCAAATTCGGATGATTATGCGCCAATCTCAAAGATTAAGCGAGAAAATGAGTCGTACTCCTTTCCACCTTCTCAGTTACGAGATGGAGTTTGATCGAGATCACGATGAAGGAAGGTTTGATCGACCGGGGCCAAAGCGACCGAAGGACATTCAACGCAATAACAACGCTTGAGGCCAATGGTATTTGCAAACACAGAGACTTGGTCGGTATGGTCACCACTACTCCCCTTCCCAACCAAGGCCCTTGGCCACACCCTTTTCGATGCTTAGGGAGGCGATAAGCAAGCCGAGATACCAATCGAGGCCAAGAACCTTCACTCCACTATACATGACCTTGTCCAAGGCTCTAGGCGTTCTAATAAAAAAGGGGCATCTGAAACGCCTAGAGCCAAGGCCACTACCAAATCCACTCCCCCCTTCCCACAACCCGACTTTGTCGTACCACAATGACATGGCCATGATCTGAGATCAATGTTCCCAGCTGCGTCACGAGATTCAAGACCTCGTTGACAAGAATATCATTCTACCTCCCGAAAGACCCAACGTCACAACTAACCCACTCCCCGCACATAACCAAGATCCACCGCCCAAAAGAGTCAACCTCATCCAAGCGGGGTCGTTTCCTCGATCCTAGTATCAATATTACTCCCTCTCACCTACCCAAGGGAGGTGATCCTTCTGATTACTAACTTGTGCATGTTGGACACCTTCATAACAATTTGAGCGAGGTGGTGACCTAGAAAATGGAGCAGGCGGGTTTGAGGAGAAGCGAATTAGTGAGTGCAGGATGGGACGGTCTGGGAATTGTCTTTGGAAGAGCTTATGATCAGCGGATATATCTTATCGATGAGCGATCTGGTGAGTGTGAAATTTGCGAAAAATTGAATTGTGCATGATTCGGAGGATGAACTTGAACAAGGGATAGATGATCGACAGCGGTGGAAGAAGATTTTGCCAACCTCTAGTTCTTCAACGACCAAGCGGGGATGCAACAATCAATTGGTTTGAATATGGAAGTCGGCGAGATTGCGGATGGTTAGATGATCGGCTAGATGTTGTGGAAATTGACGAGCAAAGGCGGTGGGGTATCAATGATGGCGGAAGGGCGAGAGTCGAAACGAATTGGGAGGCGCGGTACAAAGAATTTCGCTCGGGATCAAGATATTGTGAAAACCGAACAACAAACCCTACTAACACGGGAGGAGCAAGAGAAGAGGTGGGATTACGAGAGAATCAGGAAAAAAGAACCATGAAGAGGTTGAAAGTCTTTGCGAGCACAAGAAGCGAGGACATCTTTGTGAGCATGTGGGATGAAAGCAGGAAGTGCGAACTTGCGGAACGGATAGGTGTTTGTTGAGCGTCGATTGGGATGTGGTGGGAAGGCGATGACTTATGTCTTGCCCACCTGAGGCGAAGATTGGGCGGTGCTCAACTAGATGATACTTGGTACCTCGATGAGGTAGACCATATGATCGAGGTGGGCGGTATTTCAAGCCCCCACACCTTGACCATCGAGACATCTGGGAAAGATAAAGAGGTAGAAAGCAGAGAGAAGCAAATTGAAGAAGAAGGCATCTTGAGGCAGTTAAAAAGAAATCTGAGACATCTCCATCAGGGGCTTATGGCTTCAAGGGTGCCTGAGGCAGTGTCCTATCTGCTATGGACAAGGCCAAACTCTCCATCGAAACTACGCGAACAATGGTTGGGTGGTTTTTCAGGAGGAGGTTCCCGGCATTAACCTTTTAGACAAGGAATTGCGCTGAGGCGTGAATCATAACAAACCCTCTACATCTCCGTGGAGTGTAGAGATAAGTGGATCGGTGGTACTTGTTGATCTGGGTTTGCTATCAATGTGCCTTGATCGAGCGGCATATGCTGTCGGGTTAAAACCCGTAGACTTCATACCAACCACTCGGTGATCAAAGCTTATGATAATACGGTAGGGAAGTGATGGGGAATTTGTCAAGGTTGAGCCCAGGTTGGTCGAGACAACACAACATTGAATTTCATGTCTTGGACGTTCCCGCAACCTTCAACTTGCTCTTGGGGCGGCCGTGGTTGCACCAAGTGAAAGCAGTCTCTTCCACTCTGCACCAGATGTTGAAATACCCTCACGGGAAGGGGATTGCAATTGTTTTCGGAAATTCATCCATCCATCCATCCACCGCCAGAAGTGTTTACGCCAGTTTTAGAGATCGAGCACGGCACGGAGGATGTATTCTTATCAGGTTCACTTTGGCGGAGGCCCGGGTAGTGCAAAATATTATGGCTGTGAATGAAGGTGTGTACGTTAGTGCTCAATCCGTCTACCTCATGAACAAGCTACAACATATTCCCGGGATGGGATTAGGAAGGAAGCGGCGAGAAAGAATCATTGCGTTGGTGAAGTGCCACACAACCCGCATACCTTTGAATTTGGGTTATCGCCCACCAAAAGAAATTTGGGTGAGAAAGGAAAAAATGGCGATAGAGCGAAGCGGCATTGGGAAGCCTTTTGAATTAATGCACAAGCCCATCGAGGTACCTGAGCAGACGCTTTGTCAGGGAGGAGATTTTCCATTTGTGGCTTCCCGAGCCATGGTTAAGCGGAGAGAAGCGCGTGCAGGTTTGAGATCTTCTTGACACGCAACTATCGGGGATAGCGTTGCCCGCAGCGAGCAGACCCAACAATTGAGGTTGAAGCGAGAATAAGCGGTGGATCACGAGGCCTGAGTTGGAAATGGGGTAGCAGCATGTCTCCTCTTTGATCCTCCGTCGACCAAGTGCTTGGGGATAACCGCGGTTTCCATGATTGGGGATGAAAGCAGTTGCGAGCGACTAGCGACTATCTTGGATGCATCAATCGCACCCTCTCTCACTTGGCAGTATGAGGTGGGATTTTTGTCTAGAAGCACTAGGTCAGGTAGTGAGTCGGAATCTGATTCCAGGAGTCTGTGAGTCGAATCGAGTTCGGCTCATTAGTCTGGTCTGGTACTCTGAGGATGTTAACCGGATGCCTGATCTATCGGTCGTCTTTTTCCTTTGAGTCTGTTGTAACCAATGAATTGGATGATTTGGATGTGCCTAATGAGAATGAACTATCTGTGGTTTAGAGTACTTTTATGCCCTAATTTATTGCATTAATTAGGACTTTCAAAATTTTGATCAAAGCAGCGAGGGCGAAGTTCCTCGGTTTTACGTTTAATTGAGCAAGAGCAAGAGATTTGTCAAACCATTAATGGATGAAATCATTACCGTGAACATTAGTCTTGAAGAGGACCGTGGCTAGTCGGATCGGGTCCACGTTGTCTTCGAACAGCGGCGCTTAGTCGCTTTATTAAAAAATTTCAAAGGCGTTTTGCGTGGTCCTCACGAACATGCAGAATCGATCTGAGATTATGCGACATCGGATCCCTTGACCGAGGCCCGACATCAGCGAAACTTCGGAAGATCCGCGGATTGGGCTCTTAAGATTAAGGAAGAGGTCACCAAGCAAATCGGCTTGGGCTTCTCTTGGTATCTGAATATCCGACTTGGTTGGCCAACATTATTCGGTCTTAGAAGAAAGATGGCGGGATCCGGTGTGTGTAGACTTGAGGATTTGAGCGAGCTAGTCAGAAGGACTTTCCCTTACCGCACATCGATGAGTTGGTAGATTTCCTGCGGGGCATGCATTGCTCTCATTCATGGATGGCTTCTCGGGATACAACCGGATAGTGATGGCACGGAAGATAGGGAAAAGCGCATTCACCACCGTAGTGACATCTGCTATCGGGTAATGTCGTTTGGGTTAAAAATTTGGAGCTACTTATCAGCAGACGCGACCACAATACTACATGATATGATCCACAAAGAGGTTGAGGTGTATGTGGGCGACATGATTGTCAAGTCAAGGAAAGAGGGCCACTACACGCCTTGCACAAGTTTTTCAAAGGATCGGGGAATTCGGTTCTTGGTGAACCCTCGAAATGTACATTTGGTGTTCTGTTGGGAAAAATCTTTGGGGTTTGATTACACAAAGAAGCATCGAGGTCGATCCTTCCAAAATCAAGGCCATCTTAGAAATGCCACCAGAATTTGAAAAGGAGGTGCGAGGCTTTACGGGTAAAGTGCAATTCATAAGGCGGTTTATTTCAAACTAACCTTGACTTGTGAACCACTTTTGGCCTCCTCAAGAAAGGAAAAAAGTTCAATGGGAATGACGATGTCAAATGCATTTGAGCAGTTAAAGAATATCTCAAAACCCGCCGTTTTATCGCCACGAGAACCGGAAGCCGTTGATTTTGTATCATCGATGTTGAAACTACAATGGGCTGCATGCTTGCACTGAATCGAAGATAAGGTGGAAAAAAGCCATCTATTATTTGAGCAAAAGATCTTTGGAGTATGAGACCGATATACACATTTGGAAAAACTTGCTTAGCTCTGGTATGGGCTACGGAAGGCTGCGGCACTACTGTTAGCTCACTCTGTAATGTTGGTTTCACGACTTGATCCCATCAAATATCTCTTGAGAAACCGGTAACTACGGGTAGGCTAGCTCGTTGGTTCTTTGTTGCTCTCGAATTTGATCTCACGTCGTGACCGCCGTCGATGAAAGGAAGAAGCGATGGCGAGTTCCTGCCGACCACCGGTTGAGGATGAAGCGATCGATACTTATTCTGGATGAATCAATTACGCATATCGGCGAAGAAACTTGGATGATGTACTTTGTGGGCGTCAAATCAACATGGGTATGGGATAGGAGTGTTAATGATAGCACCGACAATTCCGTATCCTCTAGCCTTCAAGCTCGGTTCAAAGTCTCGAACAATGAAGCGAGAATATGGCGTGTATCATTTGGTCTAAAGCGACCACGGAACTAGGGGCAAGGCGGTTGGGCGTCATTGGGGATTGAACCTCGTTGTGTCTCAAGCTAAAGGAAATGGAAAGTAAAGAGGAAAAGATGATGATGTATCACCAAACCTTGGATTTCTTGATTCCTCGGTTTGAGAAGTTAAGTTTTACTCATCTACTAAGAGAACAACGGGTTCATGATTCTTTAAGCAACTCTATCTTCTATGATAGACATCTCGTGTGGCGTCCGAATCGTCCGGTCATCATTGACGAAATTTGCACCTATGAGTCGATTGCGACCATAGATGAAGTTCGGCGAACACCTGGTATTATGACATCTGGAACTTCTTGGAGAAAAAGCATACCTTGAGGTAAATGCCAAAGACAAGAGGGCAATCGGAAGAATGGCGATTCAGTTCATCATCTGCGGGGTAAAGCTGTATAAGCGGGGTCATCTGGGAATGCATAAGCGTGCGTTGATCTTAGAAGAGTCAAAGCGTCGATGGAAGCCATCCACGGGGGTGAATGTGGTGCATACATGAATGGGGTAATGTTGTACGGAAAATCCTTAGACAAGGTTATTCTTGGTCCACCATGGAGGAGGATTGTATTGGCCGTCGGCGATGTCACAAGTGTCAAATTCATGCAATCGCATGAACATCCGCCCGTCAAAATTTGTACAACATGACCGCCATGGCCGTTTTACATGCAGGAATTGATGTGTCGAATTTATCATGCCAAAGGGTCAAATGGGCATGAGTTCATCTTGGTAGCGATAGATTATTTCACAAAAGTGGGTTGAGGCCCAATCTTATGCGGTGTTGAAGGCTTAGCATGTAGCAAAATTCATCGAAACAACATTATCTGTTGCTCTGAGTCCCAAATGAAATCGTTTAGGACAATGGTTCCCACTTCAAAAAGGTGATCGATTTGTTGGAGAAATACAATGTGGCTTTTCATAAGTCGTCTACTTACGGCAAACCAGCGGGCGGTTGAGGCGCCAACAAGAACATCAAGCGCATACTACGAAGATGGTGAAACCTATCGGGTGGCGGATAATTTGCCGTTTGCTCTGTGGGGACTCTGAGGACTTCAATCAGAACTTCTCTGGGCGACTCGTACTCATTGGTTTATGGGATGGGCATTACGCCTATTGAGATTGAGGTCCGTCATTACGAGTATTGGCGAGTGCGGATGGCGAGCAGTTAGCGACAAAAGCAGTTGAGGAACTCATGCTTTTCGATGAAAGAAATTTGAAAGCATGTACCACGTCCAAGGTTATCAGCGAGAATCGCGGGCTTTTAACAAGAAGGTTAAGTCGAGAATTTGAAAGAAGGAGATTTTGTACTCAAAGACAACGAGCTCCCATCCATGACCCAAGGGCAAGTTCGGACAATTGAATTTGGTCCTATATTATCAAATCAATGCAGTCGGTGGGTACGTGGTTACGATGGACCTAGATGGCTTAGAGTTTTCTCAACCGATCAACATGGACAAGTTGAAGAAATATTACCTGAGAGGCTCGCTGGGCGAAAACCTAAAAGGCGACCTAGGCAAAATTGAGCATAGAAAATTTGAAATTATAAAAGCGAGCTCATAAGGTTGAAAACCATAAAGGAGGCCTTGGCAAAAGTTAGGCGCAAAGGAGAGTAAAAATACCGGCGAACCCAATCACGAACTCGTAAGGCTTGATTCCCATCTATGGGATCGTGGCGACTTCATCACGAAGTTCAACCCCAATCTTTTCCCTGATCAACTTTGTCCATTTGATCATCTCAGTCATCTCTATTCATCAGCATTTATCGTGATCTTCGGTACAGTGTTATTCAGACTAGGGGCAACTTTCCGTTGCGATGAAGTGTTGCGGCACCACCTAGACTAGGGGCAACTTTCCGTTGCTATGAATTGCCGAGGCACTTTTCAAACTAGGGGCAACTTTCCAGTTGCTAGGATCCGAGGTTGTGCATCTCGGTGAGATCTCGGCGTGTCGATTCGATCCATATCGAAAATAGTTTTGAAAAGTTTTAATAAAAGTTGACTTTGTTCAAATTAATCTTTTCACAACTAAGACCATTTTTGGACCAAAAACGGAGAATTTTCAGTACCACAACCTTCACTTTCATTGATTTCAAAACAGAGTTCTCTCGCTCTTGCATACAATTGAAGTTGCTTTTTATTACACTCGTAAAGAAAACTTGAAAGTATTAATAAAACAATAAATCTGGGGCATAGTCAAGTCAGGTGTCCCTGCGCCCCCTCCTAGAGCTAGTTGAAGCCTCCGATGCCAACCTAGGCCTAACCTGTGCTTCTTCGTTGAAACAATCCCAGCACTCGTTAGATAAAGTGCAACTGAAAACAGGGGCAGGGGACAAGAACTCTGTAGTCCTCCAGGCCGTAGTATGTCGGGCAAGGTGTGCACCTTGGACCCGGAAAGTAACCGGGTACTCAATCCCCTCCGGAGGGCAAGTCTGATCATGGCCAAATTGGCGCAGAATGCGGAATGGGAAATAGAATACACAATGGGTTAGGCCAATCAACGGATCGGTGTCTGGAACATGCTATAGCCCATCGTAGGAAGGTTAAGCCAAGAACGGCGCCAAGCAATGTGTTGGTGACAAGTTGTACATCCATTCAAACCACCATCCCTCATCAAGGCGTCAACAGGCGTTGTCGAAAGAAAGTAGCCATGAAATTTGAGTAAGCGAGGGCAAGAATCACAACTTGCAATTTATCCATCAACCATATCACGGGGAGGGATGAAAAATGAGAGAATAAAGAATAGAGATGTGCGATGAGAGAAAAGTAAGATAAGGGTTTTGTGAGAAAAAGCAGGGCAGGGCAGTGATATGAGCAAATACATATGTGAGCTTGGGTGGGAAACATTACTGCGGCGATAGTGGACTCCCGCAAACTGGTTGTCTCTTGGCGGTAGAAGGCATCCAAACCTAGCGGTGTCTCGGCCAATGTCATGGCGGTCTGACTCTTTCCTTCCCTCAAGCCTTGGCGACTTCAATCAAGCGGATGCTAGCTCCTCCGGGCGAGACAAATAGAAAATGAGATAGCATGCACAAGCGAGGGCATGTTAGCGGAAACCTTGCCAATGATGGTTCTGCGGTCCGCGGCATCGGAGAATCGATGCATCGGGCTCGGGATAGCCAACATCCCATTACTAATCAGAGATCGAGCATCATGCGCGTTGAGGCCGCACATCCGCCCTAAAGCTTGGGCATGGCCAAAACGAGATTGAGGCAAGATCTCTTCTGAGCGTTCAGACTCCATCAAAGCTTGAAAATCTTCAAAAGTAGGACATACCTCTTGCCCTCCGAAGCTGAAGACATGCGTCACCGGGTTCCAAAACCTTGCCGCGGCATAGAGGAAAGGAAGATGTAACGGAGTCCGGCCCAGCATGAATAGTGCATTCAAGCCGAAACCCTAGAAGTTCAACTTTTCCGACCCATCTAAAGAAAAGATCCAAGATGCGAGATTTTCTGTGAGAAATGCTTCCATTTTGTGCAAAGCAGTAATGAAATGAATGAATTCCAAAGTCGGAGCTTTATAGGGGGGTAAAACACTATTCGAGGACACGTGTCACAATTCTAGAAGTTGTAGGAAAGGGGGCCGGCCGGCCACCTTTTCTAGCAGGCCGGCCACCCTCCAATCCCCGAAAGCAAATGTGGCCCACCATGCTCATTGGTCCTGTTTTGCCCTCCGGAAGGAAATTTGAGGCACTTTCATGCATCGGGAACGTCGAAGGCCTCCATTTCTCTCAATTTGGATCGTTCCATCATCGGATCGTCCAGAAATGCGCTTTGTTGTATTTTGCTTATCGAGTTGTTGTTTTGTTTATCAAGTTGTAAGTTTTGTCATTTATTGCATTTTGTGTTTTGAGTTATTACTTTTTGTTTACTTTTTGTTTCTGCGATTTTTGTTGAGTCTTGTTTATTGAGTCATTAACATTGTTGTACTTGCTTATCGAGTTGTAAACTTGTTAAGATTATTATTTCTTAGTGGTAGAGTTTTTTTGATTTGTTCGTCGGTTCATTACGACGATAAATACACAAGGCACATCTTCATTCAATTCCATTTTGTGCAAAATGATGCGTTGCGATGCTAAAATTTCAAATACAAACATCTTTTCAAAATTTGTTTCATTCCATCATGTTTACAACAAAATAAAGGTACAAGTTTCTGAAATAAAAGCGCCTAATAATATGCAAAGTGCTACAAACTACTAGCAAAAAGTAAAATAAAGCAGGAAATAGCATCAATATCCTCGGGAGCGGGAATGAGAGGCCCCCTCATCCTCTTCTGCGGGACAACCTCTGCACCATCATCACCATCCGGGATTGAGCTATCATCCTCCGGATCCCCTCGGCCCTCTCACTCCGGAACCAAGGCAGGACCCTCCCCCCGGAGATGTCTCGACTCACGGTCTGCGACCTCCTCCTCCTCCTCCTCAATAATGGGTGCCTGCGTCTGTGAGGCGACCACTCCTCGAGCTCCTCGAAAAAAGGCCTAGATGGCCCGGCTCACGAGAAGGCTTGGATGGCCCGGCTCCTCGAAAAAGGCAGGATGGCCCGATTACCTCGAGCAGGTCGATTACCTCGACCTCCTGAGAAGGCCGGGTGGCCCGGCCTCGTGAACATATCTGAGGAGGCATCTGAAAGTGAAAAGTTCAAATACATCGGTTCAAATATGAAAAGTAGATGCAAGTACAATATCACGAGTGAGGTGTGTATCGGATGTGCTCTACGGTCTATCAATCTGACGAGATGTTCAAAACTAGTGTATCATCGAAATATGCTAAATCTGGGGAAAGATGGGCGATGCACTGCGCCCATAATGGCGGTGTGCCTCCTCCGTAGGATCATGCCCTCGAATGTGGACTTCCCAAGTATCTTATCCGTGTACTCAAGCTGGAGGCTCTGAGATACAAATGCAAAACTATCGTGAGGAATGAATGTCCAAATGTCGGTGATAAATCAAAGGCATAAAACATCTAGGGGCGAATCGGGATCTCGACATATCGTGGTCGGGAAGAGGAGGTTCTAGCGAGACACAGTAAGGAGTCGAACCGCCAACTCGTCAACTCGGTCGGCATGTCGGCCACCGGGATGATGAAGAGGCGGAGGATCGGAGGAATCGAACTACCTCTACCCTAGATGCACCGGCCTGCTAGAGGAGGGATATCCGTATGCAAACGCGATTCGAAGATGGTACATCGGTAGGCCTCCGTGTGAACCGCATTCCGTCAAGGGGCATCGAGATATATCTGACGATAGGTGGCGTAGTCCCCTCCATGAGATGTAACAAAGCATCGGCGCCTGCATAGCACTAACGACCTCTGGGAAGAGAGTCTATCGGCGATCGCATAGTGGTGGAGAATGCAGCGAGGAGGTCTGAGAATCGTACCCCACTTGACAAAGCGTTCCCCAGAACCATGCCCTACCAGCGGTCCTTGGCGGGAACCTATCTTTGGGAATTGCCCGATCCTCAGGGATCTTGATGTCGGAGACCATCACCTAAGACCGCCAGTGCCAAATGTCTGCGGATAGCGGTGCATTAATCAATCGAAATCGAGGAATATCTGAGGCGGATCAAAGATGAAAATGAAAGGCGAGAGTTACGAAATACCTCTGTCGTCCGCACGGTATCAAAATCTTGTCGCGGTAGAAGAGTCTCTTGAGGTCTCGGTGGTGCTAGCCCTCAAATACCGGTGAAAGCGGAGTCATAAGAGTCTGCCACCTCCATCTCGGGGCTAATGTGGGAAAGTATCGTACACCCATATGAGAAAGCGGTCGGAATGTGAATACAAAGTGCTAAAAGCGAGAATCTGAGTGCAAAGTGCCGTGTGTGCAATGAACAAGTAATGAGGCGAAATGTAAATCAAGAGGGCGAGCGTACCTCCGGGCTCTCCAATAGCCTTGAGTAAGTCTCCCTTGCGAGAATTTGCACTCATGTAACAATAGAGGGTAGCAGGACGGCGCCACCCAGTCATCTGCGTGACCGACTGTGATAGGTCTACTAGGGCACTCGGAAGATACAACCCAGCAGTGTTCCCCTATCGACAAGCAGTGGTGCCAAAGAAGAACATAAGGAAACCTCGGGTATACTGCTCAACCTCCTCGGGAGACTCAGGCTCCATCTCGGGCCTCAGCAGGAAGAACCAGGGTGTCTGGGACTCTCCGGAAGCTCTGTCTCTGGTGGGCGAGCGAGCCCCCAATAGATGTGTCCATGCGGCCTCCACTCTCCCATATCCTCGTCATAAGGTATGGGCCAACCGCCTATGTCTAGGCGGTGAGTGCGGCAAAGTCTAAGCGGAGTCATGGTCATATCCCGGTGGCGAGAAAAATGGAAAGAATTGGTGGTGTCCCACCATCTCTCCATCAAGCGACTAACAATGTCCTCTTGGCGGAGACAATGGGATAACCCGTCTGAGAATGCTCCCTCTTTGAGTCAGCAAATCCGGGAATGACCTCTAAAAGCTCGATACCACTCTCTCACGGCGGTGGAGCCATATCCTCGCCGCAGTCACGAGAGCCAACCTGCATTCAGAATGAATACATGTGTTCAGTACACAATAAAATGCAAGCCGTATGCAAGTAACAAGCTGTGTGCAAATGAAATGAAGAAACTGTGTGCAAATGAAATAAAGAAGCTGTGTGCAAATGAAACAAATTAGTGGGCTGCGTGTTCACTTCAAATCTGGGCTGCGTGTTGATAAATCATGTTTTGAATTGCGTGTTCAAATCTCGATCGATGGTGCGTGTTCACTTCAAATCTGGGCTGCGTGTTCAGTAAATCTGTGTTTTGGGCTGCGTGTTCAAATCCTGATCAGTGGGCTGCGTGTTCACTCCAAATCTGGGCTGCGTGTTCAGTAAATCTGTGTTTTGGGCTGCGTGTTCAATCCTTGATTAGTGGGCTGCGTGTTCACTCCAAATCTGGGCTGCGTGTTCAGTAAATCAAAGTTTAGGGCTGTGTGTTCTACTCTTAATTAGTGTGGGCTGTGTGTTCACCATCAACTTGGACTGCGTGTTCAGAAAATTGGAGTTTAGGGCTGTGTGTTCTACTCTCAATCGATTAATTTGTGTGTTCACTATCAACAGGCTGTGTGTTGAAAATCGGAGTTTAGAGTGTGTGTTCTACTCTCAATCGATTAATTGTGTGTTCACCATCGACTTGGACTGTGTGTTCAGAAAATCGGAGTTTAGGGCTGTGTGTTCTACTCTCAATCAGTGTGGGCTGTGTGTTCACCATCAACTTGAACTGTGTGTTAAGAAGATCGGAGTTTAGGGCTGTGTGTTCTACTCTTAATCAGTGTGGACTGTGTGTTCACCATCGACTTGGACTGCGTGTTCAGAAAATCAAAGTTTAGGGCTGTGTGTTCTACTCTCAATCAGTGTGGGCTGTGTGTTCACCATCGACTTGGACTGCGTGTTCAGAAAATCAAAGTTTAGGGCTGTGTGTTCTACTCTCAATCAGTGTGGGCTGTGTGTTCACCATCAATTTGGACTGTGTGTTCAGAAAATCAGAGTTTAGGGCTGTGTGATCTATTCTCAATCAGTGTGGGCTGTGTGTTCACCATCGACTTGGACTGTGTGTTCAGAAAATCGGAGTTTGGGACTGTGTGTTCTACTCTTAATCAGTGTGTGCGGTGTGCTCACCTTCAAATTCGGGCTGTGTGTTCGACAAATCAGTGTTTGAGCCGTATGTTCAATTCTTAACTAATGTGTACCGTGCGTTCACAATCAATCAGTCAATGAGCCGTGTGTTCAGCAATTCAAGTGTTTAAGTCACATGTTCAGAATGCAAACAAAGTACTATGTCATAAGCTAAAACTGTGTGTTCAAGCATGGCAAAGCTACAAAATGCAGAAAATAAAGTATAATACCTCTCGTGCATCGTGAGAAAGGTGCTGCTCCGGCTCTCATGATAAATCCCGGGTGCGGTCATTGAACCCGGTGAAGCAGCAAAACGGCATGGAAGCATATGTGCCGGTGGGGCGTATCTCCCGGGAAGAAAAGGGCGGACTCTCGGGGGCAGTGCCATGATATCAAAATCATCCCCGACGCCTGGAGGACCTCCACCATGAGGATAATCACCCGCGCATTTCAAGAAATCTGCAAAAGGAGCAAAAATGAGCAAAATTTAGAAAAAGTCAACAAAAGTCAACTCCCTGGAAATGGAAAAGACAACAAAAGTCAACTCCCGAGAAAATCTTCGAAATATTGAGAAAAACTTACCTCAAGTGGTGAAAATGAGAAAAGAAGCCCCGAAATCAAAATTTAATCGGTTCAAAGTGCTTAAAACTGAAAGATTTCGCGAAAACAACTTGCGTGGAAGGCCGAAAAGCGCGTATAAAGTGCAGATCTGAAGGAAAAAATGGTTTGGGGAGCAAGGGAAGGATTTTTCGCAGCTTTGGGAGTGAGTGCGGAATGAATGGATGAGAGGTTATATAGAAAGTGAGGCAACAGACAAAATTGCCGATTTTGTCTTGGTGGCCGGCCACCTTTTTGGCCGACCATTTGCTTTTAGTCCTGGGCGGTGACCTCCCTAGGGCAACCACCTGGCGGTGGTGTTCCCCCTTGCCCACCTAGCTCCTGCAAATTTTGAGGAAGATCGGAGTTCGGGACTGAAAAAGTTCAAGAAAAGTGCACTTCTGGCGCGAAATTGCTCATGGGAACTTGTGCAATTCGACATGTGTCTCATCAGTACTCATCAAAATCAAGGTGTATCCTTTTTGAACATGTTGTAACCTCTCCGGGAGGTGAATCAGAGGCCGCGATCAAGTTGCCTTCACCGAAATGCGCGTTTCCCAGCTCGTTGTTTCGCAACAAACGAGCACGTTGATTCATGCTCATTTTGCATTGTTTTGCATATAACTTGCATTCTCATGAGCATTTTGCATTGTCATGCATGATTTCTTGGTGTACCATACCTCTATGCTTGAGCATGCGTTGTCACGCATGTTCCTTTCTCGCATTGTGATGCATTCACTCGCTGACACTGCGTGTGTCAAACTTTCGGAACCACATGAACCACATTGAATATATGTTGTTAGCATATTGTTCTTGTTGAATTTCTCTCTTTTACAGGCACGATATTGTATGTACGGTTCATTTGAAATTTGGTGCGACTGCAGAATCAGCCTTGGTATCGTATCTTCTCCGTGTGAGGCGGCGAATTGAATGATTCTCCGCATTCCTAACTGCATGAAATGTAGTTGTTGCTTTGCATTCTTGCTTAAAACTGTTGCATCTATTTGCGAATACTTGTTTCATTACAGCTTGCTGCACTTGCATGATCATTAAGTTACGTTTGGCTCTGTGCATGTCGCTTTGCATTTTGCCCCCCCTGCCTGCGGGCACATATCTCTGTTCATCTTGTATGACTGTCTAAGTCTTCGGCCTAGTCAAAAATGGGTCGTCTCTAGGCTTTGACATTCACTCCCGTCACTTCTTGACTTCTGAGTTCTGTCAAAGAGGGGCAACTGTAGACACCCCATTTTTAACCGACCTTAAGACTCAGACGTCACCGATTGAGCGCTCGGTGATGTTGCATATTGTGCTCGTTCAGAAGTCTCAGAGTCGCGGTCGTGCGCCCTGCCTCCGGACTTCTGAACTCTCTTCTGTGCCTTGCCTCGGTTTGCAAACCGGACTCGGTTTTCTCTGTTTTCTTTCCTGAGAGGAGGGAGAGGTCCTGTAGACCATCTCTCAGTGGCCGTGGGCTACATTTCATGGCCGTAGGCCATTTTGCCAATTTCGGAGCCCGGTTCCCGGTTTTCGGAGCCGTCAGGCCGTGTGCCTCGGTTCGGGACCACCTAACCATCTCCGATTCCTCCGGTTTTTGGCATGCATCTCATTTACTCCCTTTCGAGGGACACTGGGGTCTTAGATACCCACTTCGTGGCCAAACACCACTTCGATTATGCGGCGGTTTTGGGATCCTGCGTGTTTTGGCCCCCGAGCATTCGTTTTGCATTGGTTTTTGTTTATTTTTGGCAGGTACCTCTGTTTTATCACCAGGAAGATCATTGGAGGGTGGGAGGCCAGCAATTGTCTCAACAACCAGTTATGCTCCTCCGGCGTCCCCCGGCGCCCGTTTTTCTCACTTCCGGGCTAATGTTGAACACCCTAGGGCCATTTTCTTCGAGCCAAAACCACATATTTGTGTTGTACACACATGGGAGGATCCCAAAAACACATGGCCGGCCAGTAATTCTCATTGACCCTTTTGAACCCCCTCTAAAAGTGGCATGTTGTCTCTCTTGTTTCAGAGTTGCCAATTTCCAACCATAGGGTCTTGTTGTATACACATGGGAGGACCCCAATCTTTGGTGGCCGGCCAGAAATTCTCATTGGCCCTTTTGACCCCTAGCCGGCCGGCCAGCCGGCCACCTACAGCAAAAGTACCTAGCAGGCCTGCTTCCTCAGTGTGAGTCCATTCCAACTGTGTCTTGGTTTTTTCCCAAAAATATCTTTATCCGGGGGAACTTTTTGGAGGGAAATAAGAGCTCATTTCCCTCCACTTTTGTAAGGACTCTCCTCTCCCTCTCTTGTCTAGATTGCTGTCCTCCCAACTCAAGAAAAAGGGTTAGAAGAATTGTTTTGAGCATATACATCCATATCATTTCATTTCCTTCAAGTTTAGGCTCCATTTCTCCATCATCTTCAGGCTCTACCATCACCACTCCATTCCAGCAGCAAAGGGAGGAATTCCAGCAGCTTAGAGTCATCAAATCTGGTCCAAGAAGCAACAAAAGTATTGGTCTTCAAGGGTAAGTAGACTTTCCCTCTTTTGTAGCTCATTTTTGCACCAACTTCTTAGCCTATTTGCTTATTGTTTTGGAATCTGACCCTAACTGAAACTAGGTCTATTTTGAGCTATTCTTCATGTTTATTCAAGGGCTCAACCCTGTTTGAGCCCTCCATTTGGTACTTGTTTCAATATCCTCTTATATGCCATTTTTTTGCATGAAATTTCTAGCCTATGAGTGATCTGTTTTCGAGCATAATGTAAAGTGTAAGTGGGCCTATTTTGAGCCCCTCTTCAACATTGAAGAAGGGCTCAACCCTGTTTGGGCCCCCTATCTTGTACTTATTTCATAATCTCTCCTATTTACCGTAAGTTTGCATGATTTGTTTGGCCTACATGTAGTCTGTTTTGGAGCATGTCATGAACTGTGAGTAAGCTTATCTTGTGTCCCTCTACAACATTGTAGAAGGGATCAACCTTGTTGGGGGTCCCCATGTTATACTTGTCATTATACCCCTCTTTGACCCCCATTTTTGCATGCTTTTTTAAGCTTATCTAGCTTCTGTTTTCGGCCATCATCAGAACTGGAAAGAGTCACTTTTTGATCTTCTTGACATATTTCATTAAGGGTCTTTGCTGATTTGATGAATGTTTGGGGTACCTCATGTTATAGCCTTATGTATCCTAGTTCTTGCATCACATTTTTAGCATGTTTTCATACTGAGTTGGGGGATGTCATCTACTGTAAATGTGCATATTTTTTGTCCCTATTCAGTGTTGTAGAAGGGTATTTTTCCATTTGGGCATTGCATATATCACTTACTTCAATACCCCTCTTGGGGAGCCATTTTTGCATTCTTGCTTAATCCTATGTGTGCTTGCTGTTTAGCCTTTTTTATGACTGAAAAATGCTTTTCTTGGGGCTGACTTGCTACTTTATTTTCATTCCATGTCTATATTGTGCATGTTTGGTATAGCTATAGAACATTTCGGGTGCCTAAATTCATGTTTCGGGGCCATTTCATGCATCGGGTGTACTTTCGCCTCATTTCGGGGCTGTTTTTTCCCCACATTTCAGTGCCAAAATTCCATTGGCATGTTTGCATATCATTTCCATGCCATTTCATGCCTTAGGGCCATCGCCTCGGTTTGCGCGCCCGTGTGCACGCATTTCGACGCACTTCATTTTCATCCATCGGCCTCTTACGTGAGTGTGGCTGAGGCTCACCCATGTTAGTGTAAGTCCATTTTGCATCCTGTATGCCATTTTAGCATCATTGCATTCCGTATGCCATCGCCTCGATTTGCGTGCCCATGTGCACGCATTTCGAGGCATCTCATTTTCATCCGCCGGCCTCTTATGTGAGTGTGGCTGAGGCTCTCTCATGTTGGTGTAAGCCCATATTGCATCGCATATCTCATTTTAGCATCATTGCATTCCGTATGCCATTTTCTCGGTTTGCGTGCCCGTGGGCACGTGTTTCGAGACATCTCATTTTAGTCTCATTGTATATCATATTTCGGGCCGTTTCATGCCTCTATGTCATCGCCTCGGTATGCGTGCCCGCATGCACGCATTTCGAGGCATCTCATTTTCATAGCATTGTGCATGCTGGGATTGTATTTTAGTTGCATTCATGCATATCATGCATATTGCATCGTGTTCGGGATAGGAGTTAGCCCGGACACGGGAAACGAGGCACGTTTCGTACTCCGAGTGATGGAACGGGTCTCAATTTCCAAGTCACCGAGACTCCGGATTACCCATGATGGAGTTAGGTTTTGTTGTAGCATTCATCTGCATTCATCCTACATTGAGTTGTGCAATCCGACTCCTCGACCATCATGCATCGATATGCGTGATTGGTGGCACGAGGATCGAGGCATGCATATATTTTTGAAATACATTATTATGCCCCTTTCCTGCTCTCTGTTGCAGCAAAATGAAGAATCAGTAACTTTTCAGAGTCTGGCACGCATTTCGAGGAAAGATGCAAACAGAGGCTAATTGGGGCATCGATGGATTTCGCAAAGCGACCAAAGATATATCATTCATCGAATCGAGGACCCTTGGCTTGCATGCCGATTCTGATTTTCTTAGTTAATCTGTTAATTGATTAGGAATTTGTATATTTATTTCGGACTGTATTATTCTTTCATTTTGGGACTGTATTATTTATTCGGACCCTCTACGCGAGGGCATAATTGTAATAAGTGTGGGTGAGTGTGATGTATGTCTTCCAACCCCACGTCTTTCTTCCCTTTTATTTACCCGCTTATGATGGTTAGATATAGGGCATATTTCAATTAGCATACAGTATGACAGCATGTTTGCATCATTCATCTGTTTTGCACTGTGCTCTACTCATCATACAAACTGCATTTGTATTTCAATTCCAAATTGAACACGTGTTAGCTGTAGCATTTCACATGCCATGTTTAGAATAGCCGAGCCTGCTATAGTTTGCATCTTTGCATGTGTTGCATTAGACATTTCAGTATGCTTAGGATCATGCATGGATTTCTAACAAGCTTCTGTTTTGGCTTGGAGTACTCGGTGAGTTTTATGCTTTAGAATCCTTGCATGCGTGTGAGTGTTGCCATGATAGCATGCTTACCATGAGGCTAAATGCTTATGTGATATAACTGCGTCGAATGCCTGTGGGTGGAGGTTGAGTTACTTGAATTGGAACAATTCATCAAATGCTTGTTTTAAGCCCACTAGATAGTGGCAAAATCATATTTTCTTAAGCCCACCCGAGGGTGGCAAATCCACGTCTTAGCCTACCTGCGGGTAGCACCATCAAACCATTTTCAAAAACAAACATGAAGTGTTTTGTTCTAATTCAGGCGGCTCAGTCTATACTTGTATGCTGTGCGCATCACATAGTAACCTAGGCTAATAACCGGAATAAGAACGCACAATATTTTCAAAATAAGATGTCATGGTTAGTAGATTTGGTCTTTGGCCGCAAGCGAAGTGCTCACGAAGTGACCTTCCCCAATCGTACCCAAGTTCCCGAGCCGAGGCAACTTTGGTGATTACGGACGCGTGGCCTTTGGCACAGAGTCAGGGTTTCCTAAATTTCCCATTTTAAAATATTTAGGTGCTGACTCTGTATCTGGCGAAGCAGTCCATGTTTGGCACTTCTTTAAAAAAAAAAATCTGTTTTCTCAAAACGATTTGCCGGATTTGGACTCTTTGGTTCAAGATTAAGAACCGTGACATTTGAGTCCTTCGAACTGTAGTGACCCAATATCGAACTAGAACCGGGGGGGGGGACTCGCACTCCCTTCTCCCGGGATGCGTTCGGGGACCTCTACACATACCTACTTGCTGAAGGTACCCTTTGGCCACTAGTCTAGCTTTGTGTCTAGCTATGGTACCATCCGAATTCCTTTTAACCTTGAAAACCCACTTACAACCGATAGCAGTTTTGCCTGGTGGAAGACAGACTAGAGACCAAGTATGTTGCTGTTGCAAAGCATCAAATTCAGCTTGCATAGCCTTATGCCAAATAGGAGAAAGAAGAGCTTCCGTATGAGATGGAGGTTCAGAATCTGAGTATAGAGCACAAAAAGAAGAAGGCCTGGTATGAAGTAAACAGTGAGAAGAGAGTTTAGACCGCATAATCATGGGATGAACATTTGTAGGTACAAGGGGAAGTAATGGTAAGTGGACTGAGAGGGAATCAATAGGAATAGAAGAAGTAGAACCACAATGGGGCCAAACAAGAGGCTGAACAGACAGAGGTGTTATTCTTGTCGGAGGAAGCAGAGATCTTTGGTGGAACCGGTGATGGAAATCTTGTAGAAGGCATAGGAGGAGCAGATAGAGATCTTTGGTGGAGTTCTTTGGTGATGGAATAGGGATAGTAGACCAAAAGAAAGATTGAATTTGAGGTAAAGGAAGAGAAAAAGAGGTAGAAGACATTTGCTTAAAAGGAAAAACATATTCATTGAAAAGAAAATGTCGAGAAAGATAAATCTGGCCAGAAATGGGATCAAGACACCTGTACCCCTTAGCAAAGGGATGATAACCAAGAAAAACACAAGTTAGAGACTTAGGATGAAGTTTAGTGGAGGAATAAGGTTGAAGCTAAGGATAGCAGAGACAACCAAAAACCCAGAGAAAAGAGTAATCTGGAGGATGATGAAATAAAACTTCAAAAAGAGATTGATGCTGCAGTTGAGTAGAAGGAAGTCTATTGATCAAGTGAGTAGCAGCAGTAACTGCTTCAAACCAGAATTTAAGAGGCATGGAAGAATGATGAATCAGTGCAACTACAATCTCTGTGATATGCCTATGTTTTCTTTCAGCAGTGCCATTTTGTGGTGGAGTGTATGGGCAAGAATGTTGGTGAATAATGCCATTAGCAACAATAAAGTTCTTCATTTTATTATTACAAAACTCAGTTCCTTCATCAGTATGAAATATCTTTAAAACAGTATCAAATTGTTTCTCAGCATAAGTTTTGAATTCCAAAAATTTGTCATAGGCCTCACTTTTGTAGACTAGAGGATACAACCAAGTAAATTTACTAAAATCATCCACAAAAATCACATAGTATTTGTAAGTAGAAGAAGAATGAAAAGGGCTCCAAACATCACTATGAATAAGAGAAAGAGGCTTATTTACACTTGAATTGGACAAATGAAAATGAAGGCGATGACTTTTAGCAACACAACAATCTACACAATCTTGAGTAGCAAGAGGTACAGATTTAAGATGCAAATGATGTTAAAGATGATGAAATTTTACAGAGGAATGGTGGCCTAGTCTATTATGCCAAATAATAGGTGTAACAGAAGTAGACCTATCAGTAGATTTATTAGTACTAGTAACAAAGGCTTGTGAACAAACTGGTGAAGCAGCAGATGAAGAAATAGGTGGCAGAAAATGATAGAGTCCATTGATGTTACATCCCTTGTGAAGAACTTTCTTTGTAATTTTGTCCTGAATCACAAAGTTAGACTCATCAAATGTTATGATGCAATGATTATCTTGAGCTAACTTTTGAACAGAAACAAGACTAGAAGCAATAGATGATGAATGAAGAATATTGTTAAGTCGAAATGAATGATGTGGAGTAGGTAAAAGTCCGTTACCGGTTTGATTGATAGGAACAGAAGTGCCATCTCCAATAGTGACCTGATCAGTACCTTGATATGGTTGATAATAGGACAGATTATTGAGGTCATTGGTGATGTGATCAGTAGCAGCAGAGTCTAGGTACCATGGGACTGATGAAGATGATGAGACATCTGCAGATGATGAAGCAACAAAGGACCTAGGAGTAGATGATGAAGAACCATTGGTATTGACATTATGAGACTGATATTGAGAGTGATACTGAAAGTCCATTCGGTGCCAACAATTAAGAGCTAGATGACCAAAACCGCC
This sequence comes from Camellia lanceoleosa, assembly GCA_025200525.1. Classification (NCBI taxonomy): domain Eukaryota; kingdom Viridiplantae; phylum Streptophyta; class Magnoliopsida; order Ericales; family Theaceae; genus Camellia; species Camellia lanceoleosa. The sequence continues at coordinate 10,345,757 of CM045769.1, forward strand.
ACAAATTTGACAAACGTGAGAGTTGTGAGGAGAATTTGGTGAATATCTTCCTCTTCCTCGAGTGTAATGACTAGAAAATCTGCCATTACCATTGGCTCCTCTGTAATATCTGCCTCATCTTCCTCTTCTGTAAGAGGATCTACCGCGAGAGGCATGATTGCGAGAGGAAAATGTAGAAGAAGTAGGAGACGCAAAGCCTTTGACAGTAGAAAAGGAAACTATTGGTTCAAAAGCCTTTTTAGTTTTTGCTTCCATGTGAATCGCTTCAGAACACAATAGAGAAGACAACTTTTCCGTTGAAATACAACCAGATCGGGCTTGAATGGATGTTTTGAAAGCATCAAACTCATTAGGAAGACCATTCAAGGTTAATAGGACAAGATCTTCATCATCAATAGCTACTGATGCAAGAGCCAATTGACTAACAATATCTTTGATTTTGGAAAGATATTCCTCCACTGATTCGGATTTTTTCAAAACAGAATTCAATTTATTCTTCAGCTGATGAATATGTGATCTGGAAAGAGAAGTGAATTTCTTGTGAAGAGCAGACCAAACTTCGGCATAGTGATGAAATGGAAGAATAGTAGAATAGATTGGAGGAGATAGAGTAGCCTTGAGACAACTCAATAGATGAGCATCAATAAGCATCCATTGAGTATAATCTAGATTGGTTACTTCAAGTCCATCTCTATTAACGATCAAAGGAGAAGGATAGAGTATGGAACCATCAACATATCCAAGAAGATTAGTAGCTCTAAGGATATTAGTAACTTGACTACTTCAAATGATGAAATTGGTAGAATCAAGTTTTACTATCACAAAAGAAGACAGGTTGGAGATCAGAAGAGACAGATTAGATGGAATAGTTGAAGACAGAGATGATGCGGAAGCTGCCATGGAAGAACACTCGTTAGAGCTTCAATGCTCTGATACCATGATGAAAAGATGAATTTCTTATTCAATACATTCAATGTACAAAGCTGAGCTGCTATGCTTGGGCTGTGATGGCTGATAGCTTTGATGCAATGTCCTCAACAAATTAATTATGTTCTTTTTAACTATAGAGGTGGAGCCACAGTATAATGGTGCAAGAATAGAGGGAGATGTTGTAACTTTAAATTTTGTGAAGAAAATGATGGATGACTTCAGGAATCATAAGTTTTTACACAAATGGTATGTATAAAATTCAACAGTAATGGTGTTATTGTTTTGATTATTGACTTATTACTGTGATTTATCAAAAATAAAAAATAAATTATTGACTTGTTACTATTTTGTTGTTTTCTATCTAAATATTTGTGTTCATTTTATAGATATGCCTTCCAAATTGTCTTACAAACAAGAGAAATGCTGTGCGCATTGCCGTCTCTTGTTGATATAAATATTCCAGATGGAAAACATTTCACTGTTTGTGGTGATATACATGGTCAGGTAATTACTTTAATGTCCTCATTGTGTTAGATCAAGTGCGAAATATAGCTTTTCAATGTAACTTTTGTTAGCTCTTGAACCATATAATAACTATTTTAGGTCCTCATTTATGGTTTCATTATAATTTTTCTTTGTTGTGGCTGTGTAATAGCGGCTTGCATTTAGTTTGTGTCATTGAAGATATGTGCTTATGATAGCAAGTTAAACATGTACATTGACAATTAAAATTATTTTAGATGGATGAAACCAAAGGTACATGTCTTTCATGGACATGTGAGGGCAGATTGGCTTTTTGATGCAGAACATGCACCGTGTGGGAAAGTGAGAATTTTTGAAATTTCATATAGGGCTTACTTGAGTCCTTGGGTAATAAAGTGTTAGGTTGATTCAAGTACTGTTTTGCTGTCATTTTAGGTTGACTCTGGTCATGTTTTATATCTTAGTTGTCAAACGTATAATGGTAATTTATGGATTCATCGGACATGGGTGGTAGCAATGGTATATGGTTCTTATTTTAGGTATATTCATGTTATTAGGTTGTTGTATGTGTTTCTAATTATGAAATGGTTGAATTGTCAATGATTCCTATTTTGGAAATCTATTTCTCGTAGAAATGGGAAAAGACCAATAAATATTTATCTACTCATTTAACTCAGAGCGTTGGCTTTTAGGAAATTTGAGATTCTATCATGTGATGTATTAGCCTAGGGTGAAGCATGAGAAATCTACTTAACATTTTCTTTTTTATTTTCTTCTTCATTTTTTTATGCATATACGTAAATGACAATAGAGTATTAAAACCTAGCAACACATACCTCAATAATAATGATAAAAAGAATATGCAACTTGACTTTTCACAAGTTACTTGTTGCAGCCCCTTGACAATCTTTTTTAATTCTCAAAACATGCCATATTAAGTTTAGTCAACCCAAATGCTTTTCCTGACGTTTTCCTGTCAAGGATTTCAAATACAAATAACCAGGGAAATTCCATCTAATTTACACTTTTATTTACTCTTTTAAATGAATATTTCAAATGAATATCCATACTGGTCTCCATATGTTTGCTGGTTAGAACAAATTAGCACAACAAGATTGTGTAAATTTTATGAAGCCTAACAAGATTACTAATGCAATTAAATTTCCTTCCAACCTATTTTGAGACTAGGAACTGCATACATTCATTTAAGCAAATTGAAAAAAAATTAAAAATAATCTGACTTAGTCAAAAAAAGTGCCACTACAACAAAATACACTTTTGGTGACTAAAAAAAATTTAGTCACCAAAACTTGTGGAATTGGCGACCAAAAATTTTTTTAGTCGGCAAAAGTACAATATTTAGCTACTAATTTTTTTTAGTCAGGAAATATTGATTATTGGCGACTAAAAAAAAAATAGTCGCTAAAAAGGCCACAATTAGTGACTAAAAAATGTTCTAGTCGCCGTATAGATAGTTTTGGCTACTAAAATTTTTTAGTCGCCGAATGAAAAATGAAAATTTACATTCAGACTTTTGGCGACCAAAAGCTTGGTCACCAAAAATTGATTTTCAATGACTAAAAAATGTTTTAGTTGTTGTATAGGTAGTTTTAGCTGCTAAATTTTTTTTGTCTTGAATAAAAAATAAAAATTACTTTTTATCTTTTGGTCGTCAAAAATTTATTTTTAGTGACTAAAAAATATTTTAGTCACCAAAGAATTAAAATTATTGGAGGGAAAATTTCAAATTTTGGAGGGATTTATAAAATTAATTGGCGACCGAAATGTTTAGTCGCCAAATTGCTACTTTTAGCGACTAAAATAATATTTAGTCGCCTCTAGTTAAGGATTTGGCTACTAAAAAAAAAATTTAGTCTGCATTTGTCCCTTAATTAATTACCCTACTCAATCCTCTTCTATTTCACTCTCTCATGATCTCTTTTCTTTCTCTCACTCTATCACAGGCGACCCTCCTACCGACCACCGTCCACCACTGTCGCACAAGAGCACCCACCTCCTCACTGGCGATGGTACAACCCATTTCCCCACCAGTGATGAACAACAGTAGCTACTTTGATTTGTGTCTCCTCTAGCGCACACCACGTATTTCTGGCCTCTTCCTTTCTATCTCTCTCTATATATATATATCTTCAACCAATTTCTAGGGTTTTATAACAAAAGATTTGTTTTTTTCTTTTTTGGTTATAAATCAGAGGGTTGGAGCTTCTTTTCTATCTATTTCTCGTAAGAGCAGCGTTTTTTATCTCTATTTCTCGCTTGCAGCAACCATTGGGGCACACCCTGGTATTTCCCTTTCTTCTTCCCCTTCCTCCCTCTCTCTTTTAACCATTGGAGCACACCTTGTTAAATCCAATTCATTCTTTTATTGTCCTACATAATGATTCTTAATTGTACTCCCATTCAATTCTAATTTTCTTTTAATCAATTAGTTTGTGTGTGATGATGTTGGTAGTTTATTTGTTGCTGTTGTATGGTCTATGCTTTTTATTGTTGTTGTTTTCCACCCTCTTGCTCACCATGTGTTTGACAAAATGTTGAAACGAAATTGGAACAGGCTCACTATTTACTTATTTGTTTGTTGTTAAATTCTTCAAAATCCAAGCCAAGTCTAATAAGTTCATTACATAAAGGCCTATTATAGGCATCCTTGGAAACCCCAATAAATTCTAATTTAATAAATTAAACTCATTAAATCACAAATCACAAAATAATACTAGAATAAATCCCTAATCTTCAATTTATCTTCATCCAATGCCTTCAAGTTTCCCATTATTAAGTGTAAATTTTTTAAAATTTTAAACTTTTCTAGTTGAAATAGTGGCCTGCTAAATATAGACGTCAACCATCACACTATATTTGCAAAAGGAATTAGGAGACAAGATAAAGCTTTGTTAACATCATCAAGAGGGCTTCTTTGGAGGGCTTCAATTGCTTGGATAGGATATGAGGTATGCTTCTAATGAGTAGTGGATATATTTGTTTCTACCTCACCTACTCTTTGTGCACTTTATCACAAAGGTGCAGAATTTCTTCATCGTGGAGAGCATTTTCATTTTCATAGCAAGTGTTGGAAAATTTTACACACTTCACCCTTGCCAAATCTTGACAAACCGTTTTGCTCACTTTATGAGGATCCTTGCTCTCTTGGTGTATGTAGTGAATTAATTATTTATAAATAGTTAGTTGGCACAATGTGAGTTATGTGACATAATTCATAATTGACAAAAAGTGTCAATACGAAATAAAAAACAAACAAAAAATTTAGTCAAGAATATAAATCATAAGATGTAAAATCTGAGTGATGTTGCCATCACTTTCTTTGTTTTCTTCTTTTTATTTTTTATACCTTTTTTCCTCTTTTCATGGTCATTCTTTTGTCACTATGTCCTAATTTGATGCCAATATTACTCTTGAAATTTAGAGCATTGATTAGTGATGACATAGTTCTTACTTTAATTGCTACCAGAAAGTCTTGCGTATATGTAGAAGAATTTCAGGTGAGTATTTAAGAACAAAAACAATTGCATTGACTCAACAAAGTACTAACTAGTTGACAAAAAGCAAAACATCACATGGTTTCTTTATTTTAACTTCATTAATAATGGTCAAAGCTCTTATGTGAGTTCATATTGAAGAGGTTATTGAAAATGAATTGTTGCATCTCTCTCTCTCTCTCTCTCTCTCTCTCTCTCTCTCTCTCTCTCTCTCTCTCTCTATGTTTCTCTGATTTGTTTTATTTTCTTCTAGTATTTTCCTACATTTTACCGCAACCAAACAGAGGGCAATGTGACTCATATTTGGTTTGTATTAATTTTGGTATTTGAAGTTGATAGGCACGCAGACACCTGATTAATCTGATTTGGTTTTCCCTTGATCATGGCATTCAAATGTGCTTAGAAAGTTTTGTAAGAAATTTTTATTTTATTTTATTTTGCTTACTTATGAGAATATGAAGTTCTACTTTCCACCACCTAGTTTTTTAGATGGTGGCCCATTTCCTTTAAATTCACCAAGAATCTCTTTTTCTACTTTTTTAACACTACTACCCACCTCAAACTAAATATAATTAGGTATACAAGTCAACCAACCCGCACTGACGTTCAACTATATCAATTAATTTTTGCAACATAATCAACACAACATGGTTTAAATAACCAATGCTTATGTTGAAACTGATGACAGGAAGGCATGGTGGAATTTATTGGAACATTGAAGGTCAAAGTATTAAAAGGCATAAATTTAGTAGTCAAAGATATGTTGTCAAGTGATCCTTACATTGTCCTACATAAATTTAGCAGTCAGAGATATGCTGTCAAGTGATACTTACGTTGTGGCAACATAAGGATCACTTGACAACATATCTTTGACTACTAAATTTATGCCTTTTAATACTTAGACCTTGTCCATCCCCATAAGGTTTAGTCCTGAGGATAAAACAAAAGTGAGAGTGATCGACTGTTGTCCAAGAGTCGGTGACTCTCACTTTTGTTTTATCCTCAGGGCTAAACCTTATGGGCATGGACAAGGTTTACCGTTCATACTTGTAAATCTTGCTTATATGTTGAGATTCCAATTTTGGATTTTAGCACATTGCCAAAAAATAAAACTGAAAGAATAAAAATTTAAAAGTAAACTAAACCAAACTAATCTAAGTCTTGTGTCTCAATCAAGTGGGATTGGTTACATGAATCATTTTCCTTCATTTAGCTCTATCAAGGGTTATGCGTTTAGTTAAATTAAATAAATCCATATGTTTTTTCAGTACTCCTAAAGGGTTGCCACCTTATTTCTTTTAGTTCTCTATTGAGTACTTAAAAATGTATACTTGGTTCAATGGCTGTTCAAACCCCTGCTAAGGGTACTTCTCGTTTGGTAGCATCTTATACATGGACCTTCGTTTGGTATTTCAATTGTGCAACTTATAGATTAAAGATTTAATTTTTTTCGAGAAATATATGATGTTTCTTTTCATTTACAGTAAAATTAGTATTCTTGTCATTTACGGAATAAGGAGCTCATGCTTTTTGTTCCTCAGAACTTTGGACAAGTAAACCGGTAAGCCTATCTTTTCAAGGAAATCTTCATTATTATAAGTCATTTTTCCTTCTTTCCTTTTCCCTTTTCTTTTATAATAATCTTTTTTTTTTCGATGCTTCAATGCTTCACCAATGCTAGCACATGGCATGCTACCTAGTTTCAAACAGTAACATTAAGTATGTGAAAAAATTGTACCCACATTCTTAGTGTTTGCTCTTATTGTTTGGAAACCAGCAGGGGCAGCAACACAAATAGTTGATGGTATTCAATTGAATACCCTAACAAAATATTAATACTAACAATAGTATATGTTGTTGGAAGGTATTTGCACTATTATCAAATATTTTGAACACCCTACACCTCATTTTTTATTTTTTAATATATACAAAGTTAGCTGGTTGGCCATGAGTCCATGCATATTACTAAAAGGTTAGAGGTTCGGCATATAGTTGATTTACAGATATAGTTGCTCTTGAAACTATTGATTCAATACAAATACCATGATTAAAGTTACCATATATAGTTGATTCACACATAATAATACTTGAATAGTTGGAGAAAGTTTAAAATAATTCTAAATTTTATTAATCGACAAGCTCCCTTATGTTAAACCATTGTAGTACTTGGTTTTTATAGAAAAATCAGTCCTAGGTATTTGTTTCTACATCAGGTACTAGTATGAGAATAATAGAGTAATGGATGTTTCTTCTCCTGATGTGAGCTCATCGTTATAGTATCACCTTTATGGTAATGGAAAAATTGGACTTAATGTGCCTTCAAAGGAACTCAAAATCAACTTCTTGAAAGACAGGTCATTTTTTTGGGAGTAGCCTATTATATGCATGTATGCTGCTTAGCTTTTTTACATTTGTAGTAACTATTTAAGCATTTTCTTTCCAATTTTTCAGAACTCAATTAATTAGCATTCTTTTGCTCATCTTATTATCCATTTGTTACTCTGGGTGGTGGTTCACATTTTTTATTCAGTTTATGTTCATCTTTGTGTCACTAGATTTCTTCTTAATCTTTTTCCACATTTGGATTCTTTGCTTAAAATAATTCTTTTAGATGAGAAATTAACAAGTAGGTGAAAACGACGAAAAGTTGCCTAATTTTTTCAAATTCTATGAGAAGTGTCACAAGTCGAAGAAGACGAATGATCGGATTGATCACGATGGGGTGACCTACATGTAACAATTTAATAATAGATCAATTGATGGATTTGGGATCGCCCATGACTCTCTTCTACCATATTGAAGTTGCATCAAGAGCACGTGATAAGGAGATGGAGTCCACGAGATTAGAGATCGAAATATGTACACGATATGTTTTGTTATTAAGATTTTATTTAATTTAGATTTTAATTGTTGATTTGGATAGTATATGTATTTGTTGGATTATACTATGTTTGTGGATTCTTATTTTCTTTGATATGTATAGTTAATAGTTAAGTTTTGTATATGGTTGGAAATTGAATGTTAGAGATTGTGGAGAAATATTTTTATTGAATGGTTGAGAAATAAATGAATAAATGGATGAATAATTTTGTATATGCATAGGTTACAGGTGGCACAAAAAATATTACATGACAAATTATAAAAACTAAATGAGACATTATGGCGACTGAACGAATATTACAGGTTGGCTTTTGGCTAATAAAACTTTAGTCACTAATTGTAAAAAAGAAAAACTTTTGGCTACTAAACTTTTAGTCGCCAATTGTAAAAAGAAAACTTTTGGCTACTAAATTTTTAGTCGCCAATTCTCACAATGTAAAACTTTTGGCTATCAAATAGTTAGTCGCCAAACATACATGCTCAATTGGTTACTAAATAATTTAGTCACTAAAAGTAAAAAATATATATATATTTAATTAGTTTTAAAAAATGTATGGCGACTAAAGTTTTAGTCGCCAATAGGTCACTTTTGGCTACCAAAAAAATTTTAGTCGCTGATTGTTTCCCCGACAAACTGTTGGTGACCAAACGGGCGACCAAATATATTAGTCACCAAAAGTAATTGCTGACTAAAAATAAGGCTTTTGGCAACTAAAATTTTAGTCGTCAAAAGTGAAATTTCTTGTAAAATAGGACAAACGGTACGTAAATAGGACATGGCGTTGTAGTCGCCAAAAATGAAAAAAATACTTATAATTATGTAGAGTTATTACTTGTAAAATATTACCGGTTGCCTAATATATGCATTCGAGTTTTCGAAATTTTTATTTCATATATATTTGAGTATGCAAAACTAATGATTAATTTGAAAAGATTAATTAAGTTTGAGTTTTATATGTTTTTTTTATAATTTTAAATATGCCAATATTTAGTCAATACTAATGATTAATTTTATTTTTGCAGATGGTTTTTGACGTAGAATTGTGGATATGATTTTTTTTTTTTGACAAGTACGAAAAGACATTGTTTTTATACCTCTGTCCTTATAATGGTTTGTACAAATTGCTTTTTTGGCATGGTAAATATCTAAAATTTAGCATGGTACAAATTAGAAATTAGTAGAAATTAGTTTTTGGGGCGGTACAAATTATCCTTTTGGTGTGGTACAGATTTCCTTTTGGATATTAAATTTGATTAATCCTCTATTATGTATGGAACTAAATTTTTGAGGTTGGATTGTACTTGGTTTGTATGGAATTTGTATTACATTTACAATTTGACGTTCAATATGAATTTTTTGGATGGATGGAAGTAAAATGTGTGCACATTGTTGAATGGTTGATAATATAATTAGCATTAATGGATTATATTGTTTATACAAGGTACAGGTTGTACTAATAATGGATATAGGCGGATGAGAAATAAATAATAATAATAAAATTTATATAGTATTTGGCGACTAAATATGTTGGTAGCCAAAAAGAAACAAATGCTTTTGGTGATCAAACAATTAGTAGCCAAAACAAATCAAAATGAGGGAAGAAACTATTACCGACTATATATTTTAGTCACAAAAAACACGGCATCCTTCGGCGGCTAAATTGTTTGGTTGTAAAAAATAATGAAATAAAAATCAAGAGGCCTTTGGTGACTAAAATGTGTAGTCGGTAAAAGTAACAACGACTAAACTATTTGGTCGCTAAATGTATGTATTATATTACCAACTAAAATGTGCAGTCACAAAAATGTATTATTAGCTACGACAAAAATTCTATTGGCGGCTAAAACCTTAGTCTCTAATAGTTTAATTTAGTTTTATATGAGAACTTTAGGCGACTAATATTTTAGTTGCCAAAAGATCACCTTTGCTGACTAATAAAAGTTTAGTAGCCAAATGGTCACTTTTGGCGACTAATATTTTAGTCCCCAAAAGATCACATTTCTCGACTACCCAAAGTTTAGTAGCCAAACGTTCACTTTTGGAAACTAATGTTTTCGTCGCCAAAAGATAACCTTTGCCAACTAACCAAAGTTTAGTAGCCAAAACGTTCACTTTCGGAGACCAAAAATAGTTTAGTTGCCAATACTATCGCCGACAGGGTATAGGCGACAACCTTGGCGACAAAAAAAATTAGTCGCTAATTAGTTTCGGCAACCAAACATGGGGCTTTTAGCGACTAATATTTTGGTCGCCAAAAGTGTCATTTCTTCTAGTGACTGTGTTTGGTTTATGGTTTGGGAAAAGAAAGGGACAATGTGTGTGAAACGTAGTTATATTTTACTCATATTTCATCTAGTTTTTTTTGTTTTCCTTTTGAAATCTTTAATTGTGTATTTGAAAGATAAGAGATTGAAGAAAATTATGACAGAAGAAGACCCTAGCAAGAAATTGTTTGTATTAGCAACTTAACATTCACAGTTTGGTTCACTTTTGGTTCCCATATAAGAAAACCCTAAACAAACAGCTCTATTATAAAAACCACTTGAAGTAAGCAAGCATATAATGAAAACCTTTTAAGTAAGATTTTACATAAGCAAACACTAGTCTTAGCCATTATTACCATACTATATGCCAAGCAATCTATACATCTAGAGCCAACAAGATATATAGTTAACTTAAGAAATCAAATATCAAATCAATATACATACTAGTGCAGTAGCAGCAGCAGCAATAACAGATAGCTAAATTTTGTTTCTAAAGAAAGGATTCAAAAGCAATAAACATGGTGGGAGTGAGTGAGTGAATGAGAGAGGGAGAGACAAAATTAATGTGTGATCTAAAAAATTATTTTAGATGACACAATAATGTATATATATACACACACATTCCATTTTGAAGCATTTCAGTTGATCAGATTAAAACAAAACACAAAGCAAGCATAATGTAGAGTATGAAATGATGAAAGTGTTTAAACACATAATTTTATGCTTGCTTTGTGTTTCGTTTTAGTTTGATCAACTGAAATGCTTCAAAATGATTCCAACCATTTAATGTCAAGAGCTTTGGATATGGAGTTGATAAAATGGGTGAAGATTGGCTTAGGTAGGGTAGTTCTTACTTATCTTCAGTTTGCAGATAATTTGTTCATATTGTGTGAAGCTGATGTTTTGGAAGTTAGTAATTTGAAGAGGATACTGAGGTGTTTTGAGATGCTGTCAGGTTTGAGGATAAACTACCATAAAAGTGTAGTTAGTGGAGTAGGAGTTCCAGTTGAAGATATGAGTGAGTTTGCATCAGTGCTAAATTCTAAAGTGAAAAGTCTGCCATTTCAATACCTAGGACTACCATTGGGTGCTAACCCAAGTAGAAAAGCATCTTGGAGACCTGTTCTGGACAAAGTTAGAAGTAAACTGGCAGGTTGGAAAAGGAAATTACTTTCATTTGCAGGGAGGCTTACTTTAATAAAATCTATCTTTTCTTCTTTGCCTATATACTATTTGTCTCTGTATAAAATGCCACAAAGGGTTGTTAGAGAGCTAGATAAGTTTCAGGCCTCATTCCTTTGGAGAGGGTCTGAATTGAGAAAAAAGGTTCACCTAGTAAAATGAAAGGAAGTATCCAAACCCATTGAGTAAGGGGGTTTGGGGGTTAGGAGAGTTAAGGAGGTTAATGATTGCCTTTTATTGAAATGGTGGTGGAGGTTTGGTGTTGAGAGCAAAGCACTGTGGAAAAGAGTCATATGTAGTAAGTATAGGGTAGAGGAGGGGAATTAGAGGCCTTCAATTAGCCTAAACAACAGGTGTTCTAAAATTTAGAAGTATATAGTATCAGGCATTGAACAAAGTAGCAGACTTTTGGAGTTTTTTCTGGATAACTGTAAGGTAAAAGTGGGTAATGGCCATAAAGTGAGGTTCTGGGTTGATGAATGGTGCTATAATTTATGTCTCAAAGATGAATTCTCCCTTTTGTTTAGATTGGTAGTAAATAAGGGTGAGTCTTTATATGTAATGGTGGAAAGGAAAGAGGTTACTGGTGAATAGATGTTCTAGTTTAGAAGGGAATTATATGATTGGGAAAGATTGGAGGCCACCAGATTGGTAAGCCAACTAGAGGCAGGTCTTGCTATTAGGCAATCCTTAGATGATACACTAATTTGGAATGCTTCTAAAATAGGGAAATTTATAGTTGCATCAGTACATAAATTTATGGCAGATGGTTTTGGCAACCTCAGTCCAATTAGGAAAAGGGTTTGGGTCAAGCACATTTTACCTAGAGTTTAATTTGTTGGTTGGCTTGCTTGGAAAGGTAGGTTAAAGACAACAGACTTTCTTATCCGGATTGGTGTTATGAATGCTAATGCATCATTAGTTTGTAGTCTATGCAAATCTGTGGATGAGTCACTCAATCATGTATTGCTGTCATGTCCAGTTGTTTGGGGAGTGTGGTCAGAAATACTAAGATGGTGGAATGTATAAGGTGCATTGCCAGATAAAGTGGAAAATATTCTTAATTGGTGGGCAAGGGTGAGGCTTACCAAAAAAGAGAGGATGATGTGGAAAGCTATTCCTTTAGTTGTAATGTGGTCTCTGTGGAATCATCGAAATGAATGCTTGTTTAGGGCTACTGTTCCAAATATGGTAGGTGTGAGTGATCTGATTAAGTTTAGAATGACTGTTTGGTTTAAGGAAGTGTTTAAGGATCATATTTTCACAATGAATGATTTTATTTTCAATCTGGAACACATTAGATTCTGTTTGGGAGGTGGTTTGAGGGGTGTGCTTTGAGGATGTTTCGTGAGTTTGATTAGATGCCTCAGACATAGGGGTTACTCAACGGAGTGTTGATTGATGGAGGTGAGAGTCTGGGTGGTTTGGTCTATTTGGAGTGCATTGAGGCAATTTAATCCTTTTATTAGTTTATGCTACCCCTATTGTGGAAAATTAAGAATGAGTGCTTATTTGATTAGGCACTACTAGATTTGTTTGCTTTGGAGGAGCTGGTATAGATAGTTATGTCACTAGGTGCTGTTTTGTTGATTTGTATAGAAAGTTGTTTTACTCTGGTGTTGAAATATTGATGCCTACTGTTGGTGATGTGTAGTTAGTTGCTCGCTCGATCTCGCCTTTTGTTGCTCCGCAGTTTTGTTGGTTGATATGTTTTGTTAGAATATTATGCTCAGCAATGGACTGATTCGCTTAGCAGTGGACTGTTACATTGGATTGCTATGCTCAGTAGTAGCTGCTAGTCTTGGTTCTGTTTCTATGGTCTTTGTTTCTTTGGTTAGAAGGTGCAACAACAGTGGCTTTCAGTGGTTTGGGCCATAATCTATAGAGATGGTCCGTTTCTTAATTTGTTCTATTCTAGCTTTGTGGGTAAGCAACTGCTTTCTGTCATTGACCAGCAGTAGTAGCATTTTTTTGGTTGGAGAGCAGCAGCATCACATTGACACTAGTGCTAGTTTATTGTTGTGCTTCTTCTTTCTTTCTTTGGTCCCTTTTGGTTGGTTTCTCACCAATCTTGGGTTAAGTGCTAGCATATGATTGTTCTTCCTTTGTGGTGCCAACCTAGTTGGATAGTTGAGGGCAGCTATATGATGCTCAGTGCACTTTCCTAGTTTGTTGATGTAAGTTTGGCATATACACGCCCCGCTCCCCTAGCCAGGAAACCGACTTAGTTGATGAGGACCCTGAAGAAGACTTTGATTGGTCAGGAAATGAAGGTTAACCTAGGGATAATAGGCTAGACTTTTTGTAAGATCCACTCATATGGGTTTTTAAAATGTATGTAGTAACTTTGTGACCTTAGCATGTGTAATGTTTTTGAATGAAACTATGATGGAAGCCTTTTGTACTAATGCCTAATATAATGAAATGATGACTTGCTCTATATCTGTTGACTATTATTTGTTTTAATATTTATCACACCCTAAGGAAACTATACCTTAATTTCAAATCTCGTAGAAAGATTACCTTTAGCAAGAATTTAGAAACCAACTTACCCTGTATCATGAACAGAATGGTGGATACGCGAGCTAATGACTATTCAGAAACTAACAACAATGCTTGGAATCATCCCAGAAATCAGCATGGGCCCGTACTCATGGGAGCTACTATCCCTAACAATCTTGCGTATCAAATTCTGGAGGAATTGGGGCAACTAAGGAACAATCGACAAAACGAGAGGACTTGACTCTTTTCGGAGTTCAGAAAACAACGGCCCTCGAAGTTCACAGGAGTACCAGACCCGATGATGGCTGAGAATTGGCTTCGACAGATAGAGAAGATGCTAGACACTATGGGAATAACTGAAGATGCCGATAGAATAGCCTTGGCCGTATTTGAGCTTGATGATGAGGCTAATCATTGGTGGGAACTAATCAAGAATACGCATGATGTTACCAACATGTTGTGGAACCAGTTTAAGGAATTGTTCCTGAATAAATACTTTCCAAGTACAGTTCTTTGAGAGCGAGTCAGGGAATTCCAAAACCTGGAGCAAGGGAATATGACCGTAACCCAGTACGCTGCAAAATTTGAAGAGTTAGCTCGTTACGTAACTAGATACGTAGCAAATGACGAAGAGAAAACAAGGATACTTGAGTGGGGGTTGGACCTTACAATCAAGGGAAGAGTTCTCCCGTAACGACTCCACTCATATGCCAAGGTGTTGGAAACGACATTAGAATCTGAAAGGGAAGTAGCCGACACTAGGAAGACTTGGAACAAGCGGAAAGGGGGTCAGACATCTGTTGGACCTCAAAGGAACCAGAAAGAAAATATGGCCTCGAAGCCCTACTCCAGACCACAACCACAACAGCAACGGTAACAACTGCAGCAACAGATCCAGAGAGGAGAGTGTCAACCAAGGCTGGCAGGACAACTCCAGTGCTTTTCATTGCCAACAATTAGGGCACAAAAAGAGCGAATGCCCCCAACTCCCTCCATCCGGATACTAGGGAGGAGGTTTCGGAGCAAATGCCCAGGCATTAGGTGGACAGAAGCCTTGGACAAACAAGACAGATCTACGGCGGCACGGAGAAGAGTGGAGGAACTCGAACGCCAGACGAAGGGCAACCGAAGGCAAGGCAACAATGAGTCTTTGCCTTGCAAAAGCAGAAAGGCCTGTAATTGAGGGTAATTTAGTGCTATACAATTCTTGGGTGCATGTTTTATTTGATACTGGTGCATCACATTCTTTTATATCTTCTGCTTGTGCTAAGTCATTAGAACTTGTATGTGAACCCTTAGAGACTACCTTAAATGTAATGTCACCTATGGGAGGATGCGTTTGGAGAGGATTGATCTGTAAGGATTGTAAAATAGGAGTGTCAAACCTACACTTAGCTTGCGACCTTCGTGTCATGGAAATGTCAGACTTCGATATCATCTTGGGCATGGACTAGTTCTCTATCCACCGAGCGGTGATCGACTGCCGTCAGAGGAAAGTAGTAGCTCACACGGCTGACGGAACGCGTTTCCAGTTTAAGGGGGATAAACAAGACTCCATGACTTTAACAAAACGTAAGACACGGTAGCACGATTAACTTGCGGGTAGGATAACAAGTTTGATTTTAAATGAGGAGGGCCAAGAAGAATTAGAACTTCCGTGCATAGTATGTGAATATGCATATATATTTCCTACGAAATTATTGGAATTGCCACTAACCCGGGAGATAGACTTTAGTATTGAGCTACAACCTAGAACTACCACAATATCCATGGCCCCATATGGTATGGCACTAGCAAAACTACGAGAATTAAAGACATAACTACAGGAGTTGCTCGAGAAAGGATTCATTAGGCCAAGTGTAGACCGCTCGGAACTCGCTCTGCACGCGAGGGTGCGAATTGTAGTTCTTAGCTACTACAGTTCGGACTCTTGCCATGGTTCTGAATCTAATCTCATAAAGTGCAATGTAAGACTGATAAATCACCAAAGAGTCCAAATCTGGCAAATCGATTTGGAAAATCGATTTTAATCAAAAAGCGCCAAACATGGACTGCTTTGCTAGATTTCAGAGTCGCCACCTAAATATTTTATTTTTGAAAAAAATTGGGAAACCCTGACTTGTGCCTAAAGCCACGTGTCCGTTATCACCAAAGTTGCATCGGCTTGGGAACTTGGGTACGAAGGGGGAAGATTATGAAATGAGTACCCCCGCTCGCCCGATCAAAGGATCGGCCTCTACTAATCATGATATGTTGTTTTTATATACACATGTGTTCTTATTCTGGTTATTAATCTAGAATTACTATGTGATGTACACAGCATACAAGTATAGACGAAATCACTTAATTTGGAACAAAACATCTCATGTTTGTTTTTCGAAAATGGTTTGAAGATGCTACTCGTAAGTAGGCTAAAACGCGGATTTGCCACCTTCAAGTGGGCTTAGAAAAACATGATTTGCCACTCTCAAGTGGGCTTAAAACTCACATTTTGATGAATTATTCCAATTCAAGCAATAAAGCCTTCATCCACAGGCATTCATGCATTTAAACACATAAGCACATAGCCTCATGGAAAGCATGCTATCATGGCAGTCACTTACACACATGCAAGGATGCTAAAGCATAAACACTCACAGTGTACTCCGAGCCAAAATAGAAGCTAGTTAGAAATCATGCATGATCCTAGCTATGTTAAGATGCCTAATGCAACTAATGCAAAAATGCAACTAAAGTAGGCTCGGCTATTCTAAGATGTCATGTGAATGCAACTAGATAACATGTATTCAAATTGGTATTGAAATATAATACAGTTTGTATGATGTGCCGAGTCCGGTGCATGTAAGACGAATGAATGATGCACACATGCAAGCATAAGGTATGCTAATTGAAATATGCCCTAAAACTAACCATCAAAAGCTGGTAAATAAAAGAGAGAAAGACGTGGGGTTAGAAGACATGCATCACACACACCCACACTTATTACAGCATTTGCCCTCTCGACGGAGGGTCCGAATGATAAGCTAAGCTAGCTATGCTAAGCTACGTATTTACAAACCAACTAATTAACTAACTTAGCTAATTAATTATTACAACACAAATGAATTTGAACAACTAGCTAATCTAAGCTAATTAAATACAAAACAAATTAATTAATTAAACACTTAACTAATTAATTACAAAATAACTAAGCTAATGAACTAGTTTAGCTAAGCAATTTAAACAAATGGCCTTGGGGAGCGAGGGGGGGGGGGGGATATGCATGCTCGGTTGGCTTCGCTCGGAAATCCACTACCGTGCCTCATGATGCCTCTGTTTGCACTCTTTTGAACTTTTGAAAATTGTGCCAACTTCCAAGATGCTTTTGATCCACCTTAGGAACATTCTGAGGGGTGGTCGGCCAAGAGGGATGGCCATCGGCCAAAGTTAATGGTCATCGGCCACTTTTGATAGTCGATCGGCAGTCTTGGTGGCCGGTCGGCAACTTTGATGGCCGGTCAGCCACTGCTTCCTGCAATTTCTCCTTTTGCTGCAACAGAGCACTAATGGAGGCATGGCGATGTATTTGCAAGAAAATGAGTGTGCAACCACACTCTTTATCATGTCTCAAGCTCCAAGGAGTGTAGTGCTCGGCTCTTGAGCCATCAATCACGCATCTCAATGCATGATGGCCAAAGGGTCAAGCTTGCACAATGTTGATGAATGCACAAACAACACATAGGACTCAATGAACCTCCACCTTATCATACATAATCAAAGGTGTCGGTGACCTAAGGAATGAGGCACGTTTCATCACTTTGAGTATGAAACATCCCTCGTCCCTCGTGTTTAGATCAACATCCGATCCAAACACAATGCAATGCAACACACATGCGAACAACATGCTATGCAAACAACATGCTAATCTTGACATGTTAAGGTGGTATGCACAAGACTCTAACATGCAAACGCTCATGCACAACATACTAGAACACTTAAGCATTAAACACTAGTGAAAGATACAACACTAGGACCATGCAACACAATGCCCAATGGACTAAACCAACACCAAACAGTCCTCATGTATGCCAAAACAGTGGCTGAGATGCTCTGAAATGCTAGCATTAAAAGCAAGAAAATGAATGCTCATGCATTGGCCCATGAATAAGGCACTAAACACAACTCTCAAACACAATCAAAGAGGGATATGCATGAGAATATGGCAATGCTATATGCTCTGAAATCAAGTGTTAAATGATGCCAAATCATCTAAATAACACAATCATAGCATGCAAGAAGGCTCAAAGCTCAAGACTAGCTAAGGTACTTGCACCATAGCCATATCAAGCAAGCCCCAAAGGGCCAAGATGACTCAAAATAGTCCCAAGGCAGGTCAAAAAAATACCAAAACATGCATGGAGTGTAGCCAAAACAAGCTAGCATGATGAGCCAAAACACCAAGCACACAAGGCCAAAGAGCATGATTACACTACAGGTATAAGAAGCATGCAAGAGGTGGCTCTACCAGCCAAAATTAGAGTTATGTCATGGAAAAATAAGACCAAAAACACACTGAGATGGTAGCCCAAAAGCTTAGGCATGCATGCGTACAAGTTAGGCCATGATCAAGGCATAAAGCATGACTCTCTAAAAGCATTGAAAGAGTGAAGCATGAGAGAGTATGACCACACTACACATACTGAAATCACATACCAAATAATGCTAAATCATGCAAATAGCCCAAGCAATGCATGCTAGTGACTTGGAAACTCAAAGCTAGTGAGCAAGATTGCACTATGGCTATACAAAGCAAGGCATACATGACCAAAACAACTTCAAATAGAGCTTAAGCATGGCAAAACATGAGTAAAAGTTTGTTGGAGTGAAGCCAAAAATATGCTAAAATGATGGTCCAAAGCATGATGCATGTTAAGGCTATTGGGAGGATTGCACTACAAGGGTATGAAGCATACAAGAGGCAACCAGACCAACCCCAAACAGAGCTATATTATGGCAAAACAAGGCCTGAAACATCTAAGATAGGGGCCCAAGAAGGTAGAAAAACATGCTAACTTGGTACACCAATACCACATGCAAACAAGGTACAAAAGGTGGGGACCACCCCCATCTATTTGGAGCCTTAAAACACACTTTTCACCACTAAAATTCCTTTGGAATTCAGTGGTGAAGAGGCCAAGAGAAGGTGATCTCAAAGGCCTAATGAGATGGCACAAAACCTAAGCCAATAAGGCACACAAGAGGGTATAACACCCTCAAAACCAAAGAGGCCTCCAACAATTATTTTAAACACTTGAAAACAAAGCTTTTTGTAGTTGAAAGTAAGGCCTAAAACAATATGCAAGGAGGGCCAAATAAGCAACGAAAATAAAGCTTTAAAGAAGATATGAGACTGACCCTTGAAGCACAACAATAACAGCAAGTTCAGAGGCAAAAACCAAGCCAAAACCACTCAAATACAACCTCCAAGAACCTCAGCTCAAGAGTGAAGGTGTTTCACTAGGTGCTTTAGTGCAAAAGTGTGAAGAAAAACCACTTCAAGGCACAAATAAGTGCAAATATAGAGAGAGAAGAAGAAATATATATATATATAGAGAGATATGTATATCTCTAAGCAATTTTTCTGAACCTCTAAAAAGGGAGAGGAGCCTCCTCTTATATAGAAAAACACAAGCCAAAGCTTCCTTGACAAGCTAAGACTTGTTACAATCCCTCTATACACGTGTATAGAGAATACAATCTATGCTCACCAGCTGGCACAACTGGCAACAAAATATCTGCAAAAGCAAAGAAAAGTGCCTCGGCTAAAAAGTATGGCCGACCGGCCATTAAAGGTACCAACTGGCCATCAGTGATGTCGACTGGCCACCACTGATGGCTGATGGAAAGAGGGCATGGCCGATAGGCATGGGGCCTAGCTGATGGGTTGTATAGCTGGCTAACAGGCCACCCCTTTCCCTCAGAAACAAGGCCACAAACTCTTGGTCCACAACCAAGCACAACACAGACAAGTTAAGAGACTCCAAGGCAAGGCGCACAGCCAAGACCTTCAAGAACTCAAAATGAACACGAGCATGGATGATCATCGAGTGTTCAAACGATGACGTCCAAGTCTTGACGATGGTCAAAAATGGGGTGTCTACACCAAGTACTTCACCATGGGGAGCACCTGTGCTGTTTGCTAAAAAGAAGGATGGGTCATTAAGGCTATGCATCGATTACCATCAACTCAATTGAGTCACGACCAAGAACTGATATCCACTCCCAAGGATTGATGATCTTTTTGATCAACTTAGAGGCTCAAGGTGCTATTCAAAGATCGATCTCAGGTCAGGTTACCATCAACTATGAGTCAAGGAGGAGGATATACCAAAAATTGCCTTTCGAACCAGATATGGTCACTATGAGTTTGTAGTAATGCCCTTTGGACTAACCAATGCATCGGCAGTATTCATGAGCCTAATGAAGAAGATTTTGACACCATATCTTGACCAGTTTGTAGTAGTGTTCATTGATGACATCTTGGTATATTCAAGGTCTGAAGAAGAGCATGAGCAACATTTAAGGATTGTCCTTCAAGTTCTTAGGGACAATCGGTTATATGCCAAGGCAAACAAATGTGAGTTTTGGTTGAATGAAGTGAAATTCTTAGGGCATGTAGTATTTGAGAATGGGATTATGATGGACCCAACCAAGGTGGAAGCAGTCTTAGATTGGAGACAACTGAAAACCGTGTCAGAAATCCACAGTTTCTTAGGATTGGTTGGTTACTACCGAAGGTTCATCCAAGATTTCTCCAAACTAGCTAGACCAATGATTTGTTTGACAGTAAAGTATGAGTGGGACGAAGCTTGCGAAAAATCCTTCAAAGAGCTAAAGAAGGGATTGTAGACACCCCATTTTTGACCGACCTTAAGACTCAGGCGTCACCGATTGAGTGCTCGGTGATGTTGCATATTGTGCTCATTCAGAAGTCTCAGAGTCACGGTCGTGAGCCCTGTCTCCGGACTTCCGAACCCTCTTCTGTACCTTGTCTCGGTTTGCGAACCAGACTCGGTTTTCTCTGTTTCTTTTCCTGAAGGGAGGGAGAGGTCCCGTAGGCCATCTCTCAGTGGCCGTGGGCTACATTTCGTGGCCGTAGGCCATTTTGCCCATTTCGGAGCCCGGTTCCCGATTTTTGGAGCCGTCAGGCCGTGTGCCTCGGTTCGAGACCGCCTAACCATCTCCGATTCCTCCGATTTTTGGCATACGTCTTATTTACTCCCTTTTGAGGGACACTGAGGTCTGAGAGACCCACTTCGTGGCCAGATGCCACTTTCGATGCTTGACAGCCTATTTTCGGGATCCCGAACTGCATGTTTTGGCCCCCGAGCATTCGTTTTGCATCGGTTTTCTTTCATTTTTGGCAGGTACCTCTGTTTTATCACCAGGAAGGTCACTGAAGGGTGGGAGGCCAGCAATTGTCTCAGCAATCAGTTATGCTCCTCCGGCGCCCTCCGACGCCCGTTTTTCCCACTTCCGAGCCAATGTTGACCACCCTAGGAGCATTTTCTTCAAGCCCAAACCACATATTTGTGTTGTACACACATGGGAGGACCCTAAAAGTCTATGGCCGGCCAGTAATTCCTTTTTCCACTTTTGAGCCCCTCCTAAAAATAGCTTGTTGTCTCTCCTGTTTTAGAGTTGCCAATTTCCAACCACAAGGTCTTGTTGAGGACACATGGGAGGCCACCAATATGTGGTGGCCGGCCAGAAAATCAGCTTTTCATTTTTACCCCTTGGCCGGCCGGCCATAGGGGGTGGCCGGCCGGCCGCCTGCAACAAAAATACCTAGTCGGCCATGATCCTTAGGAGGTGTGCCTTACAGCTGTATAGCTTTTTCCCCCAAAATATCTGATTTTGGGGGACTTTTGGTAGAGAAGGGAACTTAATCCCTTAAGACTAGACATTTTTCTCTCCCTTTTTCATCCATCCTTGCATACACAGAGCAACTCAAGCTTTGTTTTGAGGGTTGGAACACTTGCCTTGAGCATACACATACATATCTCTCAATTTCTCTCTCATTTTCTCAAGTTTTGGCTCCATTTCTTCACTACCACCAAGCATCACCACCACCACTCCATTTCCAACAGTTTGGGGAGCTTTCCAGCAGCTAGGAAGCAACATTTCTCAAGCCAAAAGGGTGCAAAAGTTTGGTCTTCAAGGGTAAGTTCACATTTCCCTCTTTTGTAGCACTTTTTTGTCCTGTTTCTTATCCCTATTTTCTTATTGTTTTGGGCTCCGACCCTAACTTAAAGGGTTATTCTTTTGAGCCATCCTTCATGTTTGTTTAAGGTCTCAACCCTGTTTGAGCCCTCCATTTGGTACTTGCTTCAATACCTCTTTGAATGCCATTATTTTGCATGGTATTTCTAGCCTATGTGTGATCTGTTTTTGAGCATGATATAAACTTTGAGTTGGCTTATTTTGAGCCCCTATACAACATTGTAGAAGGGCTCAACACTTTTTGGGGCCTCCATGTTGTACTTATCATTATACCCCTCTTTGGCCCCCATTTTTGCATGCTTTGTTGGCTTGTCTTGCTTCTATTTTTAGGCCATCATCAGAACTGAAAATGGCCATATTTTGATCTTCTTGGCATATCTCATTAAGGTTCTTTGGCTGTTTGATGTATATTTGGCCTACTTCATGTTATACCCCTCTTTGGCCCCCATTTTTGCATGCTTTTTTAGGCTTATCTAGCTTCTGTTTTCGGCCATGATCAGAACTGAAAATGGCCATATTTTGACCTTCTTGTCATATCTCATTAAGGGTCTTTGGCTGTTTGATGAATTCTTTGTATACCTCATGTTATAGTCTCTTGTTGGCCTATTTCTTGCATTGCATTTTGAGCATGTTTTCATACTGATTTGAGGCTTGTAATCTACTGTAAATGTTCATATTTTTAGTCCCTCTTCAGTGTTGTAGAAGGGTATTTTTCCATTTGGGCTTTGCATCTACCACTTGCTTCATAGCCTCCCTTGCGGAGCCATTTTTGTGTGCCATCTTTGCGCTTCTTGTGATTGCTGTTTGGCCATTTTTTGTACTAAAAAAATGTGATTTTTGGGGCTTCCTTGCTTCTTCATTTTCATGTCATGTACCAATTATGCATGTATGGTATAGTCAGAGCCATTTTATGCATTGAAATCCATGTTTGGATCATTTCATGCATCGGGTATTATTTCGCCTCATTTCGGGGCTGTTTTGCCCCTCATTTTGTCACTGATTTTTGCGTGTTTGCATATCATATTCCATGTCTTTGCCATGTCTCATTAGAGTGGCATTTTGGTGCCTGAGGGTCCGTTCTCGCTGCGTGCCTGAGCACGCACTTCGAGTATCTTGTTTTCATCTAATGGCCTCCTATGTGAGTGTGGTGAGGCTCTCTTATGTTGGTGTAAGCCCATTATTGCATTGCGTATGCCATTTCATCCATAGCATTGTGTATAGCCTGCGTATAGCGTGTATGCCATTCCATGACATTGTGTATGTTAGGATTGCATCTTAGCTGCATTTCATGCATATCATGCATATCGCATCGTGTTCGGGATAGGAGTTAGCCGGCACGGAACGAGGCATCTTAATTTTCGGCGGAACGGGTCTCAATTCCCAAGTCACCGACACTCCGGATTATCCGTGATGGAGTTAGGTTTTGTTGTAGCATTCATATGCATTCATCCTATATTGAGTCATGCAATTCGGCTCCTCGGCCATCATGCATCGATATGCGTGATTGGTGGCACGAGGATCGAGGCATGCATATATTTGTGAAATGCATTGCTATGCCCCTTTCCTGCTCTCTGTTGCAGCATATCAAGAATCAGCAATTTTTCGGAGTCTAGCACGCATTTCGAGAAACATTGCAAACAGAGGCTAATTGGGGCATCCCAGTGGATTTCCACGCAAAGCAGCCCAAACATTTGAGTCCTTTGAACTGTAGTAGACCCACAAGCGAACCAGAACCGGGGGGGGACTCGCACTCCCTTTTCCCGGGATGCGTTCGGGGACGTCTACAGTTTCTGGCGACTTTGCTGGGGATTTAGAGAACTTGACTCGAACTCATGATATCTGGTTTTGACTACACTTGTGTGTTTCTTTGCATTGCATTTGCATTGGTGCACCTAGGACACCGTGTTTGCCATCTGCTATTCCTGAGCGGTTTACCGGAGGCTTGTCTTGTCAAGGCATGTCCATAAGGCTGACCAATTACGGGCTCTGCCAGTATGGAAACACAAACCCCGGTTTTACCGGGGCGCCCTTTTTGACCATTCGACCTAGTGCATATTCGGATCCATAGTGACCATTCCAAACTAGGACAGGTTGCTTACCTGTTTATAGGTTGTTTGAAACCGCTGCGTGCGTAGTAAGACCCTAGCTCCTGACAAAATAGGACAGGGAAACCCTACCCAAACATAGGGGTGTTTTGGCTCTCACTTATCTGCTATGTGCTTGTTAGAGTGTGTCTCTACAGGGAATGCATGTATCAGTCTATGAGTTTGGGCATCGAACTGCCGGGCATCGGTCGATTCGAGAATCGGTTGTTCATGGATATCGGATTGATTTTGGGGAATAGTGATACAGAAGGATCGATGATTGAGGCGGTGTATTTTCACTTATCAACTGCGTGTTGTATGCCCGATTGTGTGTTGTGTGTATTTAATTTAAGCCGTTATGCCTGCTTATCCGTTATTTATTTCCTTTTCGCTTTATTATCTTTTTGCTAGGCGCTTTTAGCACGCATTGCTTCGAACTAGTAGATACTCCCAAGCACTTTGGACACGAGGTCGCCGACTCAATCGATCCGAGGATCGGTTGACGGACATCGATGTTCCACTCTCACCGATTATCGAGAAGAAGGCCGAGGAGGCGCGGTGTCGAGCGAGGATTACGGGATAGAGGGCTACTTTGTGATGCTGAACAAGTTGAGATTTACGTGGTTCCGCCATAGAGATACATTTACCGGTCATTCAGATGGAACAGCATAATACATCAGGGATAGAGGCGATGATGCGCCAAATGCACGAGAGCATGAAACAGATGCAAGAGGATGCCATCCGCCAAGCGGAATTCACTAAACAACAAGCATGATCATGGCCCAAGAGGTCGAAGCCGACATTAGGTCGCAAATAGAATCGCGTCGCTTCACATCGCTCCTCCACCAGCGGCTCCACTACCCGAGCAGGCACCTATTGGTCAGAATACCCTGCAAAATCCTCAGAATACCCTCCCGAACACCCAGAACACCTTACCCAATGTCTAGAATACTCAAGAGGACACCAACCTTCCAATCTGGCCGCTCGCCCCGCTTCGCCAAGAATCGTCCAAGAATCATACACCCAACCACGGACTCTCCATTCGAAGTTCGAGGTAGATCATCTGACTCTAAACTGAGTAAGTTGGAGAAGCTTTTCAAGAAGTCGCAGGGGGTGAAGGCCATCCCAGACATCGAAGATGGGTACACCGATGTGGCCATAACATTGCCAGACAGATTCAAGATGCCACAGATTGATCGTTTTGATGGGTCAGGGGATCCTATGGTCCATCTCCGGCTATTTTCGGACATCCCGAGGCCAATGGGCTAACCCGACCACAAAAGCTTTCCTGTTTGGCGAACTTTGTCGGGTGTGGCGACCATTTGATGCATAAAGTTAGAAGATGACGTGAAAAGAAGCTAGGATGAGATGGTGAGGCCTTCGTTGCCTGATACTCGTACAATACGGTCGAGATTACAACCCGTGATCTCGAAGCGACGAGCGAGGAACCCAAGGAGTCTTTCTCCGATTTTGTAACTAGATGGAGGGCAAAGGCGTCGATGATGACCTTGAGGCCCTCTGAGACAATGATCAAATCCGGATGATTGTGCGCAATCTCAGCGAAACTCATGCAAAGATGATCGTACTCCTTTCCCACATTCTCGGTTACGAGATGGGGTCTGATCGAGGATGCGATGAAGCAAGGTTTGATCGACCAGGACCGGGAGCAGCCCCGAAGGACATTCAACCGCAGTAACAACGCAGGCCCGAGTGGCGCTGCAAACACAAGGACTTCGGAGGTCGGTATGGTCACTACCACTCCCCCTCCCCATCCAAGGCCCGCAGCGGCCACACCCTTTTCCAATACATCCGGGAGCAGTACCCAAGCCCCAAGATACCAGTCCAGAGGCCAAAGAACCTTCACTCCACTATACATGCCTTTGTCCAAGGCTCTTGGAGTTCTAATCAAAAAGGGGCATCTGAAACCCCTAGAGCCGAGACCATTACCAAATCCACTCCCCTCTTCCTACAACCCAGCCAAATCTTGTCGTACCACAGCAAACATGGCCATAATCTGAGACCAATGTTTTTAAAATTGCGTCACGAGATTCAGGACCTCGTTGACAAAAATATTATTCTACCTCCCGAAAGACCCAACGTCACAACCAACCCACTCCCCGTACATAACCAAGATCTACCACCCAAAAGAGTCAACCTCATCTAAACTGGGGTCGTGTCCTACGATCCTAGTATCTATATTACTCCATCTCACCTACCCAAGCCGGAGGTGATCCTTCCTGACTGCACTGACTTGTGCATGTTGGACGCCTTCACAACCCAATCTGAGCCAAAGGTAGTGACCATCGAAGATGGAATGGAGCAGGTTTCAGAGGAAGGAAGAATTATTGAGTGCAGGATGGAGCGATCAGGAATCTATTTGGAAGAGCCTATGATCCGAGCGGATACATCCTACCAGTGGGCCAGTCGAAGTTGAGTGTGGGGCTACCAGAAAAAGCTAAACTATGCATGATTCGAGGGGACATACTTGAACAAGGGGCAGATGATCTGACAACAGTGGAAGAAGATTTTGCCAACCTCTAGTTCTTCAATGACCAAGAAGCAGGGGATGCAACAATCAACTGGTTTGAATATGGGGAGTCGGCAGAGATTACCGGATGGTTAGATGATCAGCCAGATGTTGTGGAAATTCACGAGCAAGGCGGCGAAAGGGTATCAATGATGGCGGAAGGCCGAGAGTCGAATGGATTGCCGGAGGCGCGGTACAAAGAATTTCGCTCGGGATCAAGATATTATGGCCAGACAACAAACCATACTAACACGGGGAGGAGCAAGGAAGAATTGGGATTACGAGAGAATCCGAAAGCCAAGAACCATGAAGAGATTGAAAGTCTGCGAGCAGCGAGATATCTTTGTGAGCATATGGGATGAAAATACCGAGAGTACAAACTTGCGAGAACGGATAGGTGTCATTGAGCGCTAGCGGGATGTGGTGGGAAGACGATGACTTATGTCTTGCCCACACGGATGAAGATTGGGCAGGTGCTCAACCAGATGATACTTGGTACCTCGATGAGGTGGACTACATGACCAGGAGCGGGCGATACTTCAAGCCCCCACACCTAGACCAACCCGAAACATCTGGAAAAGATAAAGAGGCTGAGAAACAGAGAGAGAAGCAAATTGAAGAAGAAGCTGTACTGAGACAGTTAAAGAAGATACAAGCAGACATCTCCATCTGGGGACTGCTTATGGCGTCAAGGGTACATAGACAGGCCGTCCTATCTGCTATGGACAAGGCCAAACTCTCCATTGATACTACACCAGAGCAGCTGGTTGGGCTGGTTTTTCCGGGAGGAGGTTCCCCGGCATTAACCTTTTCAGACAAAGAACTGCCGCCTGAAGGCGTAAATCATAACAAACCCCTCTACATCTCCGTGGAATGTAGAGATAAGTGGATACTGGTGGTACTTGTTGATACCGGGTATGCTATCAACGTCTGCCCAGCCAGAACCGCATATGCAATCGGGTTGAAACCCGCGGACTTCTTACCAACCACTCAGGTGATCAAAGCTTACGATAATGCCAGTAGGGAAGTGATGGGGACTGTCAAGGTTCAGGCCCAGGTTGGTCCAGGACAACACAACATCGAATTTCATGTCTTGGACGTTCCCGCAACCTTCAACTTACTTTTGGGGCGGCCGTGGTTGCACCAAGTAAAGGCAGTCTCTTCCACTCTACACCAGATGCTGAAATACCCTCACGGGAAGGGTCTAGCTATTGTCTTCGGAAATTCATCCATCCACCCGCCACCGGAAGTGTGTACACCAGTTTTGGAAATCGAGCACGGCGCGGAGGATGTGTTCTTGTCAGGGTTCACCTTGGCAGAGGCCCGGGTAGTGCAGAATATTATGGCTGTGAATGAAGGTGTGTACGTCAGTGCTCAATCCGTCTACCTCATGAACAAGCTACAACATATTCCCGGGATGGGATTAGGAAGGAGCGGTAGGAAAGGAGTCGCTGCGTTGGCCGAAGTGCCACACAACCCGCATACCTTTGGACTGGGTTATCTGCCGACCAAAGAATTTGGGTGAGAAAGGAAAGAAATGGCGGTTGAGCGAGGCGAAGCAAGTTGGGAAGCCTTTTGAATTAATGCAGGCCCATCCAGTACCTGAGCAGACGCTTCGTCCAGGGAGGAGGACTTTCCGTTTTGCGGCTTCGAGCCATGGTTAAACGCGGAGAGGAAGCGCGTGCAGTTTCGAGATCTTCTTGACGCAACTATCCGGGGATAGCGTTGCCTGAGCGAGCAGACCCAACGGTAGGTTGAGCAGCGCAAAGGCGGTGGATCACGAGGGCCTGAGAACTTGAAATGGGGTAGCGGCATGTCTCCTCTCGATCCTCCGATTGACCAAGAGTGCTTGGGGGATAACCGTGGTTTCCATGATTGGGGATGGAGCAGTGTGGGCCTACAATGACTATCTTGGACGCATCAATCGCACCCTCTCTCACTTGGCAGTACGAGGAGGGATTTCTGTCCGCGGCAAGTCGGAGTAGTGAGCCGAATCTGATTCCACCGAGTCTGTGAGTCGGAATCGAGTTCAGCTCGAAGTCTGAGTCTGGTACTCTGGGAGATTAACCGGATGCCCTGATCTGTCTAGGTCGTCTTTTTCCTTTTCATTTGAGTCAGTTGTAACCAATGAATCGGACGAGTTGGATGTGCCTAATGAGAATGAACTATCTGTGGTTTCCGAGTCCTTTTCTATGCCCTTGATTTATTGTATTAATTCAGACTTTCAAAACTTTGATGAAAACGACGAGGACGAAGTTCTTTCGATTTTACAACATTTAATTGAGCAAGAGCAAGAGAGATTTGTTAAACCATTAATGGACGAAATCATTACCGTGAACATTGGTACTAAGGAGGACCCGCGACTGGTCCAGATCGGGTCCACATTGTCTTCGGAGGAACGCGAGCGCTTAGTCGCTTTATTAAAAGATTTCAAAGATGTTTTCGCATGGTCCAACGAAGACATGCAGGAATCGATCACGAGATTGTCTGACATCGGATCCCCTTGACCCGAGGCCCGACACATCAGCGAAACTTCGGAAGGATCGCTGGATTGGGCTCTTAAGATTAAGGAAGAGGTCACTAAGCAAATCGGCGGGCCTCTGCGGTATCTGAATATCCGACTTGGTTGGCCAACATTGTTCGGTCTTAGAAGAAAGATGGCGAGGATCCGGTATGTGTAGACTTGAGGATTTGAGCGAGCTAGTCAAGGATGACTTCCTTTACCGCACATCGATGAGTTGGTAGACTTCACGGGGGCATGCATTGCTCTCATTCATGGATGGCTTCTCGAGGATACAACCGGATAATGATGGCACGGAAGATAGGAAAAAGCGCATTCACCACCCGTGGGACATCTTGCTATCGGGTAATGCCGTTTGGGTTGAAGAAACCTGGACCTACTTATCAGCAGACGCGACCACAATACTACATGATATGATCCACAAAGAGGTTGAGGTGTATGTGGGCGACATGATTGTCAAGTCCAAGGAAAAGAGGGCCACTAATCGCCTTGCACAAGTTTTTCCAAAGGATCGAGGAATTCGGTTCGGCTAAACCCTCGAAATGTACATTTGGTGTTCTGATGGGAAAAATCTTTGGGGTTTGATTACACAAAGAGCCATCGAGGTCGATCCTTCCAAAATCAAGGCCATCTTAGAAATGCCACCACCAAGGACTGAAAAGGAGGTGCGAGGCTTTCTGGGTAAAGTGCAATTCATAAGACGGTTTATTTCAAAATTAACCTTGACTTGTGAACCACTTTTTGGCCTCCTCAAGAAAGGAAAGAAGTTCCAATGGGACGGCCGATGTCAAGCTGCATTTGAACAGATCAAAGAATATCTACAAAACCCACCCGTTTTATCGCCACCAGAACCGGGGAAACCGTTGATTTTGTATCTGTCAGTGACTAAAACTACAATGGGCTGCATGCTTGCGCAAGAATCAGAAGATAAGGTGGAGAAAGCCATCTACTATTTGAGCAAAAAGATCTTTGGAGTATGAGACCCGATATACAATTTGGAAAAAGGCTTGCTTAGCTACGGTATGGGCTACCAGGAAGCTGCGGCACTACCTGTTAGCTCACTCTGTAATGGTGGTTTCACGACTTGATCCCATCAAATATCTCTTCGAGAAACCAGCACTTACGGGTAGGCTAGCACGTTGGTTGCTGTTGCTCTCTGAATTTGATCTCACGTACGTGACACGCAAGTCAGTGAAAGGAAGAAGCGATGGCGAGTTCCTTGCCGACTACGGTTGAAGGGATGAAGCGATTGAGTTCTGTTCCGGATGAATCAATTACGCATATCGACGATGAAACTTGGGCGATGTACTTTGACGGGCGTCAAATCAACATGGGTATGGGATAGGAGTGTTCTTGTGCTGATAGCAATTCCGTATCCTCTAGCCTTCAAACTCGGTTCAAAGTCTCGAACAATGAAGCGAATCTGGCGTGTATTCTTTGGTCTAAAGCGACCACGGAACTAGGGGCAAGGCGGTTGGGCGTCCTTGGGGATTCGAACCTTGTTGTGTCTCAAGCTAAAGGAGACGGAAAGTGAAAGAGGAAAAGATGATGATGTATCACCAAACCTTGGATTTCTTTGATTCCTCGGTTTGAGAAGCTAAGTTTTACTCATCTACTAAGAGAGAACAACGAGTTATGATTCTTTGGCAACTCTATCTTCTATGATAGACATCCGTGTGGAGTCCGAATCGTCGATCATCATCGACGAAATTTGCACCGCCACGAGTCGATTGTAGCCATAGATGAAGTTCAGGACGAACACCCCTGGTATTACGACATCTGGAACTTCTTGGAAAAAGAAACATACCCGCCAGGGGTAAATGCCAAAGACAAGAGGGCAATCAGGAGAATGGCAGTCCAGTTCATCATCTGCGGAGGTAAACTGTATAAACGGGGTCATCTGGGAATGCATAAACTGTGCGTTGATGCCGAAGAGTCAAAGCGTCTGATGGAAGCCATCCACGGGGGAGAATGTGGTGCACACATGAATGGGGTAATGTTGGCACGAAAGATTCTCAGACAGGGTTATTACTGGTCCACCATGGAGGAGGATTGTATTGGTTTCGTCCGGCGATGTCACCAATGTCAGATTCATGCAAATCGCATGAACATCCCGTCGTCAAAGCTGTACAACATGACTTCACCATGGCCGTTTTCTATCTGGGAAATTGATGTAATCGGAGCTGTCACGCCAAAGGGGTCGAATGGGCATGAGTTCATCTTGGTAGCGATAGATTATTTCACAAAGTGGGTCGAGGCCCAATCTTATGCGGTGTTGAAGGCTTCGCATGTAGCAAAATTCATTAGAAACAACATCATCTGTCGCTACGGGGTCCCAAATGAAATCGTTTCAGACAATGGTTCCCACTTCAAGAAAGAGGTGATTGCTTTGTTGGAGAAATACAATGTGGCTTTTCATAAGTCATCTACCTACCGGCCGCAAACTAATGGAGCAGTTGAGGCCGCCAACAAGAATATCAAGCGCATACTACAGAAGATGGTGGAAACCTACCGGGACTGGCCAGATAAATTGCCGTTTGCTCTGTGGGGCTACAGGACTTCAATCAGAACTTCTACTGGGGCGACTCCGTACTCATTGGTTTATGGGATGGAGGCCGTTCTGCCTATTGAGATTGAGGACCTGTCATTACTTAGTATTGGTGAGTGCGGATAGTAGAAGCAGATTAGCGTGAGCGGTCGAGGAACTCATGCTTTTCGATGAAAGAAGGCTGAAGGCACTGTACCACGTCCAAAGTTATCAACGCAGAATCGCCCGGGCTTTTAACAAGAAGGTTAAGTCCAGGAATTTGAAAGAAGGAGATTTGGTACTCAAAGACAACCGAGCTCCCATCCACGACCCAAGGGGCAAGTTCAGACCCAATTGGACTGGTCCCTACATTATCAAGTCAATCTGGTCCGGTGGAGCTGTGGTTCTGATGGATTTAGATGGCTTAGAGTTTTCTCAACCGATCAACATGGACAAGTTGAAGAAATACTACCCTTGAGAGGCTCGCTAGGCCGAAAACCCGAAAGGCCGACCTTGGCAAAATTCAACATAGAAAATTTGAAATTATAAAAGCGAGCTCATAAGGTTGAAAACCATAAAGGCGGCCTTGACAAAAGTTAGAGCGCAAAAGGAGAGTAAAAATACCCGAGCGAACCTAAGCCTGAACTACGTAAGGCTTGATTCCCATCTTTGGGATACGTAGGCAGCTTCATCCTGAAGTTCAGCCACAATCTTTTCCCCGATCAACTTTGTCCATTTGATCATCTTAGTCATCTCTATCCATCAGCATTTATCGTGATCTCCTGTACAGTGCTATTCAGACTAGGGGCAACTTTCCGTTGCAATGAAGTGTTGCGGCATCATCCAAACTAGGGGCAACTTTCCAGTTGCTAGGATCCGAGGTTGTGCGTCTTAGTGACAAATCTCAGGCGTGTCCAGTTCTGATCCATATCGAAAATAGTTTTGAAAAGTTTTAATAAAAGTTGATTTTGCTCAAAATTAATCTTTTTACAACCAAGACCATTTTTGGACCAAAACGGAGAATTTTCAGTACCACAACCTTCAATTTCATTGATTTCAAAACAGAGTTCTCTCGCTCTTGCATACAATTGAAGTTGCTTTTTATTACACTCATGATGAAAACTTGAAAGTACTAGTAAAGCAATAAATCCGGGGCATAGTCAAGTCAGGTGTCCCTGTGCCCCCTTCCAGAGCTGGTTGAAGCCTCTGATGCCAACCTAGGCCCAATCTGTGCCTCCTCATTGAGCCAATCCCAGCACTCGTCAGATAAAGTGCAAGCGAAAAGGCGAGGCAGAGAGCTCTCTAGTCCTCGGTAGTAGTATGTCGGGCAAGGTGTGCACCTTGAATTTGGGAAAGTGACCGGTATTCAATCCCCTCCGGAGGCAAGTCGATCATGACCAAATTGGCGCGAATACGGAATGGGAAATAGAATACACAATGGGTCAGCCAATCAACGGATCCCGGTATCTGGAACATGCTATAGCTCATCGGGAAGGTTAAGCCAAGCGGCGCCAAGCAATGCGTTCGGTGACAAGTTGCACATCCATTCAAACCACCATCCTCATCAAGGGCATCGACCAGCGTTGTCGAAAGAAGTAGCCGCCATGAAATTTGAGTGGCAAGAGTCCACAACTTGCAATTTATCCATCAACCATATCTGGGGAGGGATGAAAAATGAGAGAATAAAGAATAGAGAGATGTGCGATGAGAGAAAAGTAAGATGAGGGTTTTGTGAGAAAAACCGAGCCTGAGGGCCGAGTGATGTGAGCAAATACATATGTGAGTTTGGGTGGGAAACATTACCTGCAGCAGTAGTGGACTCCCCGCAAACCTGGTTGTCTCTTGGCGGTAGAAGGCATCCAAACCTAGCAGTGTCTCGGCCAATGTCGTGGCAATACAGCTCTTTCCTTCCCTCAAGCCTTGAGTGACTTCAATCAAACGGATGCTAGCTCCTCCGGAGCTCGAGACAAACAGAAAATGAGATAGCATGCACAAGCAGAGGGCATGTTGTCGGAAACCTTGCCAATACTGGTCGTTGCGGTCACCGGCATCAGAGAATCGGTAAATCAGGCTCGGGATATCCAACATCCCGTTACAGGTCAGAGATCGAGCATCATGCGCGTTGAGACCGCACATCCACCCTAAAGCTTGGGCGTGGCCAAAACGAGACTGAGACAAGATCTCTTCTAAGCGTTCAGACTCCATCAAGACTTAAAAATCTTCAAAAGTGGGACATACCTCTTGCCCTCCGAAGCTGAAGACGTGCGTCACCGGGTTCCAAAATCTCGCCGCCGCATGGAGGAAAGGAAGGTGCAGTGGAGTCCGGCCCAGCATGAATAGTGCATTCAAGCTGAAACCTCGGAAGTTCAACTTTTTCGAGCCATCTAAAGAAGAGATCCAAGATGTGAGATTTTCTATGAGAAATGCCTCCATTTTTGTGCAAAGTAGTGATGAAATGAATGAGTTCCAAAGTTGGAGCTTTATAGGGGGGAAAACACTATTCGAAGGAGGACAAGTGTCAGTGCATGGAGCTCTGAAAGGGTGGCCGGCCATGTATTCTAGCAGGCCGGCCACCTTTGACTCAAAACATGGCCGGCCGGCCACCTTTCAGTCTCCAAAAAGCAAAATGTGGCCGGCCATGCTCATTGGTCCTGTCTTGCCCTCCGGAAGAAAGTTTGAGGCACTTTCACGCACCGGGAATGTTGGAGGCCTTCATTTTTCTCAGTTTAGGATGCGTCCCAGCACCCAGATCGTCCGAAGTACGCTTTGCTGTATTTTGCTTATCGAGTTGTTGCTTTGTTTATCGAGTTGTAAGTTTTATCGAGCTGTCGCATTTTGTGTTTTGAGTCGTTACTTTTTGTTTATGCAATTTTGTTAAGTCTTGTTTATCGAGTCGGTAACATTGTTGTATTTTGCTTATCGAGTTGTAAACTTGCTAAGATTCTGTTATTTCTTAGTGAGTCGAGTTGTTTGGTTTGTTGCATCGGTTCATTACCTGACCCGGTAAATACACAAGGCACATTCCCATTCAATTCCATTTTTGTGCAAAATGATGTGATACGATGCTAAGAGTTTCAAATACAAACACCTTTTCAAAAGCTGTTTCATTCCATCATGTTTTACAACAAAATAAAGGTACAAGTTTTACAGAAAATAAAACTGCCTAACAATATGCAAAGTGCTACAAACTACTAGCAAAAAGTAAAATAAAGCAGGAAATAGCATCAATATCCTTGGGAGCGGGAATGAGGAGGCCCCCTCATCCTCTTCTGTGGGACAACTTCTGCACCATCATCGCCATCCGGGTCGGAGCTGTCATCCTCAGGATCCCCCTCAGCCTCGCCTCCACTCCCGGAACCAAGGTCGGAGCCCCCTCCTCAGCAGATGTCTCTGACTCACGATCTGCGATCTCCTCCTCCTCCTCATCAGGCTCTGCCTCTATAACATGTGCCCTACATCTGCGAGACGACCCCGCTCCTCGAGCTCCTCGAAAAGGCCTAGATGGCCCTGCTCCCTGAGAAGGCCTGGATGGCCCAGCTCCTCGAAAGGGCCCAGATGGTCCAGCACCTCGACCTCTCTGAGAAAGCCCGGGTGGCCCGGCCTGCGGCGGTGCATATACAGGAGGCATCTGAAAGTGAAGAGTCAATACATCAGTTCAAATATGAAAAGCAAATGCAAGTACAATATGCGAATGGGGTGTGTGTTAGATGTGCTCTACACAGCCTATCAATACAGCAGAATGTTCAAAACCAGCATGTCATCAGAAATATGCTAAATCTGAGAAAAGATGAACAAGACTCAGACACCCATAATGGCCACCAGGCCTCCCTCCGTAGGATCATGCCCTCAAAAGTGGCCAGCATCCCAAGTATCTCATCCACGTACTCAACTGGAGGCTACAGATACAAATGCAAAAACTATCAGTGAGGGAATGAATGTCCGAGTATCTGACTGATAAATCAAAGCTGTAAAACATACCGGGGGCGAATCAGGATCTTTGACATATCTGTGGTCAGGAAGAGGAGGCTCCAGCGAGACCTGGTAAGGAGTCCCAAATCACCAACTCGTCAAATCGGTCGGCATGTCCGACCACCCAGGATGATGAAGAGTCGGAGGGATCGGGGGAATCGACCCACCCCCACCTCGAGACGTACCAGCCCTGCTGGAGGAGAGGATATCCTTAGCACGAGCTCGACTCGAAGATGGTACATCAGTAGGCCTTAGTGGTGGAGCACGCACCCCCGTCAAGGGAGGCATCAGATATGTATGACGATAAGTGGCGTAGTCCCCGTCCGTAAGGTGTAGCAAAGCATCGGTGCCCTACATAGCACTAATGACCTCCTAGGTAGAGAGTCTATCGGCAGTCCGCATAGTGACTGGAGGTGCGGCAGGAGGGTCCTGAGAATTGTACCCCCACACCTAACGTAGAAAGCATTCCCCCAGGAACCATGCCCTACCAACTGGTCCTTCATGCAGGAACCTGTACTGGGAGTTACCCGCTCCTCCAGGATACTGAAATCGGAGACCATCACCCAAGACCGCCCAGGGCTGCCACGTAATCTGCGGATAACCAGTGCATAAATTAATCAGAAATCGGAGATATACAGGGCGAATCAAAGATGAAAACGGAAGAGAACTGAGAGTTCTGAAATACCTCTGTTGTCCGAACAGTGTCAAAATACTGTCGCAAGTAGAAGAGAGTCTCTCGAGGTCTCGGTCGGTGCTGGCCCTCGAATACCAATGAAAACGGGGTCATAAGGGGCCCTGCCACCTCCATCTCTGGGGCTAACGTCGGAAAATATACATAGACCCATAGTCGAAAAAAGCAAGTATGAATGTAAATACAAAGTGCTAAGGGCAAAATACAGAATGTAAAGTGCGCCGTGTGTGCAATGAACAAGTAATGAGGAGCAGAAATGTAAGTCAAGAGGACAGAAAGTACCTCCCAGGCTCTCTTGTAACCGCCAAGTGAATCCCCCTGCCCGCGGGATGCCGCGCTCATGTAGCAATAGAGGGTAGCCAGGCCGGCACCACCCCAGTCATACCGACCGACCTGTGATAGGTCCACCAGGGCGCTCAAGAGATATAGGCCGACCGTGTTCCCCCTATCAGCAAACAGAGTGGTGCCAAAGAGGAACATAAGGAAACCGCGGGCGTACTGCTCCGCCTCCTCAGGAGACTTGGGCTCCATCTCCGGCCTCCGAAAACGGGAAGAGAACCAGGTGTACCGGACTCTCCCAGAAGCTCTGTCCACAGGCAGGCGGGCCCCCAACAGATGTACCCAAGCGGCCTCCCGTTTGCCCATATCCTCGTCATAAGAAATAGGCCAACCTCCTATATCTAGGCCGGTAAGTACAGCGAAGTCTAGCGGGGTCATGGTCAGATCCCCGGTGGCGGAAAAATGGAAGGAATTGGTGGTGTCCCACTATCTCTCCACCAAAGCTACTGACAGTGTCCTACTGGCAGGACAATGTGATAACCCCATGCAGAAGGCCCCAAACCCTGCTAAGTCAACCAAATCTCGGACAACCTCCGGGAGCTCGGCATACCACTCTCTCGCAGCAGTGGAGCCATATCCTCGCACGGTACGAGAACCAACTTGCATTCAGAATGAATGCATGTATCAGAATGAAATGAACAAGCCGTGTGCAAATGAAATGAATAAGCTGTGTGCAAATGAAATGAATAAGCTGTGTGCAAATGAAATGAATAAGCTGTGTGCAAATGAAATGAATAAGCTGTGTGCAAATGAAATGAATAAGCTGTGTGCAAATGAAATGAATGAGCCGTCTGCAAACGCAAGTAAATGGACTGTGTGTTCAGACAATTAAAATATGGGCTGCGTGTTCATCTCAAATGTCTGGCCATGTGTTCGAAAATCGCTGGTCCGGTGTGTTTAGAAAATCGTGTTCGATGTGTGTTGAAAATCGAGTTAGGGTGCGTGTTCTACTCTCCAAGGCCGTGTGTTCACCATCAATTTGGACCGTGTGTGTTGAAAAATCGAGTTAGGTGCGTGTTCTACTCTCAATCGAAGGTGTGTGTTCACCATCAATTTGGACCGTGTGTTGAAAATCGAGTTTGGGACTACGTGTTCTACTCTCAATCGATGGCCGTGTGTTCACCATCAACTTGGTATGTGTTCAGAAAATCAGAGTTTGGGACTGCGTGTTCTACTCTCAATCAGTGTGGGCTGTGTGTTCACCATCAATTTGGACTGTGTGTTCAGAAAATCAGAGTTTGGGACTGCGTGTTCTACTCTCAATCAGTGTGGGTTGTGTGTTCACCATCAACTTGGACTGTGTGCTCAGAAAATCAAAGTTTGGGACTGCGTGTTCTACTCTCAATCAGTGTGGGCTGTGTGTTCACCATCAACTTGGACTGTGTGTTCAGAAAATCAGAGTTTGGGACTGCGTGTTCTACTCTCAATCTGTGTGTGCCGTGTGTTCACCATCAACTTGGGCTGTGTGTTCAGAAAATCAAAATATGGGATGCGTGTTCTACTCTCAATCAGAGTTTGGGACTGTGTGTTCTACTCTTAGTCAGTGTGTG
This sequence comes from Camellia lanceoleosa, assembly GCA_025200525.1. Taxonomy (NCBI): domain Eukaryota; kingdom Viridiplantae; phylum Streptophyta; class Magnoliopsida; order Ericales; family Theaceae; genus Camellia; species Camellia lanceoleosa. The sequence continues at coordinate 10,383,984 of CM045769.1, forward strand.
CTGTGTGTTCACCTTCAAATTCGGGCTGTGTGTTCGACAAATCAGTGTTTGAGCCGTGTGTTCAATTCTTAACTAGTGTGTACCGTGCGTTCACAATCAATCGATGAGCCGAGTGTTCAGAAATTCAAGTGTTTAAACCACATGTTCAGGATGCAAGCAAAGTACTATGTCATAGGCTAAACTGTGTGTTCAAGCATGGCAAAGGTATGAAATGCACGAAAAATACAGAAAATGAAGTAAAATACCTCTCGTGCCTCGTAAGAAAGGTGATGCTCGGCCTCGAGAAGTAGATCTCCGGTGCACGATCATTGAAGTCGAGAAAATGAAAAATGGCCCGCGGAAGAATGTGTACCGACGGGGCGTATCTCTCGGGAACAAAGGGCGGACCCTCGGGGGCAGCGTCATGATATCGAAATCATCCCCGGCACCTGGAGGACCTCCACCATGAGGGAAATTACACGCCATTTCAAAAAATCTGCAAAAGGAGCAAAAATGAGCCAAAATTGAAAAAAGTCAACAAAAGTCAACTTTCGGGAAATGAAAAAGTCAACAAAAGTCAAATCTCGAGAAAATCTTTCAAATATGGAGACAAACTTACCTCAAGTGATGAAAATGAGAAAAGAAGCCCCGAAATCAAAATTTAATCGGTCCAAAGTGCTTAAAATCGAATGTTTTTGCGAAAACAACTTGCGTGGGAGGTTGAAAAACGCGCATAAAGTGCAGATCTGAAGGAAAAAATGGTTTGGGAAGCAAGGGGAGAAGTTTTCGCAGCTGTGGGTGTGGTCTCAAAGTGAATGGATGAGAGAATATAAAGAAAATGAGGCGAAGACAAAAGCGCCTGTTTTTGGACGGTGGTCGGCCACCTTTTTTGGCTGGCCGGCCATTTACTTTTTGGAAACTGGCCGGTGGCCTCCCCTTAGGCAACCACCTGGCCCGTGGTGTTCCCCACATGCCCACCTAGCTCTCTGCAAATTTTGAGGAAGATTGGAGTTCCCGGGACCTGAAAAGTTCAAGAAAAGTGTACTTTCTGGCAAGAAATTGCTCCGCCGGAACTTCAGCTGCAATTCCTGACATGTATCTCATTATTACTCATCAAAATCAGAGTGTATCCTTTTTGAGCATGTTGTAACCTCTCCGGGAGGTGAACCAGAGGCCGCGATCGAGTCGCCTTCGCCGAAATGCGCGTTTCCTTACTCGTTGTTTCGCAACAAACGGGCACCCTGATTTATGCTCATTTTGCATTGTTGTGCACATAACTTGCATTCTCATGAGCATTTTGCATTGTCATGCATGTTTTCTTGGTGTACCATACCTCTGTGCTTGAGCATGCATTGTCACGTACGTTCCTTTCTCGCATTGCGATGCATTCACTCGCCGACACTGCGTGTGTCAAACTTTCGGAATCACAGGAATCACATTGAATATATGTTGTTAGCATATTGTTTTTGTTGAATTTCTCTCTTTTGCAGGCACGATATTGTATGTACGGTTCATTTGAGGTGCGACTGCATTTAATCAGCAGTATCGTATCTTCTCCGTGTGAGATGCGACGAGAATTGAATAATTCTCCGCATTCCTAACTGCATGAAATGTAGTTGTTGCTTTGCATTCTTGCTTAAAACTGTTGCATCTATTTGCGAATACTTTCTTCATTACAGCTTGCTCATGATCATTAAGTTACATCTGACTCCGTGCATATCGCTTTGCATTTTGCCCCCTGCCTGCGGGCACATATCTCTGTTCATCTTGTATGATTGTCTAAGTCTTCAGCCTTGTCAAAAATGGGTCGTCTCTGGGCTTTAACATTCACTCCCGTCACTTGTGACTTCCGAGTTCTGTCAAAGAGGGGCAACTGTAGACACCCCATTTTTGACCGACCTTAAGACTCAGGCATCACCGATTGAGTGCTCGGTGATGTTGCATATTGTGCTCATTCAGAAGTCTCAGAGTCACGGCCGTGAGCCCTGCCTCCAAACATCCGAACCCTCTTCTGTACCTTGTCTCGGTTTGCGAACCAGACTCGATTTTCTCTGTTTCTTTTCTTGAAGGGAAGGAGAGGTCCCATAGGCCATCTCTCAGTGGCCGTGGGCTACATTTCGTGGCCGTAGGCCATTTTGCCCATTTCGAGCCGTCCCGGAGCAGCCGTGTGCCTCAGTTCGGGACCGCCTAACCATCTCCGATTCCTCCGATTTTTAGCATACGTCTTATTTACTCCCTTTTGAGGGACACTGAGGTCTGAGAGACCCACTTCGTGGCCAGATGCCACTTTCGGTGCTTGACAGCCTATTTTCGGGATCCCGAACTGCGTGTTTTGGCCCCCGAGCATTCGTTTTGCATCGGTTGTTCATTTTGGCGGTACCTCTGTTTTATCACCAGAAGGTCCTTTGAAGGGTGGGAGGCCAGCAATTGTCTCAGCAATCAGTTATGCTCCTCCGGCGCTCTCCGACGCCCGTTTTCCTCACTTCCGAGCCAATGTTGACCACCCTAGGAGCATTTTCTTCAAGCCCAAACCACATATTTGTGTTGTACACACATGGGAGGACCCTAAAAGTCTATGGCCGGCTAGTAATTCCTTTTTTCACTTTTGAGCCCCTCCTAAAAGTAGCTTGTTGTCTCTCCTGTTTTAGAGTTGCCAATTTCCAACCACAGGGTCTTGTTGAGGACACATGGGAGGCCACCAATATGTGGTGGCCGGCCAGAAAATCAGCTTTTCATTTTTTCCCCTTGGCCGGCCGGCCATAGGGGGTGGCCGGCCGGCCACCTGCAACAAAAATGCCTAGTCGGCCATGATCCTTGGGAGGTGTGCCTTACAGCTGTATAGCTTTTCCCCCAAAATATTTGATTTCGGGGGACCTTTTGTAGGAGAGGGAACTTAATCCCGTAAGACTACACACTTTCCCTCCATTGCTCATCCATCCTTGCATACACACAGCAGCTCAAGCTTTGTTTTGAGGGTTGGAACACTTGCCTTGAGCATACACATACATATCTCTCAATTTCTCTCTCCTTTTCTCAGGTTTTGGCTCCATTTCTTCACTACCACCAAGCATCACCACCACCACTCCATTTCCAACAGTTTGGGGAGCTTTCCAGCAGCTAGGAAGCAACATTTCTCAAGCCAAAAGGGTGCAAAAGTTTGGTCTTCAAGGGTAAGTTCACATTTCCCTCTTTTGTAGCACTTTTTTGTCCTATTTCTTATCCCTATTTTCTTATTGTTTTGGGCTCCGACCCTAACTTAAAGGGTTATTCTTTTGAGCCATCCTTCATGTTTGTTTAAGGTCTCAACCCTGTTTGAGCCCTCCATTTGGTACTTGCTTCAATACCTCTTTAAATGCCATTATTTTGCATGGTATTTCTAGCCTATGTGTGATCTGTTTTTGAGCATGATATAAACTTTGAGTTGGCTTATTTTGAGCCCCTATACAACATTGTAGAAGGGCTAAACACTTTTTGGGGCCTCCATGTTGTACTTACCATTATACCCCTCTTTGGCCCCCATTTTTGCATGCTTTGTTGGCTTGTCTTGCTTCTATTTTTAGGCCATCATCAGAACTGAAAATGGCCATATTTTGATCTTCTTGGAATATCTCATTAAGGTTCTTTGGCTGTTTGATGTATATTTGGCCTACTTCATGTTATACCCCTCTTTGGCCCCCATTTTTGCATGCTTTTTTAGGCTTATCTAGCTTCTGTTTTCGGCCATGATCAGAACTGAAAATGGCCATATTTTGACCTTCTTGTCATATCTCATTAAGGGTCTTTGGCTGTTTGATGAATTCTTTGTATACCTCATGTTATAGTCTCTTGTTGGCCTATTTCTTGCATTGCATTTTGAGCATGTTTTCATACTGATTTGAGGCTTGTAATCTACTGTAAATGTTCATATTTTTAGTCCCTCTTCAGTGTTGTAGAAGGGTATTTTTCCATTTGGGCTTTGCATCTACCACTTGCTTCATAGCCTCCCTTGCGGAGCCATTTTTGTGTGCCATCTTAGCGCTACTTGTGATTGCTGTTTGGCCATGTTTTGTACTAAAAAAATGTGATTTTTGGGGCTTCCTTGCTTCTTCATTTTCATGTCATGTACCAATTATGCATGTATGGTATAGCTGTAGGCCATTTTATGCATTGAAATCCATGTTTCGGGATCATTTCATGCATCGGGTATTATTTCGCCTCATTTCGGGGCTGTTTTGCCCCTCATTTTGTCACTGATTTTTGCGTGTTTGCATATCATATTCCATGTCTTTGCCATGTCTCATTAGAGTGGCATTTTGGTGCCTGAGGGTCCGTTCTCGCTTTGCGTGCCCGCGGGCACGCACTTCGAGGTATCTTGTTTTCATCTAATGGCCTCCTATGTGAGTGTGGCTGAGGCTCTCTTATGTTGGTGTAAGCCCATTATTGCATTGCGTATGCCATTTCATCCATAGCATTGTGTATAGCCGGTTGTGTATTACCTCGTATAGCGTGTATGCCATTCCATGACATTGTGTATGTTAGGATTGCATCTTAGCTGCATTTCATGCATATCATGCATATCGCATCGTGTTCGGGATAGGAGTTAGCAAGCACGGAAACGAGGCACGCGTTCAGACTCGAGACGGAACGGGTCTCAATTCCCAAGTCACCGACACTCCGGATTATCCGTGATGGAGTTAGGTTTTGTTGTAGCATTCATATGCATTCATCCTATATTGAGTCGTGCAATTCGGCTCCTCGGCCATCATGCATCGATATGCGTGATTGGTGGCACGAGGATCGAGGCATGCATATATTTGTGAAATGCATTGCTATGCCCCTTTCCTGCTCTCTGTTGCAGCATATCAAGAATCAGCAACTTTTCGGAGTCTGGCACGCATTTCGAGAAACATTGCAAACAGAGGCTAATTGGGGCATCCCAGTGGATTTCTGCACAAAGCAACCCAAACATGCATTAGTTCATTATCCGGAGCGGAGTCAAGGCAGCCCCTGGCTTGCATGCCAGTTTATAGTTTTTCTTAGTTAATTTGTTAATTAATTAAGAATTTGTATATTATTCGGATTGTAATATTGGATCAGATTATTCTTTCATTCGGATCAGATATTATTTATTCGGACCCTCTGCGCGAGGGCATAATTGTAATAAGTGTGGGTGAGTGTGATGTATGTCTTCCAACCCCACGTCTTTCTTCCCTTTTATTTACCCGCTTACGATGGTTAGATATAGGGCATATTTCAATTAGCATACAGTATGACAGCATGTTTGCATCATTCATCTATTTTGCACGCACCGGGCTCGGCGGATCATACAAACTGCATTTGTATTTCAATTCCAAATTGAATACGTGTTAGTTGTAGTATTCCATATGCCATGTTTAGGATAGCCGAGCCTGCTATAGTTGCATTTTTGCATGTGTTGCATTAGGCAATCCTGTATATTTAGGATCATGCATGATTTCTAATGAGCTTCTGTTTTGGCTTGGAGTACTCGGTGAGTTTTATGCGTTAGCATCCTTGCATGCGTGTGAGTGTTGCCATGAATACCATGCTTACCATGAGGCTACGTGCTTATGTGATATAACTGCCTTGAATGCTTGTGGGTGGAGGTTGAGTTACTTGGATTGGGACAATTCATCAAATGTTTGTTTTAAGCCCACTAGATAGTGGCAAAATCATGTTTTCCTAAGCCCACCCGAGGGTGGCAAATCCACGTCTTAGCCTACCTGCGGGTAGCACCATCAAACCATTTTTCAAACAAACAAACATGAAATGTTTTGTTCCAATTCAGGCGACCCAGTCTATACTTGTATGCTGTGCGCATCACATAGTAACCTAGGCTAATAACCGGAATAAGAACGCACAATGTTTTCAAAAACAGATATCATGGTTAGTAGAGGCCGGTCTTTGACCATGGCGAGGGTGCTCACGGTGACCTTCCCAATCGTACTAAGTTCGAGCCGAGGCAACTTTGGTGATGACGGACACGTGGCCTTTGGCACCGAGTCAGGGTTTCATAAATTTCCCATGAAAAAACATTTAGGTGGCGACTCTGTATCTGGCAAAGCAGTCCATGTTTGGCACTTCTTTTCAAAAAAATCTGTTTTCAAAAACGATTTGCTGGATTTGGACTCTTTGGTTCAAGATTAAAAACCTTGACATTTGAGTCCTTTGAACTGTAGACCGAACAAGAATCGAGGGGGGACTCAGACTCTTTCCGGGATGCTCGGGAACATCTGAGGATTAACTAGTGCGCTAATTTTGACCATCTCGAAATGAGAAGTGGGGTACATTGTGTATTGCGATGCATCTAAGGAAGGGTTAGGCTGCGTGCTCATGCAAAATGGAAAGGTAGTCGCGTATGGATCCAGGCAGTTGAAACCACATGAGCGTAACTACCCAACGCATGACTTGGAATTAGCGGCCGTAGTTTCTTCCCTAAAGCAATGGTGACATTACCTGCACAGGAAACAATTTGAGATTTTCACAGATCACAAGAGTTTGAAGTATCTATTTACACAGAAGGACCTTAACTTGAGACAGAGACGATGGATGGAGTATCTTAAGGATTTCCAGTTCACTCTTTCATATCATCCCGGTAAAGTCAATGTAGTAGCAAACGCTCTAAGTCACAAGAGCAGAGTGATGATAGCTAAAATTTCTGTTAAGGAATGGGATATGGTTAAGACACTCAATGAATTTAGAATCCAAGTAGAATCTCAAGATACAATGGTATACCTTAGTGCACAGAAGGTGATGCCTAAGTTGATAAGTGAGATCATGGAGGCCCAGAAGCACGATCAAGAAGTAACCTATATCAAGGGACGTTTGGAATCAGGAGAACCAATGCTCGATTGGGTAATTCACCCCAATGGGAGTTAAGATATCAAGGTAGATTGTTTGTACCAAGTAATGAGTTCCTTAGAGAAAAGGTACTTAAGGAATGTCACCACTCTTTATTTGTGGTACATCGAGGAGGGACTAAAATGTACCAAGATTTGAAAATACAGTATTGGTGGTGCGGAATGAAGAATGATGTGGCTAAATTTGTAGCAAAATATCTAACATGCCAACAAGTGAAGACGAAACATCAGGAACCAGAAGGAATGTTGCAACCCTTACCAATAGCTGAATGGAAGTAGGAGTGCGTGACAATGGACTTTGTGACAGGGCTGCCCAAGACACCCAGAGGGTGTGATGCTATATGGGTAATAGTGGATCGCCTGACTAAGTCAGCACATTTCTTACCCTATAAGATAACAGACACTTTAGAGTCTATGTGCAGGCTCTACATTGGGGAAATCATTCGACTACATGGAATTCCAGTATCTATTGTGTTAGATCGTGATCCATGATTCACCTCCCGATTTTGGGGAAGTCTACAAGAAGCTCTGGGTATTGAGTTATGTTTTAGCATCGCTTTTCACCCACAAATGGATGGACAATCTGAATGCACCATCCAGACACTCGAAGATATGCTGAGAGCTTGTGCAATGGATTTTCAAGGAAGTTGGGAACGACACCTACCTTTAATTGAATTCGTCTATAACAACAGCTTTCAAGCTAGCATTGGTATGGCGCCTTTTGAAGCATTATATGGGTAACCTTGTAGATCGCCAATTCTTTGGACGGAAATAGGTGAAGTCAGTCTAATAGGACCCGAACTTGTCATAGAGACCACTGAGAAGGTCAAATTGATCCGACAACGGTTAAAGACTGCTCAAGACCATCAAAAGAATTATGCAGATAGGAGGAGAAGGCCATTGATGTTTGAAGTAGGCGACGTGTTCCTAAAGGTGCAACTTAGGCGTGGAATCATACGTTTTGGAAAAAGAGGGAAGCTATCACCACGATATATCGGACCTTTTGAAATATTGGAGAAGGTGGGCGAAGTGGCATATCGACTAGCACTACCCTCGTAGTTAGCCGGGATACAAAACGTCTTTTATGTATCTATGTTGCGGAAGTACGTTGCCGATCCATCACATGTCATCAACTGGGAAGAAATCAGTCTCGACAAGGATGTTACCTTTAAAGGACCTATAGTAATACAAGATAGTCAAGAGAAGAATCTTAGGGGCGAGACGGTTTATCTAGTAAAGGTGCTTTGGCAACATCGTGGAATTGAAAAGTCAACCTGGGAACGTGAAGACGCGATGCAGACAAACTATCCCCAACTTTTTGAGCGTAGCGAGTGATTGTAATTTCGAGGAAAAAATTAGTTTAAGGGGGATAGGTTGTGAGGCTCTAACTTTTTGTAATGTTCCCAAATGCTTATAGTTGAAGAATTTCAATAAGAAACCCTATTTTTCCATTTTTTACAAATTAAACCCTAGAAATCAAGAACAATTGCATGAGCTAACCGGCAACCCTAGTCGACTCTGAGAACTCAGGAAATATTTTAAAACCCTGAATTAATAATTTAGAAACCCTAGAATGAAAAAAAATAAAAATAAAAAAAAAAATAAATCATAGTTTTCGGTAATCGCAGTTTTAGCCTGGTATCTCGCCTTTTGTTGTGAATCGGCACCACGTGGCCCGAATTATTTTTCCTATCATTATTTTATTAATTATATGACTTAAACATATGTTTTAATTCAAAATTTCATATTTTACCCTTTTCTTTCTTAATTATTGCATTTTGGCCCTAAAACCTTAATATTTTATTCAATAAAGGTACAACCAATATTTTATTAATTTATACAAAATATCCTCTATATTTTATTAACAAAAAAAATCAAATTTTCACATGGGCAAATAGAGTAGCCGACTGTGGGTAGTGAAAAGGACCTAGAATTGTATTGTTTTATACATAGCAAATCTTGCACAAAAATGCAACAAATCTTTGACCAACATGGAGGAATGGGGGGCATTTATTACTATATCTTTTTTGTCTCCCAATTAACTAGTAAATAGGATTACCTTCTCTTAATCAAGATTAATTAATACAAATCTTAGCTGGATCCAATTACAAACCAACCAAACTCGAAGAGTTTCTATTGAAAACCAACCAAACCAAACAAACCCTTATCTCTCCTCCTTGGCCTATAAATACAAGCCTTGCTAGCTATTTTATTTCACTCCAAACACACACAACACACAGCTAAGAGAGGAGGAAAGGGAGAGCAAGTGAGCTTGAGAGAAAAAGAGAAGAAAAGAGAGCAAAAAGTAGGAAAAAGATCTAGCAAACCAAGGTAAATCTCATACACCTCTCCTCTCAATGAATCATCATGTTTTTCCCCTTCATAATACATGCTAAAAATATATTTCACATGATATTAAGAGTTACTACATTGTTAGATGATGTATGATTTGAAAATAAAATGTTCCTCTTCTTCCGTGCAATTTCCAGCAAGCTTTTCTTCAAGGTTTTTGATTTTATTTCCATAGAAAACCTTCACCAACTCAAAATCTATTTTAAAGGGGTATTAATTGACATGTATAGAGTATGTGAAAACTTTGGCTTAGACCATGGATATGTTTTTATGACTCTTTTTATTTTTCTAAATACTTGGTGCAAGAACCTATTTAAAACAGGGAACTTTAAGAAATTCTAGAAAATTATAGAAAAATGATCTCGCGTTCATTTTTATATCAAAATCTTCCTCTGAAGGTTAGCTTTCAAATAAAATTTATTTCAATGAAAATTAATGAGTATTTTAAGAGAAACACCAAATTTTGTAAACGTTGTCAAATCTGGGCAGAGTCTATGTATTTCTTAAATATCTAAAAATAAAAAAAGGCCACCCTACTTCCGTAAAATGATTCTAAAATTCTCTACAAATACTCTAGAATCCACATATTTGAAACCCTTAAAAAATATTTTTTCTATATTTATTTTTGAACCGGTGCAGTGCTGGAAATCTGAACAGTGTAGTTCTTGTTATAGCCAATGCTTTTGTGCTATCATGATATTTGTTATAATATATGTTATACTTGCATGCTTGAGTTTCGCCTTGAATGACCTTATTTTTCTCTTACTTGTGCTAACCACTAATATGTATTGAACTTGATGTGAAAAAGGGAAAAACTAAATGGGTTGGTAAAGAGAGTTAACGACCACACTAGTCATACATCATAAATGATGAGAATGTTAAGTTGATATTAGTAGTGGATTAAAATGGGCAAGTCTTGCGCAACTGGTTGTTCGGAACCCTTGAATAGAGCGGTTGTATTCAGACCTAGGTAGTTCGGTGTAAGGAGGGGTTTGGGCTAGGCCCATCATTACTGTCTCTTTTGAGGCCATCGGTTGGCGCTTCTGATATATAACCGCTGGTAGGCATCCGAGGTAAGGTCTGCAACAAAGACAAAAAGAGGGCATACCGAATAATCCGCGTCTAATTCTTGAAGTTGGGAAGATGAAATATCTTCGGGGGATTTCTAGACTACTAACAACTAATCATATAATCTATGCTATGAACTTAAATGCCATGATCCTTTCCTCTGTCTTTTTGTAAATGTTGTTGTGTATTGGATTGGGAAAAGTGATGGGGTGTGTGTGCGTTTACTGGGCATTCAAAGCTCACGGCGTATCATACCAAGTGCCGAAGAGGATCTTATAGCAGGAGACGACGAGCCAGAATCTTTCGAAGACATTTGGCTATCTTAGAAAAGTTAGACATTTCCTTTTTGATGTTTTGTAAGGCTTATATGAAAATTTAAATTTTCTTTTGGGATGTAATGTTAATAGAACGAGCTTTTGTAATTAAGGATATTCATAATTATTCTGTTATTATATACTTATATTCTAATACCAATATAACCCTTGACGTTGCTTATGAGACCATGTGTCAATGCCTCCTAAGATTTGTCAAAGGGGTCATGCGCTACCTAAGAAAGCTGGACTTAGAAGGGATGCTAATTGACTCCTCCAGCGATCTGGGATCTTACTTAGTTATTGGCCATAGGATTCGTTAGTGACTTTCCCTTGACTACAACCGTAAGTGTAGATTTGGGGCATCACATGTATCTTGCTTTTTTTCATCAAAGAAACTTCTTTTTTGCTGATTTAAAAAAATAAGGTATGAAATGATGGAACTATTGAAACACATAATTCATCATCATCGTTCTAAATCACCTATAGAAATAAAAACTTATTATAATTAGCAGCCCATGAAAGCTGACTCTCAAAACCCGAGATCATCTGGTAGTGAAACATGATTGAGGATATCAGTAATCGCTGCCCTGGCAAGGACTTGGCCCACCCATGCTCCCAGTGGCATAGCCAAGAATTCAGCGAAGAGGGGGCACAAATTAATGACAATATTAATTTTGTTTTTTTTTTCTTTTCTTCATAATAAACAACAATAAGATATTACTAAACTTAAATATTAAGAGTTCATTTGGATAAATGTGAATTTTAAATTAAAGGATTTGAGATTAAATTTTATACAAATATTGGAGAGTAACTATTTTATAGGTGGATTGAAAAATTAAAAAGAAGATAAGATGAGATAGAAATGATATATTTTAATAGAGAAATTCTATAAAATATACTGCAAAAAAAGTGTCTATCATATGTCGTAATTATGATCTTCGTGGTCTTTAGTTATAACACATTATAGTGTTAGATATAATTTAGTTATAACGTCTTATGGTTGTTATTTTGGTTATGACTATATATCAAGTAATAGTTAGTTATGACTCATTTTGATATTAAGTATGATCTACTGTAATTTATTTTTTTTTATTTTTTATACTTGAAGATGTGTTGATTGATTATAATTTATATAGTGGTCATTTTAATTATGAATGAAAAGAAATACATGAAGGATAAACTCCACATGTTAAATGTAACTAATAATCCAATAAATTTCATATCTTCATTAAAATTAATTATGTTTGCATGTCAATAATAATAGACATCACTATTATATTGAAATTTTCATAAATAATAATATAACTTATCGTAATATCTTTATTTTCAATCAAAATACCCATTATTATTCTCATAATTTTAAAAATGTCATTAACATTTCACTGTAAAGAATATTTTTATAAATTTTTTTATTTAAAATATTTTCTTTATATATATATTTTTTAAAAAAAATCTCAAAACTGGGGCCCGGTGATGCCCTAAGCCCTATGTGCCTCCACCACTGCTCCAATCTTTCCCGCTTTTCTCTTCTTTGCAGGCTCAGGCTATTCTTGCACTTGAGCTAGAGGGTACCGACCGCAACCATACCTGTAACCCAGTGGCAGTGGTTCCATCACCATAGCTGGAGGAGGATATGGTGAATTATACTTCTGGGTTGCTACTGCTGGCCATATATGGCGATGGTCATCGCATGACCAGAGGAGGATAACGAGCGGTGAAGCTAGTCACCGCCGCCATAGCCGGCGGCAGAGAAAACAACACCGCTCTGGTAACCTTCTCACCTTCCCACTCATACATGAAATTGATCTTACCCTTGGGATTTCCAGAAGGGGTTTAAACATGATAGGTCAGAATACCCTCGATCGAGCCCATCAGGTCTTTAACCTTCACAACACTTCTCAGATGACTTTATCGCCACCTTTTTGCTCACAGCATTTGAGCTCGAACACGATGATTTGGGCCGCCGCAAACTCCTTATCTAAGTTGAAAGTGATCTGATAGTTCCAGGTCAGGTTCATGTCACCGTCTTTGTCCATGGCTGTCTTCTGCTTTCCATCGCCGGAGATGAAGACGTCCGCATACACCTTCATCTTGTTCGAAAGTTTGACTCTCTTGAGATCTTTCGCTGATATGAACGGGATCTTTAGAGTGCGTTGATTCTTCTCTATGGTGATCCTAATTCCTCAACTCAAACGGAAATGGAATCCTAAAACGAGAGAGAGAGAGAGAGAGACATGAGGTTGGAGGAGTATAGACGGTAATTATTCAATATTTTCGGAGTATAGATGTAGTATTTTATAGTATTGTAATTAATGGAGAACGTGAATAGATAAGATATTAAGTTAAATGATTGAGGAACATAAATTAATATATTAAGTAATTGTATGGGGAGCAAATATTCCGGCAAGCCCGTCCTCCTTTCTTCCAAGCTCTGTTTCTATCCGATCACCTGAAAGCTCAATGGCAATGAGCTACCCGGCGGTGTGTGGCCGGAAAACCACTCCGACGATCAAGTTAGCACACACCTTGGGATAGAGGGACAGAGAGGAGTGTGATTGAGTGTAAGAGTTTCTTACCAAGTGTTCGTTCATTTGTATGGGGGGCGCAGACATGCCTCTATACCCTCTGCGCCCAAAATCTACTCCCATTGATCTCTCAACACGTGGCACTGCTATCCCATCTGTCAGCACAAATCTTGTTGAACATCACCTAACCCAATTGCCTGCCCACTCTTATGCGAGCTCGGCTGCTGGGATGCACCATCTCGGCTGTCAACGGCCATATTGCGCTTCAAGCCTAAGTATTCCCATGGTTGCGACTAAAGAGGACTGGGCTCGGTTGCATCCCGGCATAGCCAAGCTCGGTCAAGCTCATGCTTGTACACCGTCGACCTTCCTGCCGAGCAAACACAAGTAACCTGGTCTAACCTTGGCCGCCACCAGACATCTCACTTGACCAGCCTTGATACCATGATACCGCGTAGCTCGGTCAGACCTCGGCCTGCCTTAACCGAGCAGATTCCTGCAAGGGCCGAACTATCTCGGCCCAACCTCGTTGGGCCCAAATCTGTCCGGCCCAATTCCAGATCATAAATCTCCCTCTCAATTGCCCCTTAATTCCATCTGCGCAAGCGTGACTGGGATTACCCTTTTTGACCGGGATAATCTCTTCCTCGATTCATAATTTGCAAGAAACCAACTGAGCTAACTTCCGTGCTCGGTTCCTAGTCTTCCTCGGTCGACATCTCGTCTAACCTTAACGTCTCTCATCTTGCTTGATCGATGCCTTATTTGATCTCCCTGTCTCTTCAACTCTGACGCTGCCATTAATGGGGACACATGTCAATCCCCCATTGGTCCTCGAGCAGCCAACCCAGCCGTCCCCTAGAATTCGAATTTGGGTGGTCTTTCTTCCTCCATATACATGCCTTCCTCCTCTTCATTTCATCCTCACTGATTCTCACTCTTCCTTGCCGATCCAGAGCTTTTGCCATTTCTCACCTGCCATTCCTGAGCTCGAGTTCAAGGAAGTAGCTACTGCCCTTCACAGGTATGCCCTCCAACTCTCCTTTTGTTGTTGTTTCCTTCGATATTTCACACATTAGGGCACTAAAACGTAGCTTTTAGGACATAGGCACTAAAAACCATCCCAAACCTCCAACTGTGAATGGTGTTCTTCATTTTTCCTGAAGAACACTGAAAATCTGGGGCGGACCGGGCTCCAGGTCTTCATTTGATCCAAAAAGCCAATCTGACTGAGCAAATAACCTATTTGTCCAACCTCAGTAAAAATCGGGATAACAAAAGGACTTGGCCGCTCGACTGGGCTAACATCTGGTCCGCTTGGGTGACTGAGCTCCTTGGTTAGCCTTTACAACCGAGGTGGTTTGGCACTCTCATGACCGAGCTAAAGTCAAGCTCGCTTTGCGCGACCGTGCTCACACTTACAATTCATTGCCATCCTTTTTCCTGCAGAGTCCAAGGGGACCACTGCCTAAATATTGAGGCTCCCAAAGACCGAGCAGCCATCTATACACCAGACAATGCCAAACCTCTTTAGCCGAGCTAACCTAGCCGGTTTCACATGGGGAAATTCCGCTTCCTCGTCGATACTCCGGCTACGCTGGCCGCATTTAGGGAGGAGTACGGTATCCCGGCCGATGTCCACCTTGAGCTTGCACCAATTCAAACAACCCCTTGGGGCAGATTAGACCAGTGCCCCTTTACTGTGCTGTCCATCGTCGAAGGCGGCCTCCGCTTCCCGGTCAACCCATTGATGACCGAGTTTCTGCGTCGGACTAAACTTGCGCCACACAAGTGTCAACGAACACTTACCGCATTATCAACGGCGTCCACGAGCTTAACAACTGGCTAGGCACCAACTTAGGTCTAGCCGAGATATTGAGGTAGTACACACTCGGGCACACCGAAGATGGCCTCGCATATTACTTAAAAATCCGATCAGGCAAAGAGAAAACAGTGACCGGCACCCCAGATAAAGACCTTCACGACGACGACTTTTTCTGGGTGTCCGGCAACTATGAACCAGCCGACGTACCAGGCTGGGCGATTAGCAAGAACTTCGGTTCCACAAGTAAGCCGCGCTAATTTGCTCGGTTCTGCCTCTCTTCAATATTCTGTACTTAACAACTTTTCTTGTTTCTTTTGCAGCAATTCAAGCCTTGCAAGCCAACTACCAATTTCCCAACATTGAGGCCATCAGGACCATGCTCCGTTACAACCACCGGGATTATAACGAGTTGCTCAGCTACACGCCCACCTACAGATATTTAGCTCCACGCCGGAGTAAAGTAACAGACTTTCTCCATACTCCATCACCTCCTCCAGACCCAACTTTGCCTGACGTCCCACTAATCCGGTTGACTGAAGCCAAAGAGATGGCGAAAAGAAGTCGCATCAAAAACTTCCTCACGGTGACCTCAGCCGAGATATCGAGCATTGTTACTCACTCTCCAGCTGCCGGTCAATCCAGCGGCGCCATGGTCGCCCTGGCATCTCCAGCCGCCGGGCAATCCAAACAGGAAGCTCGCCGAGCAAGCAAAAGGCCTCGCACAGACCCATCTGCCGAGCTGGTTGCCGAGCTAACCACCGAGCAGCCTGCCGTCACAACTGAGCCAACACCGCCATGGCGACCGCAGCTGAAGCACCAGGGAAAAGACATCCCGACAAACGCTTCTGTGAAGGGCGACAAGGAGCAATTGCTTGCCTTTGACCTCTCAAAAGCTCTGCTGCTGTCGAGCAACGTAGTTAGCAACGACCACGTTCCTGACACCCGGCTAGTGAAATTAGCCGTGAAGTCCATGACCAGGGTAAGAATCTCAATCTTCTACTTAAATTTTCACAAGTGTTTGCACGATTTCTTCTCTGATCAAATTCTCTTTTTGCAGGCCATCCAAAAGCAACACTTGGTCATGGAGCGCATCCACAGACTTCGGCAAAAGGCGAATGACACCACCAGCCAAGTCCAAAGCCTTCAGACTGAGCTTGGCCGAGCAAAGTCCTCACTTGAAATCGCCAACGCCGATAACAATAGGTTGCTTGGTGAACTTGGCGAGGCCGAGAAGAAGCAGGATGAGCTCTAGGTCGAGCTTGATGCGCTCAAGAAGTCAAGGAAGAAAGACTGCCGAGATGCCAACAACGCCGGCTTCAACGAAGCTGAGGACAACTACAAGAAGCAAGTCTTCGCCACTCAAGACATTTACTTCAAAGCCAGCTGGAAGTCTGCCTGCAAACACCTCGATCAAGGTCCAGACATTGACGTGTTTGCCACTCTGCCACCTACCTTCCTACCGACCTATCTCGTGTAGTATGCTAACGACGTCTTCAGCGCGTTGCAGGCTAAGGCCGAGAAAGGTCTCGAAGAAGAGGCCGAGACAGATGCTGAGGGAGAGGACCAACAAGAGCAGGAGCAGCCCGGCAGAACTGAGCCCGGCGTCCAAGACCAATCTCCAACCGTAGATTTGGAGGCAACCGGGGATGAGTTTGCAAACCTCTCCCCCTTGGCTTAGCTTTTTTTTTTTTTTTTTCTTTACAATGTAACCAGGCTATCAACCCCACCTTTTGTACTTATTTTCTATCAATGAAAACTTAAAATTTCGTAAAGTGTTCGAACGGTATACATGTCTCATAACTTCAACCGAACAAAACACCTCGGCAAGTCAAACCACTTTAAGTAATTCATAAAATCGGAAAATTCATCTTGGCTTAAATTTCATAAGTGAACAAAACATCAACTCTTTTCAACCAGAATAAACATCTCGATTGAGAGTAACTGAGTTGAACAAGACATCAACTCTTTCAACTGGAATAAATATCTCGGTTTAATTCTAAGAGTTGAACAAAACATCAATCCTGCCAACCGGAGTAAACATCTCGGTTGAGAATACCGAAGCTGAACAAAACATCAACTTCTTCAACCAGAATAAATCATCTCGGTTTAATTCTGAGAGTTGAACAAAACATCAACCCAGCCAACCGGAGTAAACATCTCGGTTGAGAATACCTAAGCTGAACAAAACATCAACTTCTTCAACCGGAATAAGCATCTCGGTTTAATTCTGAGAGTTGAACAAAACATCAACCCTGCCAACCGAAGTAAACATCTCGGTTGAGAATACCTAAGCTGAACAAAACATCAACTCTTTCGACCGGAATAAATCATCTCGATTTTTTCATCAAAACAACATCTGAATGCTAAAGCAAAGCAGAAACACTTCTATATATTGACAAAAAGAATTACATTCTAAAGTGTAAGCCAAAAAATTCCTTTGCACAAAAAGAAGGCTAAAGCTAGAAATAATGCAGTTTGATGTTGGCTGCATTCCATGGCCGGGGTATTGTTCTACCATCCAGATCCTCGAAGTGGTATGCCCTCATGCCTGCCAGACCGGTTATTTTGTAGGGTCCTTTCCAATTTGCCCCTAGCTTGCCTTCACCTGGCACCAGGGTGTTGCCCATAACTTTCCTTAACACCCAATCACCTACTTTGAATGGTCTGGGGTGCACCATTTTGTTGTATTTCCTTGAAAGCTCTTGTTGATAGGCGGCCACGTGGATGAGGGCCTTTTCCCGACGTTTTTCCACTAGATCAAGTTCCAGGGCGATAGTCTCGGCGTTCAGCTCGGGCTCAAAACTTTCACTCCTTAAGGTGGGCATGCCAATTTCTAAAGGTATGACCGCCTCCATGTCATAAGCCAAAGCAAATGGAGTTTCCCCGGTAGACCGTCGCGGGGTTGTGCGGTATGCCCAAAGGACGCTGGGGAGTTCCTCGGCCCACTTTCCCTTAGTTTTCTCAAGCCTTTTCTTCAACCCATCCAGGATGGTCTTCTTGGATGCCTTGGCTTAACCGTTGGACTGCGGGTAAGCCGGAGTAGAGTTGTAGAAGTCAATCTTTAGATCTTCACAAAATCCTCTGAATAGGCGACCGTCAAACTGGGTGCCGTTATCAGAGATCAAAATCTTGGAGACGCCAAACCGTGTGACCACATTCTGCCAGACAAACTGCTTCACGTCTTTCTCCTTGATCGTTGCCAAGGGCTCAGCTTCAACCCATTTGGTGAAGTAATCTGTGGCCGCGATGAAAATTTTTCGGTTGCCTGGTGCTACGGGGAGCGGCCCCACTATATCTAGCCCCCACATTGCAAAGTGCCAAGGACTGGTGAGGGGAAGAAGTTCCCTAGCCGGCTGATGGATCTGATGGGCGAATTTCTGGCACTTTTCACACTTGTGAACGTACTTTTGTGCGTCGGCCTGCATGTACTGCCACCAGTAGCCCTGCGAAATAGCTTGATAGGCCAGGGACCTGCCCTCGATATGACTGCCACAGATGCCTTCGTGAATTTCGTACAAGAAGGCCTCCACGCTACTCGGGTACACGCATTTCAAGTAAGGACCGGCAAAAGATTTCTTGTATAAAGCGCCGGATGGAGAGAGCCAAAACCGCTCTGATTTCACCCGCACTTTATGTGCTTCCTTCTTGTCGGCTGGAAGAGTCTGGTCTCTGAGGAACACAATTATAGGGTCCATCCATGAAGGACCTAGCACGGCGTAGAATACATCCGTCTGCCCGGCTTCTTCAATGCTGGGCCGCGAAAGGAATTCAATAAAAGAGGATTAGGAGATGTATTATCAACCATGGAAGCAAGGCCAACTAGCTCATATGCTCGGTTGTTTTCTTCACGGTCAATCTGCTGAACTCTGATCGCCTGAAATTGCTTGATGTGTTCCCTGACCAGAGCTTGGTACTTTGCCATTCTGTCATCCTTTGCTTCATAAATCCCAGCGACTTGGTAAACTACAAACTGGGAATCGCTGTACACCATTAGCTCGGAAGCCTGCATCTGAAGAGCGCTCTTGAGTCCAGCCAAAAGCGCCTCGTACTCGGCCTCATTGTTGGATGCTGGGAAACCAAGGGTGATAGAATGTTCAATAGTCAGGCCATCCAGTGAGATCAGAACTATACCTAGCCCGGCGCCATGACGGTTTGAGGCTCCATCAATAAAAAGTTTCCATATCTCCCCCACAAAGAGCTTCCAACATTCTGAGGGGTCCTAAGAAGCACGAAGGTCGATGAGATCACGGTTGTTTGGCTATCCGGCTGCACGTTCTGTGCTCATTGGTTCCACTTCAGCCCCATTTGGTGATTCGGCACCAGACTCAACAAGTTGATCTACAATGCCTAAGTCCATAGGAGAATCTCCAAGTTGCGGTATTATGTCGGCTGCAGGTTCTGTGCTGAGTGCTTCCAATTCTTTCCCCCTTGGTGATGCGGTACAGGACAAAGCAGGTTGGTCGGTGATACCCAACTCCGTCATCGCATCACCGGGCAGTGGATTTGTACAAACTGAGGGTGCTTCGGTGGGGCGCGCAAATTATGTATTGCCAACTCCACCAAGTTGTTGTGTCTCGGTCATGCTTGCGTTCACCTCCTCATCTGCCGCGGCAATATCGACCGGGCACACCGGATGAGTTCCAGGTGAGAATTCAGCAACGAAATTGGCCAAGGTCTGGGCTTTTATAGCAGTGCGCGGCTGGAACTTTACATCAAATTGTCCTAATTCAACCGCCCACTTGAGAATTCGACCAGAGAAGTCCGCCCGTTCAAACAAAGCTTTAAGGGGGAACTCGGTCAGTACGATGATAGTATGGGCGTGGAAATAGTGTGCCAACTTCCTTGAAGCCATCATCAATGCCAACGCAAGCTTTTCCAACGGCAAGTATCTCGACTCGGCCGGTAGTAATCTTTTACTGACGTAAAAGATTGAAAGATGCTTGATTCCTTCACTTCGGACAAGCACCGCGTTGACTGCATGCTGTGAAACAGCAAGGTAAAGGTAGAGTTCCTCGCCGAGCTTCGGTGTAACCAATAGCGGCGCCGAAGACAGATACTCCTTCAACTCGGCCAAAGCCCGGTCACACTCTTCATCCCATGAGAACTTTGATTTTAATGCCTGAAAGAAAGGACGGCAGCGATCTGATGATCGGCTTATGAATCGATTAAGCGATGCGGCCATTCCGACCAGATGCTGCACGTCCTTAGCCGAGCTAGGCTATTTCAAGTCTTGCATGGCTTTGATCTGTGTGGAGTCTGCTTTGATACCTTGGTTCCTGACTAGGAATCCCAAAAATTTCTCGGATCCCACGTCAAAGGCACACTTAGACGCATTCAGGCGTAACTTGTGTTTTTTTAGAATGGAGAACATCTCAGCTAAGTCGGACAGGTGGTCTGCTTGATGCCGGCTTTTAACCACCATATCATCAATGTAAGCCTCCATTGTCTGGCCCAGCAGAGGAGCAAACATCTTGGTCACCATTCTCTGAAAAGTTGCCCCGGCGTTCTTTAAACCAAAAGGCATAACTCGGTAGTAGAAGAGTCCCCTTGGAGTCATAAAGGAGGTGATCTCTCGGTCGGGCCCATGCGTGGCAATTTGATGGTAGCCGTGGTAGGCATCTAAGAAACTAAGCCTACTATGGCCAGCCGTGAAGTCCACAAGCTGGTCAATTCTAGGCAAAGGGAAGCTGTCTTTCGGACAAGCTCGGTTGACTGTCTTGTAATCGACACAAACTCGCCACTTCCTATTCTTCTTGGGCACTACTACTGTGTTGGAAATCCACCGAGGGTAGTGCACTTCCTGAATTGCTCGTGCCTCAAGCAAGTTCTTTACTTCCTCCGCAACTACCTCGGCGTGATGCAGCGCTGACCTCCTTGTTCGCTGAATGACTGGCTTTGTGCCGGGGAAGACATTAAGGTGATGGCAGATAAAACTTGGATCGACACCGGGCATGTCGTAAGGCGACCACGCGAAGACCTCGATATTGGCCATAAAAAACTCAACCATTTCGGTCCTTTCTTGGGCTGTAAGGCTGGAGCCGAGCAAAAAGAACTTGTCCGGATGTTCTGTATCAATTCGCACCTCCACTAATTCCTCGACGGCTTTGTCCTCTGCCCTGGTGCCCACATCGTCAAGAACTCCCCGGTCCTCCGGTCCCTCTATCATTTGAACGAAGCCTTTGGTAGCCCGGCTGCCATTGACTGCCACAAAGCATTGCTTCGACATGACTTGATCTCTCCAAATTTCTTTGATTGCCCCCATAGCCGAGGGGAATCTCATCACCTGATGGTAGGTTGATGCCACGGCTTGCATCGCGTGAAGCCATCCCCTTCCAAGGATCAGGTTATAAGTTGATGGTACTTGTAACACCCAGAACTCCACTTGCTTGACCATGGACCCCGCTTTGACTGGCAGGATAATCTTTCCCAAAGGCCACTCTGGTTGTGAGTTGAAACCAACCAGTGGCAAAGTCGTCGGGGCCAAGTCTGTATCTCGGAGCTTGAGTTGCTTGAATGCATCGTAGTACATGATGTCGACCGGGCTTCCCTGATCGATCAAGATTCGTTTGACATCAAATTCCTTGATGCGGAGCGTCACCACTAAGGCGTCATTGTGCGGTGTCTGAATGCCCTCTAGATC
Organism: Camellia lanceoleosa; assembly: GCA_025200525.1. Taxonomy (NCBI): domain Eukaryota; kingdom Viridiplantae; phylum Streptophyta; class Magnoliopsida; order Ericales; family Theaceae; genus Camellia; species Camellia lanceoleosa. Next base: position 10,405,544 of record CM045769.1, read on the forward strand.
CCTTGAGGAGAAACTGAGCACATCTTTTTCTTCGGTCTTTCCCCTCTTGATCACAGGCTGAACTGACAAGACTTCCCTCATGTGTGCTGCCTTCTTGAGCATACCCTGGAGCACGCATACCCGCGCCGGCTCTACAATGCCGTGGATGACATTAACAACTCCTTGTGGGGGCGTGTAGACACCCCATTTTTGACCGTCCTCGAGACTTGGACGTCACCGCTCGAACACTCGGTGATTATCCATGTTCGTGTTCGTTTGGAGTTCCCGGAGTTCTCAGCTACGCGTTTTGCCTCAGGACCTCCGAACTCGATCGTTTTGTGTCTGGTTTTGCACCAAACACTTGTGCTTTGCCTTGGAGGGGCAGGGAATGCCTTGTGAGGCATCTCCACACACCACCGGCACTGGCTAGAGGCCATCGGCTGGTTGGTGTTGTCATCGGCACTATATTGTGCCGGTCGGCACTCTTTTGTGCCGGTCGGCACTCTTTTTGGCAAAATGACCATTTTGCCCTGCCGATCACTTTACAGCTGTTTTTGGAGATATTTTCAGACAGCTTTCTTGCATTTGTTTCCCCTCCATACACGTGTATGGAGGGATGAGCCCCTTTGGTGACTTAGCTTGTAAGTTTTGGTTGCCTATAAGGAGAGGCTTCTTCTCTTGGCTCAAGGGTTACAAATTTTTAGACATTTTAGACAGGCTAAGCTCTGGTTTTTAGGGTTAGGATAGATACACATCCTATCTCTCTTCTTCTCTCTTGTTTTGTACACTAGGTGTTTGTGTCATACTTTTGCTCACCAACACCTAGTGTTTCACCTTCCTTGGGTTCTTGAAGGTCCAGAGGTTTGTTTTGGAGCTTTGGAGCTGGTTTGGTGCTCAAGGAAACCAACACATCCCCATTGTTGAAGAGGTCTACAAGGGTGAGCCAACTAGTCCTTTTTTTCCCCATTCTTGCACTCCATTTCTACTTGCTTTAGAACTGTTTTTGTGCTTAGTGATTAACACATAAAAGTTTTGTTTTTTAAGCCTCTTTATTGTTTATTAAGAGTGCTTGGTGGTTTGGGTAGGTTTGACCACCCTTAGGCCTTGAAAAGGCCTCATTTTGTGCTATTTTGCGAGGGATCCGAGATTTTGGTGTTAGGATCTCCTCACCACTGAAATCTTGAGGGATTTCAGTGGTGAAGATGATGCCTTAGAGTCTCAAGAAGGAGAGGGCCACCCCCTCTCCTTGATGTCCTTGAAAAGGGCAAGTTTTGGCCTCTTGAGGAAGCCTATGCTTGAGTGTGTGTTGAGCATGTTTGGACTATTTTTCATGCTTATGTTGCCATGATATAACATGATTTTAAGCTGGTTTTGATATATCTTGCATGCTTTGCATACCTATCATGTAATGCCTTGTTGGTCCCTTAACATGCCTAGGTTGTATGCCTTTATTTCTAGCATGTTTTAGGCTTAGGTTCATGAAGCTTGTATGCTTATTTTGCTATATATGAGGTCTGTCCTAAGTTGTTTTGGTCAATCTTGGCTTGTATCTTGGGTCCTCTTTGTATTTGGCTTGTTGGCCTTAAGAGCATGAATGTGTAGCATGCCTTTGTTTGCATCTTTTCAATGGTTTGGAACCATTTAGCATGTCATTTCAGTCCCTTTGGTGTGCTTGTATGCTTACCTTTGTTGCCTCTTTAATGCTTTGAAAGTATGTGTTGCATGCTCCATGTTTTGGCCTTAATGCATGCCTTTGATTTCAAGCCTCTTAGATGCCATCTAAGTAGCCATTTGGCTTTGTTTTAGCATGCTAAAAACCTATTTTTAGTTGTTTAATGCATGCCATATTTGTTTTGTATAAGTATAGTTCAATGCCCCATTGACTTGCTTTGAATGTTGGACCTATGTGCGCATGCTTTGTGTACTTTGTTGCTTGGTTTGGCACCATGTTTAGCATGATTTTCAGAGCTTTATATGCATGCTAGTAGTCCATTGTTGTACCCCTTTAAGTGTGCTTAAGGGTTGTTTGTTATGCTCAAGTGTTGGTGCCTTAACTTGTGCACGTGTGCATGTGTGTTTGGCCCTCATAACTCAGCATCTTGGCCATTGGTTTTAGGCCTATTTGGAGCTGCCTAATCCATGTTTAAGTCCACCCCATTGACTAGTTTGCATGTTTGTTTTGTATGTGTGTTTTCATGCTAGCATCCTTGCATTACATTGCCATGTTGCATGCCTAGGTAACATGCTTAGGGCTTTATTGCATTGACATGCATGCTAAGCCTCTTGAAGTGAGTGTGATGGAGGTTTAGCACCCTTGTTTGTTTGTTTGCATTATATGCATTTGAAATCAAAGTTGCACTCTTGGTTCTTTGGGCCATCATGCATCGAAATGCGTGATTGGTGGTCCGAGAACCGAGGCACATCTTCCTTTGAGTTCAAAACATGATAGGGAGTGTGTTTGGTGCATACATGCTTTGAATTACATTGCCATGCAAGTTGTGTCCTCTGCTGCTGTGAGTTGCAGGTTCTGCAGGCATTTTGTGCCGACCGGCACTGTTTAGTGCCGACCGGCAATCTACTGGCAGCCGATGGATGAATTAAGTGCCGGTGGCCACATCCTTCAGCCGGTGGTGTTCTACCCCAGCCGGTGGTGATCTCCAATGCCCAGGGAAGTATTCTTGAGACTTTGGCAGTCTTCAGAGGAGGATAGCAGGGAAAACAGAGGCAAATCATGCATGGCAGTGCGATTCTGAGCGAGTTCCGGGCACGCGATGCATCTGGTCCTCTTCCCGAGGCATTTACTGTTTTAATTAACCTGGTTGATTTGTTAATTAATTTTGTGAATTTGTAATATTTAATTAGCTTGCATAGTTAATTAATTTGTATATTCTTTCGGTCCCTCCGTGTGAGGGCACAATTGTAATAAGTGTGCGTGAGTGGGTGTATGTCTTCCAACCTCCATTTCTTCCTCCCTTTTACTTACCTGCTTTTAATGGTCAGTATTAGGGCACGTTTATTTTAGCATACCTTATGCTATGCATGCGTGCATCCATGCATTTGTTGACATGCATCGGGCTCGGTACATCATACAAACTGCATTGTATTTTCAAATCTAACTTAAATACGTGCATCGAATAAAGTGCATTTCACATGACATCTTTAGGGTTAGCCGAGCCTACGCTAGATTGCATCTTCGCCTGTGTTGCATTAGCCATTTAACATGAACTAGGACATGCATGTTTGCTAACTAGTTTCTTGTTTTGGCACGGAGTACGATGTAAGTATTTACGCTTTAGCATACCACATGCGTGTGAATGTTGCCATGACAGTATGCTTACCATGCGGCTAAGTGCTTATGTGAGATAAACTGTTTGAATGCCTGTGGGTGGAGGTTGGGTTGTTTGAGTTGGAAAACTCATTGAAATCCGTGTTTTAGCCTATTTGCGAGTAGCAAATTCCAAAGCATTTTCAAAACAAACGGATATGTAATGCTTGTTTCCAAATTAGGCAATCTAGTCTATACTTGTTTGTTGTGCGGATAACATAGTAATTTTAGGCTAATAATTGGAATAAGAGCATGTAATGTTTTCAAAAACGGATATCACGGTTAGTAGAGGTCTTGAAAGGAAGTGCTCATAGTGACCTTCCGATCGTACCCAAGCTCCCGAGCCAAGACCACTTTGGTGATAGCGGACACGTGGCCTTGATGCAGTCAGGGTTTCCTAAATTTCCCATTTTAAAATATTTAGGTGGCGACTCTGTAATCTGGCAAAGCAGTCCATGTTTGGCACTATTTTTCAAAAATCTGTTTTCTCAAACGATTTGCTGGATTTGGACTCTTTGGTTCAGATTTAGAACCGACACAAATCGAGTCCGAACTGTAGTGACCCTAATATGAACGGAACGGGACTTAACCCTCCCGGGGCGTTCGGGGACGTCTACAGGGCGCATCACGGTCATCCGGTCCCCGCAGATTAACCGGAGCCTTATTTGCCTTAACTCCTCCATCAACGTAAAGGTCCAGGTGTCCGACTACGACTAGCTCTTCCAAGTGTTGCCTCAAAGGCAAACAATCCTCTGTTTGGTGGCCGCGCTCTTGGTGAAACGTGCAACGATAACGCGGATTAAAGCCCTTCTGACCGTCGCCCAACTTAGCTGGAAACCGGACATATTCCTCGTAACGGATTTCACTAAGTATGCGATAGATTGGAATCTTGAAGACTGTGGTGATGCTTGTCCTGGCCTTCAATCTTCTGTTTGCATCCGCTACGTCATCTCAGGGGTAGTCATCCCGGTCATTCCGACGTCCTCTACTCCGGTTTTTGCGATTCGAACCACGGTCCGATTCCTCTGCTCGGTTATTTGAGCGGCTGGACTCTTGCCCAACCACGTGCACCTTGCTAGCTGTCCTCTTGTCTGTTGCTACCGGAGCTGCCTTTGTGGTGGATGCTGACGCATCATCCTCAACTCGGATGTGCTCATTGATGCGCTGCATGAGCTGGCCCATGGACGTCGACTGGTACATGGTAAGTGAGTCCCGCAGTCTATGTCCGACCGGGAGACCACGCTTGTATTGAGTGATTGCAAGGTTGACCGGGCAATCCAAGATCTCGTTGAAGGTCTCCCAATATCTGGAGTTGTACGCTCGGTTCCATCTTGACACTCAGTAGGTGATCAACTTCCTTTGGTGTTCTGGTGTTGGTTTTGAAGCGTGTCACAAAGGCTTCGGCCAACTGATGCCACCTTTATATACTCCATTCAGGCAACCTTTCAAACCATTTCAAGCCCAGTTCGCCTAAACTTGATGAAAATATAAGGCACATAAGTGCGTCATTCCGCCTATGTCCGGCTATAACCTGTCGGAAGTGGCTTACATGCATGTAAGGATCAATCTTTCCGTCGTAAAGTGTGAATTTAGGTTGGTGGAAGCCTGCCGGAAGCGGCATTGTTTCTATCTCTAGGGAGAATGGGGTGGCGCTCAGCCGCGCCAAGTTTGAGTCTACAAGGAGCGGCGCCGCTTGGCGGGGTGGAGGCATTCTGACCTCCTCACTGGCGTGAACTCCGTAGGATAGCCACGGGAATGCTGGCACCCTCTGAGCCTCCCGCCGGCGAGCCCGTTCCTTTAAGACTGCCTGCAAATCTTCTGAACGAGCGGAGTAGGAGTACCTCGATGTCGTCGCCGGACGTGAGGGCTGGTAAGTGCTATCTTGCGCGCTGGACTTTTCTGCACGCACATCGGAATCACCAACCTTGTAACTTCTGGTAATAGAAATGGACGGAGTGTGTCGCTGACTCTGACAGCCTGAACGGCGGGGTTGGGTGCGCTCACTGTGGTCTCCCACTCCAGCTACACCCTTCCCTTTCACATGCCGCTTCAGCTTCTCCATCTCCGCTACTATCCGCCGGATGACGGCGTCCTGATCCCGAAGCTTGTGTTCCAAACGTCTCGCTTTTGATTCTCTCCGTCGCCGATGACCGTTTGGGCTCCGTGAATGACCATAGCTCCTTCCACGCTTATCCTGCGCATCTCCCGACTGCCCTCCTGGGAATATCTCCAAGTCCGCCATTGGAGGGATGATGGTATGACTTTCTCTCCGTCTGCCTGACTCCGGGATAACTCCGTCGATGGCGGACAACGGAATCTCCTCGTTGTTCACCATAAACGGCGATCAGACGAGCCTGAAAGACAAGGTTTTGTCTGCAAAGCTTCCCACAGACGGCGCCAATTGTACGGGGAGCAAATATTCCGGCAAGTCCGTACTCCTTTCTTCCAAGCTCCGTTTCTGTCCGATCAACTGAAAGCACAACGGCGGTGAGCTACCCGGCGGTGTGTTGCCGGAAAACCACTCCGACGATCATGTTAGCACACACCTTGGGCTAGAGGGAAAGAGAGGAGTGTGATTGAGTGTAAGAGTTTCTTACCAAGTGTTCGTTCGTTCGTATGGGGGGGGCAGACATGCATATATACCCTCTGCGCCCCAAATCTACTCTCATTGATCTCTCAACACGTGGCACTGCTATCCCATCTGTCAGCACAAATCTTGTTGAACATCACCTAACCCAACTGCCTGCCCACTCTTATGGGAGCTCGGCTGCTGGGATGCACCATCTCGGCTGTCAACGGCCATATTGCGCTTCAAGCCTAAGTATTCCCATGGCTGCGACTAAAGAGGACCGGGCTCGGCTGCATCCCGGCATAGCCAAGCTCGGTCAAGCTCATGCTTGTACACCGTCGACCTTCCTGCCGAGCAAACACAAGTAGCCCGGTCTAACCTTGGCCGCCGCCAGACATCTCACTTGACCGGCCTTGATACCATGATGCCGCATAGCTCGGTCAAACCTCGGCCTGCCTTAACCGAGCAGATTCCTGCAAGGGCCGAACTACCTCGGCCCAACCTCGTTGGGCCTAAATCTGTCCGGCCCAATTCCAGATCATAAATCTCCCTCTCAGTAATAAATGATTAAAGAATACATACACGTAATACTCCAACAACATTGAACAATTTTACAGCATGGATACTGTAGCAAGAGCAGTGATATTTGTCTACTACTCACCACAAATTATTCGCTGTGGTACATGGTACCAGTTACCCCAAATATGATTGGTGAAAAAGACATGGCGGAAGATTATGACAATCAGTGATAGTGTTGTTAAAAATAAGTTAGGGTAATTTTAGAAAGTAAGTTAAAAGTTAATTTTTTTATTTTTTTATTTTATTTAAAAAATGTGTAAAATGTGTAGAAAAGTGATATGATTTAATAGAGATTAAAAAAAAAAAAAAATTGACTTTTCATCACTGGTTAAAAGAGGCCTTAATAATTATAACTCTAGCAAATCTGAAAATTTAGGTCTTTTTTGAGATGTAGATTAAAAGTTGGTTTTTTAATTCTTTTTTTTTTTTTTGTAAAAAAATTGTGTAAAAAGGTAAAAAAGTAATGTGACTTAGAAAAAATAAAAAACTGACTTTTAATTTTGTTGCCAAAATAGGCCTTAGCTAGTAAATATATGGAAAAAGAAATATATACTTACATATATTTAAACCCACTTTATAGAGTCAATAATTTATAAGAGATATGAATAGTTATTGATTAAAAAAGATATAAGATAGAGTTGCTTTAAATATTCTAATAAATTATCGTATTATTGGATTTTAATTTTAATTGTAAGCCTAACTTTTAGACCAAAGTAATACTCCTCAAAAATAAATTAAGTGACATGTTAGGACATGCGGCAGCTTTATTTGAGAACACACACTACAACATATAAGAATTTTAGAGATTAAATTTTTTAGTCTCTAAAAGCGAAAATTTTGTTACAAAAGACATTTAAATTTTTATTATTATAGAAATAGTCGTTAAAAGGTCGTCCCAAAAAGTCAAAAATAAAACTTTTAGTAACAAAATTTTGAAAATGTTATTAATAAATATACTTTTACAAAAAAAAATAATTTAGTCTCAGAATGGTTTATTTTTTGAGACAAAAAAATTGGTCTTAAAAAAATAATAATTCATCACTAATGTTCAATTTTTGTTGCTAAAAATATAATGATAGTACTTTTCATAACAAAAATATTTAATTCCTAAAAAATAATTTTATTTCTAAATTTTAATTTCTAAAACTTTAATTTCTTGTAGCCACAATGAGGAGATAAGTAAAAATCGCTACAAGTGGAGATGCAATTATGTGACTTGCCTAACCAAGTACGAATTCTTTAGAATGATTTTTTTTTCTTCTAAAAGTGATCTTATAATGATTTTTTATTTTTATTTTTTATTTTTAACTATATGTTTGTAAGTGAGATTTAGTGTTTTATAAGTGGGAGTCATTTTTTTAAACATTATAGGTGGTGTTTGGGATGTTTCATCAAAACAAAATAAAATAAAATAAAATAGTTAATAAAACAAAATGCTGTATCCTACATATTAATCAATCACTTTTTCTCTTACAGTCATTTATTCAACTGAAAAAAATAAAATAAAAAATCACACTTCATCCCAAAAACATAACTTTATTTTATCTCAAATAGTCAAAAAATCACTAAAATAGCCAATATCCCAAACAAGTACTAGATTAGTTAAAAGTAGAATTAATAATGAAAAATCAGCTTAACATATAAAAAATAAACGCTTTAAAACACCAAGCAAAGCCTTGAATTTATTGATGCCAATCCCTTTTATGTTTACCATTTTGATTTTCATCAATAAAATTTGGAAATAGCTTCTCTCACTCCATATGGTGACTGGAGTGTACTGTTAGATCCGTGAGATTTATCACAAGTCCAGTTTCAATAATTTGAACCATTATGTGTAAAGCTTATCCAGTACTTTATACCTGTAAAAAATTGCATTGATCGGATACCGTTAACCCTTTGATCGGAATATATTTTTGTTAAAAAATTTATTTTTAAAATCATATTTACCGTTGACAAAAATGTGTTTCAATCAAGGGCTACCGATATTTGATCAACATGATTTTTATATGTATAAAGTACTCGACGAGCTCTACACATTGAACAATTCGAATTATCGAAACGAGATGCAGGTGCTCCAATCTGCTATGTGAATTGGGGAGAAGTCTCTCTCTAAAATTTAACTTTTGTTTGAAAAAAAAAAAAAAACCAAGATGCTACTTTTGTATAATAGTATAGAAATCTATATTATACATATAAGCAAGGGGTGATCGTAGATCAGATTTATGTAGTTTGCGATTCAAATTTTGGCTCGCCTGCATCTATGTGCTTTGGGAAAAAGTCAAACCACAATCGCCTACAGTGCGGTTTGTGGTTTGTGTGGATAGGGTTCGCGAATGTGCGGACAGTTTGTGGATTGAATTTTTTTCTTTAAAAATTTGTTTTTGAGTTTTTTTTTTTTTCCTTTTAAAAATCTAATTTTTTAGTTAATAAGTCAAAAATTCAGATAATAATTGAAATAGTCTTAATGGAATATCAAGAAATCAACATAATTTCCTCCAAGTATCAAAACAAATTCATAACAGATTTAAATATCAAAGCACTCAAATATTTGAGTGACATGGAAAACAGATTAATAACAGATTCAAACACTTAGATTCAAGTATCAAAACACTCATATCAAAACATCGACATAATTTTCCCTAAGTATCAAAATAGAGAGGCAATTACCTGATAGTGTAAAAGTCGATCTTGCAAAGGTCGATCTTGAGAGTTCTAAAGGATTGAGGACAGAATATTGATAAAGGATTGAGGACACAACTAGATCTGACATAAAAAAGAAAATTTAGAGAGCGGGAAGAGAGAGAGTGAGTGAGTGAGGACACAAACAGATCTGACATAAAAAAAAAATTCAAAGAACGGGGAAGAGAGAGAGAGAGAGAGAGAGAGAGAGAGAGACAGACAGACAGACAGACATATAGAAGCTTACCTGAGAGTTGCCGGAGAGAAAGAGTCGATCTTGCAAAGGTTGTCGATCAGTAGAAATTAGTGGTTGCCATCGCCATAGAGAGAGAGAGAGATGGAAGAACGAGAGAGAGAGAGAGTTGCGCAATTTGTTTGATGATATTAGATTTAGGGTTTGGTTTGTTTGGGCAACAAAAATATCTAGGATGAACGGTCCATAATTTTTAGAAAAAAAAAAAATTTATTCTGTGCGGGCGGGTTGTGGCGAGCACAGTTCAAACTCGCAACCCGAAAATTTGAAATATTTCAAACTGCATCCGACCCTAATGTGTTTGCAAAACCGCTCATAAGTGTGCAAGTTGGGTTGAGTAGAGCGGGTTGTGTGGGTCGGATAAACCTATGCCCACCCTTATAAGCAAATGTAGTGGGCTCTATAAAATTTTCAAAATGTTAATACTAACATCTGAGACGTTCTCTCTCCTATGTGGCAGTTCGTGAAGTATCGCTTACTTCATTTTCTTAATTTAAAATTTTTGAATATAATAAAAAGTTAAAAAAATTAAAATTTTGAAATAAATAAATTTAGATAATATGATTTGTTAACCTAAATCTATCAAAAGCATATGTATTTAAATCTTTATTTTAATAAATCACATTATTTACTCATATTTTTTCTTTTCCCCCACACTCCCTCAACGATGTGTCAAATAATACTAACCAATCAATTCTCTTTAGACTCTTCTCTTTTCGTTCAAAATTATTTGCCATATCATAGAAAGGGAGTTTGGAGAGGGAAAAATTGAGAAGATGGAGTATTAAATTATATTAACAATGTCTGCATGATATGGTTCACAATAATTTTGTGATATTATTTTCATTAATAATGACTCCATAATGTGGTTCACGATAGTTCTTTTAATTTTGAATTTTTAAAAAGTCGTATCCCATAATGTTGTTCATAATGTGGTTTACATAATGTAGTTCACAATGTCTTCATATTATTGTCAAAGTTGTATTCTATTTTTCATTTATATTTCTTAAAATTCACGCACCATTTTTTTTTTTTTAATAAGAATTATACTAAACGAAAAAATAAGCATTTTTTTAAAATTAAATTTGATTAATTGAATTTTGGCTTATTTTTTTACTTAAATTTGATTTTTTTTTTTTTTTTATAATTTCAAACTTTAGGAGTCCTTTTCAAATCAAAATTTTAAGATTAAGACTAGGACAAGGAGGTTCAATCTCTTTCCATGGAGAAAAGAAAGAATTTAAAATGGTAAATGGGGGGGATGCAACATATTCAATCTTTCATATTCATAGAATTTCTCTCCTAGTGCTTTTATTTTTAAGTAAATTATAAATACACATCATAAGATTTGTTTAAAATATAAATTGTCTCATGTGATTTAAAATATTATAAATATTCATTTGTCAGAATCTTTTATTTAATAGAATTAATTAAAAAAATAAAATTGTTAAGTGTTCTCTTATATAATAATAAAATTACTTGAATTATTAATTAAACAAATTTTGGACATCATTAAATACTGTTAATAGAGTTGATGATTTATTAATAGAAAGGGAACTTACATTTGTTGTATGTATTATGTAATTAAATAAATAAAAAGATTCATATTTAGGAATTACAATTGCAGAAGCAGAATACATGCTGGAAATTAATTACAAATAGAATAGAAATACATAACATAATAAAAGAGGAAAAAGAAAGCAAATCGAAACCTGCACTAGACAGTGTCCTTAAAACAGATTCGCCACCTCACTGGTTGGGTGATAGAGGTTGTTCGACGTTTGTCTCCTAGAATACGATGGTCAAAACTAGCTAATGCAGAAGTATCTTCTAAATAGCGTTGACGAACTTAATAATGATTGCACTTTCTCTAACAAGAACCGAAGAAGAGACTAGCAAAAGAAGATATGAAAATTTTCCTTTAGTATAAAAAATCATCTCCAACTTTGTTATCTGAAAATACCATCTCCATTTTCCATCAAAAATTTCTTAAAAAACTTTTCTTCTAAGTTGGAGGGGGAATGCCATTTTTATACTTGTGAGGAAGAGGCCTTAGCTATGAAGGCTACTATAAAACCTAGCATCAATGGTTTTCAACGGCCATCAACTCTAGTCTTTATTGCTAAAGTTACGAATGTGCAAAACTCCCATGTGCATAATGATCATCAACTCCATCATCAAAAGATGAGAGTTACAAAGGTTGAATATATATATATATATATATCACGCTGTTTAAATAATCCAACTCGATGGGTCGCAAAATGGACACGGGTATTGGGTCATAACCCCGATCCACACCCAGTCTAAAATATGTGCACAAGACAAGCCCAGTCCAGCATAGTACAATCTAGCCCATTCTTAAAACTAAGTCTAACACATGCACAAACACAAGTCTAGGCTAGTCCAGACCAAGACTAAAACTAAGTCCACGTCCAAGTCCAAGTCCAAGCCTAGACTCTAGCCCAACTTCTATTGATACCCACTTTATAAGACAATTCTCATTCACAACTTAATAGTTTCAGCCCATCATTTTTATATTATAATCTTCTCACTTGAGAGAATATAAAACCACTCAAACCCACCTCAATCGGCGGTTGGATTCCATTTTAATTTCGAATTAAAGTTGTCGAAAAATCATTATTTTTCAATAACGTGTAGGTCCCAATAGGTAGGCTTATTGTCCAATAACTCCTATGATAATTACTGGCGTTTTCATCAAACCCTATTAAAAAAAATTACTAACTATTAATTTTCAGCGACAGTTTGAAAATTGTGTCACAAAAAATGTTACTAATTATAAGTTTTAATGACAGTTTAAAAAAATCATCACAAAAAAATGTCACTAACTTCGAACTTGCAATGATAGTTTGAGAAATTCAATCATAGAAAACGTTACTAATTGAAAGTTTTAGTAACAATTTATAAAAATAGTGACAAAAAAAAATCACTAATTATCAATTTTTAGCGACAATTTTATTAGAATTTATTTTCAATAGGACTTGATAGGAATTAAATCCAACTATTATGACCTATTGATAGTTTACCCTTAATAAAATGGGTTATTTGTTATGAAATTAAAAACTTTTAGGGATGGGATATAATTTCTAACACTACAGCGGTAATTCGTATTTTAAGTAAATCTCAAGAGATTTATTTGTAATTTACCTTATTTTTAATAATATAAGTGATTCCTAACTTCTTTAACCTAAACAAGTTTGTTGTATAAGACAATCTCAACAAAAATAGGTAATAGTCTCATCTATCAATGGTAGCTTAAATTATTAATTTTTGACTCATATGAAAAAAAGTTCATGAAATATAAAATTAAGTACCAAAAAGCAAAATAAAAAAATCAATTTACAAGTGCAACCAATAATTTATTTAATGAAAGATTAGTTATTCATTTTAATATTATTTTCATTAAGGAGTGTTATAATGACATGTTACATCCGTAACTTCATTCAATTGAATAAAAAATATATATAAAATAAGATTTTAGGATCAATATATATTTTTTTATTTTTTATTTGAGATAATTTGATCTTTTTGTTTACTATTTTGGAATAAATCAATAAATATAGGGTTGAATTTTTTGAAATTGAAAAATAAAATTGAGTTTAAACTAAATATATTTATGAATGATTTCATCCGATAAAGTTTATTTTCATGAATTTTAATTTATGGAGAAACAAATTTTAATATCTTTATATATATATGGTATTTTTAAGTAAGTGCAACATTTTCGTTCAAAAAAAATAAAATAAATAAGTGACATGATATGTTAATAAGATATGATAACATGAAAAAATAAATAAATCAAATTACTGTTGTAGAAATTCTTACGCAAATTCAAGATCACATAACACAATTTCTATCCTTAGTAATTTTAGTGTTGGATTAACATTAGCAAATTAAACTTAAAATTGTCATCCAAATCCATAAATAAATTTAAATGAATTGGATATGAACATCTATTAAACTTGCTTAAATACGCACATCTACTATCTCTATACAACTGCTACCTTCAGCAAACCATCATCACTATTATTGCCGTCACTACACTATCACCATCACCATATATTGGAGGAAAAAAATTCAATGAAGTAAAAAATAAATAAAGAATGTTTGAGATAATTTTAATAAGTACATTTTTTATTTTTTATAAAAAGATGTGTAAAAAAAATAGAGAGGTGATATGATCCAAAAAAAATAAAAAAATATGTATTTTTGTAAAAGATGTCAGATAGTGCCTAAATATGGTCATGTTTATTTATCAAATTCGTGTCTTATATTTAAATACGTTTTAGGTTGAGTTGTTATAAATGCATAACTTTTTATTTTTTTATTAAAAAAAAGAATATTGTAGGCTTCCCTAGTCCCCGCCCCGAGCTAAGACCTGACTTTAGGCGAAGTATACGGGCACTATACCAAGGACCAAGGAGTGACAAAGAATCGAACCTAAGTTAAAAATATTTTTGGGCCGACCCTTTCCTCCGAACCCACCCCATTGGCTCATAACTTGGTTTTGCCTGTTAAGTAGATGCTCTAGATGCACGTTTGTTTATGAAAGGATAAATTTGAGTTGGGCTCCAATGAAGTTTCTCAAAAGTCGGAGCTCCTTTTGGATATTTCATCAAAGGGTAAATTACACTGACACACCTGTGATTTTTTTTTAATACAAATTTTCTCACATTTAAAAAATTATACTTATTTTCCTATCAAATTAAAATGACACATTTTTCTATTAACCTTTATACATATAAAATAATAAAATAACAAAAATATTTTGTTCATGTCATTTCAAGAGAAATAACAATCATATTTTTTGGTTTAACTCACACAAACAATTGATTTTTTATTTTATTTTGTGTATATGTGTGTGTGTGTGTGTTTTTTTTTACTGAATTGTTTTTAATATTTTAAGCAATTCTTTTATTTTTTAGATACACCTAATCTAGATATACTTGAGAGATATTTTGTTTTTTTTTTTTTAAATTCACCAAATACAAAAAATATAAAAATACAAAAATTCAATACATTATCTTATTTTGTTGTATTCAATAAATTTTTTTAAAAAAAGTTTGTACAAATTTTATATATTTTAAATATATCTAGATTAAATTAATCTAATCTAGATATTATGGTTGAAATAAAAATGAAAAATTATATTTATATATAAAAATTTATACAAAAATGTATAAAAATATTGCGATAATGATAGTTTTATAAATACAAATAAAGTTTATGGGTGTTTTATTTTAAAGTAAAATATCACCATTAAGCTATATTATTATGTTTGAAAATTTGACATAAAATTTATTTTTGTATATCGTCACTCAATACAAATATATACAGGTAGAATTTACTGATGAAAAGTTGTAAAATATAATCATGACTCATAAGCCCGATCAACTGAGACAATAGACTTAAATCCTTTTTACTTGATTTTAGTTTGGAAGGTTCACTTAGCCATCCTTTAAGTTATATTTAAATTTTAAATTTGATGAGAAATTTTGTAAAGGAAAAAGAAAAAAAAAAAAGAAGAATAGAATTTCGTTTACAAATTCAAAATTCAAACATCTCCTCCACCACCCATTGAAAAAGAGTTCAATAAAGTAAATGGTTTGGCGAGGTTGATTTGTCAATCTCGTATCTTATTCAATCCAGTTACTTAATACTATTTATTAAATGGCTGTTGGATTAAATTATCTTAATACGTAAACAATTTTGACCCATCCATGTGATATGTTTTAGATTGATCAAGAGTGCGAAGGAGAGGAGATTCATCAAGCATTAGTGAAGAATGTTTTGGATATCTACACAGATATGGGAGAGGGCTCTATGAAATACTACCAAAAGGACTTTAAAGAAGCCATGCTTGTAGACACTGCTGCATTTTATTCTCAAAAGGCCTCAATTTGGATTACTAGTGAATCCTACAAGTATTACATGCTTAAGGTCACTCTTCCCTTCTGTTTGTTTGGGCAAAATATATATATATATATATATTATATATTTTCTGAAACTTGGTATGATAAAAATTGTTTTCAATAATCAATAGAAAATAAACGTTTTTGGATGTTTTTTACTTCTGAGATATTAAGGATGTTTTGAAGAAGTTATACCATCATCGCCACCACATCCGCCACCACACTATTGTCAATGTTGCCACCACCCCGCCACCATCACCACTAATATAGTCACTAACAAAATAATTTTTAAATTCTAGCAGAGGCATGGATCAAATTTAGAATTATCCTAACTAAGCCCCTAAAATTTTATGAGTTAAAACTTGGATTGTTCTAATTGAGTCTGCCCAAGCTGTACCCGAACTATAGTTTACACAAAACATGTATATTTTGCTTTCTATAATCAGCCCTACTTGCACAACTAAAGTCAACAGCAGCCGTGAGACACTACCCTATCAACCAAAGGCAAAAAATATATAAGTAATGAGACAGATCAAATATAGGTAAGGCTGTAACTCCCATATGCTCTAAACTACATTATAGCTATGTAAGTTTTGCCAAACAAGATACATGAAATTCTGACTTAGAATTGCATTTGAAGTAAAATAATCTCTTGTTGTCTCTCTCTCTCTCCATAAATCCTCTCATTTAGGGTGATTAAATGACTTGAACCACCAATATACTTCACCAACTAAGCTAGTTAGCATCTTCAAGAAAATTGCATCCTTCTTTAAGAAGTCAATTTGATTGATTGACATTTTTATGGTTGATGCTCGTGTTGGCTACATATTTTGTATAAGTCAATTATAATTCGATGCGTGGCAAAATAAGGGTAATATAGGAAGACTATTCAGATCCTCGATCCTGATCGTACACGTGGCAGTTAGTATTGGTTACTGAGAGATCTGAGTAGCAGCAGATCAATAAAGAGATACAAAGTGATGTGGCTTTAACGGTTACTCGCATTTCATATTCAAATTTAGGAGGGAAGTTTAACTGCAAGTAATGGCGTAATGGAGCTAATATTGGGGCAACATGATCGATGATCATGGAGAAGCAGTTCGACGGTTGGAAGTGCAATTCGATGGTCACCTTTGAGCAATATAAATAGTAGAGAAAGCCCCAGAAAAAAACCCCAGACTTAGATCCAAAAAACCAGTCCTTTATACTTATTTTTCTTTCCAGTTTTACATTTACAGTTCTTTACATTACTGTACTTTAAAATTCCTGCACTGCATTTCGTTTCATAGGAGTAGTTCCAAGTAGATTTGCTATAAATCTCCACGAGACTAAGTTTGGATCATTGTAAGTCTTTTCAACTTAATGAAATACTTTGACTGTTCTTCAATTCATTATTATCTATTTAATTCTCCTAAGTCAAGCCACTAGTAAAAGTCCTCTTCATTGAGGCTGAAAGACCTAAAACACAATCGTCTGATAATTGGTTGGCAATTAATTTTCTGTGAGGACTAATTGATCCTTGCTAGCACGCTCGCAATTACCAAAATAACTTTCGAAAGCCAAAAAGCCAACATATATTTTTGGCACGCCCAGTGGGACTCCATTTAAAATGGCTAGACGTAGAAGACAAGGAGAAAATGAACGCTTGGAAGAAGGCGTGAAAGGAGAGGTAGAGATACCTAATCCAGAGGACAATGTGATAACACGTCCTGTGGAAACTCTTATTTTATCAGAACCTATGGTCGAACAGACCAGCACTTCAGAACAAGTACCATATGCTCATAATATTAGACGAGACCAAGGAATTGGACCATCCACTATTCCATCTACTTAACCAATAAATCCATGGGGCGGCTTAGTAGATGCTATGGGACAGCAATTAATGAATACGATGGAAATGTGGGTAATATCCTTTTTGGATCGAATGAATAACCACCAACCAATAAGTGCAAGACACATCGAGGAAATTTCAAACGTCCCTCAGCAAAGATTGGCTAGAGATAAACAACCTATGCAAGTTAATGGACATTCTAATGGTCAAACTAGTAATCAGAACTGTGAAAGACCATCACCTCAATCTTTGTACGAACCTATTCCGAGGCCTATACCAGGTCAAAATGCCTCAGTACTTAACAGTGAAGCTATGCAATTTGGCAGATCTGGCCCAGTACAAGAAAATGGCATAAGAATGGTTCCAAATCCTATGTTCGAAGCCATACCTGGCATAAAGGGGTTCACTAATCCCTTATTTGAATTTATACCGGGAGGTTTGGAAGGTTTTCCTACAAATAGAAGAGATACAACACCGCCCAAAGACCTTCGCAGTCCTTTCATGAGGCAGCTCAAAGGGTTACCCATACCCCCAACAGCAACCTGTACCACAGGGACAACCAATCCCAAATGTACCACCTCATGGACCAAGAGGACCACAGGCACAAGTTTTCCTACCAAATCCTGTGTTTGCCCCTCCAGTAGTGATTCAACAGGCACAAAATATGGTCCCTGGGGACCAAATTGCTGACATTGTTAGAGAGATGTATAGACCAATGGCTCGGGGGGTCTAGACTCCAGTGTACAGGAAACTGTATCCAGAATGGGTAGACAGGGTACATGAATACCCAAGAGGTTTCAGGATACCAGACTTTGCCCTTTTTTTATGGGAATGGAAATCAATCAACAGTAAAGCATATTGCTAGGTTTGCTGCTCAATGCGACGAATTTACTAATAATGATTATATGAAGTTAAGGTTATTCCCAAATTCCCTAACTCGGGGAGCATTTATATGGTATATTAACCTTACATCTGGCTCTATCCAGACTTAGCAACAAATGGAAGAGGCATTTCATGCCCAATTCTTCCAATCAGAGCTAGAGGTTTCCATAGCAGACTTGGCAAGATTAAGTCAAAGGCCTGATGAGAAAGCCACTCAGTTCATTACTAGATTTAAAAGGACTCGAAATAAATGTAGAGTCATCTTACCAAAGCCAGAATTCATAAGATTGGCTCAAAATGGTCTAGAATTTAGGCTTCGAAAGAAGTTTGACTCGACTGAGTTCAGAGACTTAGTAGAACTCACCTATAAGGTGTCTAGATCTGAAGCATTATTAGAGGAAGTACAAGCCCGAAATAATGCATCATATAAGACATATTATAGAGATCCTAATTATGAGATCGATGTAGCGAGATTGTGGGAAAGAACACATGAATCTGTGAAGCATTAATTCATAAAGATGTAACAATTGACCAGCTTTAAAAAGAAAGACCTTCACAGGAAATACTCTTTCGATTTAACTAAGGCAGATGACATTTTTGATCATTTGCTTGAAGCCAACTTCCTTAAGTTACCAAAAGGAGTCAAAATTCCATCTCCTGATGAACTTAAAGGAAAAGTATATTGTAAATGGCATAATTCTTGGTCTCACTCGACTAAGAATTGTATTATTTTTCGAGACAGGATCCAAGAACAAATTCGGAAGGGAAGTTTGAAATTCCCAGCCAAAGCAAAAAGGCTATGGGAATCGACAGTAATCCATTCCCAGAAATTGGGGAGGCAGCATCCAATGTCATTGTGCCAAACCTTCAGAACTTGTCTTTGAAAGAATTGGAAGAAGTCAATGTGCAGATGCATGTGGCCAACCAAACAGCTACCAAGAGAGACACTGGAAATCTACTAGCTATTGGACAAGATTTCTCACACCAGGGGGGAAGATTCTGATAAAAAAACACTGGATGACGATTCCTTAGAAGCAGCTGTAATGCAAAGGATGTGTCCCAGGTGCAGACTAAGTTACAAGTGGTTGAAGGGGCTTCCAATTGATGGGAAGTAGTACTACAAGGATGTGCAAAGACATCCTAAACCAACCAATGCTTACAATAAAAGGGCATATCCATCTGGTGTTAGGTAGCAACCATTGATAGTTGAACCAATGGCCAATAGAATGCATTTTAAAGGCAAGAGGCCTTTGTATGAATCCAAATCACCTAATTATTACAGGATGGAGAGCAGTCACTCTAAAAAGAGATTGGAGAAGGGTTCAGTTTGTGGGATCAAAGCCAGGGATTGGCCCCATAGATCAATTTCACGCAAGACAAAAAGTTGACACCTTCATCGAAGGCCTGAATTAGGCCCAAAGCATGAAGTCAGGGCCAAGCAGTGGCCTTCACAGACAGCTTCAAAGGTACCTTCGAAGGAAGAAAGAAGAAGTTCAACAGTTGGGTTAGTAAGTTCATGGGTACCTAGGGTCCCAGATTGGTTTGTGATGCAAAACAAACCTAGGGAAATGTTTACTCAAAGAGAGGTAATTGGAAACCAAGACAGGATGGTCAAACCTCCTTTGGTGGCTCCCAACAATTGAGTGTTGCTTAAACACCCAAAAACAAAAGAACCAGACATGGTCCCTGTAATTTCTAGATCACAAATGAGGAAAATTCAGCGCAGATACACTTAGTACCAGCAAGACTTGAAAGAGAGTGGAGAGAACTCTTCATTGGTCCAGATAGAAGGAAAGAAGAATCCAAAGTCTGACCATATTCCAAAACCAACTCCACAAAACAAAATGGGTTGTAGTAGAGAACAGTTGGCCAAAGTTCATTATGAACTGAAAGCCAAAGAGAAATCCAGTTTAGCAGGATTGGAGAAGGCATTGATGGAAAGTGATAGCGGGGCAGAGAAAGAAGTTGGCTTAGGACAAAAGAAAGAAATGGTTGAGGAAGAAATGTTCGAAGCCTTTATGGCCGAACAAACATTTTTGGTTGAAAAGCCAGTCGGAAAAGACCATTTGAAAGAATCTGTTAAGAATGAAGTGCCAGAATACAGCATGGAGGATGCTTCTGAGGTGGCTGAACAAGGTAGCCAAGAGGAGAAAGCATACGATTAGCCATCCAATTTGGCTCGTTCCCTCCAGTATCAGTAAATATGGTACACATACTACCGCAGGAATTCCAAGCTGGAGATGAGAACCAAGAAGGGTAAGAAATTGACCCAATTCCAGTCTCTAGTGAAGACTCACAAGTGAGTATGGTGCAAGATGATTCCGGAATGGTTACTCCAATGGAAACTGAATATGAGAGTGAAGAAGAGGTGAGCATTAACCTTTCATATCCTTTTGAATATCCCTCAAACTCTATGACACAGCATTTCAAGCCTTTGTATATCAAGGCTTTCTTCGATGGGATACAATTAAACCGAGTCTTGATAGATAATGGGGCAGCGGTGAACTTACTACCGAAATCTTCCTTGAAGAAACTAGGGAAAAAGGAATCCCAAGTTAATCCCAACTAGCACAACCATTGCTGGTTTCGCTAGAGACAAGCAGATGGCTCAGGGAATTCTGCCAATCAACCTGAGTATGGGAACCAGAGACTGTATGACGACATTCTTCGTCATCGATAGCAATGCTAAATACAATGCTTTACTTGGTAGAGATTGGATCCACACTAACAAATGTGTCTTCCTCTTTACATCAGAAAATAATGATGGCCTTGGGCAATGGGGAGACAGAGAAAATTGATGCAGATCCTCAACCCTTCATAGCCTGTGCAAACTTTGCAGAGGCCAAACTGTATATTGAGGAAGTGACACCACTTAGTATACTAAGGAAACCTGATGGCTCAGCCAAAGTAACGGCTGATGAAGAAGTGACATACTTGAAGCACTTAGTCTAGGACAGTGCTGATGAGGAGGTTGTCGTTAAGAATGACAATGATGTCTGGTTATAGGCAAAGAAATGAAGTCCAAGAAGCCAAGTCTTTGGCTCTAATTAAGTTTTCAGTATTGGATGTAAAGTCAATAGTCCAGAGAGTACAAAAGCAAGGGAAATAAGCCATAATGATTGGCTGCAAACAGGAGCAGCAACAAGCCAAAGTTTTGGCCCTTGACAAATATTGTGCATTGAACATTGAAACAAAAGTCCAGGAGATACAGGAGGAAGAGGCCGTATGGATAGATTTTGTTTATGAGGAGGAGGGTAAGGATGTTGAATTAAAGAACCTGGGAGCAGAACAAAGTAAGAAAATTGTTTCAAAGCCAGAGGGGATCAAAGAAGAAGCTTTAGTAAGTTATCAGATTCTAGACCCCTTAGAAGAAGTAAATTTAGAGAAAGGTTCTATACGACAGCCCACCTGTATAAGTGCTTGTTTGAATGCTCTGGACAGGAACCAGTTGTTGGTTGTTTTGAAGAAGTATAAAGATTGCTTTGCATGGTCTTATAATGAACTACTAGGATTGGTGAGATCATTAGTAGAACATAGGCTCCTTATGAGGCCTAATTTCAAGTCATACAAGCAAAAGCTAAGAAGAATGAGTTTAGAAGTGATTCAGAAAGTTAAGGAAGAAATTCTTAGACTACTCAAGGCAGGCTTTATTAGGACAGTTAGGTATGTTGAGTGGCTATCCAATATTGTGCCTGTGGTAAAAAAGAATGGTAAAATGAGGGTATACATTGATTTCAGAAACTTGAATCTAGCAACTCCAAAAGATAAGTATCCTATGCCTATACAGTTCAGCAGGACATCGAATTTTATCAATGATGGATGGGCACTCTGCTTATAACCAAATCTGCATTGCAGATGAAGATGTTCACAAGACAGCATTTAGATGTCCTGGGAATATTGGGACCTTCGAATGGGTTAAAATGCCATTTGGCCTAAAGAATGCTGGGGCTACATATCAGAGGGCTATAAACACTATCTTTCATGACCTCATTGGAGGGTATTTAGAGTGTTATATTGATGACATTGTAGTTAAATTCCAATCCATGGAGGAGCATCTGTTTCACTTAGAAGCAGCCTTTGAAAGAATGAGAAAGTTCAAATTGAAGCTCAATCCTCTTAAGTGTGCTTTTGGCGTATCATCCGAAACTTCTTGGGCCATGTGGTACACAAGAAAGGAATATAGATTGACTAGAATAAAGCCAAAGCCATCATTGAAGCCGGACCTCCATCAAGTAAAAAGAATTACAAAAGTTCCTTGACAAAGTTAATTTTCTTTGAAGATTCATTTCCAATCAGTAGGGAAAACTAAAGTATTTTCTTCCTTATTAAAATTTGAAAGATGAAGAGGAATTTGTGTGGACAAGAGAGCATCAAATTGCTTTCGAATGTATCAAAACCTACTTGGCCAACCCTCCAAAGGTCTTGATGCCACCAAAGGGTGACAAGCCCTTGAAGTTGTACATATAGCAGCAGAAGATTCATTGGGAGCTTTCTTAGCCCAAGACAATGAAGAAGGCAAGGAGCAAGCTGTTTATTACCTTAGTAGGTTTTTAAATTCTTCTGAATGTAAATATTCATCTGTAGAAAAGCTGTGTCTTGCATTGTATTTTGCTGCAATGAAATTAAGATACTATCTTTTGCCTACAACTGTCTTGGTAATTGCAACCACAGATTTGGTTAAGTATATGTTATCTAGACCTATGTTGAGGGGAAGAATTGGTAAATGGATATTAGCCTTATCAGAATTTCATTTAGAATATGTTCCCCAAAGGGCAGTGAAAGGACAAGTTTTAGCCAATTTTTTGGCAGATCATCCATCTCAAACAGAAAACCAGGAGATAATGGAACTCGGTATGGCTAGTGTTAAGCCATGGCAAATGTGGTTCGATGGATTGAAAGCCAATGGCCTAACTGGAATTGGTGTAGTGATTAAGTCACCACAAGGAATAGAAACCACACATGGTTTCAGAGTGGATGAAAGTACTTGTTCTAACAATCAAGCTAAATATGAGGCGTTAATAGTGGGATTGGAAATTCTGATTGGACTACAAGTTCATATAGTTGACATATTTGGAGATTCTCAATTGGTGGTTAACCAAGTGAAAGAAATTTTCAAATGTTAGAGTATATGCATGTTGCCATACTATGTTGTTGCATTACATCTGCTTTCTCAATTTCAAATAGCAAATGTAACTTATGTCCCAAGATTCTTGAATAATAGAGCTAATGATGTGGCTCAGAAAGCTTCGAATTTCAAAAGGAGGGATAATACTCAAAGGGACATAAACCAAACAACATACCAGAAATCTATACCACCCTTAAATAAAAGGAATGTAGTCTTGGAAGTCAATCATAATGACTTATAGGAACAAGATTGGAGGCATCCAATAATACAGTAATTGGCTGGTCCATCCTCGAAGGCCAGCAGGAAAATTAAATTGCAATCCATGCAATACATCATATACGGCAATGCTCTCTACAAAAGGGGGGGAGATGGTTTATTGTTGGAATGTTTGGGACCAAAAGAAGCATTAACAGCTATGACTGAGGTTCATGAAGGCATCTGTGGTGCTCATCAGCCTAGTGTGAAGATGAGGTGGTTGCTTCGAAGGCATTCCTACTATTGGCCAACTATACTTAAAGATTGCATAGAGTATGCAAAAGGTTGCCAGGCATGTCAAAAGCATGGCACAATAAGGCATGTGCCCATAACTGACCTGCATGCAGTGGTGAAGCCTTGGCCATTCAGAGGATGGGCCATGGATATGATGGGGAAAATACACCCACCCTCTTCGAAGTATCATTATTTCATTTTAGTAGCCACTGATTATTTCACTAAGTGGGTTGAAGCTAAGCCATACAAGGCTGTAGACCAGACTGAGGTCATTGGATTCATCAAGGATTTAATCCATAGATTTGGTGTAGACACCCCATTTTTGACCGTCCTCAAGACTTGGACGTCACCGTTGAAACACTCGGTGATTATCTATGTTTGTGTTCGTTTGGAGTTCCCGGAGTTCTCGGCTACGCGCCCTGCCTCAGGACCTCCGAACTTGACCGTTTTGTGTCTGGTTTTGCACCAAACACTTGTTCTTTGCCTTTGAGGGGCAGGGAATGCCTTATGAGGTATCCCCACATACCATACCGTGGTGGAGGCCACCGGCACTATATTGTAGTTGCCACCGCACTATTTTGTGCCGGTCGGCACTACTTTTTGGCAAAATGACCATTTTGCCCAAATTTACACTACTTTTACGAGATATTTTTAGACAGCTATTTAGCTCTTGTTTCCCCTCCATACACGTGTACGGAGGGATGAACCCTTGAATGACTTAGTTTGTAAGTCTTTGTTGCCTATAAAGAGAAGGCTCTTCTCTTGGCTCAAGGGTTGGCAAAATCAGAGAGTTAGACATTTTAGGAGAAGGTTGAGCTCTGGTTTTAGGTTAGAAATTCTATATCTATCCTATCTCTCTCTTTCTCTCTTATTTTGTACACTAGATGTTTGTGACTTACTATTGCTCACCAACACCTAGTGTTTCACCTTCCTCTTGGAACTGTGGTGCTAAGGGTTTGTTCTTGGTGTTCTTGGCTGGTTTGAAGCTTAAGGAGGCATCAAGGTCACCATTGTTGAAGAGGTCTTCAAAGGTAACAAAACTAGCTCTTTTTACCCCATTCTTGCACCTTGTTTTTACCTATCTTTGAACTGTTTTTGTGCTTAGTATATAACACATAAAAGTTCTTTTTTTAGGCCCTCTTTATTTCTCATTGAGAGTGTTTTGTGGTTTGAGCAAGTTTGACCACTCTTAGACCTTGAAAAGGGCACTTTTTGTGTTATTTTGTGAGAGATCCGAGATTTTGATGAGAGGATCTCTTCACCACTGAAATCTTGAGGGATTTCAGTGGTGAAGAGTATGCCCCGAAGTCTCAAAAAGGGGAGGGTCACCCCCTCTCCTTGATGTCCTTGAAAAGGGCATGTTTTGGTCTCTTAAGTGAGTCTATGCTTGAGTGTGTGTTGAGCATGTTTGGCTTGTTTTCCATGCTTATATTACCATGATATAACATGTTTTCAAGTTGGTTTTGGTCTCCTATGCATGCTTAGTATAGTCGTCTTGTAATGCCTCTTATTGCCTTAACATGTCTAGGAAGTGTGCCCCTATTTCTAGCATGTTTTAGACTTGTGTTTGTGAAGCTTGTACGCTTATTTTGCCATGGTTTAGCTCTATCCATGGTCGTTTGAGTCAATCTTGACATGCTTTGTATAGTCCCTTTGCATTGTAGCTTGTATGCTTCAAGTAGGTGCATGTGTAGGATGCATTGCCTCCATGTTTTCAAGGGTTTGGAACCCTCTTACATGCTATTTCAGACCTTATAATGTGCTTGTATCCTTGCCTTAGTGGTCTTGTTAATGCTTTAGGAGCATGTGTTGTATGCCCCTTGTTTTGGTTTCAATGCATGCCTTTGATTTAATGACTCCTAGATGCCATCTAAGTAGCCATTTGGCTTTGTTTTGACATGCTAGAAACCTGTTTTAGGTTGATTAGTGCGTGCCATGTATGCTTGTGCAAAGTGTGGTTTAATGCCCTATTAGCTTGCCTTGAGCCTAGGCTATTCGCATGCTTTGTTTGATTTGATTTGTTACATGATTTGGCATCATGTGTGAAGTGATTTGAGAGCCTAAGTTGCATGCTAATAGTCCATGTTTGAGCCATCTCAAGTGTGCTTGAAAGTAGCTTGTTTATGTCTTGGGTTTGGTACCTTAACATGTGCATGTGTGCGTGTGTTTAGTCCCCAATTGTAGGCACTTTGGTTACTAATTTTAGTCCTTTTTGAGTTGCCTAATTCATGTCTAAAGTCTGTCATTTCATTGGTCTTCATGCTTGCCTCTTATGCTTGTTTGTATGCTTGCATAAATGCATGGCATTGTACATCTCGCATCCTAGATGACATGCTTAGGTTTGCACCACATTGACATGCATGCCAAGCCTCTTGAAGTGAGTTTGATAGAGGTTTGGCACCCTTTTGTGCCTATGTGTTTTGCATGCATTCGAAAGTAAAGTTGCATTCTTGGTTCTTAGGACCATTACGCATGGAAATCTTGCGATTGATGGCAGGCCGTGAATCGAGGCACACGCCTTTGAACCAATAACATGATAAGAGGCGTGTAGTGCATAAATACATTGAATCACACTGCCATGCATTTTGTTGTCCTCTGCTGTGGGTCTGCAGTTCTCGAGAATTTTGTGCCGGCAAGCCTTTGTTTAGTCGGCCGTGACCAATTGGCAGCCGATAGCTTCATTCAGTGCCGGTGGCCATATCCTTTAGCCGGTGATGCTCTGCTCTAGCCGGTGGTACTCCCCAATGTCCTGAGAGGCACTCCTGGGACTTTGGAAATTTTCTGAGAAGGATAGCAGGGAAAACAGAGGCACACTTGCATGACAGTGCGGTTCCGAGCTGATTCCAAGCGCGCGCTGCATTTGAGCCCTCTTCCCGAGGCGTTTACTGCTTTAATTAACTTAGTTAATTTGTTAATTAATTTTGTTAATTTGTAATAATTAATTAGCTTGCGTAGTTAATTAATCTGTATTATTATTTTGGTCCCTCCGAGCGAGGGCAAAAATGTAATAAGTGTGTGTGAGTGGGTGTATGTCTTCCAATCCCCATTTCTTTCTCCCTTTTATTTACCCGCTTATGTTGGTAGATTAGGGCACATTCAAATTAGCATACCTTATGCAATGCATGTGTGCATTCATGCATTTGTTTACATGCATCAGGCCCGGCACATCATGCAAACTGCATCGTACTTTCAATTCCAAATTGAATACGTGATAGTTGTTGCATCTCATGTGCCATGTTTAAGGTTAGCCGAGCCTGTTTAGATTGCACTCCTGTATTGTGATGCATTAGCCATTTAACACGAACTAGGTCATGCATGTTTGCTAACCAGTTCTTGTTTTTGGCACGGAGTACGATGTAAGTTTTTATGGCTTTAGCATACCGCATGCGTGTGAATGCTTACCATGACAGTATGCTTACCATGCGGCTAAGTGCTTACATGATAAACTGTTTGAATGCCTGTGGGTGGAGGTTGGATTGCCTGAGTCGGAACAACTCATTGAAATCCGCATTTTAGCCTACTTGCGAGTAGCAAAATCTAACACGTTTTTCGAGACAAAACGGATATGCAATGTTTATTTCCAAATTAGGCAATCTAGTCTATACTTGTTTGCTGTGCGCACAACGTAGTAATTCTAGGCTAATAATTGGAAAAAGAACATGTAATGTTTTCAAAAACGGATATCACGGTTAGTAGAGGCCGGTCTTCGGACCGGGCGAAAGGGGGTGCTCATAGCTGACCTTCCCCGATCGTACCCAAGCTCCCGAGCCAAGACCACTTTGGTGATGACGGACATGTGCTTCTTGACCGAGTCAGGGTTTCCTAAATTTCCCATTTTAAAATATTTAGGTGGCGACTCTGTAATCTGGCAAAGCAGTCCATGTTTGGCACTACTTTTTCAAAAATCTGTTTTCTCAAACGATTTGCCGGATTTGGATTCTTTGGTTCAGATTTAGAACCGACACAAAGGGAGTCCGAACTGTAGCCGAGGTCCCCCGCGGACGTGCTACATTTGGCATCCCACAAACTATAACTGTTGATAATGAGACTGTGTTCGATGGGAAAATGGTGAAGTCCTTTGTGGCAGAGTTTAGAATTAGCCTTGTTAATTCTATCCCCTATTATGCACAAGCCAATAGTCAAGCTGAATCATCCAATAAGTCCTTGAAGAAAGGAATACAAAAGGTTGTGGAAGACAATCCTAGGGATTGGCATAACTTATTGTTTGATGTATTGTGGGCTTATAGAACTTCTCCAAGGTCAAGCACAGGAGTTACTCCTTATGCCTTGGTGTATGTGCATGATGCAGTGTTACCTGTGGAAATTAATGTTAAATCTTTGAGGGTAAGATGCCAAGACCAGCTAAATCCTGAGCAATACCATCAGAGTATGTGCTTGGAATTAGAAGGCATAGATGAAGCTAGAATTCTGACATTAAACAGTATTCTCTTGCAAAAGAAGAAAACAGCCAAAAATTACAATAAAAAAGTCAAATACATTGGCTTTGATGAAGGTGATTTGGTATGGAAGACAATACTCCTAATAGGAATTAAAAGCCATAAGTTTGGTAAATGGTCACATAACTGGGAAGGACCGTATCAAATTCATAGAGTCCTGCCTTTTGGGGCATACCATTTGAGAAATTTGAATGGATACATACATCCCAAAAAGATCAATGGCAGATATTTGAAGCCTTATTTTCCAATTATTTGGGAAACACAAAGAGTAGAATAAATGTCAAGCAAAAGAACACAAGAGTACTCAAGTGATAAATCAGAAGTTGTTTTTCTTCATAAAGAGTTAAATACATTCTACCATAAATTGGCCCAAAAATCATTACAATGCCTTAATTGTTCTTTTACAACAGACCTCCTATTCTTAAATGAGGGAACCAACTGAATAGCTGTGGTCATTTCTTGCTTTCGATTGGCTAATCCTTTGTTGGTGATCTGCAGTTTGGTGTCAATTCGAATTAAGGCTTGATTCACCGCATGCCTCCTCAAGTTGAGCTTTCCTCTCCAGTAGTTGAGTTCGAAAATGGAAGACAGAAGAATGTTGTTCCTTTAGTACTGAGACTTCAGAATGTATTGTGGAAACAAAGCTCTGATCTCTCACTAATTTCTCCCCTGCAGCCTTGGCAGTATGACAAATGTTGATATAGAAGTCAATAGTAGCTGCTGCCTGAGATAGATGACTTGAGACAGTCATGCTGGATTGCTCAACAACTTTGCAGCACTGCAAGAAGCCATTTCTTATTACAGGCCTTTGTAAAGCCTCGAAAGGAATCCTTGAAAAAGATATCAGTAATTCCAAACAGCTGTCTAAGTCCATCAGAGGTGCAGAAGGCTTCTTACTGGAGGAAGAGGAGCTCTTAAGAATTTCTAACAAGGAGTCAGCTAGAACCAACGGCTCAGCCTCATCATTAGTTATTGGAGAGGTAGAGGGTATGTCGAAGAGACTAGCTAGTCTTGCTTCGAAGACATCCACTTCGTCCATGGACATGAGGGGTGCAGAAAGAGTAGTGGTAAAAGACACAGAGGACTGCATAGGGATAGAGGAAATGGATGGAACATCTTCAGCAATCTCTATGGTCCTAGCCACCACTATGTTAAGGGAAGAAGGGCTGGAAGTAGATAAAGGTAATAAACCATGGGTTGGAGAGCAACCAGTACCCTCTTTAGGGGAATCAACCATCATCTGAGATGGAGTAACAGTTGGAATTTCCTTAAGGGGAGGGGAAAGAGCAAGGCTCGGAAAAGAATTGAATAGAGGTAGATCCAAAGATAAGAAAGGAAGATATGGATTCAATCCAAAGGGAAATGATGCAGGAATGTTTGGCCTCAAAGGGGGTACATGGAATGTAGGCCTAGGAAGTGGGAGTATTATCTGAATGGTCTTCACATGTTGCATCTAATCAACCTCAATTGAAACTGAGGGAGTTCTCATTAGAAGAATAAGCTCAGGAGTTGTTGCTGCAAAAGAAGAGAAGGACAAAGTGATGTCAAGGCTCAATACCCAAAAATTTAACAAGGAAAAACAGTAGAGGCTTTAAAGAAGTTACTTGTTTCAGAAGTGACAGTAGCAGTAGGAGAGCTTCGAAGAGAGTAGTGCTCAGCAATGTGTTGTCTTCTTGCAGCATCCCTTTGAAGTGCATCAGCAGTAGCAGCTTCATCTCTTAAGAATTGCTGCTGCCGTCTCTTCTCAGCTCTCTCAAAGACAATTATGGCCTTGGAGTGCTCTTGTTCCATTGCCTTAGCAGCAGCCTCATGTATAGGGTCTTCAACAAAATCAGAAGGAGAGACAGTCATCTTCCTTCTCTTTTTTCTTTGTACTGGCATTGAATGTTCTTCCTTAATTTCTTTCTCTCCAATTTGGGATTCAGATTCTTCAGAAGTGAGTTCCTCCACTCTGACAATTGTCTCATGTATGGGATCTTGAACCAAGTCGGAAGAAGGGACGGTCACTCTTTTCCTTCTTTTCAGGGGAGACTCTTGCTCTTGAATTAACTCTTCTTCTTCTTCTTCTTGCACCTCAAAAACTTCCTTTTCAGGCTCAAGTAAAAGTCTCCTTTTCTTTTGTTGCCGTTTGCTTTTGAGGAGATTTAGAGCTTGAATCTTCTGAGGAGAGTCTCCCTGTGAGGCACCTTGTAACCAGTCCACGGGGGACCTCGCTACAGTTCGGACTCGATTTTGTCACGGTTCTAAATCTTGAACCAAAGAGTCCAAATCCGGTAAATCGTTTTGAGAAAAACAGATTTTTTTTGAAAGAAGTGCCAAACATGGACTGCTTTGCCAGATACAGAGTCGCCACCTAAATATTTTATTTTTGGAAAATTTAGGAAACCCTGACTCGTGCCTAAGGCCACGTGTCCCGTCATCACCAAAGTTGCCTCAGCTCGGGAACTTGGGTACGATTGGGGAAGGTCACTTTGTGAGCACCCCTGCTCGCCCGATCAAAGATCGGCCTCTACTAACCATGATATCTAGTTTTGAAAACATTGTGTGCTCTTATTCTGGTTTTTAGCCTAGATTTACTATGTGATGCGCACAGCATACAAGTATAGACCGGGTCGCTTGAATTGGAACAAAAACACTTCGTGTTTGTTTTTGAAAGATGGTTTGCTACTCGCAAGTAGGCTTAAAAATGAAGATTTTGTCACTCTCAGGTGGGCTTTGAAAAGATGGTTTTGCCACTATCTAGTGGGCTTAAAACTCACAGTTGATGATTCGTCCCAATCCAAATAACACAACCTTCACCCACAGGCATTCAGGCAGTTATATCACATAAGCATATAGCCTCATGGTAAGCATGCCATCATGGCAGTCACTCACACACATGCAAGGATGCTAAAGCATAAAAACTTACCGAGTACTCCAAGCCAAAACAGAAACTGATTAGAAATCATGCATGATCCTAATTATACACGAATGCCTAATGCAACACATGCAGGAATGCAACTACAATAGCAGGCTCGGCTATTCCAAACATGGCATATGGAATGCTACAGCTAACAAGTATTCAACTTGGAATTGAAATACAATGCAGTGAGTTATGATGCGCCGAGCCCAGTGCATGCAAGACAGATGAATGAATGCAAACATGCTATCATACTGTATGCTAATTGAAACATGCCCTAATCTAACCATCATAAGCAGGTAAATAAAATGGAGAAAGACGTGGGGTTGAAAGACATACATCACACAAACGCACACTTATTACAATTGTGCCCTCACTCGGAGGGTCCTAATGAAATAATATACAGTCCCAAATAAATAGTACAATTCTGAATAAATACAAAAACCTAATTAATTAACAAATTTAACTAGGAAAGCAATGAATTGGCATGCAAGCCAGGGACTGCCTCAACTCTAATCCGGATGATGAATGATGCATGCTCAGGTTGCCCTGCGCGGAAATCCATGGCGATGTCCCAATTAGTCTCTGTTTGCAATTATTCTTGGAATGCATGCCAAGCTCTGGAAGGCTACTGATTCTTGATTTGTTGCAACAGACAGCAAGAAAGGGGCATGACAATGTATTTTCACATATGTATGCATACCTCAATCCTCGTGCCACCAATCACGCATCTCGATGCATGATGGCCGAGGAGTCGAATTGCACAACTCAATATAGAATTAATGCATATGAAAACACAACAAAGCTTAACTCCATCATGGGTAATTCGGAGTGTCGGCGACTGGGGAATTGAGACTCGTTCCGTCGCTCGGAGTACGAAACGTACCTCGTTTCCCGTGCTCGGGCTAACTCCTATCCCAAACACAATGCAATATGCATGACATGCATGAATGCAACTAAGATACAACCTAACATGCGCAATGCTATGAAATGGCATACACGATGCACAAGGTGACATAGCATACACAATGCGCTAACATACAACCTAGCATACACAATGCTATGAAATGAAATGGCATACACAATGCATAATGGACTTACACCAACACAAGTGGACCTCAGCCACACTCGCATAGGAGGCCATTAGATGAAAATGAGACACTCGAGATGCGTGCACACGTGCACGCAAACCGAGGACCGAACCTAAGGCACAAATGCCACTCTAACAACACATGGAAAGGCATGGAATATGGCATAGAAGCATGCAAATTTCAGTACCAAAATATAATGCAAAACAGCCCCGAAACATGGAAACATGGCACTCGATGCATGAAATGAGACCCGAAACTCGAAACTAGGCACATGGAATGACTTATAGCTATACAAAGCATGCATTATTTGAACATGAAGCATAAATACAGAATCAAGGCAGTCCAAAAACATGCATATTTCCAGTTTTAAGCCAGGCCATAAAGTGAACACAAATAGGGCTAAGTTAACATGCAAAAATGGCCCCAAAAGAGAGATAAAGAGGCAAGTAGCAGCTGCTGGCCCCAAAAAATGAAAATCCCTTCAACAAAGTTGAAGAGGGGCTCAAAAAAAGGTATCTTACAGTTTATGACGAAGTCCAAAACAGTGCCCAAGTAAGCTTAAAATACTATGCAAAAATAGGCCTAAAAGAAGGTTTAAACATAAAGAGTAAAAAGGGAGCCTCAAACAATAAAAGACCCTTGATCAAACATGAAGAGGGGGTCAAAATATGACTATTTACAGTTTGGGTCGGAGCCCAAAAATACAAGCACAAGGAGCTAAAAAAACATGCAAAAAATAGGGCCAAAAGAGGGATAAAGAGGCAAGTGACAGAAGGAAGCCTCAAAAAGTGAAGAGTCCTTCAACAAAATTGAATAGGGGCTCAAAAAAAGGCATTTCACAGTTTATAGAAAAGTCTGAAACAGCTCAAAAATAGGCCTAAAATACTATGCAAAAAAAAAGCATAAAGAAGAGCTAAAGAGACAAGTGATAGTAGGAAGCCTCAAACAGAGAAGGGATCTTCAACAATGTTGAAGAGGGGCCCAAAACATGGTATTCTACAGTTTATGGAAAAGTCCAAAACAGCTCACAAATAGGCCTAAAATACTATGCAAGAAAAAGGCCACAAGGAGAGGTAAAGAAGCAAGTGGTAGCTGGAGACTTCAAACAGCAAGAGGTCTTTAATCAAACATGAAAATGAACTTAAAATATGATTATTTACAGTTTGGGTCGAAGCCCAAAAATGCAAGCAAGTATGGCTTAGATTGTATGCAAAAATAGGGCCAAAAAGAGGAGAAGAAGACTTACCCTTGAAGAACCAAACTTTAGCAACTTTTGGTCCAAGAAATGTTGCTCCTAAGCTCTGGAAATGGCCTTGAAGCTACTGGAATGGAGTGAGGAGGAGTGGTGCTATGTGGTGGTATAGAAATGGTGCAAGAATCAAGGGTTTGAAGGTTGGAAGAGAGGGAGAGAGGGAGGATATATGCAAGAGCTCCAAAGGGTTTTTTATAACCCTTAAAACAAGAGCTGGGGGGCTGGTTATATAGGCACAAGAGTGGAGAAAAGGGGGGGAGATTCAAATTTAAGTCCCCCCCAAAAGTTTCCCCCCTCGGATACAGAATCTGGGGGGGAAAGGAGGTCACAGCTGGAAGGAACAGGGTGCAAGGATCATGGCCGGCCAGTTATTGAGGCTCCAGGTGGCCGGCCGGCCAAGGTCAAAAGGGTCAATGAAAATTAGTTGGCCGGCCACCCATGTTGGTGGCCTCCCATGTGTGCACGACACAACCATGTGGTCAAAACCCAGAAAAAGTGGACCAGGAGAGAGACAACCCAACTTTTTAGAGGGGTTCAAAAGGGTCAAGATGAATTGATGGCCGGCCATGACATATTGGTGGCCTCCCAGGTGTGTACAACACAAATATGGGGTTTAGGGTTCAAGAAAGTGGCCCCGGGGTGGTCAACATTGGCTTTCTAGCAAGAAAAAGCAGACGGAGAGCGGCGAAGGAATAAAGCTGGCTTTTGAGCAATTGCTGGCCTCCCACCCTACACGACCTTTATGACAATGAAACAGAGGTCCTCCAAAAATGAACTCAAACCGATGCAAATTGAAGGTTCGGGGAAAACACGCAACTGGGGCCCAAAACTCATCATAAGCAGGAGGTGGCGTATGACCAAGAAGTAGGACTCTCGAGCCTCAGTGTCCCTCAAAAGGAAGTGAATTAGATGTATGCGGAGCAAACAAGCGGAGGTGGTTAAGCTATCGAACCGAGGCACGGCCGACGGCTCAAAACCGAACCGAGCTCCAAAATGGAAAAAATGGCCTACGACCACGAAATGTAGCCTACGGTCACTGAGAGATGATCTACGAGACCTTTCTCTCCCTTTGGGAAGAGAGAAACAGAGAAAACGGGGTCTGGTTCGCACATCGAGGCGAAGCACAGAAGAGTCCAAAAGTTCGGAGGCAAGGCTCGCAGCCGAGACTCTGAAGCTTCGGGACAAGCGCGATATGCAACATCACCAAGCGCTCAATCGGCGACGTCTGAGTCTTAAGGTCGGTCAAAAATGGGGTGTCTAGACACCTGCACCACCTTCACAAAAGAAGAACTAAAGATAAAACTGAAAGTATTATAAAGAAGGTAAAAAGAGAAGAGATGAGGGTATATACCTTTCTTCGAGGTGGCCCGAGTAACTCTAGGGGGAGTTGAATCAGTAGGAGCAGATTGTGGAGGCAGCACGAGGCTGGAGTGGTCAGAACAGTGGAAGAAGTAGCAACTCCAGCTCCTTTGGGCTTGGGCACATCCAACACCGTCAGTAGGTCTTGAGGGGAAATGGCCAAGTGCACTTCCATATTGGTCACCTACTAATTTTGGTATCTCTTCAAAATGTTACCTTGGGGAAGGAAGGGGATATACTCAAAATCGATCAAGTCTTGTATAAATTTGGAAGTTGCCTCGTCTAGTCTCGACCTTCGAGCTTTCACATCCCTTGTGGTAAGACTTAGATTGGTGTTACTATAGAGAGGTATTGGGACCGCCTGAGTGAAGCCAAATTGTCTAGCAAATTGTGCAAGACAATAGGGCTCAGCAATGCATTTGTAAGCTCTGGGGTTCATGGTCCCAATGAATAATTCTCTAGAGATTAAAATGGAGGCACATATATCTTTGTGAGCAGGTGAAGCACAGGGCCTATCACTTAGGAAATTCTTCAACCAAAGTGGGCCAATAATATTGGGTTCGAATAGACGAAAGCAGTGGGAAAGAGGAGAAGCTGAAAGTTGGTGGAAGAAAGAGAAGTAAAAAGCAAAAGTAGAATGATAAAGGGAAGCACTGGCTAGCCTCATGCCATGAGTAGAAGGGTCTGGTTCAAAAAATTTAAGGCATTTGGATTGTAACTCAAGGAAATAAGCAAAAAGCCAAAGCTGAAGAATCCAAATCGGCCCCCCTTGATTGACATCTAAGGGTTTCTCACAGAAAAGAGAGCAGGCTCTATATACGTGGCCTAGAACATATGGGGCTAAAGCCACCCTCTTTTGTAAAACAAGGGCTTTGGCAAGAGAGGCAAATTCATGCATAATTCTTTGAGAGGAGGTGCAGAAAAGGAACTTGCAAAGCCAATATAATAAGAAAGAGAAGAATTCCCTATCAGTCACAGGACCCTCCTTTCTATTATCAGCCTTGACAAAATCACTATAGGATGAGTTAAGAGAGGGGAGGGAAAAAGGGACTGCTAGGTTAGGATAATCTGGTCCAAGGGGAGTTCCAATGGGAGATAATCCTAAAAGATGGCAAATGTCAAGAACAGTAGGGGCCATCATCCCACATCTGAATTGGAAGAAATTAAAAACAAAATTCCAAAAGCACGGAGCAACAGGAATTAAAAAGGGGTTCTCTGAGATGGTTAACCTGGATAGTCGGAGGGCGTAGAGGAGGCAGAGTTCTTGAAGGTCCAGGGTCCTACTAGGGACAACTCGATCATACCATTCTTGCCACTCCGATCTCACCGTGGGCCAGCATCGGTGGGGGCGGTTCGTCTTCCAGTTCCTCCAGTCAAGGCCACCTTCGTAAAGGAGACAATGGTCTTCCAGATGAGGATATAGAGCTGGAAGCTCAATAGGAATCTCCTTGAATATGGGGCCAAGCACATAGTCTTGTTGCACATGACGACGAGGAATGAAGATGCGTCCGTCAATGGCACTTTTCTCCCCAGCCTTGTACTTTTCACATTCTGCATCAATGAGCCTTTTCAGGGCTACAGATGGGCTCATACGCTCTACAACTGGCACTTTCAATGAAGAGGAAGCCATTGATAGAACGCTTTCTCAAAGGACGAAGCTGGGAAAGGGAGTAGAAAGAAGTGGGAGATGATTAGAGATAAAGGGTTTGTATGTCGAGCGAGCAAGTGATTTCAGAATGCGAAATAAAAGGGTTTCAAAATCCTTTATATTTGAAAGAAACATCGCGTAAATTCGTTAAGTACTAAAAGTACGAATACGAAGAATTTCCTTCAATATTGATACTCTTGGAGGGAAAAACACATCCCAGATGTTGATACCAGCTTCGAAGTAGAATATTTGGCTTCGAAGCCAGATTTTGGGGCCAAAAGTCAAATAACAAACGGCTTCGAAACTAAGAAGCCAGCTTCGAAGCACATTCCATGCTTAAGATGTAAGAATACTCAAGTATTCATTTACTTCGAAGGGGATTAAAGACCTGTTTTAGGCTTCTTAATGAAAGTAATGTCCTTCGAAGTGAAACTTGAGACCTTGTGAGGATGGGAATTGGTGTTCAAAACATAACACACCAGATTTTGGCGCTAAAAGTCCAATAACAACGGTTTCGAAACTAAGAAGCCGGTTTCGAAGCACATTCCGTACCCAATGGATGCAAGAATGCTCAAGTATTCGTTTATTTCAAAGGGATTAAAGACCTGTTTTAGGTTTCTCAATGAAAGTGATGTTCTTCGAAGTAAAACTAGAAATCCCTTAGGAATGGAAATTGACATTCGAAACATCAAAACCAATAGTTGGTTTATATATATTCAGAAAAGTTGTCTTTTCGAACTAAAACAGTGCAGCCCTCAAAAGGAGCTTCCATATTTTTGAAAGTATGGACTGTTGTTCAAGACAAAAAGATCAATTTAAAACTGATTGATCATAATAAATCATTGACCATATGTTGGTTGTGATTGAAACAAGTTTTGAAGAGTAAGATTGTTAGATTCGAAGCATGGATCCTAAATGGAAAAACAACAAAAACTATCTACTACATTCCATAAATTAGAAAAGTTCATGGTTGTTTTGTTAATATTCATTTAAAACGATTGAATCCAGGTTCGAAGGAAAAGATTGTTCAGTTCGAAGCTCTGAAATTGCTTTTAAAGACAAATGGAGACAAGATCAAACCATATCAAACAAAGAGAAGTCTTAGTGGTATTAAAGCAAAAGCAGTTACATCGAATGGCCCTATTTGGGTACAAACTCAAGCTCATAAAAATAGGGAATGGAATAAATAATAATATCATGAAATTTAGTCCAACTATGGTCAATGAATTTCTGTTCTTTCTTTATTCTGTCCTCTATTTCTTCTAACATTGGCTGCATGAGTTGATGTGCTCTCACTTCATAAAAGAGCTCTTCAGCCTTTATTTTGAAAGCTGTTTCTCTCAATCCTTGTTCCAATTCGTCTATATCCAAGTCATCTCAGTATGCAGAATCTTTATTCTTGAAATCATCGAATTCTTCAATAAAGCTTTTTGCTTCGTACTGGGCATGAATTCGAAGGGACGAAAGTTGGTCTAAAGATTGTATGGTGGTCATAGAGGTCCGATGCCAGTGGAAAAGCAATGGAAGTTGGTCCAAAAACATGTGAAGCTTTGTTTGGGCGAGGGGGTTGAGGACGTGACCCCGAGTCAGAATATCACAAGCCCATCGAAGGTTCTTAAGAAGGACTTCGTCCTCAAGAACATTGAAGGGAAAGTGGGAGAAAGCCACAAGCAAAGTTGAGCATGCTTCCGCTCAGCCGAAATAGGTGAAGGTAGAGGTTTGTAAGGTGGAAAGACCTTATCTGCGGAGAGGGCAAGCCTCAGTTTCTCTGTCCAGCAAGGATTTGACGGAAGAGAAGGTGTGGATACTTCTATTTCAGGAGGTGGAGCAATGGCAGAAGGAACAAAGGCATTGCTATAATCGAGCCAGTCAGAAGAACAAATCTTCGCCTTCTAGGCTAAGAATGATGGATTGTACCCTTGTGCCTCTTCTAGGCATCGGGTGACATGCACTGTCTTTGTAAGCATGGAAGATGTATACCATGCCACAAGCAGATTCTCCTCCAAAATGCATCAGTGGTCAATGGGCACATAAGGATAGACCACCGAAGCCACAAGATAGGAAG
Source organism: Camellia lanceoleosa (assembly GCA_025200525.1). Lineage (NCBI taxonomy): Eukaryota > Viridiplantae > Streptophyta > Magnoliopsida > Ericales > Theaceae > Camellia > Camellia lanceoleosa. The sequence goes on from CM045769.1 coordinate 10,443,956, forward strand.
GAATTCTAAAGGGTTAGTAAACTCAACAAAGTGATGATTGATTCGCTTCCTTAAATCATAGGCCTCAAGTTTTGACCAGTTTGTCCAGTCAGAAGCCCCAGAAGAGGAAGAAGTTGCAGTCTTATCCCATGTAGAGGGTTGTGAAGGAAAACTTCACGTGTCCATATTTGCAACTTTCTGAATCAAAGGATTGAGAGTAATTTGTTCGTAGTCTGAGGATGAGTCAGAACAAGACCTTCCCATGTCCATATTTGTAAGTTTCTGAATCGAAGGATTAAGGGCAATATGTTCAAGTCAAGGGTTGATAATGCGCAAAGGCATCCATGACTGAATATATGCATGGAGGTTCTTTCGAGGAGGAACAACATCATCATATGACTCTTCGTGTGCTCGATCAATGAAGGGAATAATTGATTCTGCCATAAAAAGTGTACCGGTATGTTCGAATACTAAGGTAGTGGAGGTGTTCAAAAGATTGAAGGGAAGTTTAATGCAGATGATAAATGACAGTTGCATTTCTGGAAACCATGCACGTTCTAAGACGTGGGAAAAAACTTTGATCCACTAATATCACCAAGTATTGGGTATATTAGTGCGGGGGGTAATGTTGGCTACATATTTTGTACAAGCCAATTATAATTCGACGCGTGGCGAAATAAGGGTAATATAGGAAGACTATTCAGGTCCTCGATCCTGATCGTACACGTGGTAGTTAGTATTGGTTATTGAGAGATCTGAGTAGCAGCAGATCAACAAAGAGATACAAAGTGATGTGGCTTCAACGGTTACTCGTATTTTAGATTCAAATTTAGGAGCGAAGCTTAACTGCAAGTAATGGCGTAATGGAGCTAATATTGGGGCAACATGATCGATGATCATGGAGGAGCAGTTCGATGGTTGGAAGTGCAATTCGATGGTCACCCTTGAGCAATATAAATAGTAGAGAAGGCCCCAGAAAAAACCCCCAGACTCAGATCCAAAAAACCAGTCCTTTATACTTATTTTTCTTTCTAGTTTTACATTTACAGTTCTTTACATTACTGTACTTTAAAATTCTTGCACTGCACTTCGTTTCATAGGAGTAGTTCCAAGTAGATTTGCTGTAAACCTCTACGAGGCTGAGTTTAGACCATTGTAAGTCTTTTCATCTTAATGAAATACTTCCACTGTTCTTCAATTCATTATTATCTGTTTAATTCTCCTAAGTCAAGCCACTAGTAAAAGACCTCTTCATTGAGGCTGAAAGAACTAAAACACAATCGTTTGATAATTGGTTGGCAATTAATTTTCTGTGAGGACTAATTGATCCTTGCTAGCACGCTCGCAATTACCAAAATAACATTCGAAAGCCAAAAAGCCAACAGCTCGTGAATCCACAGCAACAAATTGAAGAAATGTCTATTCCATTTGTTTTGACTGAAACCATTTTCTGACATTTGGTTTTGACCTTGAAACAATGTGTTTGTTGTTTGTATTAGAAGTGGTGGTGGGCTGGTGGAGATAGAGGTAACTGTGGTGGTGATGGTGATGGCAGTGGTGGGCGTAGGTGGCAGTGGTAGGCAGCTAAGGTAGTCGTGGTAAAGGTGGTGGTGAGGCAATGATGGACGTGGCAATGGTGATAGTGGCGGCGGCGGTGACAGAGGTGATAGCGTGATAATATTGGTAAGCCTTCAATTTGAAAAACTTGCCACTTTCTAAAAGTGAAAAACATTGTTTGTCCAAATAAGCTTGTTTTTCGCTGACTTTTGTTTTCTGTCGTACAAAACTTTAAAAAATGTGAAAGTCATTTTTCAGAAAATGTTTTCCATCAAAACAAATGGAGCATTAACCTCGCTGTATTCCAAATTATAAATTATCAAGTATTTACCAAAGCTAAACTCAAGAACTCCCCACCATCAAACCCACCAAATCACAAAAAAATTCCTACAATTTTATATGTGAAGATATCAAACACTCAACCAATCAATGAATTCTCACATCACATTTTCTTTAGAGCAATATTTATTGCTCAGTAAACAAAAAATTTCTGTTAGTAAAACAAAACTGAAAGGTTGAAAGCCAGTAGTCATCACTTACCATTTCTCTCTTTGCTGCTGTCATCCGTTGGCAATGAAACGGATTGGAGGATCTTTTGGATCTGCACATCAATTTGGAACTTGTTGGCAATCTTGGTGAAATCCATGCGCTCATTGTGATCATCGGCCTTGCCTTGATGCAGGCAGATGATGTGCCGTAGCTGTGCCACATTCAGGGTCCCTGGAAGAATAGGTCTTTCCTTATATCTGCTGGACTCTATGATGTATTTCTCAATTTGGGCGTGGACCTTTTATACTTATCCACCACAGATGCCTGCAACAGAGTCCTAAAAATCAACTCAACATTGTAAAGCATAATCTCTACTAAAATGAAGTATTTCCACTTCAACTGAAAAATAAATTATGTCCACTTCCAGCAAATTCTCAGCAAAATGGAAAATATATATACAGAGATATATACAAATATATATATAGATTTTATAAAGCTTCATACCACTATGTTAGGACTATTCCAGCATTCATGTGAAGATTTAGAGTTTTTTTTTTTTTTGTTTGGTTTTGTTTTAGAAAACACATAAAACTTGTTTCACAAATTGTGTGTCAAAATTGATTGTGGGAAAAAAAAAAATTCATAGACAACCCACTTTTTAGAAAACATGCAAATGTTGTTCTAAAAAAATTGCTCATACAAAAATGAAAATGACCGGCGTTTTCAAACTTGTTCATTGTTTTTATTTCAGAAAACATGAAAGATGAAACCGGGAAAAAAATGAAAGTACCAACAAGCTGGCCTGCTATGGTTTTTTAATATCTGCTAGCAAACATTTCATTCTACATGGTGCCAGAAAGTACTGGCCATATAATATTCCAATGATGATTTACCTCATATCCCTAAACTGTTTTAACTGCTTCTGTGAAGTCTCATATGTATCCATCCCATGAGCTGCTTGGGTTGCCATAGGAACAACCAAACAGCTTTCACAATAACATTGATAAAATTCTTAACTGAGCTTATGGTAGAAAGTAAATGAGATAATGATAATTACTCATGATGAGATTTTGTACTAAAAACAAAAATATTTCCACAAATCATGCATGGAAGCTCTACTCAGCGCATTAATGCTACTATGCAAAACCAGTTCTAGCACAAAACCTTTTTACTATCCAATGCCCATAAATCATTAGATTTATCCCCAAATACTTAAATTAAGAATAAATCTCTTGCACAAGAGTTGAGCTGCAGTAAATACTGAGAAATAGCAATGAGAATTCGCAAGTGTACTTGTTGAGGGAATTGAATAATATGACCTTCCATGAACTCACCTCACCCATCTCAAGTTTCCCTCCAGGTTTGGATCTAATTCTTCCCACCATTTGACCAAGCATAGCATCATACTGTGGATCCTGCTCTTAATTCAAGGATGTTTTCCGCATTAATTCTTGTTTCAACCTCTACAACAAAGAGAGAAATGAGAAACCACCAATCACAATGATAATACAAATTTTCTCAATAGTAAATATAGATCAGGTAGAATAGGTTAGGTATTCAAATTAAGATGAATCACTACAGGAATTTATTTTTAGCCGGCAAAAGTTATCCGCGACTAATTTTTTTGGTCGCCACTTTGGTCGCTAATTGAAGGTCGTGAAAAGTAATTAGTGACTAAAAAGTTTTTTAGTCGTCAAAAACTTATATTTGTCGACTAAATTTTTGGTCGCTAAATATATAATTACTGCGACTAATCTATTTAGTAGCTAAAACATTTTAGTCGCGAAAAGTCATATTTTTTCGACCAAATATGTTAGTCGCCAATTTGCACTTTCAACGACCAAATAGTTTGGTTGGCAATTGTGGCCCGTTTCCACAACCAAAAAATTTGGTCGCCAATTGTTACTTTCTATGACCAAAAAGTTTGGCCGGCAATACATTCCACGGCCAACAAGTTTGGTCAGCAAATGGCACATTCCACGACCAAAAAGTTTGGTCGGTAATTGTCACGTTCCACCACCAAACATGTTAGTCGTGAAAAAGAATGTTTGCGCAACTAAAACTTTAGTTGGCTTTTTGGTCGCCAAAATTAATGACTTTAATGACTAATTATTTAGTCGCAAAAGTATTAGTTATCTTTCCCAACTAATCAATTGGTCACCAAAACAGAATAAACAAGATCAACATTTGATCGTCAACATTCAACAAAATAAACTTGTAATTCATAATAATTCATCCAATCCATTCAATATAATATGTAATTTGCAAGCATCATTCAAATCAACTGAATCATGAACAATCGACAAAATATAAATCATCCAAGCTTGAACCTGTTTAATGAAAGTCATCAACTATTATAAATTTTCATCCACAAGTAATTTCAAACTACATATTCTTCCAATTAAAAATCCACTTGTAATCTATATAATTATCCAAGTCACATCCATCTAGCATAACAATTTAAAACATAACAATTAGTTGTTATTATGTTTTAAATTGTTATCCATGAGCAACTATCAAAAAATATACACACTAGTAGTCTACCCAAATATTCTTCATACACATTCATCCAAAAAATATAACTACTAGTCTTTCCAAAAATATAATTTCTTTCCATACACATTTATCAAAAAATATATATTCCTTCCAAAAATGCTTATAGTGCCAATTAGTCCTGTACAATTTAGCTTTGTGCACAAGATCATCCATCTATACCAACGAAAATGAGAAATAATGTTAGATAACTTTTTGTTGAAAATATTTGCACATCACTTTATTGTAAAATTGGACAAAAAATGAAAATTCTACATGGAAAGTAAAAGAAACATTAACAAATTAAATGACTATCAATACCATTTTGTAAATAAAACATCATTCATATGTATATATCAATTCTAACTATCGTTCCACAATATGCCAATATTGACTTATGCTTCAACAATGGAAACTATGTCAAAATAGTCTTTCTACTACTGAATAGTCTATATGCTTTGGTTTAACTTTTACTTGGTGGAGGGTAAGTGTGAGAGCGGAGTGGAGGATATGAGGTTGGGATTATCAACACAAGCTCCAGCAAAGCAAAAAACCCATCTCTTTATCAGAAGCATATTACCAACAAACACCAGACAAAAAATTAAAACATTTACCTTCTACTCATATTTTTTATTCTACTTATTTTGCATTGAGGTAAGGCAAAGTGTTTTTGGGAGTCAAGGGTTGTGAAGGGTTTGATGCTAAGCTGCTGATGGGTCTTGTGATTAATGTGTTTTTACCTAATGTGCTGTTGTAAAATTGTAGTTGCTGCTTTGTGCTACTGGGGCTGTTACAATGGGATTTGTGAAGGGTGTCTCAATCTTTTTGGGATATATCCTTCCTTGCTGCTTGAACACAAATACAATCTAAATAATATCCTTAGATCAACATATAACACCTAAGATCTTTAATTTAGTCCATTATGCAAAATTTGTCTTTGATCTAGTGTTGACCTGTAATATAATGATCAATAAATGCAGTGCCTGTGCCATAAGAAACAGAAAGACCAATGTTGAAGTATTGTGAACCCTACTTTCTCAGCTGAAAAAGGAAACCCTTATCAGAAATACTAGGATATCAAAGATGCACATCACTCTGATCCAGTATGTAAAGTATTTTGTTGATCATCTCTTAACAAGCTAATCATGCATGCATGCATTAATATCCAATATATATCCACAACCCTAGTCGTATTGACACACCGCTTGGTCTCACAAGTTTCTTTAATCTAATCGGATGTGACCGTGATGATCTCCGGGATGTTTGAGGGGTTTTTTTTTTTTTTTTGTTTATGTTGCCCCCAAATGGCTTGTTTTTACCTTTTTTTTTAATCACATTTTTTGGTCTACATTTCTAACCGTGCGTTCTATCGACATACCGCTTGTTCTCACAAGTTTCTATAATCTAGGAGGAGGTGACCGTGATGATGTTCGGGATGTTTGGGGTTTTTTTTGTTGAAGTTGCTCCCAAATTTCCCGTTTTCTCCATTTGTATCACATTATTTGGTCTACATTTCTAACCGTGCGTCCTATCGACACATCGCTTGCTCTCACAAGTTTCTTTAATCTAGTCAGAGGTGGCTGTGATGGTCTCCGAGATGTTTGGGGGTTTTTTTGTTTATGTTGCCCCCAAATGGCCCATTTTCACCTTTTTCCTCACATTTTGTTGTCTACATTTCTAACCATGCGTCCTATCGACATACCACTTGCTCTCACAAGTTTATTTAATCTAGTCAGAGGTGACCGTGATTATCTCTAAGATGTTTGGGGGTTTTTTAGTTTATATTGCCCCCAAATGGCCCGTTTTTGCCTTTTTCCTCACTTTTCTTGTCTAACTCTTTAACGATGCGTCCGATCAATGCACTGCTTCCTTTCACACATTTTTTTAATGTAGGCCGAGGTGCCTATTATGATATCGAGGCTGTTTTGGTGCTGTTTCCAATGTTTGGCCCCAAATGGGCTGTTTTCCCCTTTTGCCTCACAATTTGTTCTTTAGTATTCTCATAACATGTTTATTTGCCTTGACTTTGAACATAAATATAATGCAATTTGGTTAACACACTTACCCATTACCATGAGTAGCTATGGTGGGGACTTTGATGGATTGAGCTTTTCCAAAACTTGTGCAACATGCTCTGAAGTCTAGAAATTTGCATCTGCATCTCCTCACGTTGTCTTGCATTCTCTGCCTCTTTTATTTGTTGTTCCTTTTTCTTTTTTTGCTGCTCCTCTTCTTCTTCTTCTTTTTTTTTATTTTTTATTTTTTTTGCTCTTCACTATCACTCTACTGCTTCGCACGCAGTATCTCCAACTCGGATGTAAGCCTTTTCAACTGCTTCTCACGTGCTTGTGATGTTGCATTCGACCCAACATCACAGGATGATGGCTTTGGTCTGACCCCAAAACCTCTCAAGTATCCCTTCTTCTTCCACAACACCACTCTTGATATATCCTCTTGTGTCATCGGCGTTCCAAACTTCATAGACTCATCTCGCACCATTGTCATTTGCTCCTGTAATTGTGGCATATAACTATTGTTAATATAAATCAAACACAGTAGTTACTATAAGTGTCCAAATGATTAGAATACTTACATGTAAATCACAGCATCTAGGATCAATCCATTATTTTGTTTTCTTGTTCTGATGAGTGTCCTTGTAGAAATTACAAATATCTGGCAACAAGCCACCGTTTTTCTTCACCTGTGATATGCCAAACACAGATATCAACACTAACATATTAAATAAGTGTGGATAAAGTTAACAAAATCAATGACACACATTTCATCGCAATGCTTATCGCTGCCAGAAAAGATCGTGACCCACTAGTGTGATTGTAGGGTAGCTTGCTCCTATTTAGTTTGTCGGCGTCGTAGTGACGTTACATAATCCAGATTATAAGGGTTTGTTACATATATAGTTAAACACTAATAAGAGTACTAAGTAATAACTAAATCATAACATACCTTGTTTTTAGGATCTAACCATACTTGGTCAATCAAATACTTCCAATCATCGGATTGTACTTCTTTGTATGGATGAGCAGAGGGATCAATTCCCACATCCACAAGCTTCTTCCATTTCTTCTTTATTCTGCACTTCCAATCTTTATATAACACATAACACTTCTTTTTCATAACTTGATGGGATAGTGAATTCTCCTCGTAATTATCCCCAATCTCAAACTTATCCTACAATCAATACAAACCAAATAAGTAACTTAACTAATGCAATGTGAAAGCTGCAAATATGTTAACAGTGAGAAAACCTTAAAATGGTGTCATTGTACTAGTTTAAATGAGGGAGCTGTGACCAAGACTCCCTATAATCGTTCCATTATATATGATCCACCATTTTCATAGTTCAATCTGTGAAGAAAAAATTTGCTAACCAAATTATTCATATTTCAATCTGTGATCAAATTATTTTAATTGAGAAAATCTACGAAGAAAGAATTTGCTGACCAACTTATTCATGAATCATGTTGGTACATGAATTGGGGCAAAAGCTCGGTACATTGTGTAATAACGTAGTAAGTAGGAGAGTTGGATTGTGTTAAGGTACTAGTAGAAGCATAAGTGATTTTGCTCAAGCAAGAGGTACTGGTAGAAGCATAAGTGATTTTGCATTAACAAGTCAAAAATAATGGAACATTGTTATTGCAACACATAAATTGCATAGATACTTTCAGAAACTAGTTTGTCATATTGAACTTAATCATGTAAACTGGTAAATCCTATAATAGTTGAGCTAGTGAATGTAATGATTTTTAATTTAAACCATCTCTTGAAAAACCCTTGTCAGACTATGGACTGTTGAGTTTGTTAGTACAAATATCAGTGAGGTTTGCCTCAGGTTATTGATCATATTCTTAATTTTTATTGACTTTGTTTCTCTATTCTTCTACCCACTGTTTGGTTTCTCAGGTTGTATTGATGTCTCCACTGGAATTGAGGACAACATCAGGTGGCTTTGGTTGGAGCTGTGCTCAAATTCAAGCATCGACTGCTGAGCGCAAAGATCATTTGCATCAATTTCTTTGTTTGCGGGAGGAAAAGGTAGCAACATCCACGTCTTTTGACTTTGGATAGCTGAAATTCTCGATCCACGGCTACAACCCAAGTGGAGTGTTCATGGCATCTCGAGAAACTATGAGGCTCAATCGAGGCGGGATCGGGAGCGAGAAACCAATAGTCACCGATGAGAGATCGATGCTTTAGGTCTGGTGACATAAGTAGTACCAGCAGAATCAACATACCAATTTGTAGGAGGAGAAACAGACTGAGAAGCCATATAGGCAATCTAGGATGGGGAGGATGATTGTGTAGAAGAATTGTAAGAAGCATCCATACAAAACCAATAATCAATAACTGTATGGTTAGGCTTGCCACAGATCTGACAAAATATAAACGAACCAGAGGAAGACGATGAAGATTGAGATTGCCGGCTTGAGTTAGAGAATCGAATTTCTTCGAAATCGACCTCCTATTGAGGTATTATCTCCTCTATGAAACTGATTATGATTCCCCTAAGAGTTAACAGATGATTGACTTTGAAATCGAGTGAGTGTGATATATTGTAATGGAGTAAGCAACACTGAGATCAGAATCAGAAGACTTAGAGTATGTTTGGTTTTAGTTTGGGAGATGAGTTTTAGAGATAAAAAGTACGAAAAGTTGTTTGGTTTGGTTTTTTTCAAAAGATGTTTTGGAAAATTATTTTGAGAGAGAGTTTTGGAAAAAGTGATTGATTTGATGTGTATGAGAGAGAGATTTGTTTGGAAAACTTGTAAACCAAACAAGTTTTGGGAAATTTTTTTGGGAAAATTTGTTTGGTTTGATTACTTTTGAAAACTTATTTGTAGAGAATTTTTCCCAAAAATTTTTGGGAAACACAAACCAAACAAGGCCTTAGTATCTGAAGCAACATGCAAAGGCCCATAACAGAGTAAAATTATACAGGAGCTGTGGTCTTAAGTGACTGAAATTCTGCAAGAAGTCCATTCAAGGTTATGACAACCAAATATGCTTCATCAATTGGATATCCAGATAGAGATAAATGATCAGATTTTTTTCTTGATCTAGAGCAAATATGCATCCATTGGTGATAGTAGGATTAGCCAAAGTTTTTCCAAAAGAATCAAGAATGGTTGCAGATGGAGGAACATCAGATCCATCAACATAGCTTAGAAGATTTGTGTCTCTACGTATATTATGGATCAGCGCATCCATACAATGTAATTCCTAATTGGTTGGAGAGATTTTGTGATAAAGAGAATATTAAATTGACAATTTATGAGTTTGAAAGGAATAAGTTTCCAAAGCTTGATGCATTTTTTATGGTCATTGGTTGGATAGAACATTCAATTAAGATTCACAAAGTTTAGATTGAAGACTCTAATACTAGAAATTGGGATATAAACATAGACTGATTAGTGATTTAAATACCATATATGACGTTATTGATTAAGAAATTATAACGAAACTAATCAACTCATACCAACTGCTTTTTGGTTTCCCAATAACCTAATCAGAACTCATAATTAAAATTTACCTACAATCTATAATACATCTACTCCTCCATCAGCTAGTAAACACGCTATCAAGATATGAGGACCATCTAAAATACAATTAGTATCTTGTGCCTATATATAAACAATATCCATCGAAACGAAAGTAATCATTGCCATTTTATTGGAATATTTACTTTTGACAAAACTAACAACCATAAACATAAAGCTTGCACTCTTTTTTCTTGTTATCAAAAAACTTGTCGAACATATTCTAACACTAATAAAGTAATAAAGCAAACCCTGCAAGAGGCATATTAAAATAGCAAAATGTTCTTTTCATCAGGCTTCGTAAGACCAGAAGCACAAAGAGGTTTACTGAATAATTTGATCAGCTAGCCCTCAACATATATTGTTAGTGGTTTGTGATCAATATTAATACTCTTTATTATGCCACATTTAGTAGAGAAACTTTCATATATGTTCAAAATGAAAAGCCACACAAGTAGTGCTATCAAATATAGTTCAAACCAAGTCAAGAATCGCATATAAATTGTTGGAATATAAAAGAGTGGGTTCAGTATGACAAATCTCTAACTAAAGGTACAAAAATGAAAATGGAAAAATAATACCACTAAAATGAGGAAATATAAACTTTGTATTGAATTTTGTCTCAACTCAAGTAAATATATGGTGTTCATATACACTTTATGATTTCAACTCACTGGCAACCAACAAATGACCAACATAAAGGGAAAAAGGATCCATGCATTAATTCCTATGAACTAATAATGGTGAAGTAATACTTCAATCTTGTTAAACATACAGAAAAAATATCTTCTCTTGTTTATGTTGCAAGCCTACAATTCTTCGTAATGTATTAATTTTCATAAAACTCTCTCTCTCTCTCTCTCTCTCTCTCTCTCTCTCTCACTCTCTGTGGTTTTAGTGAATCATATTATCCACCTTGTACAGTCCAGCTTCAGCAATCCACAACACTTAATTTTCATAGGAAATGAGGAAATAACAGCAAAAAAAATCAATAATCCAAGATGAGAAGTAAAGCTATTATCAGAATCTATTTTATTAAAATTATTAAAAACTAGTTTGGGGAAAATAATTAGTAAACATATATTTTTAAATTTTAAAAACTTTTTTCGCACTAAAAAAAGAAAACAATATTACAAGCTATCCAAGGAATCTCAACGTAGCATTCTCCTTTTGAGAACAACATTCAGAACCTAACTGCATTGTTTACAATCCAATGCTTGTTGAAAGAAAAAATTCTTCAAATTACTTCTCACAAATCATGAGAAACAATTGATAGTGAATAATTTCCAAAAGTCATAAATTAAAATTTTGTTGCCATTTTGAAATTTTAAATTAAAAAGTAAAACCTCCCTGGACATGCAAGATTATTTTCTAGGGTTCTGTAAAAGGAGAGGCTGAATAGGAGGACTTAATAAGTTAGACTTCCTGACATGTTTAATAAATAGATCTTATCTAGGTCAATAAACAAAGATATAAGCTTGAGCAAAACCAGATATATATCTCAGAGAATTACACTATTATTCTAACACCAAATCCAAGGCTACCCAAGATCTAAGAAAACAAATGTAGCAAAACCATGGAGTGAGACTGAGAAGCCTCTTGAAAACTAGCAAAATGAGGGGTATTGCCCAAAATCTGAGAAATAATCATCAAAGTGAAGCCAATAAATTATTTACTATTGTAATCATAGAATCAAATTTCAATTCAAACAATCAGAACACATGAGAATACATACACAATCAATGAGCAGCCATACATGCAAATACATATTCAATCAATGGATTAGGGATTTGAAACTAATGAGAGAGAAAGGAAAAAGAGGGCGAAAGGTATCAAACCAGTAAAATCAAACCCATTTACGAGATCAAACCCATAAAGCTCTAGAAATCAAACCAGTTTAAGAAATCAACACGAAATTATTTAGTATAAATCATATAAAACCCTATAGCAAGAGTTGATAGTTGGGGAAATAGAGGAAGGGAGAGAGAGAGAGAGAGAGAGAGCGCGACCAAGACAGAGAGGGAGAGAGAACCTGTGATCTGTGACGGTGGCGGTGGCGATGTGCGACGTACGGTGAGCTACGATGAGTGACGGTGGTGAAGGACTGTGCTGAGATGAGATGGGGAGAGGTTTGGTGGTGATGTGTGAGAGAGAGGACTTTTGTGTTTGTTTAAACAGAGAATAGAAGAGGGCGCGAATATTAAAAGTAATTTCCCTCTTAAAGTTTTAGACCTTTTGCAACTAAATTGGTTATTTGTCGATAAATAACCAATACATAACAACTAAAACTTCTTCTAGCCAAAACTTAAGTAACAGCGACTAAAATATTAGTCACCGAAATCCTTTGGCGACTAATTTTTTTTCCGTCGGAAAAAATTAGTATACCACGGCTGATTTTATTTTAATCACCAATCACCATGTTTGTTTCCAGTTTTTTGAAAATACTTTTTACAAAATTATACTTTCTTATTTTCCGTATTTTTTTTATTTTTACTGAATGTTTTTAATATTTTAAACAATTTTTTTTAAAAATTTTTAGACACACCTAACATAAATACATTTAAAAAGTATAATTTTCATAAAAAAAATCTTTAAAAAAATACTATATACCAAAAATACAAAAAAAAAAAAATACTAAAATTCAATATATTTTTCGTATTTTGTGTATTTATTAATTTTTTAAAAAAATTTCACAAATATTTTACTTTTTAGATACATTTAAGTAAGATACATCTAAAAAAGTTTTTTAAAAAAAATGTTTAAAATTTTAAAAATATTCACTAAAAACAAAAAAAAAAAACACATGAAAAACAAAAAATTCAGCTTTCAAAAAACTGAATTTAGAAAATTGAAACCAAACACACTGAATATATTTTTCGATGAGCAAATCTCAAGGATGTTTATGCAGTTAGAGCTTCTGACAAAGCCTCAAACACGTTGAAACTATTTTAGTCAGTCAAAGTAGAAATACTTAATAGCATATTGAGGCATCGCTTGGGAACCAGACCATTTAGCCAAAAAGCCAAAAAGTTACTAAAAAAGCTAAAAAGCCAACAACCCATACCAAAAAGTCAAAAATTCTCTTTTCTATCTACTTTTTGCATATCTTTTCGTAAAAAATCAAAAAGTCATCTCAAATATACTAGTTTTTTTTAGCTTATATTTTAGCCAAATAGCCAAAAAGTTACTAAATTAGCCTATTCCCAAACGAGGCTTGAGAGTAGAAAAATATTGTCTTCAAATTGGAGTTGTGTGTAGTAGCACTTAATTTGAAAGGGCAATTTGTAAGGAAATGTATTATTGAAAAACCGTGACATAATTTTCAGTACAGTTGACATCTATTTTTTGATCATCACCTTAGAAATAAGGAGATCCAATTCATAGCATTAATCAGAATGCATTACTAAACCTTGTAACTTAATAAACTGGGGTGTTGTAGTGGTGAGCTGGTTTTAGCTTTAAAAGATTAGAATAACAAATTTGGAAGGCCATACCTCTGGCAGTTCTATGGTCCATTTGGAAGAGTAGGAATGAGATTGTTTTTTGGGTATGCAACCTGATGTGAATGTGCTTTGTGATCTAATTAAAAGTAGAGTGGCTTGGTGGGTTAAAGTGGCATCTCTAGATTCAAATGTGCTCCATTATAAGTTGGAAATGAAGATTTCCAACCCATGAGCAACAGTTGTAAAATACTCACGTTAACAAATTAATATATTAAAATCAAATATAGCCAAGTATGAAATCAGAAAATAATATATATATATTTATATATGGTCACCAATGTGGGAGAACGATATAAATAAGCGTAAGGAACACAAAGTTTGAATCATCTCCAACAATCTATACACAGTAAGAGACCTAGATAACACAATTTTCCCTAAATTCTAATCCAAATGTAAATTATAATCTAAATTCTAATTCACACCCAATTAACTATATCAATAAAAAAACCCAAAAACTAACTCAAAATTTACACTTAATTTGGGTTTTTACTTGCACAGTCGACGATAAAACAACCTCAGATGATGATGATCATGGGGGGAAAGAAACCAGCGGCCTTACCACTCTTTGTGAAGGAGGAGTCGCCGATCGAGCTTACGTGGGTGATAGATCTCAGGTGAATCGATGCTCCAGTTACTGGCAAATGCGAGGAGGTGTGACGCATGAGAGTTGTTCTATGGCTGTTGGAGAGGTGGTGAGAGAGGGAGGGGAGAAGAGCAGCGGAGAGGGAGAGAGACGTTGAAGAGAGAGAGGCGTTGGTTTGATTAAGGATTGGTTTGGAAACAATATATATATATATATATATATGTGGTAATTTTACACAATTTGTGGCAAAACATTTTGGTCACCAATTCATTTTATGAATCCCTCCAAAATTTGAAAAGTCTCCTTCCAAATATTTTAGTTCTTTGGCGACTAAAAATTTATTTGCTCGCTGAAAATAACTTTTTTGGTGACCAAACTTTTGGTCCCCAAAGATAAAAAAATAAATTTTTGTTTTTCATTGGGCAACTAAATAATTTTAGTCGTTGAAAATAAATTTTTGGCGACCAAACTTTTGGTCGACAAAGACAAAAAGTTTTTTATTTGGCGACTAAATAATTTTAGTAGCAAAAACTATCTATACAACGACTAAAATATCTTTTAGTCGCCAAAAATGACTTTTTGCCGACCGAACTTTTGGTCGGCAAAGATAAAAAGCAAAATTTTGTTTTCATTCGGCGACTAAATAATTTTAGTGGTCGAAACTAACTGTATAGCGACTAAAATATTTTTTAGTCGTTGAAAATAAATTTTTGGCGACCAAAAGTTGGTCGCCAAAGATAAAAAAAAAGTTTTTCATTTGGCGACTAAATAATTTTAGTAGCCAAAACTAACTATACAGCGACTAAAATATTTTGTAGTCACTGAAAATAACTTTTTGCTGACCAAATGTTTGGTTGCCAAAGATAAAAGTAATTTTTTGATTTTCATTCGGCGATTAAATAATTTTAGTAGCCAAAACGAACCATATAGAGACTAAAATATTCTTTTAGTCGCCAATTGTGGCAAATTTAGCGACTAAATTTTTTTTAGGCGCCAATGTGGCATTTTTAGCGACTATATTTTTTTTAGTCGCCAATAATCAATATACTACGATTAAGAAAATTTAGAAGCTAAATATTGTACTTTTGCCAACCAACATAATTTTTGGTCGCCAATTCTACAACTTTGGTGATCAAAATATTTTTAGTTGGCAAAAGTGGTCACCAAAAGTGTATTTTCTTGTAGTGAATGTTCATAGGGATTTTTACATGCTAGTTATCAGGTTACCTGGCACACAGCCCTCCACCTTTATCCGGGCTTGGGTCTTGTGGTATAAAAGATACAACACTAAACACAAAGAGTTGAGTCACGTAAACTAACTTATATTCCTCTTATGTATATTTCACACATAAGCCTGGAGATGTTGAGGTGTAAGCTTTTCATGCACTACGTACTAAAAAATTAGTCGCTAAAGCCTCATTTTTCGTCGCCAAAAGTCAATGGCGACTACAAATTTTAGTCGCCCAGTTAGTCGGGTATACTTTGTCGGCAATAGTATTGGCGACTAAAATTTATTTGGTCGCTAATTTACAACTTTTGGCTACTAAAAATTTATCAATCCCCAAAGGTCACCTTTTGGCATTTTGGCGACTAAAATATTAGTCGCCGAAAGTTTCTACATAAAAACGAATTCAACTATTGGCGACTAAAACTTTTAGTCACCGAAGGATGCCGTGTTCTTTCGTAACTAAACTATTTAATCGGCAATAGTTTCTTTCCTCAATTTGATTTGTTTTGGCTACTAACTATTTGGTCACCAAAAGTCTTTTGTTTCTTTTTTACTACTAAATATTTAGTCATCAAAAACTTTTCCTTGCATTTTTGGCTACCAAAATATTTAGTCGCCAAAAACTTTATAAATTTTTTTTTTTGAATTAATTTCTCAACCACTTGTATTTATTCCATTATTAATGTAACCTGTACCTTGTATATAAACAAAATAATCCTTGAATACTGATTATATTAGCAACCATTCCACAACGTGCACACATTTCACTTTCAACCATCCAAAAAATTCATGTTTAACATCAAATTCTAAATGTAATAGACATTCCATACAAACCAAGTACAATCCAATCTCAAAAATATAATTCCATACAAACATAGGATTACCTAAATTTAATATCAAAAAGATAATATGTACCATGCCAAAAGAGTAATCTGTACCACCAAAAAATTAATGTGTACTGCACCCAAAACTAATTTGTACTCCGTCAAAAGGTAATCCGAACCACACCAAATTTTAGATATGTACCACGCGAAAAAAGTAATTTGTACAAACAATTCTAAGGACGGAGGTATAAAAACAATGTCTTCTGTACTTATCAAAGAAAGTTGTATCCACAATTCCACGCCAAAAAGCATCTATAAAAATAAAATTAATCATTAGTATTGACTAACTATTGGCATATTTTAAATTACAAAATATATATATATATAAAACTCGAATTTAATTAATCTTTTCAAATTAATCATTAATTTTGCATACTCAAATATATATGAAAGAAAAATATGTAAAACTCGAACGCATAGATTAGGCAACCAATAATATTTTACAAGTAATCATTATACATAATTAATAATTATTTGTCCATTTTTTGGCCTCGAACGCCGTTTTTGACTAAGTTAAAGGTGTTTTCCACTCTAACTCTCAATCTACGTGTCCTATTTACGTACCGTCTGTCCCTACAGATCATATTTGGCACAGGAAAGCTGCCCGTTACTTCACAATAGTAGTGTAACAGTAGTTGGGGGGCAGTTTTGCATTTTCGCCCCCCGAACACCTTTTTTCGACTAAATTTACGGCATTCGTTTAAGGCATTCTCAACTCTAACTCCCAACCTACGTGTACTATTTACATGCAATCTGTCTGTACAAGTCACGTGTGGAATGGGGAAGCTGCCCGTTACATCACAACATTGGTTGGGGGACTGTTTTGCATTTTCGTTCCTCGAACGTCTTTTTTCGACTTAATTTAAGGCATTTTTTACTCTAACTCCCAACCTACGTATCCTATTTACGTACCGTCTATCCCTACAGGTCATATTTGGCATGGAGAAGCTGCTTGTTACATCATAACAATGGTTGGGGGGCTGTTTTTCATTTTTGCCTCCCAAATGCCTTTTTCAACTAAGTTTAAGGCATTCTCGACTCTAACTCCCAACTTACGTGTCCTATTTACGTACCATTTATCCTTACAGGTCATATTTGGCACAGAGAAGCTACCCGTTACATCACAATAGTGGTTGGGGGGCTGTTTTTCATTTTTGCCCCCCAAACGTCTTTTTTCAACTAAGTTTAAGGCATTATCGACTCTATCTCCCAACCAACGTGTCCTATTTACATTAGGCCAATAGTCAAAGGAATTGCTCCTAAAAATAAATTGTTGTTCAAAAGAGAAACATTACATTAGGCCATAGTGGGATTGTGCCTTCCAGGCAATTGAAATTCAAGTCCACAAAGGAAATTCCTAATGAGTTGGGAACAACACTGACAATTTGGTTGTGAGATAAATCAAGCATGTCAATCTGCATTGATGATTTCCAAAACAAGTTAGGTATTGTATCTGAAATGGAGACATTTGTGAGGACTATGGATGAAAGTTCTTTTTAATTTCTTTGCCATGTTGGAAAATTTGGACCTAACAGATAGTTACTGATTTGGATAGTTAACAAGCTAAATGGAGGAACCCATTCATGTGTCACATCAAAAATGAAAGTTGTGTCCGAAGATACGGAGAAAACTCATACTTGTGTAAGGCCCTGTAAATGGTTTTGGGACAATAGGCCTTTCCAAGAATTATGAAAGAGTTGCAATTTATCAACCCTGTGAGTCTTCCTAAACTTGTAGGGATAGACCTAGTCATCTCATTCATAGTTTACTGATTTTAAAAATTTATTGAAAAAAAGTTGAGAGAGAATCGATTGAGATGGTTTGGTCATATTCAACAGAGACCAACAGAGGCAGTAGTGAAGAGATGCGATGTTGTCACGGTAGATGGAAGTGTTAGGGGACGGGGTAGGCCTAGATTAATGTTGGTTAGCGTTGTAAATAGAGATATGGATTTACTTAATTTGACTAACGAAATGACCTTTGATAGGGCTGCGTGGAGAAGAAGGATTCATATAGCCGACCCCATTTGATGGAACTTAAGGCTTGGTTTGGCTTGGTTTTAAGTGAAAAGAGTGATTAACGAGAGCTAATACATGAAAGTTGTTGTCAACAGTCAAAAATAATAGTAGAAGGTGGTTGGTGATTTCTGCAAAGTTGTGGGGCTTCTTGTATTTTCTATGAATCTTAGGAGAGATCAATATAATTTATCCAAAAGAATAAGTCCAGGACACAAAAATTGGTTACAAAACAAGACACTGGCTATATTTAATTGTCCGAATTGGATATAAGAGGGTGAGGAGCATATGTAATACTTAGGGATATAGAATGTAATATAATATATTTAGGATATGAGATTAATTATATATTGTGTAATCAGTTTTATTATATTTGGTTAGAGTAAGATATAGTATAAAAAAAAAAAAAAAGAGTGATTATTTTTTGAAAGGATGATTATCCATCCTTTGGTAGGGGATCGGTAATATCATAGGGATTTAGTGTTACATATCATTTACTTTTGGAGGATGTAATACATCATCATATTTCATATCGGATAACCAAACAAATGATATAAAAAATGTGAGACCCATATGTTTTTCTTTATCCCCTATATGCAGTCAAAAAAGTATATTCCCCTCTATATATCCCAAAATCAAACATGACCATAACATATATGGATGGATAATTTTTTTCAAAAGTGGGTTTAACTAACAAATTTTTTTTTCAAAAACTTATACATTCATGTATATTTTGTGTTTTATTACATGTTTATAGAAAAAAAAAAATGATAATTGATTATGAACTAGCTTTGGAAATCAGGATCCAAAGCCAAAGCAAGAGTTTTACCTGATAATCCCACCCCACCAAGCTTTTGACCATTGCTAAGGACAAGAGTAGCAGTGCAAGTTTTGTCTGTCGTGCAAGCAGCCACACCCATGATTTCAAAAGCTGTCATATTTTCTAGCCTAAAATTGACAAATGTAAAAGTTTTTTTTAGGGGCTGATAGGACCAACTCAATCAGTTCTCAATTAAAAACTGTCACACTAGACAAGTATAAAAATACTAATTATATAATTATTTTTATACCAAAAAAAAAGATGTATTGAATGATGTGACATTGTCATATTTCTACAATTACAAACAAAGGGATGGATGGAGAAAAATGCTTTACTTGATCAATTGCAGCAACCACATCTGCAAGAGTCCCTAAACTTGGATATATAGCCTTATAAACAACAATTTTGTCACACCCCAAATCCGGGCATGACCGGCCGTGGCCCACAGGGACTTAGCCCAAGGCACACGTAAGCCTAAACACGAATCCATAATCACATTGAACAACTAAACACTAGTCCAATAATAAATAACCAAAACTCAATCCAGACATGCCACAATTATAAACGGCAAAATTAACCGTAATCAAAACCATCCAAACTTATGGGATATAAACAGCCCACATATCAAAATAATCCTAAATGAACCTCAATAAAAATAAAAGAAGTATGCACAAACTGGACATGACAATCTAAAACAAAATAAATAAGTGCCCTAGAGGTCCATGAAATAGAGTCCCTGCTACGCCATGAGTCCACTCTAAGTCCTTCTAACACCTGGAAGTGATAAAAATTAAGTCAGCTGATAGCTCAGTGAGTAGCAACATGGATAGTAAATACAGTTCTGAAAACAGGGTTCAATTCCAAAATAAAATATATATCACAAAAACTAGTTTGGCATACAGTTTGGTAAATACAACCGTTTCAAAAAGAAGGTTCCACAGTTCAACACTTAAAATACTCATGTCTCGCAAGAACATGTTAAATGACAAATACAACTTGTTTCGAAAAGAAGGTTTCACGGTTCAACACTTAAAATACTCATGTCTCGCAAGAACATGTTAAATGACATTAAAATACTCATGTCTCGCAAGAACATGTTAAAAGACATTTTCCACAGATTATAACATGAACACTAATAATTTTCTGGGTACCAATAAAAACAAATAATCTGCCACACATTTCTCAGGCTAAAAGCCCCGTTGGATCCAATACCGAACTAGGAGTCATCCTCAGGGTGGCACCTGGGCCTTTTCTCAAAGTCGATCCGATTGAAGGTCACCTAGTTATTTTTAAAGGTCTGTTCCTTACAATCGTTGAGCACTAGAGTCATCACGGCCTAAACCGGATCTGTTCCCTAGTGGCCAGAGTCACCGCACACAGTGGAATAATTTCCCTGGACTAAATACACATCATGGTCCCAATAATCAATACACATCAGTTTCGCAAAACATGGTAGTTCATCATTATAAACATGAGACCAAAACAAATAGTTTGCAGTATGCCAAGTTCACACATGTTTCAGAAATAATTTGATTCCATTGATAATATAAATAATTTATCAAAACAGTTTAGTCATGAAACAACAATTTAATTTTCCAACAGTTCAGGGTAGGGGAATATTTATAAAAATACGTAGCATGAAACTACTCACCTGGAAACGAAATAATATAATCCTCGAATAGAGTATGAAAATCCAACTAATGCCCTGAACCAAGTATAAAAACTACACGTCACAACTAATTTAAAAATACTAAAAAAGAAAATAGGAACTAAGTAACCTCAACTAAAGCGCACTAACCCGGCTCAACCCAACTCACCGTTACTCTTAAGTATTATCTAAGTTCATGTTCTTCAAGGTTTAAAATCATCCAAAACATGGGTTCCGGTCAAAACTTAATTAATTGTGACTGTAAGATAAAACAGAATTTCAAACAAGCCTTCCCAACCTATTCGCCAACTTTGAAAATTACAAAACCCATTCCACGCTATTCGAAAAATTCCAATAACCTCCAGATATGATCTAATATATCCTAAGTTTCAAACCCAATTCGCTTCACTTGATTTGCTTATCAAAATAATTATCTACAATTTATTATATCCAAACAGGTTGTTTTCTGCAGCACTTTAAAGAAATTGACGGTTCTCTTAATATACACAAGCAATCAATGCAAGGCCAAAAACATACGAAACTAGACTCGTAACCGATTCTAATGACACTAATTTGATAATTTTTGGATTTATACCCAAAGAGAACAATATTCCCGAATTTACTGTTTCGGACTGGTTTCCTGGACAGATTTGAATACCTCAATTTATATGGATTTTGACTCCCAAAAATTATGAAAAAATTCAGATATGCAATTCAATATGTAATTGATCTACTGTAAAAATTTCAGATTAAAATTCATTCGTTTGATATAGTTTCTTGATTTTTAAAGTTCGTAATTATGCGCAGAATTTTTTTTTAACTAAGAATAATACCCATTCTTTATACATAAATTTAACTCCTCAAATTTTTTAACAGTATATATATATATACAAAATATATAAACCTACAACCTCCATGAATGAATAAAATAATAATGGAATAAGGATAAAAACAAAACCAAAAGGAAGAAGAAAGATAGAGACCCACCACACCCAAAGATTCCTCCTTGTTTGCAACCCTTCTTTTCTCTTCTTCTTTTCTCTCAACCTTTCTCTCTCTCCCGTGGTTGTTGTGGGTGCTATTATGAATAGTATGGGGCAACCTATGGTTACATATGTATCTACACAAAAAGGCTCTAAAATATTATCTTTATATTACTTTATTTTCTAACACATTAATTAAATAAAATATAACTATTATTATAACAAAATATACTTACTAACTTGTCCTCAATATTTTTTAAAAAAAAAAATAAATCTTGACTCTAAATTAAATGCTTTCACCACAAATTTATTTTAAGTTTAAAATTAATTAAAAGATCCTCCAATAATATTTAATTTGCACCTTAGAATTCACCACCAAAATATTTGAGATTGTAATATTATTATTTAATTATTTACTTAATTTTTTATATTCGGGTTCTCACAAATTTTGTATAAAATAAATTCAATAACACAACTAATAAAATAAAATTGAAGAACTGAACTCAACCGCTTTAGGTAAGTTGTGCTATTGTATTTAATTTATATTGGTTGTGTTAAATTTGAGTTGGACTTCACTACACGATTCACAATTGTTGGCTTCTATTAAACAATATTTTATTCTTTGTTTGTGTTATATCTCATTGGTAAAGACTTGTTTATTTTAATTATTTATTATTTTGATTGTTTCAATTATTTTTAGTATAATAGAATCAATTCGAGCAACAAAGCAACAAACAAATAGAGCAACACAGCAGCGTCCCCAAACAAATAGAGCAACACAGCAGCGTCCCCAAACAAACAGGCCAACACAACAACAAACAAACAAAAGCAAAAAAAAATTTGCAACAGCACCAGCAGGGCTGCACCAACACAATCAAAATTACCAGCAAAATCTAACATCACTAAAGTTTGAGACAAAATCATGGATTGAAAAATGGACACCTTTCAGATTTGATTTTGCCCACTTAGCCACCCTAACCTTAACAAGCTCCTCAATCTTGCAAAATTTGGTGGATGGTCATTAAAAACATACTCATTCCTTGCTTTCCAAGTGGACTAAACTTTTTTTAGTCGGCATTTTTACTCGCCAAAAGTGTAATTTCCTGTAGTGTTAGTTTTGCTTCGACTGTGTAAAGAGAATTCACCCCTACAATGTAAAGAGGTTTCACCCCTTTCAACTTTATTTAATTATCAAAAGAAGAAAAAAAATCCACAAAACATGATTGAAGTAATAAGCAATCACCAGTTTAGTGCCACAAATCACACATATCTGCACTTTGACCGGCCACATGACTCCACTTTGACATAGAAATCTTAATTGGTGTAATATTTGGGGAACCAAATGCAAATAGAGGTATCAAAACTTCAACTTAAAAAATGTTGACGCAATCTATTATCTCCATTCTCCACAACTTTTAGATTGCATCCTTAGTCCCTCTTTCACAATCTAAGGCTCACCCGTTGGAAGAGGGAGGGGTGTGACAAGACGTAAAATCATACCAATTAAAATACTAACAGCTCACAATACCAGACAATAACAAAGCACTTGGTTCCAACAAGAACGCAGACTTAGTACTTGAAATACTCTGAAAGAGGATATATATATATACCAGCTTCATAAGTTGCCTAAGACAATGAACTTCTCTTAAAAAAAAAACTACTTGGGTCAATGAAGGAAATGATGTAAGTGACGATCCTTAACAGAATCAGATAATGCATCAATATACCAACTTTTTGGTCAAAAAAAGGTAGAAGGAACTTAAATCAACATTTCAGAAAACTGTCACAACAAAATGGAAGTTTTGGCACCGTTCAAGAAACATGATCAGCAGTTTAGAAGCATAAGATCAGTCACTCCTTCCAAATCAACATTATTTATTTTTATATATAAACCACCTCTCCCAAATTATGTTTTAAGCAGGAGCCTTGTGCACAAGGTACAACTGTATAAGCATAAATACGTTCAGGAAAGCAATAAATAATCAGGGTATAACATTGTATACCTTAAGTTGTAATGACAAAATCCATGACTGGTCATCTAGCTTTAGGCTGAAGAGAAGACGCACTTGCTCTGGCCACAAACTACAATTGACAGTTAAAACTGTCAGTAGGCTAAGGAAAAGATGCACTTACTGTAGCCAAAAATTACAATTCATAGTTAAAACTGTCCATAGTAAGTTAACTGAAAATTAAAATAGTGAGAACCTAAGGTCCAGACATATACTCCCTCTATTCCACAATTTTTTTTTTTTGGGATAATTACCTCTGTTCCATATGTTTAGTCCTTTCAAATTTAGGATGTCCCAAAATGTAGTGCTCTCTGAAAAATCAAACCATAGAATTTTACAACTTCCAAACCTATCCCTATAATGGCAACGAATATATTTAAGAGTGAGAACAAACAGACAATTTGGGAAATCAAGACGTTCTGATTTGAATTTAAATGCATTAATTCTATGACCCCTTAAAAGTGAAAAAAAAATTAGCATATATTCCATTGACATTTCCCTTCATTTTTATTATATAGGAATGTTCAAATGAGTTTTCAAAGCTAGTGGTTACATAATTTTTGTATGATGTCATTCACACCTTACAACAGGAAACTTAACATTTTCCATTTCCTTGCATGTAAAAATATATTTGTACCACTCTAGAATGACTGAAATAACCAGAGAGAGAGAGAGAGGGAGAGAGAGAGAGAGAGAGAATAATTTAGGGTGATGCAAATAACACTCACTTATGCTTCTTGATGGCATTATCAAGTTGACTGGCCATCAGTGGAAAGGACACCTTAATAATCTGCAATAAGAAAATACCTTGAGCATACTTTATTAGGAGTGCAAATGAAAGCACACTAATAAAAATGCTAACAAGAGAAAAATGAAAACTTGAATTTATACAGCATCAGAAACACAATAAATACCTGAGATTGAAAGGTAAATGTAAAAGAATCTAATTGCTACTATATACATATATATATAATAGCATCAGGTAAAGCAATTTCGTTAGTGACATTTTAAAACAGACCCTTGTGTTTTAAATCACAATTACTTCTTTAAGTTACACACTCCTCAAAAATTGAATTTTGTTCCTAAATAATAATAATAATAATACTCCCAATAGAGAAGAGAGTAAGATGTACCTGGCCTTAACCCCATTTATGGAAATGTTGTTTCTATAGCAGGTAGGTATATAGATATATAGAGATTGAGATACAAAGAAAGAGGGTTCTTAGTTCTAACCAGCAAGAGAGAAATGAGAGATGGTGATGATAACGATGATATGGCCACAACGTTGTTGATCAAAGAGAGAGCCAGCTCCTAAAACCCCCCAATGCAGGACATAACCGCAGGGACCTCAAATTTTTCCTTGATAAACTCAAATGCCTCACTAAACCCAAATTTTTACCCCAACAAAAACAAAGGGAACTGCAAAATTACCAATGTAACTCCAAATTTACTGCAATTTGAAGAAATTAAACCAAAAACAAGCTAAACTGGAAATTAAACTAAATAAATCATATAAACCCTAGAGCAAGAGTAAGAAATGGAGAGAGAGAGAGAGAGAGAGAGAGAGAAAGCGAACGAGAGAGAACCTGTTTGTATTACGGTGGTGGTGGTGGTGTGATTTACGGCAGTGGTGGTGGCGATGTGCAACTTACGGTGAGCAACGATGGTGAGCAACTGCAGTGAGGTGAGGTTTGGTAGTGACTGGTTCTGTGTATGTGTGCGCTTGTGTGTGTGTGAGAGAAAGAGAGAGAGAGAGAGAGAGAGAGAGAGAGAGAGAGAGAAGAAGAAGAAGAAGAAGAAGAAGAAGAAGAAGAAGAGAAGAACCTTGTTTTTGATATTGTTGAGAAGAAACTAGGCACCAATCTTTTAACCTTTCCCACTAAAATTTTATATACCTTTGGCAACTAAACTTCTTGCTTGTCACCAAAGGTTAATTTATAATGATTAATTTATTTAGTAGCCAAACATTTAACTAACAACGACTAATATTTCAGTCGCCAAAAGTAACTATTTTGGCGACTAAACGTATTTCGGTCATCGAAAAGAAATATTCACCTACCAAAATTTTTGTCACTGTAGACACCCTATTTTTGATCGCCCTTAAGACTTGGACGCTTTATTCCAAACACCTGATGATGAAAGTTACACTGTGCAATCTTTTGAATTCTCAGCGAAGAAATTTGGATTCAAACTCTAATCCTAACCTTGCACTCCGTTTTGGCCAAACTATTTTAGACCTTAAAACTCTTCTTTGAAAATATTTTTCCAAATGTTTCTACGATGCTCCGAGACTCGCATTTCGTTTAAAATATTGCACTTTTCGATAAACCGAGTCATGACAAAGTGGAAATAAATGGAAGGGAGGCGAACTCTTTGAAAAATATTTTAAACATCTTATTTATAGGTTTGGAGTTGAAGGAAATAGGATGGGAGAGAAGAAAATTAGTTTAGGAAGAAGTTGAGCATCAAACTGTTGAGATAGAAATGAGAAGCCTTCACTAAATTAGGAATATCTCTTTGCACACTTATAATTTAGATATTAGGCCACCATCGTTGAAAATTAGATTTCTAGGGGTTCAATTTAGACTCAAGAATTACCTAAAACTGAGTCCGGATGAGAGATATGCTTGTTTGAAGTCGGGCCTGAAATGCAGATTTTTGGACTCGACTGTGTCCATTTAGAACCAATCGTGGCTTATTTAGACCCGGCCAGGTCTTAATGAAAAATAAACTCAAGTTCCTTTTTAGGCCCAGCCATGTGTTTTTGGGCCTGACCGTGTGTTTTGGGGCTCGGCTAGGTCTCAATGACGAGAAACAAAACAGCTAGCAGGAATTCGCCAGCTGTTGTTTTTTGAAGATATTTTTGATCAAATTGGCTCAAATTTTATAAATAGACCCCCTACATTCAAAATTAGAGGTTAGAAGATTTTCCTAAAGGCTTTGAGGGAAATTGAGAGCTAAAACCATCCTTCTTGTTTCCTTTGATCTTCAAACCTTCTTGAACAATACATACACAATACATACACCATTAGAGCTTGTTCTTGGAGCTTTTTGTTGAGATTTCAAAATAAATTTCAGAAACTTGAGGGTGTTTAGAATCAAGTTTATTAACTAAGAGCTTACCTCTCTTTCAAGAGGTATAAGCTTGTCACCTTTTTCCTTGCTTTTATTTCAATATTTTTCTATCTTTTTCTTGTGTTTTCTACTATTTTGGATCCATTCCAAGTGTTAGAACTTGGGGTTGAAAAGCTACCAAAGGTAGAGAGTCTTAACACCCTTTCTTGCACCTTATCCCATAGCTCATACCCTTTGTTTTTGTACTCTTTTCTTTGGTTTTCATACTGATTTTCAGAGTTAAAAAGGGCTGAAAAACATGGTTTAGAAGTCCGAAAGGTGGAGGGATTACCCATCCCTCCTTGCTCTTGCTTACTAGTGTTGTATCTCTTTGTTCTTACCTATCTTTTGTGCTCTTTAAACATCATTTTGGCTACTATTTTTTGCATGTTAGGTGCTGTTTTAGGGCTATTTTAATTCATCTAATTAGCTTATGCTTTCAATACTTTGCTTGTTGTGTTGTAAGTCCTCATGGCTTCAGTTGTTTAGGACTTAGACACCGAGTCATTTGAGTTGATAGCTTTCAGTGCTTAGTTTATATGTGCAAAGTCTCATTCTAATAATCAATCTCGCATAATCATTTCTGCACTCTCCCTCCTTTCTTGGTTTTTCTTTGTTTGAGAGTCATTTTAAGTGATTGATTGTTATTCAAGGCATGAGAAAGAGACCTCTGCTCAATGGCTTAATCTCTATGGAGATTCATCGTCAATGTGTAGTCTCTTTTACATGCTATGGATCACTTCTCGTTTGGCATTTAAATATCACTTTGGACAAAATGATTAAGTAATGGAAGGGTAAGTCAAAAGGGATTAATAAAATTGGCTTAAAATTAATGAAACCAACCTAAAGAAAATGTTTAGAATTGGTTGGATTCGGCAGGACGTTATGCCGGATCCATCGCTTTGAGAATTGTCACTTATCAATCCATGATATTTTGACGAAACTTGAGGCGTCTCTATCTCCCTCTTTGAGCCTCCATGATGAGAGGGAGGGGTAGTCATCTTCATTGCATTAATTAATTGTTTTGTCCAAATTGTGTTCGAAATTGTCAAGCCATCAACTTGTGCCTATTGACGGTTTCAGACAAAAAATTCACTCTTCTCTTGAGTTTCATGATAGAGGGGAGTAGAAGGGACAAAAACGGTTTAAAGTTGCTCTGTCTATACTGTTTTCACCCCAGAGCACAAAAACAGATTTTTGTAAGAAACCAGGGCATGACCGGCTTCATTTGGACCCAGCCGGGCCTCATTAGAGGCCGGCCGGGCTCCAATGTTTGGTAAACAGAATGCTTTTGGCAGAAACAGAGGGTAGTGGTTGAGGGTGAAACTGAATAGTCTAGGTAGACAGAGCAGTCTCTGAACACTGTCTTTATTAACGCGCATGCGATCTTCGTGCATTTTTATTGTTATTTATCTTAAATATAATCGTTGTAATTATGCTTGTTGTTGTTGTAATATTATTGATGTAATAAGTTAGATATCTAGTTAGTTATTCATTTGATTTTGTAATAATTAGTTTAATTCGGACACTTGGACACTCATTCGGACCCTTTTGCACGAGGACAAAGAGTAATAATGTGTGTATGTCTTCCAACCCCCATTTCTTTCTCCTTTTTATTTCTCTACTTATGATGGTAGCATAGAGCATCATGTTTCCTTAGCATTTTTTTTTTTTATGACTTGCATCCACTCGTGTTGCATAAATAAGAGTTCGGCTCATTATTCTAACCAATGTCAAGATCAAAATCTTTGCTTGAATACATGCTTTATCCCATGTCTTGGATTGAATTATATGCCATGCTAGGAGCCGAACTTGTTATTTGCATGATTGTATGTTTTGCATTAGTCATGTTGCATTATTTGGGAGCATGCATGTTTTCTAATTCTTTTATTTTGTTGGGCTTGCCTTGGAGTACTAGGTGAGCGTTTATTGCTTTAGCATATAGCATGCGTGTGATTGTTGCCATATCAAGCATACTTACCATGAGGCTAAGTGCTTAAATAATATATCTGTTTGAATGCCCGTGGATAAAGGCTAATTATTTAAATTTAGATAATTTGATTAATGTACACATGAGATCACTTTTTCAAGTGATACATATTCAAAACAATTTTCAAACATAAAATCAAAGTGTTCCAAATTTTGCAAATTAGTCTATACTTGTGTGCAACATATAGTAATGTTAGCCTAGTAATCGGAATAAGAGCATATAATGTAAATAAGAATCACATCATGATTAGTAGAGGCCGATCTTTGATTGGGCGAGTGGGGTGCTCAATTCATGACCTTTCCCTTTTGTACCTAAGTTCCCGAGCCGAGAGACTTTGGTGATTACGAATAAGTGGCCTTTAGCACGAGTCTCGGGTTTCCTGAATTTTCCAAAAAAATTTAGATGGCGACTCTGAAATCTGGCGAAGCAGTCCATTTTTGACATTTGATTCAAATATCAGTTTTCCAAAAGAATTGCCAGATTTGGACTCTTTTTGTGTTTTCACTGTTTCACATTACACTTGTGAAATCAGATTTAGAATCACGGGAGTCTGAATCATAGGGCTTTGTCGTACCTGAAAGGAGCATGAAAAGCGAGCTACAGTCACCAAAGATAAAAGTAAAATTTATACTTTTATTTAGTGACTAAATTATTAAATTATTTAGTCACCAAAAATGAATATTTGCTGACCAAAACTTTGGTTGCCAAAGTTTAATAGCAAACATTATACTAGTTTTTTGGCGACTAAATCTATTTTAGTAGCCAAAAACTGGTATACCACGACTAACAAAATTTTAGTAGCCCAAAACATGATCTAATGCCGACTAAAACAATTATTAGTCGCAATTGTGGCATATTTAGCGACTAATTTTTTTAGTCGCCAATAATTAAGATACAACTACTAAAAAAAATTAGTAGTTAAAAACCACATTCAATAGCGACCAATATAATTTTTAGTCACCTATTCTACAACATTTGGTGACTAAAAAAAGTTTAGTCTCCAAATTTGGTCGCCAAAAGTGTAAATTGTTGTAGTGATGTTTTGAATTTTGATATTAAATACATACTCCATACATCTCTTTTTGGGATATGTATCGATATCAGCAATATAGTAATATATTATCCAATATTGGAAAATTTCGGCCAATATATTGATGAGTAATGGTATCAAAAGTCCAAAAGTGTCATTACGTATCAAGCTGATACAATGCCTTAATGGCCCATATTTAAAACTATGCCACAAACACAATTTAAGGAAACCTAAAACCAAAAGGACACATCAGTTGACACGTAAATCAATTCTTAAGGAAACAATTTAAGAAAATCAATTCTTAAGGACACAATTTAAGGAAACCTAAAAACAAAACCTAAGAACCGGTATTGTATTTAAACATATATCTGTGACCGGGCATAACGATTTTTACACGTAATTCATTGTCTTCTTATTTACTATGATTTATTTGTGGTTGTCATAGACATTTCATGCTACAGTCATAATTGGCAACCCATTGGAACATAAAACTTCATTAAAAAAAAAAAAATTCAAAATATCTTCAATTAAATTGAATCAATTGAACAAAGGGTCGTTTGTTAACTTAACATTTTTGTTTCTTATTTTTTTTTTTTCGTTTTCATTTTCATTTTTTTAGAAAACTAAAATTGAAAACTTGTTTGGCATATTGTTTTCATTTTCAAAAAATAAAATTGATTTCAAAGTTTTCAAAATTTTTGAAAACACAAAAAAAAAGAAAAGTTTTTGCTTGTTTTTAAAAGAAGTTTTAACTTTCTCTTCTCATCCACCACCAACCGCCACCACCAACCACAACCATGCGCCGCCGCCGATAGGTGGTGAGCTCTGGCCAAACTTTGGCGACTCTCCAGCAGGTGGGCAGTCACCGTTGTGATCTTAGGCCACCTTTTGGCATCCTTCCAGCCACCTCATGCCCTCTAATGACATATGGCCACTACCTCTGGCAGACACCTTCGGCTACCCACCACTACTGGTGACCACATCAGTCTACCATCTTCGGCCATCAAATCTGGTAACTCATCAAATATATTTCTCTATTTTTATTTGTATTTGTTTTCAAAATATTTTTGTACACCAAACAAGTTTTCTATTTTTGTTTTTTTACAAAGATAAACAAAAATTATTTCTTGTTTTTTGTAAACTAAAAATTGAAAACATTAACAAAGGGTTTTTTTTTTTTTTTTAAATGGTAATTTTGCTTATAGTTTTGCATATTTAGGCCCTCTAGGCACAAACTAGCCTGCTTTAACAATTTCACAAATAATTATGTTGGCTTTTTTTTTTTGGCTTTTGAAGGTTTAAAATGTAATTAGAGCATACTAGTAGGATTAATAAGTCCTTACAGAAGTAATAAATACCAACCAATTAATCAGACAATTGCTTCGAAATTCTTTTAGCCTCAATGAAGATGGCTTTTACTGGTGGCTTATTTTAGGAGAAAATTAAGAAGAACTAATCACAAAAATAAAGAAGAAGGGAGAGAATAGTGTCAAAAAATAAATTTCATAAATTTCATTAAGTAAACCAATGTTTACAATGTACTTTTGCACTTCTATAGCCTCGAAGGGGATTACAGCCACAAACTAACTTAGAACTACTCCTATGAAATTGAAGTGCAGTGCAGGAAAGTAAAAGATTGGAAATGAAAATGTAAAGTAAAATAAGCTGGTTTTTGGATTTGGGTCTAGTGTCTTTTTTATCAGTCATCTCCTATATTTATATGCTCTAATGGTAACTATCGAAGTGGTTGACAACCGTCGAAGTGGGTGATAACTGTCGAAGTAACCTCCACGATCATTGGACATGGCTTCAAGTAGTTTGCCTCTACTAAGTTTCTCTTGCAATTAGGCTTTCCTCCTAAATTTGAATTTAAAATTTAAGTAACCGTTTGGGCACGTCACCTTGCACATCTTGACTATTCCAATGTTTTGTAGATCCATCGCCATTGATATAAGTTGCCACGTGTCCTCTAATGATTGGAGATCTTTACCAATTCCCAAATTACCTCTTATGAACCATGTGTCAAGCTGTGATTAGCTTATACAAAATATATGGCCAGCATTATCCCCCACGCTAATACAACTAAGACTTGGTGATATTAGTGAATTCATGCATTATGTGTTTTCTGAGGCATATCATCCACGATCTAGGACGTACATGGTAATGAATTGTTCTGGAAGTATAACCGTCTTCAAGCAACTTTCATAAATCAGAACATTGAACTCTCCTTTGCTTTTGAACTTTTACTCACACTAACTGAGCAAACGAAGAGACATACTTTTTATGTGGCTGACAAACGCTTTTCCTTTATTGATCAAGCATATAAAGAGGCACCGGATAATGATAGCCATCCTTGAAAGAACTCCCATGCATTTCTGAGCCATACTTGCCTTCCTCAATTTATATAAGTTATGTAGGCTTTCACAGAATACAAACCTTTAGAATAACAACTTGGTTACATGGACCTCGAAGGCTCTTCATCTGCCCTAAAGGTTTCTGCTTGGGATGAGGCTGTTGCTGCCTCTTCTTTAAAGGCTACTGACTAGAATACCTGGCCAAAACAGCCTAAATCTCAGATGAGGGAGCGAATTCACCATAGATTTGTTGAATTCAATGAGCCCACTTTGGTTCCTCATTCTTCTCGCAACTTAGTGGTATATCCTTATGTACCATTTGATCGTTTTCGCTGCCTAGAAGACAACCTACTTTCAGCTTGGTACACCTCTACTCTACCAACAAGAATAGTGTGGAAGACCCCCAATCCAATCGAAGCTTTGGGATTGAGTCCCTCGCATCTGGCCGAGAACGCAAAACTTTGCTCTTCTAACTGGCTAGAGTGTGAACGATCCCTAATTCCCACCTTCTTTTGGAATGGACCCAGCTCCACATCTTCTTCCTCAAAATCCTAATTGGATTAAGGAATTGAAACTCATCCTCTTTGAGGGCCATCATTTCCCTTAATATCAAGCTCCAGTTCCCCTTACTACTTACAGCAGTATAAGGCCCAAACTTTGTTTGTTGCCTTCTCTCATCTATCCTTCAAAGTGCTTCGAGATGACATCCCCCACAAGAACCTTCTATGGGCTTGTGATATAGTCTCTCGAAGCCACATCCTTAATCTATTGGCCCAAACAGATTTCCACACCTTCCTAAACTAACTCCCTATTTTGCTCAATTGGCATAAGAACACCATGGCCACCAGCGAATCATTGGATGAGCTTTCTGTCACTTGTATGCAAGCCCAGTACGAAGCAAAGAATCTCCTCTAAGAATATGAAAACTTCAAGAACAATGACTCAACATATTTGGAGGATACTGATATGGATGGGATGGACAAGGTAGAGAAGGCTCTGAAGCAAACAAAGTTTGAAATGAAGGCCCGACAACTCTTCCACCAAATAAGGGCACACCAGCTGCAAAAGCCCCAGTTAGATAGGATTGAGGAAAGGTTAGAGAGAGAACATGTATTCATTTTTCCCCCTCTAAAGACAACAAAATGCTTCTTCGAAGGAAAATTACATGGTAGAAAGTCAAAAAAGTATAGTTTCAAAACCTTCGAAATGTTAAATGGATCTTAAATTCCATATGGGTTAAATAAATTCAGAACTACTTGACCCGTTAGACTAAATGGGCAAGTTGGACAAGAAGGTATAAAGCCCTAATTTTCACACTCTTACCTATTCACTTGTCCATTTCTAACTGTTGCTCCCACTCTTACTGACTTCTACCCTTACTCTTCTTTCTCGCATCCCTCCTTCAATTTTTCATCAATGGTTGCTTTTTTCTTCGCAAACCTACCAGTTGTCGAATGGTTACACCCCTCAAAGGCTTTGAGGAGAAGTATAAATGATGAAATAGCCAAGTATGAAGTACCAGGGAGCCAAAGTGCAATCGATGGAAGGTTCTTCGTCTCTCGCCACCACGCACAGGGAAGTATGTCCTTGGCCCAATTTTTAAAGAGACTTCCACTGCACTTCCTTCCTATACCCATGCTTAGAGGATTACTACTTCCTTTACAAAGGAAAGCTCAACTGGGGAGATTGGAGGGCCACTCGACCCCACCTCTGCTGGCCCACATTGAAGACAGAATTGGAGGAATGGTATGATAGGGTCGTTCTTGCCAAAGAATGGAACCTAGAGGACCTTTGCATCCTTGACGCCCTTCACCTTTCTAGGTTTATAATCCTTGAAGATTCCTTTCTTATCCCTGTTGCCCTTTATTTTTGGAATCTAGCTTTCAATTTTTTCCAATTTCAGTATGGTATGATGGCTCCTACCGTTCTTGATATGTGTCATCTCTTAGGGCTCTCACCTGTTGGTGATTCCTTTAGCCTTGATTATGCAAACCTTAAAATCTCTTTTGTTGTTCCTACTTCAAACCTCTCTTATAGTGAATTCATAGGAGCTGAGAACAATAGAGAAGGTCTTATGATCGACAAACAGTTCTTTTCTTTTATTCTTTACTAGCTTTGTAAATTTCGTTTTTGTACCTTTTCTCAAAAGATAATGTATGAATTTGTTCCTCTTGCCAAGGTTCTGGCTTCAAAAAACAAGTTGGCTTTGGCCCGTTATGTTCTAGGCCATGTATATAAGGTTTGTTCCCACTTTTGTGAGAGGCCTTTAGAACCTAATCAAGGAAGCCCTATCTGGGTTCTCCAACTCCAGATTTTTGCTTATTTTACCGACCTCCATTCTCACTGCCTGAGATTCCTGGTGTAGGAGCCACCACCTACGAAGAAAAATATGCCAAAGTTTTTTTTGTGTCCTTCTAGTTTTGCTTACTATTTCTCTTACTTCCACAACCTTCCAGCCTCCATTTACTCTACCTTTTTCCTCTTATTCGATGCTAATATAGGGCTAACATGGTTAAAGGCTTTCTTGGCTGATACCACCTGCTCCAGCCTTATCCATAAGGAGATGTGGGCCTCAATTATGGTTTTAAGGGATCTCTTCAATTGAACCTTAGTCCATAGAGCTTACAAATGCATTTCTGAGGTATACTGCCCTTTCCAATTTGCAAGGCAGTTTAGGGTTTCTCAGGAGATCCCTGTCCCTTTCTACAGCCTCTCCAACTTTAATCTAGATACCAAAAATCTAAAAGTGCCAAAATCTAGGCTGGATGAAGCAAAAGTCAAGGTTGTGCAAGATTTCTCCAGCTTCAAATTTGTGCCATTTACTCGCCACAATGGGGCCATGAAAAGGTTCCAAGTCTGGTAGACAGCCAACATGGAGGTGCATCTTGCCAGTCTTACAATGGAGCTCTTGAAAGAATTGGATGTGACATCCCAAGGTGGGCAAACAAAGACCAAGGAGGCTGGCATCATCATACCTTCCACCCTTGCTGTTTCAGCCCTCTCACTTAGAATTACCAAGGCTATTCTTAAGAGAGGTATATGCTTTGCCTCTTCCTGCCTTTATTTTTCTCCTTTTATACTGTCCTTCTACTCAGTGTTTCTTTCACTAGTATAGGAGCTTTGCATAAGGCCTCACCTCAAAGAGCACAAGTCTTGGATACACTGAAGGGAAAACAGCAGGAATTAAAGAAAAGAAAGGCCCAACTTAAGCTTGAGCCTATGCAAGAGACACCTAAGACACCTAAGGCCCCTTCAGATGAAGAGGAGGAAGAGAAATAAAAGTCTCCTCTAAAAAAGAGAAAGATACCAGCCTCTCCTACTGCCAAACTCATCATAGATTTTGCTCATGAAACAACTACCAAAACAGTGGAGAAAAAGCTTGGCAAAAAAGTTATTGTCTTCCAAAGATCAGAGAAGAAAAGGCAGCAAGAAATCTCAAAGGAAGAGGTTGTTGCTGCAGAGGCAACACAAAAGAAGGTTGCAAGGAAAAGTAGAGCCGCTGAACATCATACCCTTCGCAGCTCTTTAGCTATCACCGATACAACTGCTAGTGCTGGTAATTCTCTTAAGCACTTTATAATGCCTTTTGTTTTTATTTTTAGTTTTAAATCCTATGTGCTAGCATTACCTTGACACTTGTTTTGAAATGCAGTAGCAACTAGCCTGCCTCTCTCCTCTTCAATACCAACCCTTCTTCCCTGACTAGAACTTAAAGGCCACCCTTGAGACCCACAGAGCTAGAAGGAAAAGGAAAAATAGACACTAGCCTTCAAATAAGTGTAGAGCCCTTGCAAGCCATATTTCCAATCCCTACCTCTATACTCCCTATAGCTTCTTTCTTAATTCCTTCGAGGCTTGATATGCCAATCATTATTTCTTCCTTATCTCCTAGCCCTACTGAGTTTTTTAGTTTGCCCTTGGTGTCCATTGCCTCACCTCTGCGTATTTCCTTGTTCTCCAGAGTTCTGGTTACCCCTTTATCTTTTGAGAGTACACCTGTTACCACTCCTACTTTAGTGGCAGCTGGTGCTTCTAGGGGTGACATTGGTGGTACACCAATTCTTCATCTATTGCCCAGCTCCAGTCCCTCTTTCCTAGACTTGTTGGTAGCCAGGACAATGGATGCCACTGAGGCATCTTCCTTCCTTTCTCTTGTGCCACTTCTTCCAGCACCTCCTTCTACAAGTGACCTTTCTACAATGCCTTTTTCAGAAGAGGAGATGGACATCTTCAAAGCCCAGCTGACAAGCTTATTTGACACATCTACACCAACCTTACCCATTGGCAGTGAGACTGAGCCACTGGACCTAGCTGACTCTTTATTGGAGATAATTAAAAGCTCATCTGCTGCTAAGTCCATCTATCTTCCCCAAGTAGACTTGGGTACTTGCTTGGAGCTACTGAGAACTTTCTCAAGGATTCCATTTGAAGCTTTGCAGAAGTTAACCATTACGAACAGATTCCTCAAATAATGCCTACTCTTCAATCAGTCCAATGTTGCCTTTAGAGGCCATTTAACTCCGGTAGCAAGAACTATTGACTTCTATATCAACCTTTGCCAAATGGCTAAGACTATAGAGCAAGAGCTACTAAAAGACAAGGAGTTTGTATCCCACATTCAGTCTAAAGTGTCAGTGCTAAAGGGGCAACACTTCTCTGCCTCACAACTTTAGTCTGAACTCTTGTATAGGATGGGAGAATTAGAGAAGGAACTAGCATCAGTTAATCTGGCCTTGGAGCAGAATGCAGAGAGGCTACACACTACACACCAAGGGCTATCAAGCCACAGACAGGAGATGAACGTTGCCATACAATTGTTCCCATCACTTAAGAGTAGAGAGCTTATTTTAAGAGAACAATTGAAGCATTGTAATGAATTTTGGGCCAATTTGGAGCACAATGTACTTAAATTTTTACAAAATGAAACATTATTGTTTACACAAGTGTTTATTGTTTTTACTTGATGTTTCTATATAGTGTCTCTAAACTCTTTGTGTTTTCCATACAGTTGGATAATAAGGTTTCAAATATTTGCCATTAATTTTCTTGAGATGCACATACCCATTTAAATTTTTTAGATGGTAAGCTCCCCCTGACATGACTCTATGGACTTGGTATGGTCCCTCCTAATTAGGTGATCATTTGCCAAATTTGTGGCTTTTAATTCCTATTGGAAGTATTATTTTCCAAACCGAGTCTCCTTTATCAAAGCTGATGTCTTGGACCTTTTTATTATAGCTTTTCACTACCTTTTTCTTTTGTAAAAAGATATTAT
Organism: Camellia lanceoleosa; assembly: GCA_025200525.1. Classification (NCBI taxonomy): domain Eukaryota; kingdom Viridiplantae; phylum Streptophyta; class Magnoliopsida; order Ericales; family Theaceae; genus Camellia; species Camellia lanceoleosa. Next base: position 10,481,507 of record CM045769.1, read on the forward strand.
TTAATGCCAAAATTTTGGCTTCATCCACATCTTCTAATTCTAAATGCATACTTTGATGATATTGATCAGTACTTAGATGGTCTTGGCATTTTATCCTTAAGGACTTAATATTGATCTCCCCAAGCAATACTTCATTATGCCCATATACTAAGGCATAAGGACTAACTCATACACTTGATCTTTGGAAAGTTCTATGAGCCCACAACACATCTAACAACAAGTTATGCCAATCTTTGGGATTGTCTTCTACAACCTTCTGCATTTCTTTCTTCAAGGATTTGTTAGATGACTCTGCCTGACCATTTGCTTGTGCATAATAAGGGGTGGAATTAACAAGGCTAATTCCATATTTTGCTTCGAAGGCTTTTACTAGCTTTCCTTCGAACACAGTCCCATTGTCCATAGTTATGGTCTGTGGAATGCCAAATTTGTAGATTAACTCTTTGATAAAGTCCATCACCTCTATTTTATCTATAGTCTTATAAGGCTTAGCTTCAACCCACTTAGTAAAGTAGTCTGTGGCCATTAGAATGAAACAATGTTGCTTCGAAGATGGTGGGTAAATTTTCCCTATCATATCCATTGTCCACTCTCTAAATGACTAAGGTTTCACCACTGCATGTAGATCAGTTATTGGGACATGTCTTATCATGCCATGCTTCTAACATGCTTAGCAACCTTTTGCATACTCTATGCAATCCTTAAGGATGGTTGGCTAGTAGTAACAATGCCTTTGAAGCAACTATCTTATCTTAACACCAGGCTGATGAGCACCACAAATACGTTTATGCACCTTAGCCATGGCAGTCAACGCCTTCTTTGGTCCCAAACACTCTAACAGAAAACTATGTACTCATTTTTTATAAAGAGCATTCCTATACACTATGAATTGCATTGACTGTAGTTAAAGCTTTTTGCTGGCCTTCGACGAAGGGCCAGTTAAATACTGAATGATTGGATGTCTCCAATCTTGTTCTTCCAAGTCATTTTAATTAGCTTCTACCAATATACCTCGTTTTGCTAAAGGTGGTATTAGCTTCTGATAGGTTGCTTGACTCAAATTCACTTGAGTATAATCTTTTCTTTTAAAATTTGAAGCCTTCTAGGCCACATCATTGGCCTTGTGATTTATGAATCTTGGGATGTAAGTTACATTTGTCACTTAGAATTGGGAAAACAAATGCACAACAACAACATAATATGGCAATAGACTTGCACTTTGACACTTAAAGACTCATTTTACTTGATTAACTATTAATTAAGAATCTCTAAATATGTCAACTACATGAGCCTGTAAACCAATAAGAATCTCAAGTCCTATAATCAAAGTTTCGTATTAAGCTTGATTATTGGAACAAGTGGCTTCATCAATCCTGAAACCATCTATATTTTCTGCCCCTCGTAGTGATTTAATTACAACACCAATTCAAATTAGACCATTAGCTTTTGACCCATCAAACCACATCTGCCATGACTCTAAATCAACAGTGTCAAGATCCATTATCTCTTGACTTTCTGTTTGACATGGATGATCAGCTAAGAAGTTAGCCAATACTTGACCTTTTACTTCCTTTTGGGGAACATATTCCAAATGAAATTTTGACAAAACTAAAATCCATTTGCCAATTCTTTCCCTTAATATAGGTCTAGATAACATATATTTAACCAAATCACTAGCTGAAATTACCAAGACAACAGTGGGCAAAAGATAATATCTTAATTTTATTGCTGCAAAGTACAAGGCTAAACACAGCTTCTGAAGAGTTTAAAACCTACTAGGTAATAGAATGCTTGCTCATTGCCTTCTTCATTGTCTTGAGCCAAGAAAACTCCCAATGACTCTTCAGCTGCAGCAATATATAATTTCAAGGGTCTGTCCTTCCTTGGTGGCATTAATATTGGAGGTTTAGCCAAATAGGCTTTTATTCCTTTGAAATCAACTTAATGCTTTGTTGTCCACATGAATTCTTCTTCATCTTTTAACTTTAAAAAAGAAGAAAAAACTATAGGTAGCGTTTGGTAGAGTTTTAGAATTATGATTTGAGAATAGAGTTGTATTTTGAATTTGTGAGTTTTAGAATTATGATTTGAAAAGAGAAAAATTGTTTGGTAATGAGTTTTGAATTGAGTTTTGAATTTTTGATGTGACATATGAAATGATAAAAGTTGTTTAGTTATGACTTAATTGAAAAACTTATAACTCATAACTAAACACACAACTCAAAGCTCTATTGAAAATTTTATTCAAAACTCATAACCAAACTCTTTTTAAAATTCAATTCAAATTTTTTTGTCATTTTGGTATAAAAAAAATAATTTGTATATTTACAAAATATCAAAAACAAATATAATTTTTTTTTCTCCAAATAACAGGTGGCGATTGCCCAAAAAAAAAAAAAAAAAAAAAGAGTGTTGTTCTGGTCAACCGACCAGACATCTGGGAGGATGTTTGGACGGACAACTGGGTAGATCAAAAATTCAAAAACTATCTAGTTTACCAAGCATGTTTTCAAAATGTGTTTTGAAATTGATTTGGAATCATGGTTTGAAAGCTAAAACAAACATAACATTCAAATATAATGGTGGAAAATTGATTAGAAACTCACACTGTAGATACTCCATTTTTGACCATCCTTAGGACTTGGACGTCATTGCTTGCATACCTAATGATGAGTATGTATGCTTGTGAAGTACTCGAAGCCCTCAGTAGAATGCCACAGCTTTGAGCCTTTCAAACTTTGCACCACTGTTGCCTTGTTTTTGGACCAAAACCTTGGATTTTCAAGCTTGAAACCTTTGGTGGCCTACCGGCCATTGCTTCTGGTTGCCAGCCACCAATGTGTTTTGCAGATATTTTCTGCTAGCAGTGCCAGCTGTTTGCACAGATGCATGCATCTACTCCCACGTATATGGATGGATGTTTCTGAGGGAGGTTCATGTTTCTCTATATATAGAAGACCTCCCATCTTGCTTTGGGGTTAGAAAAAGTTTGGAGCAAAATTTTTCCTCTCTCTCTTGCAATTATTTCACTTTTGCCTATATACTCTCAACCAAACCTCTCCATTTTTTAGCTGAGGTATCTTTGAGCCTTTTTTGAGCTCTTGAGGGTGTGTTTGTCTTGATTTGTTGCCTAGAATTGGTCCTCCTCTTCAAGATGTATAAATCTTTGCTTCTCTACTTGTTTTATTTACTCTTTTTCTTACTATTTTTTCACTATTTTTGGGCTGTATAAACTCTATATTTTTGGGCTGAAACTTGGGTTTTAAGGCCAATAAAGGTTGAGGGGTGGTTCGCTCTTCCTTACCCCTTGCGGTAGACATCCTTGAACACCCCGGGAGGATGAGTCCCGTTCTGTTCATTTTGGGCTCACTACAGTTCGGACTCAAATTGTCACGGTTCTCAATCTGAACTAAAGAGTCCAAATCCGACAAATTGTTTTGAGAAAACAAATTTTTGAAAGAAGTGCCAAACATGGACTGCTTTGCCAAATACGGAGTTGCCACCTAAATATTTTATTTTGGGAAATTTAGGAAACCCTAACTCGTGCCTAAGGCCACGTGTCTGTCATCACCAAAGTTGCCTCGGCTCAGGAACTTGGGTACAATTGGGAAAGGTCAATTCGTGAGCACCCCCGCTCGCCCGATCAAAGATCGGCCTCTACTAACCATGATATCTAGTTTTGAAAACATTGTGCGTTCTTATTCCGGTTATTAGCCTAGATTTACTATGTGATACGCACAGCATACAAGTATAGACTGGGTCGCCTGAATTGGAACAAAACATTTCCGGTTTATTTTTTGGAAGATGGTTTGCTACTTGCAAGTAGGCTTAAAATGCAGATTTTGCCACCCTCGGGTGGGCTTAGAAAAGATGGTTTTGCCACTATCTAGTGGGCTTAAAACTCACAGTTGATGATTTGTTCTAATCCAAATAACCCAACCTTCACCCACAAGCATTCAGGCAGTTATATCACATAAGCATATAGCCTCATGGTGCCAGGATGCTAAAGCATAAAAACTTACCGAGTACTCCAAGCCAAAACAGAAGCTATGTTAGAAATCCATGCATGATCCTAACTATACAGAGATGCCTAATGCAACACATGCAAAATGCAACTAAGATAGGCCCGGCTATTCTACACATGGCATATGGAATGCTATAGCTAACAAGTATTCAACTTGGAATTGAAATACAATGCAGTGAGTTATGATGCGCCGAGCCCGGTGCATGCAAGACAGATGAATGAATGCAAACATGCTATCATACTGTATGCTAATTGAAACATGCCCTAATCTAACCATCATAAGCTGGTAAATAAAAGGGAGAAAGACGTGGGGTTAGAAGACATACATCACACGTACGCATACTTATTACAACATTGCCCTCGCTCGGAGGGTCCGAATAAATAATATACAATCCCAATAAATAGTACAGTCCGAATAAATACAAAACCCTAATTAATTAACAAATTTAACTAGGAAAGCAGTAAACTAGCACATGAATCTATGGACCGCCTCGGCTCTGTTCCGAATGATGAATGATGCATGCTTGAGTCACTTTGCATGGAAATCCATTGCGATGCCCCAATTAGTCTCTGTTTATAATTAAACCCGGGATATTGCACGAAGCCCCAAAAGACTGCCAATTTCTGATTTGCTGCAACAGGGAGCAAGAAAGGGGCATGGCAATGTATTTTCACATATGTATGCTTGACTACTCTTCAGGAAGTGTAATCCTCGATCCTCGTGCCACCATTCGCGCATCTCGATGTATGATGGCCGAGGAGTCGAATTGCACGACTTAATATGAAATGAATGCACATATAAACATAACAAGACCGAGACTCCATCATGGTTAATCCAGAGTGTCGGCGACTGGGAATTGAGACACGTTCCGTCACTCGGAGTACGAAACGTCCCTCGTTTCCCGTGCTTGGGCTAACTCCTATCCCAAGCACAATGCAATATGCATGACATGCATGAATGCAATCCTAACATGCAACCTAACAGACGCAATGCTATGAAATGGCATACACAATGCACGATGTAACAAGGCATACACAATGCTCTAACATATAACCTAACATACACAATGCTATAAAATGAAATGGCATACACAATGCACAATGGACTTACACCAACACGAGTGGACCTCAGGCACACTCACATTAGTGGCCATTAGATGAAAATGAGACTATCGAAATGCGTGCACACATGCACGCAAATCGAGGACCGAACCTAGGGCATAGTATGCAACTCTGACAAGGCATGGCAAGGCATGAAATATGGCATACAAGCATATAATTTCCAGCACTAAAACATGATGCTAAATGGCCCCGAAACATGGAAACATGGCACCCGATGCATGAGATGAGCCCCGAAACTCAAAACTAGACACATGTATTGACTTATAGCTATACAAAGCATGCATTATTTGACCATGAAGAACAAAGACAGAGCCAAGGTAGTCCCAAAACATGAACATTTCTAGTTCAAAGCATGGCCAAAAGATGCTAGCAAGATGGACTAAAATAGCATGCAATTTTGACTAGCAAACATGGTTTACATGGCATGCATATGAAGCATATGAAATCTCACCAAACCAGCCAAAATCAGTGAATAAAACATGCCAAAATATGCCCAAATAATCACTGAAATGCAGCCAATGCATGAAAAAATGAGGGGCTTCTTTGGAAGGGCATACAAGGGGTTATTAAGCACATGCATCAAGGACACTTAGAATGGAAAAATTAACTTTGGAAATCAAATATGATAGTCCTAAAACTCATCAAATTGGCCCTGAAATCAGTCAACAAAGCATGCAAGATAGGGGCTCTTTGGAAGGCCAAAAAAACCATCAAGCAAAACAAGGTGAGAGGGGGTCACCCCCCTCTGCTTTTGAGGCTCAAAATAGTGTGTTAGCCACTGAAAATCTATTGGATTTCAGTGGCTAAAAGGCCAAACAAAGCATGCAACAAGGGCTTAGTTGTAAGGCTCAAAATAAGAGGCAATCAAGCATACAAGGAAGCATATGACCTCAAACGAAGGAATGCCCTTAATCAAACATCAAGAGGGCCTCAACACAAGACTTTTTCCAGTTTAGGTTGAGGTCCAAAAAGGCTAACAAATAAGGCTAATGTATCATGCAAAAACAGCCCTAAAAGAGAGATTGAACAAACAGGGTAGAAAAAAACCTCAAACAGAAAATAACCCTTCAACAAAGTTGAAGAGGAGCTCAAAAAAAGATACTTTACAGTTTATGGAAAATCTCAAATATGTCTACAAGTGAGGCTAAATCATGATGCAAAAACAGCCCTAAAAGAGAGATAGAAGGCAAGAGGCAATAGATGGCCTCAAATAGCAAAGAGTCCTTCAACAAAGTTGAATAGGTGATCAAAATAAGGCACTTCATAGTTTGGCTCGAATCCCAAAAATGCTCAAAAACAAGGCTAATATATCATACAAAGTAAGCCCTAAAAGAGGGATAAAGCACAAAGGGGAAGTAAAAGACTTCAAATAGAAAAAAGCCCTCAATCAAACATAAAGATGAGCTCAAAATAAGGCTGTTTTCAGTTTATACTAAAGCCCAAAAATGTAAGCAAAAGGAGCTAAAATATCATGAAAAATAAAGCAAGAAAAGAGAAAATAGGGACTCACCCTTGTAGCACAGATTTCCAGCAACTTTTGATCCAATAAAAGGAGCTCCTAGCCTCTGAAAATTAGCCTCAAGATGTTGGAATGGAGTGTGGAGGTGATAGGCTATGAGTTGGTGTATAAATGGTGCAAGAACAATGTGGTTTTAAGCTTGGATGAGAGAGAGAGGGAGGGTTGTATGCAAAGGCTCCAACTGATTTTTTCTAACCCTTAGAAATGGAGGTGAGGTGCTGGTTATATAGAGGGAGAGAAGTGAAAGAAAAGGAGGGGAAAATGAATTCAAATTTCCCTCTCAAAAGGGCAGAGCCTCGGGCAGGGGTCTGGTGCAAAACAGCTAGCACAGCTGTAATGTACCAGGAGAGAGAAGAATGGCCAGCCAGGTTCAAGAGGTTCAAGTGGCTGGCCAGCCACCTCCCCTGGCCGGCCGGCCAGGGGTCAAAAGGGTCAAAATAATTGCTGGCCGGCCACCCCAAAAAGGTGGCCTCCCAGTTGAGTGCAACATAGCTGTATGGTCGAAACCCAGAAAATGTGAACTAGAAGAGAGAAAAACCAGCCTTTTAGAGGGGTTCAAAAGGGTCAAGAACAATTATTGGCCGGCCTACCCATATTGGTGGCCTCCCAGGTGTGTACAACACAATGGTGTGGTGGAAAGTCAGAAAAAGTGGCCCGGGAATGGGAAAAAATCAGCTTTCTAGTGAAGAAAACGAGCGATGAAAAGCGACGAAGGAATAAAGCTGGTTTTCAAAACAATTTCTGGCCTCCCACCTTCCTACAAACTTTCTAACAATGAAAATAAGGTCTCTGCCAAAAATGAACCCAAACCGATGCAAAACGAAGGTTCGGGGGCCAAAACGTGCAGTTTGGGGCCCCGAAAACTAACTATTAAGCACCAGAGGTGGCGTTCGACCATGAAGTTGGTCTCTCAGGCCATAGTGTCCCTCAAAAGGGAGGAAATAAGGTGCATGCCAAAAATTGGAGCAAACGGAGGTGGTTAAGCGGTCCCGAACCGAGGCATACGGCCGACGGCTCTGAAAACTATGAACCGGGCTCCAAATGGGAAAAATGGCTTACGACCACGAAACATAGCCTACGGTCACTGGGAGATGGTCTACGGGACCTCTCCCTACCTTCGGGAAGAGAAAATAAACAAAACGAGGCCTGGTTCGCAAACCGACGCAAGGCACAAAAGAGTCCGGAAGTTCGGAGGCAAGGCTCGCAGCCGAGACTCCGCAACCTCAGAATGAGCACAATATGCAACATCACCAAGCGCTCAATCGGTGACGTCTGAGTCTTAAGGTCAGTCAAAAATGGGGTGTCTACACTTGCTCTCAACGCCTTTACCCTTGTGTTTCCCGCATTTACCCAAGTGTTTAACCTTCTCTCCTTGTGTCTTGCTTACTAGCCTAGCATGATCCATGTTTTAGCTTATTGTCCTAGCTATTTTTGTCTTAATTCTAGCATGTTTTAGGACCTATTTAGCACCGTTTTAGGACCATTTTTATCTGTTCATTACATTTGAGCCTTATATTGCATGCTTATAGTGTAATTGTCCTCATAAATTTGGTGTTTTAGGCCTTTAACACCACCTTATTTGAGTTGATTGCATTTATTTAGTGCTTTTCTTAATTGTTATCACCTTTAATCACCTCTACAACCTCCTTCCTTTCTTGGCTTTTTCTTTTCTTTGAAAATGGTTTCAAATTATTTGTTTGTTTAAGCATGAGATTTAGGTGTCATGCTTAATGATTTAAGCCCTTTAAGGATTCATTACCAACGGTATGATGTCTCTTTCATGCCCAAAGCAACACTTGGTTTGAGCCCTCTTTCCATTAGAGGACTTAAACTCACTTTTAGACTTAATTGATTAAAGAATTGAGAGGTAACTAAAATAAAGTAATAAAATTGAGGCTAAAAAAAGGTGCAAGATAATAACTTAGTTAGGGTTCAATCGGACGTCAATTGAACCCTTGAGTCATGGGTCATTTCATACTTATTAGTGATGTAAATGGCTCAAGATTCATTGTCAACTACCTCCCTTGATCATTCATGATAGGGAGGTGGTTTTGAGAGTCTTGTTTTATTACATTCATTCAACTTGCACCCTTGATTCATAAGCCATCATGCAATGGAATTGCATCCATTGGTAGTTTGTGAATCAAACTTATTGCTCCTTTGAGCTGTTCAAATGATAAGGAGGGGTAAATTGTGCAAACAAACCCTTGAGAATACTCTGTCTCTGCTCTGTTTGCTCTTTGTTGCAGCAGAAAAGTCCAGTCATCAGTGGCCGACATGCCACCTTTTGTGGACGGCAGGCCATCTACTGGCCACTAATACAAAATCCAACAGTATACTTTTCAAGTAGCACAGAGTTGGTCTAGAGGTGGAAGTCAGTGCAAATGTTCTACTATGTAACAGAGGCATTCAGCAGTAGAAACAGTGGCTTTTTCGGGTGGAAAGTTCGTGTATGTATGAGCATTCCTCGTTTCCTGAGGAGGAGTAATTAGAGTAGTTAATTTAGTTACTTCATGTTGTAATTAATTAGTTAGCTAATTAGAATTTTGTAATTAACTAATTAGTTAGATTGTGATATTGTAATAACTAGCTAGAATAGTTACCTTCATTTGGGTTTGTAATAGCTAGTTAATTAGTTTAGCTAGTTAGTTCATTCGGACCCTCCAGTGTGAAGGCACAATGTTATAATAATGTGTATGTCTTCTAACCCCACGTCTTTCTCCCTTTTATTTAACTGCTTATAATGGTTAGCTTAAGGCATCATGTTTAATTTAGCATCTCTTATGCCTTGCATCCACTTATATTGCATGCACCGAGGCTCAGTTCATCACTCTAACTGCATTGTTAGTTTAATACTTCTTTGAATACGTGCTTAGATCGCATGCTATTTAATTTATTCATATGCTATGCTAGTAGCCAAGCCTATTTAGATTGCATATCGCGTGTGTTGCATTAGTCATATTGCCTAGTTAGGATCATGCATATTTCTAACTTTATCTTCTTCTTTTTTTGGCTTGGAGTACTAGGTGAGCCTTGACTCGCTTTAGCATAGTTGCATGAATGTAATTGTTGCCATGTCTAGCATGTTTACCATGAGGCTAAGTGCTTAAATGATAAATTGCTTGAATGCTTGTAGATGCATGCTAGTTGCTTGAATTGGAATAATCTGAGTAATATTCATATGCGATCATTTTTTCAAGTGGTACATATTCGAAATAATTTTCAAAACAAACATAAGATCAAGTGTTCCAATTTTTGCAATTAGTCTATACTTATGTGTGTGCGCATCACATAGTAAAGTTAGTCTAATAAATCGGAACAAGGGCATATAATGTAAATAAGATTTACATCATGATTAGTAAAGGCCGATCTTTGATGGGGCGAGCGAGGGTGCTCAATTCATGACCTTCTCCTTTTGTACCTAAGTTTCCGAGCCGAGACAATTTTGGTGATGATAGACTCGTGGCCTTTGGCATGAGTCATTGGTTTCCTAAATTTCTTAAAAATATTTAGGTAGCGACTCTGTATCTGGCAGATCAGTCCATTTTTGGCAATTTGATTCAAAATCAATTTTCCAAAAGATTTGCCGGATTGGGACTCTTTGGTGTTTATCTATTTCACATTGCACTTGTGAGATTAGATTTAGAACTGCGAGAGTCTGATACTGTAGGGCTATTTGTCTTCTGAAAGGGGGCACAAAAAGTCGAGCTACACACACCAAACACAACCTTAGTTTTCCCAGCAGTATTATAAATAAACCTTCTAAGAAAATTAACCTGACCAAGGAATTTTTACAAAATTCTTTCCTACCTGATAGAGGTTTAGCCTCAATGATGGCTTTGGTTTTGTTTTGATCAATCTGTATTCCCTTTTTGTGCACTATATACCCCAAGAAGTTTCTAACTGATGCACCAAAAGCACACTTGAGTGGATTGAGCTTTAGCTTGAATTTTTTCATTCTTACGAAGGCTGCTATCAAATAGACTAGATGCTCTTCCATGGATTGAGATTTCACAACAATATCATCAATACAGCATTCCAAATATCTTGCAATAAGATCATGGAAAATGGTATTCATTGCCCTCTGATATGTTGCTCCAGCATTCTTCAACCCAAATGACATCTTGACCCATTTGAAAGTTCCAATGTTTCTAGGACACCTGAAAGCTATCTTGTGAACATCCTCCTCTGCTATGCATAACTGGTTATAGCCAGAGTTACCATCCATCATAGACAAGATTCTATGTCCTGCTAAACTGTCCACCAACAAATCAACTACAAGCATGGGATACTCATCCTTTGGACTTGCCAAATTCAGATTTCGGAAGTCAATGCATACCCTTAATTTGCCATTCTTCTTGATCACAGGCACTATATTGGACAGCCACTCAACATATCTGGCTGTTCTAATAAAACCTATTTTGAGAAGCCTAGCAATCTCCTCCTTTACCTTCTGAACCACCTCAAGACTCATTCATCTAGGTTTCTGCTTATATGGCTTAAAGTTTGGCTTGACTGGAAGTCTATGCTCCACTAATGATCAGTCCAATCTAGGTAGATCATTGTATGACCAAGCAAAACAGTCCTTATATTGTTTCAGTACAGCCAATAACTGGTTATTGGCAATGGGATCCAACCAATTACTAATGTAGATAGGTTGTTGCACTGAAGCTTCTCCTAGATTAACTTCTTCCAAAGGGTCTTGCATCTGAGTACTTACTAATGCTTCTCCTTCAGCTTCTTCTGGTTTTGAAACAACATTTTCCTCTTGATCTGTCACAACCCATCCTGGTTCAATATCTTTATCTTCTCATTCATAGACAAAATCTATCCATAAAACTACTTCTTCCTGGACTTCTAGGACTTTAGTTTCAATGTCCAGTTTAAAATATTTATTCAGAGCCAGTGATTTGGCTTCTTGTTGCCTGCAAACAAGCTTGGTGGCTCTCTTTTCTTCTTGTTGGATTTTCTGCACTATTGCATCAAGGTCCAATGTGAAGAACTTGACTAAAGCCAATGGTCTAGCTTCTTGATCCTCTTGCCTATAACCAGGCATCGTTGGTATCCTTGATGATGTATTCATCATCAGCACTCTCTTGTATTCAATGTTTCAAGTATGCCACTTCCTCATCAACCGTTACTTCAGCTGTTGTATCAAGCTTCCTCAGCACACTAAGTGGAACCACTCCCTCAGTATATAGCTTTACTTCTGTGAAATCTACACATGCAACAAAGGGCTGTGGTTCTGCATTTATTTCCTCTGTCTCCCCATTATTTAGTGTTATCATCATTTTCTGGTGCAAAGAGGAAAGCACACATTTGTTGGTGTGGATCTAATCTCTCCCAAGTAAGGCATTGTACTTGGCATTATTGTCTATGACAAAGAAAAGAGTCATGCAGTCTCTTGTCCCCACACTCAAATTAATAGGCAAGATGCCTTGAGCCATCTGTTTGTCCCCAGCAAAACTAGCAATAGTTGTGCTTGTTGGGACTAACGTGGGGTTCCTCTTACCCAACTTCCTTACAGATGAGCGAGGAAGCAAATTTATTGCTGCTCCATTATCCACCAATACCCTGTTCATTTCTATCCCATCAAAACATGCCTTGATGTACATAGACTTAACATGCTAAGTCATAGATACTGTGGGATATTCGAAGGGATATGATAGGTTAACTATGCTCACATCTTCATTCTCTTCATCACTCTCCATAGGTTTGGCCACTTCAGACTCATCTTAGACTATGCTAGTCTGTGAATCTTCACTGGAAACTTCAATAGAATCATCTTCTTGGCCCTCCTAGTTCCCTTCTCCATCTTGAAACTCCTATGGCAACACATATACTATATTGATTGACATTGGAGAAAATGAACCAAACTTTATCACAGGCTACACTTGTTCTCCCTCTGTGTTGGTCTGAACTGATGTTGTCAAAGCATCTTCCATGCTGCATTTTGGAACCTCTAAGTTAGCAGGCTCTTTAATAGCAGTGTGTTGTTGGCTTGCCATGATTACAGACTCTGTTTGCTCAGCCATGAAGGCTTCGGGCATGTCTTCTTCGGCCAATATCTTTTCCTGGCCTAGCTTTGTTCTTTTGTCTGTCTCACTGTCATCATCACTTTCTAATAAGGCCTTTTTGAGGCTTGCCAAACTTGAATTTTCTTTGGCTTTTAGTTTAACATGAACCTCAGCTAATTTTTCCCTGCTGGTCTGACCTCTGTTGATCTTAGGATTAAGCTTCGAACTTTCCCTCTCTCCCATTTGACCTCCTAGTTGCACCAAAACGGTGCCTTCACCAACTTCTATTAGATCATTCTGGTATCGAGTGAACCTCCATTGGATCTTTTTTCTCTGGGATATAGAGATCACAGGAACCATATCTGGTTCTTTTGTCTTTGGGTTTTTGAGCAGTACCCAGTTATTTGGAGCCACTAAAGGAGGCTTGATCATTTTATCCTTGCTCACGAAGGCTTTTTCCTGGGTTGGTATCATTTTTGGTTTATTTTGCATAACAAACCAATCAGGTACTCCTGGTACCCATGAACCCACTATGCTAGTAGTTGTGTCTACTGTTCTTATCTTCGAAGGCCCATCCATGGCCTTGTTTTCCTGTTTTGAGCCTAAATTAGGCTTATTCACAGGCTTGTTAATCAACTTGTAGTAGTTTGGTGGCCTTGTTTCATACAAAGGCCTCTTATCCCTTGACTAATTTCTAGTTTTTGGTGGCACAGCCAAAGATGGTTGCTGCCTAGAACCATTCGAGTAGGCCTTCTTATAGGCATTAGCTATCCTACAATCCCACTGCACATCTTTGTAGTACTACTTCCCATAATTAGAAGCCCCTTCAGTTATTTGTAACTTAGTCTGCACCGTGGACACATTCGCTGCATAACTGCTGCTTCGAGTGAGTCATCATAAAAGGTTTTTAGTTCCTTCGCTAGAGCCATCTTCCTAGCCTACGAAGCTCTTTCCACCTACTAGCGAACCCTGAATAGTTTTCTTGAAGGCTGTTTGACTAGCAACATGCATCTGCACATTGGCTTCATCCATCTCCTTCAAGGAACGGCTTTTCTCCATGGTTTGGGCACGGAAGTCTGGCACACTGTAGCTGGTTTCTCATGCTCCTCGGAGGGGTTTAGTCTCCTCGGATACGATAGCCTTACAGTTCAGACTCTTTTGGTTTTGAATCTGGTTTCACAAGTGCAATGTGAAACGGATAAAACACGAATGAGTTCAAATCCGGTACATCTTTAGAAAATCCATTTATCATCGGAGATACCGAAAATGGATTGCATTGCTAGATTTCAGAGTCACCACCTAAATATTTTTGGAAAATTTATGAAACCCGTCACTTGTGCCAAAGGCCATTTGTCCGTCATAACCAAAGTGTCTCGGCTCGGAAACTTAGGTATAAGAGGGAAGGTCATGAATTGAGCACCCCACTCACCCGATCCAAGATCAGCCTTTACTAATCATAATGTGATTTTTATGTACATCATATGCTCTTGTTCTGATTATTATGCTATCATTACTATGTGAGGTACACAAGTATAGACTAATCCATCCACTTTGGAACGTTTTGATTTCATGTTTATTTTGAAAAGTGTTGTGAATATGAGCTACTTGAAAAAGTGAGCTCATATGTACATGTATCAAATCATCCCAATTTAAGCAAAAAAGCCTACATCCACTGGCATTCAAGAGTTATATTAACTAAGCACTTAGCCTAATGGTAAACATGCTTGATATGGCAACACTAACACACATGCAAAATGCTAAAGCAAAAATGCTCACCTAGTACGTAACCGAGGCAAGCAAAAATAGAAGCAAATAGTTTTAAAAAAATGCATGCTCTAATATGCAAGTAACTAAATCAACACATAGAAAATGCAACTAATAAGTTCGGTTTATTAATATGACATATGGCTCAACTCACGTATTCATTTAATTAAGAAATAACAACAAAGTTTAGAATGATGAACCAAACCTAATGCATGCAAAAAATGGATACAAGTCATGGTAATGACATGAAAATGTGAAACATGATGCCACTATTACAAGCAAGTAAATAAAAGAGAGAAAGAAATGAAGGTTGGAAGACATACACCATATTACAATTTTTCCCTCATGTAAGAGGGTTTGAATAAATGTCCTAATTAACTAATTATTACAACACTAAATAAATGAACTATTGCTAATTTAACTAGCAATTTACAATTTTTGAATGAAGCTACTAATTAAGTACAACATATTCCTATTAAAGCATTAATTTAACGGACCACGGGAAGTGAAGAGTCGCACATGCATGAACGATAATATCCGCCTGAAAACTCCTCTGTTTTGCTACCAAAAACTGTTCTGTTTGCAATCAGAAAATTAATCTATTTTTTACCCTAGTTTCTACTTTGTTCTATCATGAAAATGACACTGCTTGCATAAAATGGAGTGGCCGACCGGCCTTGGAAAGTCGTCGGCCGGATGGAAGGGTGGCTGGCCGACCGACCACTGTTTTTGGGTTCTGCCCTGTTGCAACAAAATGGAAATAGAGCAAAAATAGAGTATTTTCGGGGGATGTTTGTCCTCTCTGCCTCTCCCTATCATGAAACTAATCAAGGAAGGAGTAGAATCGATTCACAAACCATCAATTGTCGCAAAGCTGTTGCGTGATGATCTATGAATCAATAAGACAAAAAGGTCAATAACTGAAAATAAAAGACTAACAACACCTATTTCTTATCATGGAGTTACCTCAAAGAAAAGGGTGGACATTGCTTCTTGAACCATTGAACGTCACTAGAGTAAGCAATGAGTCAAGATGCAACAGGTTCAATTAACGTCTGATTGAACCCGACTTGATTTTATTATCTTTTCTTACCTCTTTTACCAATTTTATTAGCCTATTTTAACATTACCTTTCCATTACTTAATTCATTTTGTCCAAAAGTGAGAGTTACATTCATTAATGGAGAGAAGTGTCAAACAAGAAGTTGTCCTTAGCATAAGAGATATGTAATGCTCTGGTAATGAACCTCTGAAGAGATTAAACGATTAAATATGGAAGGTCTTTTTATCATGCCTTAAACAACAATCAATTGTTTGAAACAACTCTTAAACAAAGAAAAGCAAGAAAAGAGGAAGGTTGCAGAGATGATTATTACAAGTGTGAGTATATGTATGAAAACTATGAAATAAAAGCTATCAACTCAAATAGATTGGTGTTTAAGGCCTAAACCACCAAATCTGTGAGGACTTACAATAATACATGCATGATATTCAAAGCAAAAACTAAATAAACACATCAAATAGCCCCAAAACAAGAAAAACAGTGCTGAAAATAGTGTGAAAAGCTAGAAAAAAAGTACGCAAAAATTAAAGAGAACAAGGCTAGTAAGCAAGCTTTAAAAAAAGGTGGTTAACCCCTCCACTTTTTGGACCTTAAAACCACATGTTTTGGCCTCTGAAAACTCTAAAAATCAGTAGCTAAAGTTAGGAAACAAGTGAGAAACACAAGGACAAAAGCTATGTAATGAGGTGTAAGAAAGGGTGGTTAACCCCTCCACCTTGAGTAGCTTTTAAATTACAAGTTTCAACCCACAAAAACCGTCCAAAATAAAGTATAAAAACCAAGAAAAAGAGGAGTGAAGAGTAGGCAAAAGATGGCAAGAGTTATACCTTTGAAGAGAAGACACTTTTTTGTTCACAAACCACAAGATATTTACTCTCAAGGGCTGAAATTTTGGCTCAAGAATCTCAGTAAGAACCCTCAAAATATTGGTTTAGGAAGTGTATGTATAGTGTATGTATATTGCAAGATAGAGAGGGAGAGTGTTTGGCAAGTTTTTAAGTCTTGGCAAATTTTTCTGACCTAAAATCAAGAGGGATGGTCATCTATATACAGAAAAAAACAAGTGCCTCTGTCAAAAATATCTGTATTGAGCTAGCTGGTGCAGTGCATGCACATGGGGGGACAGCAGGCAGCAAAAGATTGAAATTTTGAGACTTGAAATAGTGTATCCAGAATCACATTTCAAAATTTGCTGTAACCGAGACAAACCCGAATTCTTCAATTTTCCACTCTAGGATGAATATAGGACCAATGATAAACAGGTTGGGCAAGAGCATAGCAAAAACCAACTTTGGACCAGAAGAGGAGTCGAAGACTATACGACCTTCATTAGGACTCATCTGATGCCACCACTGATCGGACCCTACGCAGGAGAGGCTACGGGTGCACCCGTTGTTAGAGGTGCTACTTACTGTTCTTGAGCACAGGTATTGGAGGCATCCATTGTTGCTTTCGGTCGATGGTCTCCCAACTGTGATTCCATGTTGGCAGCCAAGTGAGATGGCCTATTAGATTCCGATTGATCCGCTGGAGGGGGAGCATCGGTACGTCAGAGACCTTAACATGCAGTAGGTATGCACTTTGCCTTACAGTTAGTATTTCACATTCCCTTTTTTGTATACTGATGTTCAAACTCATTTGCAGGTGTCATTGGAGTACATGGATGGCCTCCTTGGATTGGTCATCTCTCTAGTCCAGATAGTGCAGAAAAGGGAGACACTGCTTACCCTCCATGATTACCAGGTATTCTACCTTTTTCTCATGGATTTGACTTGCACTGATTCACACCCATACTGATTCTACATTATACTGTTCTGATACTCTGTACTACTCTGTACTAATTCTGCACTATTTTGTCCTGATTTCCTATTTATTTTTTTTCAGCCTCCACATACGCCTGTGGCACTAGTGGCACCTCCTCTAACGGTGGAGAGGAGAGATAAACAGGCCCCAGCACGCGGTAGGAATGAGAGTCAAGGTCGGGGCAGAGGTAGGGGTGCTCGGAGTTGGAGCAGAGAGTCTCAGGCAATGTAGACTTCCTCCTCCTCGAAGTCAATTTTGAGTGGGAATCCTTACTTTCTTTTATTTTGAGAGTTTAGGACTTGTATAGCTTCAAATAGGACCGTTACTATTTTCTTTTGTAAAAACTATTGTTAGGGTAAAACCTTGCAGTTTTATAAAAGAAGGATTTTGTTTCGTATAGCATCTCTGGATTGGCACCACACTCGCATGAAATGTAATTGAATTTTGAACTGAAAAGGCTTGTATTGGAATGGTGTTCATAACCGGATATTGAGCCCACAACTAACCAAAATGCAAAATACAACTCGAAAAAGGAAAAATAAATCTAAAACATATCTAATTACACTTGCTAGAAACAAAAAACTGAAAAAAGACTCAAAACAAAGAGCGACCCAATATAACACTACTGCCTACTGCCTACTGCCTAGCCAACATAAGTGGTTGGCCAGCCAAGATAATAGACGGCTGGCCAGAGATGGTGGCTGGTTGGCCAAGGCAGGTGGCTGGACAACTGGCAACAGTTGTTAGCCACTCACACAACCTTATCCTCTATAAAGGTCTTCTTTCATTGTTTCTTTGACAGAACTTCATCCTTTTTGCTTTTTTTTTTTTTTTGAAAATAGAGATATTTCTTGCCGAGAGGCTCAAGGATTGAACGGCCACCTTGGACGGTACGAAAAAGGTAAATTTTTGCAGTTTCAGCATAAACGTACTTTTTTCGTACTGCGCTTTGTTTTCTGTTCCTTCATGCTGCTGTTCGATGCTGGAACCCGGTTGTGTATGTATTTTGTTTCAAAGCATAAGAAATGTGTCCGACTCTTGAAGAGTTTCAAGCTTTAATGAAAACCCGCGCGTGATGAGGAGATTATGCCCTAGCCCTATTTTGGCCATGCACGGGCTCTAGAACAGATGTGTGGGCTTATTTTACACAAGGCTCGGTTCTTGGCTTATGACGGGAATTTGGACATATCTGGCTTGATTCATCGATTTTTCGATATTGGAGACAAAGGTAACCTTCTGTGGCAAGGTTATCGTCAACATGCCCTCTGTTTATGTTCACTTGCACACTTCCTACTTGCCCCTAGTTATGGTAGAGCTAGCATTAGGTTTATTGAAGTGGCCCAATGCCTCAAGAAGGGTAAGAATTGTATAGGCTTAGCACTGGCTGAGACCCTGATAGGTTTGGATGCTTTCCATAGATGGGAGACTACCTGGTTTGCGGGGAGTCCACTGCTTCTCTAGGTATTATTTCCTACCTTTTCTTATTTACAGTTTCTCACATCACTCGGCACTCACTCTCTATTTCTCTCAAAACCCTTTCCTTACTTTTCTCTCAACGCATATTTCTTTATTCTTTAATCTCTCTTCTTTTGTTTTTATCCTTTCCCAGGTGTAGTTGATGGATAAGCTAAAAGTGGTGGAACCTTGTCCCGAATATTTGGCCAGATCCTACTTCTTTCATCCACAGCTAGTGGATTTTCCTTCAATGGGATTGTGGTGTGACTGGATGTGTAGTAGATCTGTGGCTAACATTGCTTGGCGTTGCCCCTAGCTTAACTGAGATAAGCTACAACATGTCCCAACAGCCAGGTATACAATTGATCGACCTCATACACTGTGTGTTCTATTTTCCTTTTTGATTCAGACGCCAGTTTGGAAGTGATCAGACCCATCTAGATGAGGGGGTGGAATACTCTATTCCATTTCCTATTCGTGCTTCACACTTGACTTGATACCTTGTTGCCTGGAGGATGAGAGAGCTTCCGACCCCTGCCCCTAGCTTTAGTTACGCCCTTTCTGGTGAGTGCTTAGCTTAGCTTGAGGACGAGACATAGGCTGGGCCATCTTGGCTGTAGAGACTTCTGCAAGTGCGAGTAGGAGGTAGAGGACTAGCACCTGACTTATCTGTGCCCCTAGTTTATTGCTTTGACTTTTCTTTTCAAGTTTCTATGATGTAAAAACAACTTTGATTTAATCAGAGAGTTGGAGAATGTACTTGTGTTGAAATCATGGAATTAAAGTTATGAGTACTGAAAATTTTCCATTTTTGTCTAAATAATGGTCTATGTTGTAAAAGGTAAAATTTTAAAAAAATCAAACTTCATTAAAACTCTTCAAAACAATTTTTAGAAACGACCATTGCTTAACACACACAGAATCAGTCCTTAAGATGTACAACCCCGAATAAAAAAAGATCGTAACTGCCCACGACTGCATTTCACCATCACCACTCTATCTTGCAACTGACCTTTCTGCCAAATGGAGGTAACACAACTAAATTGACAGATGATGGAAAAAGATGGACCGATCAAACAAATGGACATGACAGTTGAGTTGGAGATGGTTATGGTCGAATTTTGGGATGATGTTGCCTACCTATCCCAAAGATGGAAATCAGGCCTTACGTAGTTCGGTGCTGGTTCACTCGAGTATTAACTCTCTCCTTTTGCGCTTTAACTTTTGTGAAAGCCGCCCTTTCAGGTTTTCGACCTTGCGAGCGTGGTTTTTCTTTGTTTTTAATTTTTCATGCTCTATCTTTTGCCTAGGTCACCCTTTCAGGTTTTCCGCCTAGCGAGCCTCTCAATGATAGTATTTCTTCAACTTGTCCATTTTGATCGGTTGTGAGAACTCTAAGTTATCTAAATTCATAAGGATAGTCGCTCCTCTTGACCAAATTGATTTGACGATGTAAGGATCAGTCCAATTAGGTCATAACTTGCCCCTAGGGTCATGGATAGGAGCTCGGTTGTCTTTGAGCACTATATCTCCTTCCTTGTGATTCTTGGATTTGACCTTCTTGTTAAAGGCCCTAGCGATTCTACGCTGATACCCTTGGATATGATATAACGCCCTTAACCTTCTTTCGTCAAACAACATCAATTCTTCAAATCTGCTCTCCTACTAATCTACCTCTGTTATCTGACACTCGGCCATGATTCTCAGTGAAGATACTTCAATCTTAATCGGCAAAACAACTTCCATCCCATACACTAGAGACTAGGGGGTCGCCCCTGTGGATGTTCGAATTGACGTTCTATAACCCCAGAGTGCAAAAGGCAGTTTATCCCAATCCTTGTAAGTCTCAACCATCTTTCACAGGATGTTCTTGACATTCTTATTGGCGGCTTCAACGGCTCCATTGGTTTGTGGTCTGTATGTTGATGACTTATGAAAAGTTACATTGTATTTCTCCAGCAAATCCACTACCTTCTTTTTGAAGTGCGAGCCATTCTCTGAGATGATCTCGTTTGGCACCCCATACTTGTAGATGATGTTGTTCTTGATAAACTTGGCCATGTGACGCCTTCAACATAGAATAAGACTAAGTTTCTACCCACTTGGTAAAATAATCAATCGCCACAAAAATGAATTCATGTCCATTTGAGCCCTTTGGCAAGACTGCCCCGATGACGTTAATTCCCCAAACTAAGAAAGGCCACAGCGAAGTCATGTTGTAGAGCTTTGACGGCGGGATGTTCATGTGACTGACATGGATTTGACATTTGTGGTATCGCCACACAAAGCTAATACAATCCTCCTCCATGGTGGACTAATAATAGCCTTGCCTGAGGATTTTTCTAGCCAGCATCACACCATTCATATGTGCTCCACGCTCTTCTCCATGGATGGCCTCCATGAGACGTCTAGACTCTTCTTCTTCGATGTAGAGCTTGTGCATTCGCAGATAGCCTCTCTTGTACAACTTATCTCTATAGATGATGAATTGGACGGCCAGACGCCGTATTCCCCATTTATCCTTAGCATTTGCCTCTGGTAGATACGTATCCTTCCCCAGAAAATTCTAAATGTTATAATACCAGGGGTTCTTGTCTTGAACTTTGTCTATTGCGACGATGGTCCTGTAAGCAAGCGTATACTTCTGTTCAATGATGATCGAACGCATCTTGACTCCAAGCGGTATGTCTACCATGGAAGATAGCGTTGCCAGCGTATCAGCAAACTGGTTGTTCTCTCTTAGCAGGTGTGTGAATGTCAGTTTTTTAAACCTTGGAATCAGAATATCCAGGGCCTGATGATAAATCTTCATGTTCTCTTCCTTGACCTTTCAATCCCCGTTGGCTTGAGAAACAACCAGGTTCGAGTCTCTGATGACGTCCAACCTTATTGTCCCTAGTTCTAGAGTGGCTTCCAATCTAGTGATACACGCCTTGTATTCTACTTAATTGTTAGACACTCTGAAATAGAGTTTAAAGGCTAGGGGTACATGGGAATCATCGGATGCTATAAGCAACATGCCTATCCCATAACCGTATTCATTAGTGGCTCTATCAAAGTACATTATCAATATTTCCTCTTCTATTTGCAAAATCTCCTCATCTGGGAGTAGGTATTTTACTGCCTCATCTCCTTTCACTTGGTGGTCTGCCAGAAATTCCATTATGGCTCTCCCTTTGACTGATTTGTGTGTGACATACTTAAGGTCAAACTCGGAGAGAAGAAGCAACCAATGAGCTAGCCTATCCATAAGTGCTGGTTTCTCAAAGAGATATTTGATGGGATCTAATCTTGAAACCAGGATTACTGAGTGAGCTAACAGATAGTGCCTTAGCTTCCTAGTAGCCCATACCAAAGCTAAGCAAGCTTTGTCCAAAGGAGTGTAACAGGTATCATAATCTAGCATCTTCTTGTTCAAATAGTAGATGGCTTTCTCCACCTTAGCTTCTGATTCTTGGGCTAACATGCACCCCATGGTCGAATTTGTTACCGATAAATACAAGATCAGTGGCTTCTCCGGTTCTGGTGGTGACAATACAAGTAGGTTCTGCAGGTACTGCTTGACCTCTTCGAAGGCAAACTGACATTGACCATCCCATTAGAACTTCTTACTTTTTTTCAAGAGACCAAACAATAGTTCACAAGTCAAGGTTAATTTTGAGATAAACCATTTTATGAATTGCACTTTGCCCAGAAAGTTGCGCACCTCATTTTCAGTCCTTGGTGGTGGCATTTCTAGGATGGCCTTGATCTTAGATGGATCTACTTCAATTCCCCTCTGCATAATCAGAAATTTGAGCATTTTCTCTGCAGTCACCCCAAAGGTGCATTTCTATGGGTTCAACCTCAGTCTATACTTCGTGGTCTGTTTAAAGAATTTTTCCGGTGCAGTGTAGTGGCCTTCTTGCTCCTTAGACTTTACAATGTCGTCCACATATACCTCAAATTCTTTATAGATCATGTGGTGCAAGATTGTGGTCTCAGCCCTCTGATATATAGCCCCAGTGTTTTTCAACCCAAAAGGCATGACTCTGTAGTAGTAGATACCCCACGGCGTGGTGAATACGGTCTTCTCTCTATCCTCTAGTGCCATCAAAATCTTGTTATACCCAGAAAACCCATCCATGAACGATATCAAGGCATGACCTGCGGTGAAGTTTACCAATTCGTCAATGTGCAGCAATAGAAAGTCATCCTTCATATTAGCTTTGTTCAGATCCTAGAAGCCGACATAGACCCTGATTATGTTGCCCTTCTTTGGAACTGGGATGATATTAGCTAACCAAGTTGGGTACTCAGACACCATCAAGAAACCCATATCAATTTGTTTGGTGACTTCTTCTTTAATTTTCAACGTCCAGTCTCAACGGACTCTGCGGAGTTTCTGTTTGATTGGTCGGGCCTTGGGGTCAAAAAAGATCCGATGTTGTACAATCTCAAGATCGATTCCAAGCATGCCTTCGTAAGACCACACGAAAACATCTTTGAAATCTTTTAATAAAGCGATTAAATGCTCGCGTTCCTCCGAAGACAACGTGAACCCGATCTGGTTTAAGCAGGGATCCTCCTCAGTACCCACATTAATTGCAATGATTTCATCTGTGCAGGGCTTAACATGCCCTCTCCTTATCTTGGTCAACCAAAATTTTCAAAGCCCGAGAAATTTCTTCCTCTTCGTTTAAGTCAAAATTTTGAAAATCAATGCTAGTGCAACAAACTAAAGGCATAGAGTAGTAAGTGAAATCTATTGCATTCCCATTGATAAAGTCAAAATCCTCTATTACAATCGACTCGAAAGAAAAACTAAAAGAAGACCTAGACAGGATCTTGGCATCTAGGTTACCACCCCCGAAAGTACCAGACTCAGACTCCTCAAAAGGACTTGAATCTGATCCCAACACAACAGACTCGGTGGAATCATATTTGAACTGATTATTCAGTTCAGAACTGCCAAAGGTGCCCTTCTCAAATTGCCAAACTAGGCGTGAAGCCTCGGCTTCGTCCACGATAAGACCGGAGTAATCTGCCGCTAGTTTATCCCTGATCATAGAGATAATAACACTATCCCCAAGTTAACAGGCTCAGCTCTAGCATTGGAATCCATTAGTAGGTCAGCCAGTGCCAACCATAAAAGCTCCACTTCATTGCTATTCGGGTTGGCATGTCTGCTTTGCTCTTTACCGACACTCAAGTCAATCTGCTCCTCTTCTTCTTCATTGTCCGACAACTGGTGATCAAAGAAAATCTCAAATCCCGGGTACCTCATCTTGGTTTCCTGTTCAATCCATGGCTCTGGAAATCCACAGAAAGGGAAATCATCCCCTTCGTGGACAAAGCTTCCATTCAAGGTTCCTCGTATTGGCTTGTGGACCAGTTCATATTGCCTCCCGACCCTTTTTTGTTTTAACTCTCTTCCTTAATTCATCATTCTTTCTCTTCTAGTCTTCTGCGGTTGGCTTGTACCCTTGCCCAATAACATGGGGGTTATGACTCACTTCTCTAGTAACAATATTTCCTTGTCTGTCACTCCTGCCCATTCCTGATTTGGGAATGTGTCCTTGCTTATTCGTCATATAGATGGACTGGGCGCTCACATAGTTCCCATCATCTTCTTCCATGATAGATTGTACCAGTCGGGCCTTTGCCAAGGAGAAGCCAGAGAGGAACACATCCTCTTCTCATGCATTATTTCTAACAAAGGCATGGTGGTTTCTGAGGGAGGGTGGATTAAAGAATTGCCATAAATAGTAGTAATCCTACCCTTGAATGGAAATTTCACCAGTTGATGAATCGTTGATAAAACTACCTTCATCTGGTGCAACCAAGGCCTCCCCAAGAGTAGATTGAAGGTTGCGTCCATAACATGGAATTCAACCTCATGCTCAGACATGCCAATTAGTATTTGGCTCTTGAAGGTCCCCATGACATCTCGGCTGGTATTGTCATAAGCTCGAACAACTTGAGTAATAGGCGTGAAGTCAGCTGGCTTCATGCCTATGGCATAAGTTGTCCTTGCCGGACATACATTAATTACCGAGCCGGTGTCCATTAGCACCACCGAGATCCACTTCTACAAAGTCACATACAGGGGTCTATTGTGGTTAGCGCCCTTAGGCAGCAACTCTTTGTCCGTAAAAGACAACACTAGAGTAACATCCCTAGACGTGACCAAAGACACGAGTTGGTCAGTGGTGGTGTTGATAGGCAACTTAGTCCTATTCAATGCCTCTAACAGCACTTATCTATGCTCTTGGGAAGCCATCAGCAGCCCCCAAATTGATATATCTGCCTGGATCTTTTTAAGTTACTTTAAAACCAAGTCTTCTTCTATGTCTTTTTCTTTTGATTTCTCAGCCTCTTTCCCAAAGGGTTCTACTTGATCTAGGGATGGGGGTTTGAAATAGTAACCGCTTCTGGTCATGTGGTTAATCTCATCTGCGTACCATGTATTGTTAAGGGTACCACCTTTCCACCCTTCATCAGTATATGCATGGCTCAAATCGCTGTCCTCCTACCATTCCCCTACAGTTATTGTTGGGTCACTATCGGGCTCTACCCGAATCATATTTACATCGCGCCCTTCGTCGGCACACCACTCCTCTTCTACAGCTGATTCAGGCTCTACATCTCGGTACTACCTGAGCTTTCTCAGTATTCTTTTCTTGTCACCAAATTCCCATTTGGGCCATTCTATGGCTTGGCCATCGTCCACCCTAGATTCAACGTCTTCCTTTCTCTTCCCTTTCTTCTTCTGCTAGGCTATTTTTCTCCGTATTTCCTCTATTGTTTCTCATTGGAACTGCTTCAACGCTCGCTCCTTCTCAGTTATAGGCATGGCCTCAGCCTTGTTGTTCTCATCAATTTTCTCTCCTCTTGGATCCTTCTTTCTCTGCTCCACTGTATCGGATTCCTCTTCGCTACTCAACCACCCGTTGTTGGATTCAAGCGGGCTTAGATCCCCCCACCTGATCTGAACACTGCCTACGTCCTCTTCTTTGAAGAAGTAAAGGTTCTCCAAGTCTTCCTCTAGTTCTGCTAGGTCATCAAGACCTTGTTCAGGCCAATTATTCATATTTTGCCCTGACTCATTTTCTCTAATGGCGTTGATGCTAAGGGAGTTTGGCAGTATGATTACGGGTTTTGGCTGGTCAGTAGCGACAATGTCAAATGACCCTTCCTCTGGTGAATTCCTTTTCTCTTCCCCTTTCGCCACCACAGGCCCTGATTGAGTTTTGGGTGTTATATCCATCATACACATATCTATGCTTTCCGGAATAACCACCTTAGGCTTAGGTAGATTGGATAGGGTAATATATACGCTGAGGTTAAAGTTGGGCGGTAGTATATGGATAAGGTTGATATTTCTGGGTAAGGGGACTTGGTTATGAGTGAGGAGCGGGTTAGTGGTCACAATTGGTTTGGAGGGTGGGGCTATGATTTTATTATCGATGAGATCCTAGATCTCATGACATAGGCGATAACAGGGATCGGTAGGGTGATCGTGTTGTTGGTGGAAAATGCAGTATTAGATGGGATTGTGTCTAGATGGTAGTGGGTCAGGGAGAGGTCAAGGGTCGAGGGGCTTGAGATGCCCCTTTTTCATTAGTAGTTTAAGAGCACGAGCTAGGCTCATATAAAGGGAAGTAAAGGTCCTATATTGGTTTTGGTTTAGACTGATGGATTGTGAGGTTGTAACGGCGAAGAGATCGGCCATTTTCACTGTTGTGGCAACAGTGCTGATCTCGGTAGGCCGAGGAATAGTGCTATTGCTAGCATTGGTACTCTTGGTAAATGACTTTTTTGCTAGTTCGCTAGTTCTCTAAATGATGCCTTTCTTAAACACACTTTCAATTTGGACCCCCAACTCGTGCAAAGAAGCAAATGTAGACAATGGCGCTATTATCATTCATTGTAAGATATCTGGTTCGAGATTCTGAACTACCAACCAGACTTGTTCCTTTTCCAAGGGTCTGTTAGTCATTCTGGCTGCCTTTGCCCTCCATTTTGCAACAAAGTTGATGAAGGGTTCCTTGGGATTTTGAGTAGTCATTTCCAGCTCGCTGATTGTTACTTCTATCTGAGTATTATATAAGTATTAGTTAACAAACGCCTCAGACAACTCTTCCCAATTTCGTTTAGTCGAATCCTCCAATTTGGCATACCAGATAGCTGCCACGTTCGATAGAGTTCTTCTGAACAATGACAATTTCTGAGCCCAAGTTAGGCCCATTGGTCTCAGAACATCCGAGAAAAGATGAACATATACAATAGGGTCCCCACTACCATCAAATCTATCAATGTGAGACATCTTGAACTTTTTTGGTAATCTGACCGAGGCCTCAGTATTACCGTCTTCAATATCCAGGATGGAATTGAACCCTTGGGATTTTTTGAGCTCCTTCTCTAGTCTGGCAATTTTGATCATAGCCGAATCAATGTCGTTGATATCGAAGGCAAAGAGTCCCCCATGGGGTTGTGCTAGAGGCTTAAAAGCTGGAGCCAGTACAAACATCTCTTAAGGATTCGGGGCCTGAGGGTTTTCAACTGGTAGAGGTGGATTTGGATTTGGCTGGGCAGTTGGGACTGGATGTACAGTAGATGTTGATGCCCTAGATGGGAGTCGCATTTCAGCGATAGTTTTTCCTGTGCAACTATCCTTTGATTCAAGGTATCCAAGGTTCTTTGAAAAATTTCCATCATAGCAACAACCTCTTCTAGACTACTATGTACCAGTGCAGGTCTAGGAGAATTAGCTATCGGCAAGCTGAGTAGGTGAGAACGAACATATGATTGCTAAGTGATCTGTGCTGGCGGTGATAACTGCTTATTTATTCTCCTCTGAACAAATGGTGGGAGAGAGACTAACGCTGGCTAACTGTCAACAAGATCCTGAATTTTGCAAAGTCTACCAGAGTCCACAAAACTTGGGGTTATTGGGTCTGTTTGAAGCTATGATCGTAAACTACATGGCAAAAAGAAATAAAGAAAAGAAAAACAATAACCAAAAATCGGACAACACTTCGGCCCAATTTGCAACAAATATAATGACAGCTGAAGAACCGTATTTCCCAATGAATTCTACCCACAAACTGATATCAACTTGTACAAATTGATATGGTGCATTCCTGTACAGTTTCACTGTAAAGCACATACCAAGTAAAGAGAGCCAAAACACCTCTATAATGGGGGTAGGGTTACCCTGTCCTAGATTTTTGACATGATCTAGAGTTTTACGACTTCAAGCAAGTAGTTTCGCAACATCATGTATACGAGGTGAGCATCCTGTCCTAAGTTGGAGCAGTCAATATGGCTTTACGATATGCAGCTGGGCCAAATGGTCAAAAGAGGTACCTCGGCAAGATTACCTAATATACCTCTCACACCTATCACCGAGAAGTGAAAGGATGACCAAACAATATAGTGATAATCCATATCCAAGGGTTGTGTTTCCAACATGGCAGAGTCCACGACCGGCTAGCCTTTTGGCAAGCATTTTAGGCAAGCCTCCGGCAAGTCGTTCAGGAATAACAGATGGAAAACACAATGACTTAGAGTAACAATGCAAATGCAATGCAAAGAACATATATATGTAGATAAATTTTACATCATGAAGTTCAACTCAAGCTCTCTAAGTCCCCAGCAGAGTCGCTGGAAACTGTAGCTGGTTTCTCGTGCTCCTCGGAGGGGTTTGGTCTCAACGAACATGATAGCCCTACAAAT
The DNA here is from genome assembly GCA_025200525.1 of Camellia lanceoleosa. Classification (NCBI taxonomy): domain Eukaryota; kingdom Viridiplantae; phylum Streptophyta; class Magnoliopsida; order Ericales; family Theaceae; genus Camellia; species Camellia lanceoleosa. Next base: position 10,509,994 of record CM045769.1, read on the forward strand.
CGACTCTTGTGGTTTTGAATTTGGTTTCACAAGTGCAATGTGAAATAGATAAAACATGAATGAGTCGAAATCCGACAAATCTTTAGAAAATCCATTTATCATTGGAGATGCCAAAAATGGAATGCATTGCCAAATTTCAGAGTTGTCGCCTAAATATTTTTTGAAAATTTAGGAAACCCGTGACTCATGCCAAAGGCCACTTGTCCGTCATAACCAAAGTGTCTCAACTCGGGAACTATGAGAGGGAAAGGTCATGAATTGAGCACCCCACTCACCCAATCCAAGATTGGCTTCTACTAATCATGATGTGATTTTTATGTACATCATATGCTCTTGTTCTGATTATTATGCTATCATTACTATGTGAGGCACACAAGTATAGACTAATCCATCCACTTTGGAACGTTTTGATTTCATGTTTATTTTGAAAAGTGTTGTGAATATGAGCTACTTGAAAAAGTGAGCTCATATGTACATAAATCAAATCATCCCAATTTAAGCAAAAAAGCCTCCATCCACCAGCATTCAAGAGTTATATCAACTATGCACTTAGCCTCATGATAAACATGCTTGATATGGCAACACTAACATACATGTAATATGCTAAAGTGAAAACGCTCACCTAGTACTCAACCGAGGTAAGCCAAAATAGAAGAAAATAGTTAGAAAAATGCATGCTTTAATATGCAAATGACTAAATGCAACACATACAAAATGCAACTAATAGGTTCGGTTTATTAATATGACATATGGCTCAACTCAAATCTTGTGCTAGTGCATGTATTCATTTAATTAGGAAATAACAACAAAGTTTAGAATGATGAACTGAACCTAATGCATGTGAAAATTGATACAAGTCATGGTAATGGCATGAAAATGTAAAACATTATGCTACCATTATAAGCAAGTAAATAAAAAGGAGAAAGAAATGGGGGTTGGAAGACATACACAATATTACAATTTTTCTCTCATATAAGAGGGTCTAAATAAATGTCCTAATTAACTAATTATTACAACACTAAATAAATGAACTATTGCTAATTTAACTAGCAATTTACAATTTTTGAATGAAGCTACTAATTAAGTACAACATATTCCTATTAAAGCATTAATTTAACGGACCATGGGAAGTGAAGAGTCGCACATGCACGAACGATAACATCCACCCGAAAACCCCTATATTTTGTTGCCAAAAACTATTCTATTTGCAGTCAGAAAATTAATCTGTTTTTGCCCCAGCTTCTGCTCCGTTCTATTATGAAAATGACACTGCCTACATAAAATGGAGTGGTCGGCTGGCCTTGGAAAATGGTCGGCCAGATGGAAGGGTGGCTGGCTATTTTTGGGTTCTGCCCTGCTACAACAGAATGCAAACAGAGAAAAAACAGAGTGTTTCCAAGAGATGTTTGTCCTCTTTACCTCTCCCTATCATGAAATTGATCAAGGGAGGAGTAGAATCGATTCACAAACTATCAATTGTCGCAACGTTGTTGCGTGATGATCTATGAATCGATAGGACAAAAAGGTCAATAACCAAAAATAAAAGACTAACAACACCTATTTATTATCATGGAGTTACCTAAAAAAAAGGGGTGGACATTGCTTCTTGAACCATTGAACGCCACTAGAGTATGTATTAAGTCAAGGCATAATAGGTTCAATTAACATCTGATTGAACCTGACTTGATTTTATTATCTTTTCTTACATCTTTTACCAATTTTATTAGCCTTTTTTTAACATACCTTTCCATTACTTAATTTATTTTGTCCAAAAGTGAGAATTACACCCACTAATGAAGAGAAGTGTCAAACAAGAAATTGTCCTTAGCATAAGAGAGATGTAATGCCTTGGTAATGAACTTCCGAAGAGATTAAACCATTAAGCATATAAGGTCTCTTTCCCATGCCTTAAACAACAATCAATTGTTGAAACAATTCTTAAATAAAGAAAACCAAGAAATGAGAGAGGTTACAGAGATGATTATTACAAGTGTGAGTATGTGTATGAAAACTATGAAATAAAAAGCTATCAACTCAAATAGATTAGTATCTAAGGCCTAAACCACCAAATCTATGAGGACTTACAACAATACATGCATGATATTCAAAGCATAAACTAAATAAACACATCAAATAGCCCCCCTCCCCTCCAAAAAAAAAATAGTGTTAAAAGCTAGAAAAAAAAGTAAGCAAAAATTAAAGAGAACAAGGCTAGTCAGTGAGCTTAAGGAAAGGTGGCTAACCCCTCCACTTTTTGGACCTTAAAACCACATGTTTTAGCCTCTGAAAACTCTGAAATCAGTAGCTAAAAGTTAGGAAACAAATGGGAAACACAAGGATAAAAGCTATGTAATGAGGTGCAAGAAAGGGTGGTTAACCCCTCCACCTTGAGTAGCTTTTAAATTACAAGTTTCACCCCACAAAAGCAATCCAAAACAAAGTGTAAAAACTAGGAAAAAGAGAAGTGAAGAGTAGGCAAAAGATGGCAAGAGTTATACCTTTGAAGAGAAGACACTCTTTTGTTCACAAACCACAAGATGTTCACTCTCAAGGGCTGAAATTTTGGCTCAAGAATCACAGCAAGAACCCTCAAAATATTGGGTTAGGAAGTGTATGTATAGTGTATGTATATTGCAAGATAGAGAGAGTGTGTGTTTGGCAAGTTTTTGAGTTTTAGCAAATATTTCTAACCTAAAATCAAGAGGGATGGTCATTTATATATAAAGAAAAAATAGGTGCCTCTGTCGGAAATATCTGTGTCGAGCCAGCTGGTACAGTGCATGCACATGGGGAGACAATTGGCAGCAAAATATCTGCCTACCGGGAGACATGGCCGGCCGGCCATTGAGGGGACGGTCGGCCACTGAAAATGGCCTGCTGGTCACCTGTTGGCCAGCTGGCCTCTGAGTGGTCAGGCTAGAAAAAATTATGTTTTGGTCCAAATGAGGTGCAAGGTTCTAGGCTTCCTGCTGAGGAAATTAAACAATTTGCATAGCATACTATTTCATCATCGAGTGTTCAACATGAGGCACCTAAGTCTTAAGGGCGGTAAAAAATTGGGTGTCTACACACACCAACATTGGCTGCTACTTCACTGATCTCAGGAAATGGATCCGTGTCAATCTCCATTATCTTTTCTGCTTTGGCTGAAAACTTCAACCTTTCTTTCCTGATCTGTTGTTGGATCTTGTCTCGAAAAACAATACAGTTTTTAGTTGAATGAGACCAAAAGTTTTGCCATTCAGAGTACGTTTTACCTTTAATTTAAGTCAGGATTTTAACCCCCTTAGGAAATTTTAGAAACTGTGCTGCTAGCAAATGATTAAAAATTCCATCTGCTTTTGATACATCAAAAGAATATTGCCTATGTAGGTCTTTCTTTTTGAATTGATGATCAATGGTTGTATCCTTTCGAATTAATGCTTTGCAAGTTACAAGCTCCTTTCTTATGATCTTCGCTGCATCAATTTCAAAATTAGGGTCCCTATAATAGGTCCTTTAGGATGTGTGGGGGCATATTTTTGTGAATGACAACACGTGGCCAAGATGGCACCGAAGTACCAGCTGAGGTGCCATGTGTTCTGGTCATGGCGCCGAGGTTATCTCAGCTAGGCCGAGGTTACTTGTGAAGATACCGAAATTCGAGATGAACGGATAAGCTATAAGAGTCCTAGAATGGAAGAGGACCACAGCCTAGATAAGGATGAAGCTCTTAGGGAGTTTATCTTTATCTATTGGAGAGTCTAGGATGAGCATTGAGCCAGAGTCCAAGAGAAGCTAGGCTTCTACAAGGATCAAGTTAGTACTGGCTATAAAAACAAGGCACTCTCGTGAGTCTAAGGTACGCTTTTTATATTTTGGCTAGTGAGTTAAAGCATTGTTTGCTATCTTTGAGAGATAACTGAGTACTGACTTGATCGTCGAAGTGCCCCTGGATGGAAGAACCACTGCCGGAGTCGTATCTTTCTGTGATAGATTGTTTAGGCACAATCTATTCTACAGTGTTCTCCAGCTGAGTACATGTTTGGCAGTGTGGTCAGAAATCAACATCCACAATTTGGCGTTATTTATGGGAAAGAAAGGAGAATAGATGGCCAACGATGGATAGAAAGAGAAAATTTGGATGACATCCCTATTGGGAGTGGTAAACCCATTGACCCTAATGTGGAGGAAGAGAACTACAATGAAGAAACCCGGGAGAAGAATCCTGGAGAGAAAGATGTCGGCCAGGAGGGAGACGTATCAAAGAAGGCAAATCGAGGCAAGTATTATAACGAGAACGACCTCCAGGTATGGAAAGAGAGATGCCTACGGAGGGACGACGAGATCAAGCGAATGGTGAACAAATTGGCGAACCTGCAATCAGTCATCAATTTTATGATGCAGAACAAAGTCAGGCAGCCACCATTTCCGTTACAAGACACATCGATTCCAGCGGCCAACAACAATGCCCAAAAATGGGGGATAGAAAATAGTTCCTGCAATCTCTCAACATGACAAGACCAAAGAACACTCTCACCGGCCTTCACGGGAGGTCGAGCGCGGAGAGTCGACGAAGGGAGAGTCTCGGAAGACACATTGTACCAAAAAATCCTACACCAAAGAACATTGGCATGCTCAAGGCAAGGAGCTTTGTTTCGACACAAATAATGAAGGGAGGTCCAAGAGGACTCATAACGACACCAGAAGTAGTGCATTAAAACGGATGAAATCCGTTGATAGCCGAGCTCCTAGACCGACCAAGGAGGATTTGAGGGATTACTTCCAGAGGAAGCGACAGGATGCCGAGGTAACCTCTCCGGTCAAGCCGAGAATGTCATTTTCGATGGAATTAGACAAATTTGAGGCCCCAAAAAGGTTCTATATGCCGAGATTCCAAATATACAACGGTAAATCTAACCCTAACTTTCACGTCGGCTTGTACCTGAACTCAATGTTGCTATAAACTGGGAATAAGCCGTTGCTTTGCAAGGTGTTCCCTTCATCCTTTCAGGAAATTGCATCAAACTGGTTTCATAAGTTGCCGAAAGGAACTGTGAAAAGTTGGGAAGGCCTGGCCGAGATGTTCGTGGCCAGGTTTGTAACAAACAAACTACAGCCGCTGAGGGTGGACTCCCTAATGGCTCAGAGAATTGGCGAGGATGATAGCCTCAGGACTTATGCCAAAAGGTACTATGAGGTATTTAACCAAATACTAGGGTGCAACCAAGAGGTAGCGGTCGTGTCTTTCAAGAACGGCCTGAACAATGACTATCTGCTTCGAAAACCACTGGCAAAGACACTGCCAAAAATTATGGAGGAACTCATGGCTAGGATCGAGAAGTATGTGAGAGCAGAGGAAGACATGCCGGGGACAAAGGCGTCGAAACAAGAGAAGAAGAACGGCTCGCTGAAGCGAGGCCGAGGTAATACAAACTTTAACAGACAAGAAATAGGACTGAGGGCTACACAGGCAGTCACTATCGTATTCCACATTCTGGTTTACAAAGTCCTGGAGAGGATCAGGAGCCAACCGTATTATAGAGCACTAGAGAAGATCCCTGGCGAATTTATGGAAAGAAGTCTTGGGAAACACTGTGCCTACCACAATGAGGATGGGCATCTGACTCAGGGGTGTAGAGCCCCAAAGGCACATCTGGAAGATCTAGTAAGAGAAGGTTATTTAAGGGACCTGGTAGATGAGGCCAGGACAAGGGAAGAACAAGCAAGGCTGCCTCAGGCACCAGCAGCACCACCTCTACCAGCACCATAACTGTAAGCAGGCAGACCTCGAGTGATCAATGTGATTCACTCGAAGGTCAATGAGAACGAGATACATGTGGAAACTCAAAAGGCAAAACACTTACAGCATGTGTATCAGGTCCGACAGAAGAGACCTAGGGCAGACGAGTGGCAGGGACCAATGGTGTCCTTTATGAAGACGATCTAGAGATGGTGCAGCATCCACACAACAATGCCTTGGTAATATCCCTAAAGATTGGAGAGTGCCAGGTAAAGCGCATTATAATCGACTAGGGCAACTCTTGTGACATCATGTATGTCAGATGTTACAAGGAGCTTGGCCTTTACCAAGATGACCTAGAGCAATCCAATGGCCCAATGGTTGGGTTCAATAGAATGCTAACATGGCCCCTGGGAGTAGTGAGTTTAGAGGTGCAGGCTGGCACCAAGAAGGTAAACACAGAGTTTACAATAATTGACACCCCTTCCCCTTACAATATTATCCTGGGAAGGCCATGGCTACATTCAATGGGGTTTGTTTCTTAACATCGCACACCTGTTGTGGTTTCCAACAGAGCATGAATTGAAGAGGTTAGAGAGGATCAGGTGCAAGCAAAGAATTGCTCCATGGCAGCAATGAAATCTACCTGCAGCATGCGAGAAGCAAAATCAGCAGAAATTGAGGATAAGGACATGGAGGTCCTGGATGACGTCGGCAAGAAACCAGCCGACAAAAGTCAGGAAGCCCTAAAAAAGATCCTGGTCCAGCAAAGAGATGAAAGAGCGCTTCTTCTTTCTCGGCTCAGGCTTGGCCAAAGAAGAGGAAAAGGAGTTAAAGGTGTTCTTGAGAGCAAACATTGAGGTGTTTGCCTGGACACCATACGAGATGCCTGGCGTTGACCTCGAGATCACTTGCCATAGACTGGATGCTGACAGGTCGGCCAAACCTGTCATCCAGTGAGCAAGGAGGCCTACGTTGATACATGTTAAGGCAGTAGAGGAGGAAGTGGATAAACTTCTGGAGGCCAGAGCCATTTGAGAGGTAAACTACCCAACATGGTTATCAAACATAGTTGTTGTAAAGAAGAAGAATGAGAAGTGGAGGGTCTGCGTAGACTTCACCAACCTGAACAAGGCTTGTCCCACAAACAGTTTCCCACTTCCCAAGGTTGACCAATTGGTGGATGCCACTTCAGGGCATGGAAGGATGAGCTTCCTGGACACATACAGAGGGTAACATTAGATAGCGATGTACTCTTTCCCCCCGGGATGAGAAGAAGACTGCATTTATCACTCTAAAAGAGCTATATTGCTACAGAGTGATGCCTTTCGAGTTGAAAAATGCAAGAGCAACTTACCAGAGATTGGTGACTAAGATGTTCAGACATCTAATAGGCAAAACAGTGGAGGTATACATTGATGACATGGTCGTGAAGACCAAGGAACCTGAGGATCATCTGGCCGACCTGAAAGTAGTCTTTGATATCCTGAGGACATTTCGGCTCTGACTCAATGCGTCAAAGTGCGCATTTAGAGTTGGGTCAGGAAAGTTCCTGGGATACTTGGTTACCAGAAAGGGCATTGAGGCGAGCCCAGATCAGATCAAGGCCATCTTGGACTTGAAGAGCCCAACATCGACAAAACAAGTCAGGATGTTGGTGGAAGGGCTCTGACCTGAATAGGCACATAAAAAAAGTTCGACAAATGCAAACCTTTTGTTAGTTTAGTTAAGAAAGCCACAAACTTCTTATAGACAGAAGAGTGTGAAATGCTTGGCCGACTTGAAAAATACTTGACCACAACTCCAGTTCTCTCAAATCCGATTACTGGAGAGGAGATTATTATATGGCGGTTTCAGAACATGCAGTGAGTGCAATGGTAATCAGAGAAGAAAAGGGAGAACATATGGCAGTTTACTATGTGAGTAAAACCCTAGCAGATGCAGAGACTAGATACTTACCCTTGGAGAAACTGACATTGGCCTTAGTAATGGCTTCCAAGAAACTGAATCATTACTTTTAAGCCCACAAGATTGTGATACTAACTGAGCATCCTTTGAAGTCCATGTTACAGCAAAGAGATCTGACAAGCAGGATAGCCAGATGGGCAGTGGTGTTGGGCCAATATGACCTAGAATTCAGACCCAGGACAACAATCAAAGGCCAGGTATTGGCCGACTTCATGGCCGAGCTCACACCTGGCGCCATCCCACATTAGGCTCCGTTGAGTCGTAGTTTAGGATGTTCAAGTGAACAGGAAGAAACCTGACTGGGGATAGCAGAATAGGAGAAAGAAGAGAAACTCAGGCCTTGCCATATTTACATCGGCGACTCCTTCTGCCTGTTTGTTGATGGGAGTTCAAATCATCAGGGAGTAGGGGCAGGAGTAATACTAGTCTCGCTAGATGGACGGATGCTGGAACAATCTATTCATTTGGGGTTTAAAGCCTCAAACAACGAAGCAGAATATGAAGCACTAATCACAGGATTGAAGTTGGCAGCAACAATGGAAGCCGACGAGGTGGTGGTCTTCTGTGACTCCCAGCTTATCGTCAACCAAGTAATAGGGGAATACGCGGCCCAAAATGAAATAATGATGGCCTATGTAAAAGAGGTTGTCAGACTGGTAGCCTTATTCTAGGATTGCCGACTACAACAAGTTAGCCGAGACGACAACAACCATGCTGATGCCTTGGCAAACCTGGCCAGTGCAATGAAATCAGAAGAGGCAAGGACAATAATGGTTGACTATTTGTCAGGCCCAAGCATAGAACCACTTAACACTGAGTATGAAGCAATGTGTGTGGAGATGGGACTAAGTTGGATGGATGCGATAGTAGTGTTCCTTAGAGATGGGAAATTGTCAGATGATCATGAAGAAGCACACAAGATTAGAGTGAAGTCGGCAAGGTTCAGTTTGACAGTACAAGGACATCTCTACAGAAGGTCTTTTACTGGTCCCCTTTTGAGATGTGTGCATCCTTCACAAGTTGAAGACTTCTTGTATGAAATACACGAAAGAGTATGCGGAAGCCACATAGGGAGCAAGTCACTTGCTCATAGGGCCATTACTCAGGGGTACTGGTGGCCCTATATGCACAAAGATCCTGAAGCTTATGTCAGAAAATGTGAGAAGTGTCAAAGGTTTGGACCTTTGATACATCAACCAACAGTAGATTTAAATCCGGTATCCAGCCCTTGGCCATTTGCCTAGTGGGGCATGGATCTTGTTGGATAACTACTTGAAGCGACTGGACAAAGGAAGTTCCTGCTAGTGGCAACCCAATATTTCACAGTGGGTGGAAGAAGAACCCCTTGCAAAGATCTAGGACATTGATGTAAAGGACTTCATGTGGAAGAACATCATCACCAGTACAAGATCAAGAACTACTACTCCACTCCAAGCTTCCCTCAAAGCAATGGTCAAGCAGAAGCATCCAACAAAACTATCTTAGATGGGATAAAGAAGAAGCTGGAAGCAGCAAAGGGAAAGTGAGTGGAAGAGTTGCTTAATGTACTTTGGGCATACTGAACTACGCCGAGAAAATCAAATGGGGAATCCCTATTTGCCATGGCTTATGGCATAGAGGCAGGGATCCATTAGAAGTCGGTATCCCGAGGCTTAGAACCCAGGGAGTAGAGAATGGGACTAATGAGGCATTTTTGGCCTGAGATCTGACCTACTAGAAGAAAGAAAGGAGAGAGCAGCAATTCGGCTGCGGGCATACCAGCAGCAGCTTGCTAGGGCTTACAATAAGAAGGTCAACCCACGAGAGTTCCAAGTTGGAAACCTCGTCCTGAGAAAGGTCGTCGACAACAAGAAGGATCCTAGAGAGGGAAAACTTGGCCCAAATTGGGAGGGACCTTATAGAATCATCTCGATCGTCGGCAATGGGGCATACAGGCTTAAAGACAGTGAAAGCAATGAGCTGCTAAGACCCTAGAATACTTGCAACCTGAAGTTTTTCTATCATTAGATTTTCTATTTTTTAAAGTTTTTTGTTATTAGCCGAAGTAATAATAAAATTTTAGCTCGATTTTTAATTTCAAACTTGTGTAATGCAACTGACCAGTCCTTTGGCGATGTTTCTAAACAAAACATGACGAATAACTTAGACTTATTATATGGCAGAGTTGAATTATACTTGTATATAATAGAGTTGAACTAAGTTGGCGATGTTTCTGAATGAAACATGACGAAGAGCTTAGACCTATTATATGGCAGAGTTGAATTATACTTGCATATAATAGAGTTGAACTAAGTTGGCGATGTTTCTGATTAAAATATGATGAATAACTTAGACTCATTATATGGCAGAGATGAAATTATACTTACATATAATAGAGTTGAACTAAGTTGGATTAACCTAGATCCGCCATATCGGCAGAATCAAACTCAGATTGGAATTAAGTGCATTTGAGTACGATTAACAGAGGAACCAAGGTTGAGAACCTTAGCCAGTCTCTGTTCGAATCTAACCTCGGCAACAAAATCGTAGGCACATGCTTAATTAGAACCCAAATGAAACTTAAGTTCACATTAGGGGGCAGTGAGCTAGAGAATAATGAGTAAAAGTGGAAAGTACTTAGGGAGTTGGCTTAACACTTGTTGAAATTTTCAAAAAAATTTACAAGTTGAAGATAAGCCGAAGTAATATTACAAGAAGTACATACGTACTTGCCGAGATGACCAGGCTTGTCCACCTCAGGGAATATAGAAGACAAAAGTCCTAATAAGAAAGAGTAAAGTGGCAAGTTCAACACTTGTGAAAATACTTATACAATGTTTTCAAGTGTTAAACTAAGGCGAGGTAAACAATCAAGAAGTTATGTCCAAGGTATTATACTATGAAGAGGTTATACAGATAGAGGTACACTTTGAAGACATGCAAAAATATTCTAAGTATGCAATGGTACATAGAAAAAGAAGGCATAAATTGAGACACTTGGAAGAAAATGTAATGACTAGCATTCAGATAAGAAAGTTATTCAGATACAAAAGGCACTTGCCCTCTGAAGGATTACTTCTTCACGCATACAAAAGGGCACGTCAGCTAGATATGAAAACTAAAACATTGTTCAGAATGTAAAAAGTACTAAGTATAGGGAAAAAGTTGGGAAATCAATTGGGAAATCTTCTTGGCAACCTTCTCAGCCTCGAGCTCGGTATCAATTTCTTGTAGGCCCTTTTCGACGATAGGCACCTCGGGCATAGTCTACTTGGGGGAGGCACTTTTGGAGACTTCGTCCTCCTCATCCTGAGTCAAGTCCAAGACTTGCTCATTCAGAGTTGGGGACTTGGCCCTAGCAAAACTTCAGCATCGACTGCCACCTCGACCTCTTCGTCTTCTTCTTCATCTTCATCTTCTTCTCTTCCTTCTTTCCCTCCAGCCTTAGCCTCAGATTGGCTTGAAGCGAAAGGGAATGGTACTGCAAGTTGACCTTCATCATGAAGAGAAGAGTCCTCGGGAATAGCCAACTTCTTCAGAGCAGCCATCCAACCCAGGGTGTAACCCTTGTTGCATGCTTGTCTAACTTCTTTTTTGTACTCCTCATAGACGTCTGATACCCCCTCGATATAGGCCTTTTCATCCACCGCTTTGATTTCAGCATCTTTTGTGGCCAAGGCATTTCGGAGTTCTTCTTAGTCTTCGGTTGTTTTTGCTTCGGCCTCTTTTTTTTTGGTTTTGAGAACCTTAGCAACAGCCTTTGCAATACATGCCTTTTCCTTAGCCTCGTCTTGGGCTTGCTTAGCTGCATTGGCCTAATCTATTAGGACTTTCATCTTGGCATCGGCTTTATTTAGGGACTTAGGCAAGCCAGCAACCTCCTTGGTCTTATGGACCAACTCCTTTTTCATTTCTTCTGCCTGCATCGCAAAGGAGTGGGCGTGCTGGATCGCCTAGAGGAGATGGAAAGAACAAAGTTAGTAAACTCTTTAAGTTTAAAAATAGAGAATGGAGAGTACCAAGTGTTAGGAGTTTTACCAGTACAGAGTGCTGCACCATCAGAGCAAAATTTTCATATTCGCTGAACTTGGCCATACGGTTGAGGTCATTGGGGAGGAGCAATGTACTAGAGGGCAACGCCGACCTTAATGTCAAGAGCGCTTATCACCGATTCGACCGGGCTTGTCCTCAATCATGATAGAGAGGGCCCGAGGGTCATCAGCTTTAAGTGAACCCGAGGTGGCTGCAGAGTCCAAGCTCGACTTCTTTGACTTAGTGGTTTCAAAGGGGTCAGCCTCTGTGGGCCTCTTCTCGGTGGCAAAGCTTGTTTTCTCAACCTCGACAAGTTTTGAGATTAGAACTGTGTCTTTAGACTCAACCTAGGTAAAAGAGGCTTTTGCCTTGGCCCTCTTTACCCTTTTTTTTCTTTGGTTTGGGCTGGGACTGTGATGGGGAAGATTGGACTGTCACGACGCTCGGGATGTCGGCCAAAAGGTCTTCAACTACGGGCTTGTTACGCCCTATCTTGTCGGCCGGTGGCGCCGATCGTAACCTTGGTGCCGATAGTGCAAGCGTGGTTGGTCGGATCGAAAGTCGACGCCGTAACTCGACGTTTTCGGCTATGAGTTCTACTAGCAGGAGTGTTGGCGTGAACTTGGTGATGGTGTCGTATTTGTCGGAGCAATTAGTTGGGGAGCGGATGTTGTTGGTTGCTCTATTGGGTCGATGTTAAGGCTTGGTTAGGCCATGGTGACGAAGTGGTAGGAGGAGTTATGGTCAAGATGGAGACTTGCTCTTCTTAGGGACATCGGTGATGGATTTGTAAATTGGGATGTAGTTCAAGAGCAAAGGAGCCTCATGCCGACAATGTGCAAGTCCAATAGCTTCCTAAAATCTTTGCTGGGGTAAAAGGTTTTGCGGAAGTCTTTCGGTGGCTGAGGAAGAACTGCAAGTAAAAAACAGACATTAGAACATACAAAAGTATCAAAGTAATAAAGACTTGAAAGCAAGTAAAGTGACACTTGGTTCTTACCATTACCCTCTTTAAAAATTGATCAGCTCAAGGGGTAGAGGTGGAGGTTATCATCTAGTAGGAACTCCCAGTTGCCCGAGACGATGAAATAATCATCTCCAACGCCTTTGTTGGAGTTTGGGAGGTCGGCAATAAGTTTGTACTTGGTTGACCTCGGCTTAAAGATGAAATAATCATCTCTAACACCTTTCTTTGATTTAAGGCCACACATGGTATAGCAGTATTGGATGTCGGCTAATGTTACCCTAGCGTTTTCTCAGCTAGCTAGGGCAATTATACCATTAATGACTCTGTAAGAGTTAATGGCCAACTGCATTGGGTTAAGTTTGTAATAATGAAGGACTTGGCGAAAGAGGATGTCGAGAGGGAACCTAAGTCCGCACTCTATGAAAGTGACTACTGGAAAGGGCATGAAGTTGTCTTTGGGCATGATAGAGTCCTCCTTCCCAGCCAATCTAAGATGGACATCGGCCGAGATAGAGAACTCTTGCCTAAAGTATTCAAGCTTCTCTGGGGTGTCCACCCTCCACCTAAACATACCCATGACGTTGGCTAAAGGAGGAAGGTGCAAGGTTTCAAGAAAGAATGGTTTGTGTGGATTTAAAGGACCTCGGCTAATCCCTAAACAAAAGCTAGAGCAAGGGTTTTTTAAGTTCTAGGGGAATTTGTTCCAATTTTCCTAGGGATAGTGGTTTCTATCAAAACCCAAGCCTAAATCTATGTGGAAATAGGGAATTGGAGGCAAGAATCTAGCAAATGCAACAAGAAAACAGAAACAGGAACGTGATTTAGGCTCAAGAAAAAAAAAATGAAAGGAAATTCAAGAAACATTTTACAAAGCCAAGGATAGTGGCAAAATAACAAGTATGTATATGATTCAGGACCCAGAAACCAAAATCAAAAACACCGTATAAAACGTGTGTAGACGCAAGTAAAAACTAAGGAACAAGTATGTAAATTCCTCAAACATCATGTAAAACAGTGGTAAAAGCGATATAGATCCAGAAAGAAGATTGAGCAACATAGAGTTACAAACAAGCAAGTTTTTACCCCAGTGGTTCAATAGCAGAAAATGTACAGATTTGTGAAATCGTGAAAGATTGAAAATTTAAAAAAAATAAAAAATAAAAAAAAAGGACAAAGAAAATCACTAGTTGGGTCCGAGGTTGTGGTTCGCCGGGGTCGGATAACGAAAATCGGAAGAGCAGAACAATGAATGCTATACTGGAGGAGACGAACGGAGTGGTTACAAGAAGCTCTAAAAGGCAACAATGGAGGTTGAGGGTTTGTTTACAGAGAGAGGAACTCAAACGCAGGGGGAAAACGAGGATGCAAAAGTGAAGAGATAGAAAAAGAAAATGTTTTTGTTAAAACACGAAAAGGCGACAAAGTTACATTAAATATGCCTTGGATGCGGCACGCGCAGACCAGAAGCGACTTGATAGTGCGTGTCAGGTACGGATCAATGGAGAAAAGATGCGTGGCAAAAACGGTTGAGAAGCCATACGTGACAGCTCATGCGTAGATGGAGCTCTTGGAGTTCTTGATTTAATGAAGCAAAGACCTCGGCTAGGGGGACGGTCTCGGTTAAAAAAAACTTGGTTCTTTGTTCTAAGGCATTAATAAAACACACTGTAGCCTTGGTCATGAGGAGCCAACGTGTGATGACCTCGGTAATGAAGGATATGGCAAGTTTAGCCGACGTGCTAGGTAGTCAAATGATATAGGTTCCATCACCTCAGGATGCCGAGGTAATAGAACCTATGGGGTAGTTGTGGGGCATATTTTGTGAATAACAACACATGGCCAAGGTGGCACTGAAGTACTAGCCGAGGTGCCACGTGTCCTGGTCATGGCGCCCAGGTGATCTCGGCTAGGCTGAGGTTCTTAGCGAAGATACCGGAATCTAAGATGAACGGATAAGCTATAAGAGTCCTAGAATGGGGGAGGACCGTAGCCTAGATAAGGATAAAACTCTTAAGGAGTTTATCTTTATCTATTGGAGAGTTTAGGATGAGCATTGAGCCAGAGTCCAAGAGAAGCTAGGCTTCTACAGGGATCAAGTTAGTGCTTGCTATAAAAACAAGGCACCCTCGTGGGTCTAAGATACACTTTTTGTATTTTGGCTAGTAAGTTAAGCATTGTTTGCTATCTTTGAGAGATAATTGAGTACTGACTTGATCGTCGGAGTGCCCCCGGGTGGAAGAACCACCGCCAGAGTCTTATCTTTCTGTGACAGATCGTTCGGGCGCAATCTATTGTGCCGGTGTTCTCCAGCTGAGTACCTGTTTGACAGTGTGGTCAGAAATCAACACCCACAGGATGCATTATTATGATCTTGTTCTTCTTCAAGAAGAGTCTCATATCTAGTGACCTTATAAGTTAATTCTACTAGATCTCGAAACTCTATGGAGTCAAATTTCTTTCGAAGCCTAAACTCTAGCTCATTTGGACTAACCTCACAAATTTAGGTTCAGGTAACATGACCCTACATTTGTTTCGTGCTCTTTTGAATCTAGAAATGAATCGAGCAACCTTCTTATCAGTTCTTTGGCTCAACTTTGCCAAGTCTGCCATAAATACTTTAGGCTGTGTTTGAAAAAACTAGGTGTGAAACATTTCTTCTATTTGTTGCCAGGTCTAAGTAGAATCAAATGTAAAGTTTGTATACCACACAAAGGCTGCACCATTTAAAGAGTTTGGAAAGAGTCTCAACTTCATGTAGTCATTGTTGGTAAATTCACTACATTGTGCTGCAATCTTGCAATATGTTCAACAGTTAATTGGTTTCCATTCCCATAAAAGAGGGCAAAGTCTAGTATCTTATACCCTCTTGGGTATTCATACAACCTATCTACCCATTTGTAACAAGCCTGCGAGGGACCTCGGCTACAGTTCGGACTCCCCTTTTTTGTTTGTTGCGGTTCGTAATCTGAACCAAAGAGTCCAACTCTGGCAAATCGTTTTGAGAAAAACAGATTTTGAAAAGAAGTGCCAAACATGGACTGCTTTGCCAGATACAGAGTCGCCACCTAAATATTTTTTTTTAAAATAGGAAATTTAGGAAACCCTGACTCGATACCGAAGGCCACGTGTCTGTCATCACCAAAGTTGTCTTTGCTCGGGAGCTTGGGTACGATCGGGGAAGGTCAGCTATGAGCACCCCCTTTCGCTCGGTCCGAAGACCGGCCTCTACTAACCATGATATCCGATTTTGAAAACGTTATGTGTTCTTATTCCGGTTATTAGCCTAGAATTACTATGTTATGCGCACAGCAAACAAGTATAGACTAGATTGCCTAATTTGGAAACAAGCATTGCATATCCGTTTGTTTTGAAAAGCGCTTCGGAATTTGCTACTTGCAAATAGGCTAAAACACGGATTTCAACAAGTTTTTCCAACTCAAACAATCTAACCTTCACCCACAGGCATTCAAACAGTTTATCTCATATAAGCACTTAGCCACATGGTAAGCATACTGTTGTGGCAACATTCACACGCATGCGATATGCTAAAGCATAAATACTTACATCGTACTCCGTGCCAAAACAATAAACTAGTTAGCAAACATGCATGTCCTAGTTCATGTTAAAGTGACTAATGCAACACATGCAGAATGTGATTAGGATAGGCTCGGCTAATCTACAATGACATGTGAAATGCTACAACTAACACGTATTCAATTTGGAAATTGAAATACAGATGCCATTAGGATGATGCGCCGAGCCTAGTGCATGTAAGACAAATGAATGGATGCACACATGCATTGCATGAGGTATGCTAATTTAAACGTGCCCTAATACTAACCATCAAAGCAGGTAAGTAAAAGGGAAGAAAGAAGTGGGGGTTAGAAGACATGCACACCACTCATCCACACTTATTACAGATTTGCCCTCGCCGAGAGACCAAATAAATAATACAAATTAATTAACTACGCAAGCTAATTAAATATTACAAATTGCCTAATCGCTAACAAACTAATTAAACTAGGAAAAGCAAGAATTGCCTCGAGGAGAGCCAGATGCAAAGACATGCTCGTCCTCGCTTAAGTGCACTACCCATGCATAGTCTGCTTTTCCTGCTCGCTTCTCTCAAGATCGCCAAAGTCTCAAGGATGCCTCTAGATACCGGAATCACCACCGACTAAGAAGAATTACCACCGGCAGTGAATTGTGGTCACCGGCACAAAATGAATCCATCGGCTAGTGATTTACTGCCGGTCGGCAAAGAATGCCTGCAGAACCTGCAACTCACAAAGAAATAGAGGAGTAACTTGCATGGCAATACAATTCAAGCAATGTATGCACCAATCATGTCCCCTATCATGTTTGTGACTCAAAGGGGCATGTGTCTCGATTCTCGACCACCAATCACGCATTTCCATGCATGATGGCCCAAAGAATCAAGTGTGCAACTTTCATGTCAAATGAAATGCAAACCAAACAAACAAACCAAGGCCCAATTCCTATCACCAAGTCAAGGAACAAGGTATGCATGCAAGATGCAATGCAACCTAGGCATACAAGCTAAGGATGCAACATGGCATGGCAAGACACTTATGCAAGCATACAAGCAAATATGAGGCAATGCAAACTGATGAAAAGGTGGACTTAGACATGATTTAAGCAACTCTAAATAGGCCTAAAACAGTGGCCAAAAACCAAGGAATTAGGATCGAACATACATACACACATGCAAGTAAGTTGGACCAACACTTAGGCATTAAATAAGCAACTCTAAGGCATACTTGAAAGGGGATATCATGGACAATTAGCATGCAACATAAGCTCTGAAAATCATGTTAAAACATGGTGCCAAACCAAGCAACAAGGCAAGCTAAACATGCAACAACGGTCCAAGCATTCAAGGCTCACCAAAGAGGCAATGGACTACACTTAGTACAACCACACATGGCAAGACTTAGGCAACCAAAAACAGAGTTTTAACACATGAAACTAAGCCCAAAAGACTAACTAGATGGCATCTAGATGGTTTGAATTTAAAGGCATACATAAATGCTAAAACATGGAGCATGCAAGGCAAGCTTCCAAAACTTCAAAGAGGTATCCAAGGCAAACATATGAGCATGTCAAAGGGACTGAAATAACATGTAGGGTGGTTCCAAACCACCAAAATGATGCAAGCAACACATACTACACATTCACATACTTGAAGCATACAAGCTCAAATACAAAGGAGCTATACTAAGCATGCCAAGATCGACCCAAACAACTATGGACAGACCTAAAACATGGCAAAATGAGCACAAAACCTTAACAAGGCTAAACCTAAAACATGCTAGAGCAAAGGCTAACAACCTAAGGCATATTAAGGCAATAACAAGGCATTACATGGTAGGTATGCTAAGTATGCATGGTGTACCAAAACCAACACACAACAAGGTTATATCATGGCATAATAAGCATGGAAAACATCCTAGACATGATCAATACACACTCTAACATGATGCTCCCTCAAGAGGCCAAAAAGGGTCCCTTTCAAGGACAACAAGGACAGGGGGTGGCTCTCCCTTTGGAGACTTCAAGGCACCATCTCCACCACTGAAATCCTCAAGGTTTCAGTGGTGAAGAGGCCCAAACACCAAAGTCTCAAAACTTGCATGAAAATAGCACAAAAGGAGCCTTACAAGGCTTAGGAGGGGACAAACAAACCCAAACCACAAAACACTCTTAATAAACAATCAAGAGAGCTAAAAAATAGAACTTTTTTGTATTATACACTAAGCACAAAAACAGCTCTAAGATAGGTAGAAAAGCAATGCAAAATGGGAAATAAAAGGGAAGTTTTCACCCTTGTAGACCACCTTCACAAATGATGCTCCAACAGCCCTCCTTGGCTTGA
The DNA here is from genome assembly GCA_025200525.1 of Camellia lanceoleosa. Lineage (NCBI taxonomy): Eukaryota > Viridiplantae > Streptophyta > Magnoliopsida > Ericales > Theaceae > Camellia > Camellia lanceoleosa. The sequence continues at coordinate 10,528,558 of CM045769.1, forward strand.
ATCCACCCAAAACACCAAAACCAGCCCCTTAGAACCTCAAGAGCCAAAGGAAGGTGAAGCACTAGGTGTTTGTGTGCAATAGTATGGACTAAAACACCTAGAACACAAAGGGAGAAAAAGAGAGATAGGAGATATGTATGAACCCTAACCCTAAAACCAGAGCTTCTCTCTGTGTTTTTCTCTCCAAAATTCTCTAACCTCCATGCCAAGAGAGGAGACCCTTCTCTTATAGGCAACCAACTTGTAAAGCTTATACAACAAGCTTACAAGGAGAGCATCCCTCCATACACGTGTATGGAGGGAAACCAAGTGCCACACAGCTGTCCTAAAATATTTGCAAAAGCAGATGAATAGTAGTCGGCTGGCCAAAAATGTTATTTTGACAAAAATGACTGCCGACCGGCAACAAAGGGTGCCGACCGGCCACATACATTGCCGGTGGCAACAAAAACCAGCCGGTGGCCTCTAGCCACTACCGGTGGTGTGTGGGGATGCCTCACAAGGCATTCCCTGCCCCTCCAAGGAAAAACATAAGTGTTTGGTGCAAAACCAGACACAAAACGGTCGAGTTCGGAGATCCTGACGCAGGGCGCGTAGCCGAGACCTCCGGGAACTCCAAACGAATACAAATATGGATAATCACCGAGTGTTCAAACGGTGACGTCCAAGTCTTGAGGACGGTCAAAAATGGGTGTCTACACCATTCTAGATAAGGTTTTTTGTAAACAGGGGTTTGGACCCCCCGGGCCATAGGTCCACAAATTTTCCTAACAATGTCAGCAATTTGGTCCCTGGCTACAACATTTTATACTGGTTGAGCCACTATGGAAGGAACAAACATAGGGTTTGGAGGAACCCCTTGTGCTTGAAGCCCTAGTGGTCCATATAAAGGCACATTTGGGACTGTTTGTCCCTGAGAAATGGGCTGTCCCTATTGTGCTGGTTGATTTTGAGGGTGTGGTTGACCCCTAAGGGTAGGCACTTATCCTACAAAAGGTGCTGCGAAGGGAGTCACTGGAAGAGGAACAAGTGTATTCTTTTCTAACTGTAAGAATTCTTTTCAACCCCTCTGTAGACATCTCATTTTGACCGGCCTTAAGACTTTGGCGCTTTCTTTTAATTACCCGATGATGACAATTAGAATGTGTTTCTCACAAAATTTTCAGTAAGAGAGATGAAATTTGAACTTTAAGCCCAACCTTCACCATGATAGCCAAATCGTTTTAAAATACTAAATATTTCATTAGTTTAGTATTTTTGTCATTTTGCATAATTTTATTCATATTTTTGGTGTTTTTATATAAATTGGTATAAATTATATATTTTATATAGATAAAATAAAATAATAAAAAGTTATATTATTATATTATATGTTTAGTATTTTGGTATAAATTATATATTTTAGATATTTTATATTATATATATATATTATAAAAGAAAATAATAAAAAAAATCTTTTCATGTCGATCAGCCTTCGGCTGCAGACATCCAAATCAAACATAAGGTATGTATATATATTATATTATATGCATATAACCATATATTATATGATAATTCTATAATTATATTATTATAATTTGCTTATATAAGGACACAAAGGGGAGGCCTTGGAAGGAAGAAAAAAAAGAGGGAAGGAGATTAGGAAATCAGGGAGAGAAAAATGAAGTGGTGCGAGAGAATTTGAGAGAAAAAGAATCAGAAAGAAAGAAAATTAGTTTATTTTTTTTCTGAGAGAGGGAAAATAAAATATTTTCTTTAGTATTTTTATTTCCATTTCATCAATACACCATTCAAAAACCAACCACTAAAGTCAGAATTCCAAATTTTGATGAGAATTGAGAACACATTCCACAGATTTGAGAGTAATCAAAAGAAAGTTTGTGACTCAAAAAATTCTTCATTTTTCCAAAAGGTGAGTTTTTGCAAATTTTCATTTAATTTTAAAATGTGATATAATTTGTTTAAATACTTCATTTACTTCTTTTCATAACTATTTTTTTTATCGCTTTAGTGGGAAGGCTGCACCACCCACATATCTGCTGTAATTTAAATATTATTTATAAACTGTTGTAATTTATTGCTTGAAATAATTTACCCCACCAGATGAATAGTAACCTCCGGCGGTAAATAGTAACCTCCGGCGGTGAATAGTAAAAGTGATAGGTTTCTCTTAAATTCTTTTGGGGCTGTTTTTCAACATCTAAACTATGTGATTTGAAGTTGTAAGAGTGGAGGGGTTAGCCACCATTCCTTCTACTTGTTTACTAACTTGATCCTATTTAATTTTGCTCACTTTCTGTAGCTTAATTTCAGCACTATTGTATGCTATTTAGGGGGCTGTTTAATTTATTTCATTGATTTATATTTTAAATATCAAGTTTGTTTGTACTAACCAATTAATCAACTTCGCATAATCATCTCTGCAACCTCCCTCCATTCTTTGCTTATTTCGATTAAAAAGTTGTAAAAAATTAAGATTGTGGTTCAAGTATAAGAAATGAACTCTTTCATGCTTAATGGTTTAATCTCTTTGGAGGTTCATTACCAAAGGTATAAAATGCTCTATGCTTAATGGTTTAATCTCTATGGAGATTCACTACCAAAGACATAAAACGCTTTTATGCTTAGGAGGTTCATTACCAAAGGTATAAAACGCTTTTATACTTAATGGTTTAATCTCTTTGGAGATTCACTACCAAAGGCATAAAACATTTCACGCTTAGGAGGTTCATTACCAAAAGTATACAATGTTCTATGCTTACTGATTTAATCTCTTAAGAGATTTACTACCAAAGGCATAAAACGTTTTATACTTAACGGTTTAAATTCTTTGGAGGTTTACTATCCCAAATTTATACATGTTCTTATACCAAAGCACAATCTTTTATTTTCATTTCTCTTTATTCATCAGTGTGTTTACTTTTAAGGGACTAATTGACCCTAAGAAATTACCAAGGAAAGTGTCATTATCACTTATTATCAAGTTTGGATTTCAAGTTATTATCACTCAAGTTTGGGTTTTTTTAAGTCATTATCACTCTTTTGAGTTTGACTAGTCCTTGTTGCACATCTTGAGTTTGACTTGGAATCCCTTATCGCTTGTAAATAAGTTTGACTATTCCTTTGTAATTTCCCCTGAAGAAAATAAGATTTGTTTCTCGGGTTAAGTTGATGCTTGTTTCTCTTTATTGCATTTTGGACTTAGTGGATGTAAATATCACTTTTGCACAAACAGGAGAAAAGATAAAGAAATGTAAAGGTAATAAAAAATGGCTAATAAAATTGGTTAAAATTGGATTACAACTGACATAAAGAACCAATATGATTAATTGAATTCGGTCAGATGTTATACCGAGTTTATTGTGTCAACGCTTGTCTTACATCAATTCATGATATTTTGATGAACCTTGAAGCGTCTCTACTTCCCTTCTTGAATTCACTTCATGATAGGAGGGAGGGGTGGTTGTTTATTCATTGCATTTATTGATCATTGTTCAAATTGTATCCGAGATCATCAAGCAATCAACTTGCTAATTGATGGTTTTGGAGATGATTCTAACCCTCTCTTGAGTATTTTTATAATAGAGAAGGGTAAAAAAAAGAGACAAACATGGCTAGGAATACCCTGTCTGCACTGTTTCACCTCAAGTACAAAAAAACAGATTTCCACAAGAAAACAAAGTATTAGATTTATTTGGGGTTCGACTGAGTCGCATTTTGGGGTCGATAAGGCTCCAATAAATTGCAAAACAATACACTTTTGGTCAAAAGCAAGAATTAGGGTGAAAGAACAAATCCCAAAGAAGGCACGGAATAATTCCTGAGGAGTATTGAGCAATCATTGCATATTATTGTTATAATAAATTAGACAGCCCATTTCATTTATTAGTCATTTTCGAACATTTGGACATTCGGACCCTCCTTTGCGAGGACAAATATGTAATAAGTTGTATGTCTTCCAACCTCCATTCTTTCTCCCTTTTATTTCGCTGCTTATGATGGTTAGATTAAGGACATCATGCTTAATTAGCATTTTCCATGATTTGCATCCATTCCTTTACATGCATAAAAGTTTGCTCATCATATTATTCAAATGTTAAATTCAAACTCCTTACTTGCATATGTGCGCTATCGCCTTGAATTGACTCACATGTCATACTAGTAGTCGAACCTTAATTGCACGTTGCATGTGTTGCATTAGTCATTAAATTAGGATCATGCATTTTTTTTCTAACTATTTGCTTTCTCTTTGGACTCACCTTCGGACATTAATGTAATCATTTTTGCTTTAGCATATTTCATAAGTATGAATACTGTCATATCAAACATACTACCATGAGGCTAACTGCTTATTTGATATTCCCTATTTGAATGCCTGTGGATGAAGGCTAATCACTTGAATTGGGATACTTTGATTCATGTATATATGATATCACCATTTTAAGTGAGACATTCAAGACACTTTTGTTTCAAAACAAACATGAAATCAAACATTTCAACTTTTTGTGAAATTAGTCTATACTTGTATGTTACATATAGAACAAGAGCATATACTGTACATAAAAATCACATCATAATTAGTAGAGGCCGATCTTTGATCGGGTGAGTGGGGTGTTCAATTATTGACCTTCCCCTCTTATACCTAAGTTCCTAAACCAAGATACTTTGGTAACGACGGACTAATGGCCTTTGGCACGAGTCATAGGTTTCCTGAATTTCCCAAAAATAAATATTTAGGTGGCGACTCTGAAATCTGGCAAAGCAGTTTATTTTTGGCATTTGATTCAAACATCGATTTTCCAAAAGAAATTGTCAGATTTGGACTCTTTTTGTGTTTCCACTGTTTCACATTGCACTTATAAAATCAGAATCAGAACCAACACAAGTGGAGTCCGAACTGTAAGGGCTATTCATCCTTCCGAAAGAGAGTGCGAAAAGCCGAGCTACACCCCCGGATGTAAGTTCGAACACAGGATTAGTGAATGCTCGAGTGTCAAGCATGGGTTCAAACAAAGGGTTTGAAAACATTCGAGTACCATTCCCTTGTGTTACCCCTGACCCACCAATGTATATTGTTTCGCTGTTCGGTAAAGGTATGTTCTGACTTACTGGTGGTCTAGGAAGGGCTTTGTACCATGACTGAGGTACAAGTGATGGTCTATCATGGCTTTAATTGTTAGTTTGACCACTAGTTTGCCCATTATTACTTTACATAGGCTGTTTATTTCGAGCCTATCTTTCTTTGTCAAGTAAGTTTATATTTTCTTCAAATTGCCTAATGATAGGTCTTCATTTGATTCAAAAGGATATTGCCCATCTCTCCATGGTATGCATTAATTGTTGTCTCATAACGCCAACCAATCCTCCCCATGGATTTGCCGGTAAGGTGGATGGAAATGCTTAAAGGTCCAGTTCTTAGCCTTGTCTAACATTTTGGACTTATGGTGTGTATCCCAAGTCTTTGGTCTCTTCAACCAATTGTGCAGGACCACTTGCGGCAAGCCCATCCACGGGATATGGCTCAACATTATCCTCTGGATTATTTAATTCTAGATCTTCTTCTACACCCTCTTCAGGGCATTTAATTTTTCCTTGTCGTCTTCGTCGAGCCATTACAATGGTATTTCCATTAGGCATGCCAAAAATATATGTTGGCTTTTTTTGGCCTTCGAAGGTTTAAAATGTAATTTGAGCTTGCTAGCAAAGATCCATAAGTCCTTACAAAGTAATAAATGCCAACTAATTAATCAGACAATTGCTTCGAAGTTCTTTTAACTTCAATGAAGAGGACTTTTACTAATGGCTTATTTTAGTAGAAAATTAAGAAGAACTAATCACAAAAATAAAATAAGAATGAAGAGAATAGTGTCAGAAAATAAATTTCATTAAGTAAACCAATGTTTACAACGTACCTTCACACTTCCATAGCCTCAAAGGGGATTACAGCCACATACTAACTTAGAACTACTCCTACGAAATTGAAGTGCAGTATAGGAAAGTAAAGGACTGAAAAATAAAGAACTGGAAAAGAAAATGTAAAGTAAAATAAATTAGGTTATGGATCTGGCTCTGGTGTCTTCTTTATTAGCCCTCTCCTCTATTTATAAACTCTGATGGTAACTGTCGAAGTAGATGATAACTGTCGAAGTAACCTCCACGATCATTGGACATGACTTCAAGCAGTTTGCCTCCACTAAGTTTCTCTCGCAATTGGGTTTTCCTCCTGAATTTGAATTTAATTTGAAGCATCCGTTTGGCCATGTCACGTTGCACATCTTGACTGTTCCAGTATTTCGCAAATTCATCACCATTGATATAAGTTGCCACGTGTCCTCTACTGATTGGAGACCTTTACTGATTTCCAAATTACCCCTTACGAATCACGTATCAAATTGTGATTGGCTTATATAAAATATATGGCCAACAAATAACATAAATAAACAAACATGCATTCATGATGTGAACACATACATATACCTTTTTTTTTTTTTTGATCGCAAACTTCAGCATCACATTAAGAAGAATCGGGAAATAAGCACCTCACAAGGCCCAGAGGTGGTTGGGTAACCCAATTCAGGGGTAAGGAGTTTCTAAAACAAGCCGCAGCCACCCAATGGGCTGCCCTGTTAGCCTGTCGCGGGCACTATCTAAAAACAAGTGACCTGCGTGAGGCCAAAGATCGAACATCACAAATTAACGCAAGAAGCTCCCATGGAGGAACCCCTTCGGATACACACAACTGAATAACAGATTTACAATCACTCTCGATTTCCACAGTATTGAGATTAAGAGCATCAGCCATGAGACAAGCGTGCCGAATAGCTAGTAATTCGCACTGGGCAACCGACCGCAAACAAGTCTGCCGCGCCATACCATCCACCAGCTGGCCATTATGATCGCTGGAGGAGGAAGAATAAAGGTTTCCGCTTTGCTTCAGATCCACGGCAGCATCACAGTTTAATTTCCAAGAGCCGCATGGGGGAGGAGACCAGGAAGAGCCTCCATCGTCGACTTCACGCTTCCTTGTCAAGTAAGGGTCAGCTGACATGAGGCCGTAAATTTCGCTTCATCCCGCTTAGCCTTCAGAATTACACGGTTGGGTCAACCTGGTAGTGATTAAACAAATGATCATTTCTTCCTTTCCAAATTGTCCAGGCAACCCACACCATAGAGCATAACACCGACTTTCCCCATGCAGAGGAACCCAAAGATGCAAAAAAGTTACCAAACCATTCACGAGCCGAAAAACTGTCCCGATGGTCACATCGAAAGCCAAAGTCACACCCAAACCAAACCCGTCTGGACCATTCACAATCAAACAACATATGCTCAATAGATTCAGCCGCTGCAAAGCACACGGGGCAACTGGCCGAACCGGCACACCGGCGAGTGGAGAGGTTCTGACAAGTAGCCAAAGCATTATGATAAATTTTCCAGAGGAAATGCTTGAGCTTCGGTGGGAGCTTCAGGTTCCAAACGAGCAGCCACACTTTTTCAGACCAAACGATGGAAGAAGAAGGAATATTGGAGCCCAAGTGCGCTTGGTTCACTGCCTCACTGTACCCCGACTTAACCGTGTAACAACCCTTGGAATCATAATGCCAAATGAGGGTATCCTCTAGATCTGTAACAGAGACAGGAATAGAGAGAATAGCATCACAATCAGCCCCCGAAACTAGGCTTCGAAGCTGCCTTTCGTTCCACTCTTTGTGGGAAGAATCCATAACCTCATGTACCTTTTGGACCACAACCCCTTGAGGTCTAGCAGATTGAACGCGAAAGCCCGGAGAATAGGGAATCCACTGGTCGTCCCAGAAATTGACAGATTTACCACTCAAAATTTGCCACCGCAATCCACCGTTGAGAATATTCCGCCCCTGAAGCAAGCTAAGCCAAGCCCACGAAGGCCGCACCCCACGCGTAGCATGGCGGAAATCGGAGTTGGGATAGTAGATGCCTTTAAGAACTTTTGCACACAAGGAGTTCGGGTGTTGAATTAATCTCCATCCTTGACGAGCAAGTAAAGCACGATTAAAAGCCCGAAAATCCCGAAAACCCAAGCCGCCATAACGCTTTGGTAAACAGAGCTTATTCCAATTAGCCCAATGAATACCGCGCCCCTCCGGATCACCTTTCCACCAAAAAATTCGAATATAGGAACTCATCTTATCACACACTTTATTTGGAAACATGAAGCATGCCATGGCATAGGTGGGTAATGCTTGGGCAACTGATTTAATGAGGACTTCCTTTCCAGCTTGGGAGAGAAGTTTGGCCTTCCAGCCTTGCAATTTGGACAGTATCTTCTCACACAAAAAGTTGTAGGCTTCAGCTTTGGAGCGACCCCAACACGACGGGAGGCCCAAGTATCTAGCATTGGCTTGCATCGGCGGGATACCAAGGAAACCACACACCTCCCTCCTACGCAAGCAAGAGACATTTCCGGAGAATTGCACACCCGACTTATCAAAATTAACTGACTGCCCCGTAGCTTGGCCATAAACATGTAACAAATGGCAGATTTCTAAGCATTCCGTTCGATTGGCCTTGATGAAAAGCACCGCATCATCGGCAAAGAATAAGTGAGACAACTTAGGACAGCCCCGTTTAATTCGCAATCCGGCCAAACGCCCAGCAGAAATACTACGATCAATCAATTTAGAAAGAACGTCCATAACGAGAATAAACAAATATGGGGAGAGAGGGTCTCCCTGGCGAAGCCCCCGCGACGGTTGAAAACTGGTCCGCTTGGCCCCATTAACTATCACCGAAAAGGAAACTGTGGTAACACATTGCATCACCCAATGGATCCAGTTAGGATGAAAACCCATTTTACAAAGCAAGGCCCGAAGAAAACGCCAATCAACCCGGTCATAAGCTTTATGGAAATCGACTTTAATTGCCATGTCCTCCACCTTCCCTTTACGAATTTTCAATGCATGGAAGGCCTCATGGGCTACGATAATATTGTCCTGAATCATTCTCCCTGCCACAAACGCCGACTGATTTGGCGAAACCACTGCATTAAGCACCCCCTTCAAGCGGTTTGCGAGGATTTTGGTGATCACCTTGATATTAAAATTGCAAAGACTGATTGGCCTGAATTGGGCTAAGTTTCCCGGGGCCGTAACTTTGGGAATGAGAACCAAATTGGTATGATTCATCTCTTTCAAAGAAAACCCCTTCAAAAAAAATTTTTGATCACAGACAAAGGGAGGGTCCCACTATATCCCAATATTGGTGGTAGAAAAATCCGGGGTAGCCATCCGTCCAGAGCTTTCAGAGACCCGAGTTGAAGGCCGCTTAACCTCTTCATCCGCTACTTTTTAATCAGCCGGGCATTCATTTCGGAAGAAATAACAGAAGAGACCACATCTAGAGCTATGTTCATGTCCCCATGCCCACTGCCAGAAAAAAGAGTCGAAAAATAATTGAACAAATGGGAGTTAATGTCGGCCTCTGGAGTGAGAGGAGTACCATCTTCACATTTCGGTTCAAAATTTGGTTCCGCATGCCTTTTGCTTAACAGTAGCGTGGAAAAACGCAGAGTTTCGATCTCCAAAGTTGAGCCACCGAATCTGAGATCGCTGGTGTAAGTACATTTCCTTCCTCTGCAAAGCTAGTTTGAGATCATGAGCCAACTGCTTAAAATGGTCTTCATTACCCACAGAGTAAGGTTGACTCTGTAATTGGGCGATTTGTCCCCGCAGTGCTGCAATATGCCGCTTACCATTACCGAATTCCTGTGAGCTCCAATCCCATAATCGCTTTTGACTACGTTTTAGTTTTTGAACAAGTTGGTACATGAGAGACCCCCCTTGATCCTTGTCCCATTCTGACTGAATAGTTGCCGCACAACCCGGGCTAGTGGCCCACAACGACTCAAATTTAAATTGTCGAGGTACCCGAGCCAGCGGGAGACAACAATTGATAACCAAAGGGCAATGGTCCGAACCAAAACAAATTTCATGAAGCACTTGGGCATTCGGGAAAAGCTCTTGCCACCAATCGGAGGCCAAAGCTCTATCCAAATTGCTCACAAGACATTGTCCTCACCGCCGATTAGACCAAGTAAAACCATGCCCCTTAAAGCCCAAATCAACCAGGTTACAATCTGAAACCAGTTCTTGGAAATCCCGGAGCTGAGAAGCATTACATTCCCGCCCTCCTTGCTTCTCTAAAATGGAACTCACTTGATTAAAATCGCCCACACAAAGCCAGGGATAGTGCAATTCCTGGGCCACACCTCTTGGCATCGCCAAAAAGCCTCCGTTCCGCCACGAGGCGTAAATAAAAGTGGCCGCCCAACGCCTACCTGCGGAGGGTGAAATAATGCACCTGAGGATATTTTGGGATTTAGATCGGACATCCAAAGTTACACCATCCACCCACCACAGGGCGAGACCACCAGAAGTACCTACTGGATCCACGTAACAACTATGCGGAAAATTGAGGTTGCGTCTTAAACAATCCAACTTAGCTCTCTTATTTTTTGTCTCCATCAAAAAGATTACCGAAGGCCGATGGGTTAGACATAACCCTCGTAAAACCTGGACTGGCAGGGGACGACCCAACCTCGACAGCCCAAATGAGATCAAGATGAAGCTTGTGGTCGTCGGCCACCCACCACCACCCTTTCAGAATTACTAGAAGGCTCCACTCCGCTGGCCGCCGCAGTCGGAGACATACCAAACCGAGGCCAACAACCAGTATCGCCTACCGAAACCATCCTAACTGGACCAATACCCCCTGAGATTGAAGTGGCAGTAGCCTCCACCAACTGAACTGGAATATCCACAAGAGAGGTCTTCCGATGGCGCCTTACGCGCTTGGCTAGAATTCGAGCTGGGGGTGGTGAAGCAACAACACTTAAAGCCTTGGACTTAGCAGACACACTACCCAGCTCCAATTGAGTTCCCCTCAATTTTTTCTGGACCATTGAATCGCACTGGTCATCTCCATCAAAAGGTCGCTTTAAGGAAAGGCAGTTGAAAGCGGTGGAGATGCTCAAATCTGTCAATGAAGCGGGAGGCCCAAGCCTAACAGGACTAGAACTTGGGCTAAGTTCTTGCACCCGAAAGGAGAGAGGATCCCGAGACACCATGGGTTGGGAAAGGGGCTGGATAATGTCAGAAGGCTCAGTAACAAAATAAGGGGCTGCGCTCGAAAACTCAACCTGGTCGGACGATGGATTACTATGAGTTTGGGCCGTGCCCACCTCATTAGGTGGCCCAGTCTGGAACTTGCGAAGGTGGGAAGGCCCACTCAAAAATGCTGGGTCAGGCATGGATGAGTCCAAATCAGGAGATGGGGCCTGAGGAGAAACGGGTGGGCAAGGGCGTGGACACGCAGACTGTAACAGCGCTGAATCCCCCAATTCCACTACACTGGATCGTACAGATCGTACCTCCACATGCGTAGCCAGCTGGTGAGAGGTAGGCGGTGATGTCCCACTCTCCACGTGCTCTGCAGCCCCTTGCCGACGCGCCACCGTGCAACTAATCGGAGAGTGCAAAGATGATGCCGACGGCACACTACCCATTCTCACATCCGCCGAATTGCAACGCGGCAAGCTATGAAGCAGCGTCAAGCCACAGGCTGGGCCAGAATTTGGTCCATAGTCCGACAAGCCCTCCTCCCTTGAAACAAATTTACAGGCCATCTTATCGTGCCCAAGACGACCGCAATCATAGCAGAACTCAGACAATTTTTCATACTTGTAGTAGACCTTGAGGCCCTCACCAACAGGTCCCGAACTATCGTGCCGATACATAATGAACCCCTGTAACAATGGCTTAGTGACATCCACTTCGACGCGTAGGCGCAAAAAGCTACGGTGAATGAGCAGTCCGTCCGATGGGGCTTCAACCTCCACTAACCGACCAATCCGATTACCGATAACCTCCCCATGAGCACGAGTCATTTTGGCTAGAGGGAGGCCATGAACTTGAACCCAATAAGGGGACCATCGAAAATCCAGCTCATCAATGGCCTTCCCGAGCGGGAGAGGCATGAGAACCAACAAATGCCCCATAACAGACCATGGAGCTTCCTGAAGCACCCTCGAACGGTCCTCCAAATCTGTAAACTGGAACAGAAAAATATTCTCCTTCCAAGGAGTAACAACAACATCAGCCCGAGATTTCCAAGCAGCAAGAAGGATATTTGCTACCGCTGGTTTGTTCAGAAGTTTAGGGGCTAGGATCTTCCCCACCAGACACCGGGGAGAAACATCCTCACATTCATCCGTGACCTCCGGCAGCTCAAACGCCTCCATACTCCAAAAAAGCACCTCCAGAGCGCAACTAGTCACTCACAGCACAGAGAAAGAAGGAAGGGTGAAACGAAACAGCAAGGGATAAAACCCTACACAACTACCAAAAGGCAGAGAAAGCTCTCATTCTAGAGAGAGAAAAAATTGAATTATCTCCTGGGCTAAGTTTGTTTGAAAATGTGATTGGGAAACTTGTGGCTAGCTGGTAGAGAGAGAGAGAGAGAGAGAGAGAGAGAGAGAGAGAGAGAGAGAAGAGGGTACATAGGGTGAGCTACTTGACACCAAGTCACAAGGAAGAGATGAGAGGGAGGGAGGGGTCAGCGGATACATTGTTATTTATATATCTCATCATTTAGAAACATTAGTATTTGAATAATTTTTTAATTAAAATATAATATTAAAAAGTTAATATGTTTAGAATAATTTTTTAATTTTTTTTATAAAAAAATGTGTAAAAAATAGAGAAGAAAAAATTTTTGATAGATAGAAAATAATGTGTGAGGTTTATTTAGAAACTACCAACTCACTTTGTTCTAAACTATCTAAATTGAGACAGAATGAAATAGTTCATAATGCAATCTGAATTTAGAGTACGAAAGTATAATACATAAAAATCATGAATATATGTATGTTCTTTCTAATTAATATGAATTTGAATTTGAATTACAATGCTTGAACCGTCAACAATTGTGTCAAATCGCTTGTTTATCACCCTAAATTCTGAATTGAACACAAAGACACTCACCGCCACCATGACTGACATTATGTCCGCGACATTGTCTATGGAAGCCACGATGGCCGGCTATCAACGGCTTTCGTCGATGGCGGTGGATCGAAATGCCTGAACTATTACCCTCCGTTTCTCTCTCCTGAATTTGTTTCCACTCTCTTTCTCTCTCTCTCTATGGGCTTATTTGTTCGGAGGAATGGAGGGGACCCATGTCAATGGATTATGGCGTATGGTTTGGTTAAAAATTCATACAACAGATTAGGAGTTGGGCTAGACTATCGATCTCATGTATGTGGAATTACTGGACATGTTTGATTAACAGATTAGTGTATAAAATTGAGATTATTAATTTATGGGTATAATAATTTTATATTTATTTTAAAATTTTGTTTTAAGATTATTAATTAAATGGATAATTAATCTAACAAATTTATAAGATTATTAATAATGGGATAGTGGTAGGATTATATATTGTGAGTTGAGAAATAAAATAAAAAGACTCTTTTATCTTCATATATTTTTTATCCAATGCAAATCAAATAATGAATAAGGGAATAATTTATCCTACTAATCCAATTAGATAGTAAATATCATACTAATTTGATAAAATTATTAATATCTTCACTATTAGTCTTATGAACCAAATATGACGATTGTATCTTAGGGGCTATGAGATAGAATTGGTGGAATAATTATTTCATAAGATTAAATGGTAAAATGACATATTTATCCTCTAAGTATTTAATTTAATTATGTATTATATTTAATAAAATTAAATAAAATTTAAATGTCTCAATTTAAAAATAAAATAACTTTATTTAATTTTTATTGATGTTTTATTTATTTAATTTTTTAAAGTAAATTTATATTGATGTTTTTTTTTAATTTCATTATTTAAATTTTTATTGATGTTTTATTTAATAATTATAATTTTTTAAAATAAATTTTAATTTATTTTAAAAAATAACACAGATTTTTATTGATATTTTATTCATTTATCTTTAAAATAAATTTATTAATTTTTTAAAAAATAAAATAAATTTTTATTTGATCTATCTCAAAAAAATTAAAATATTAATGACATGTTTAATATTGATATTATTTAGTAAATCAAGGAAAAATTGTTTTTTGAACATTTATCCTTCTTTATAATATCTTAAATAAATATAAAGTTCAACGGAATAATTGTTTCCTTATATCTAATCCCATAACTAAACAAAGATGAGATACCCATCGTATCTAACCAAATAGTCTAAGGATTATGTATCTCAAGATTAACAGTTCGATAGATTATAATCCCCCCTTATTCAGTTCATCTAAACAAACATGACCTATAAATATATGTGTGCTATTTAAATAAATAAAAATAAAAATTAATAATAAAAAATTAACATTATAATATGTAAGTTCTTTAAATGGTAAGTATATTCTTAAAAATATGGTTGCGTAAAATATCGCCTAATTTGCTAAAATCGTACCCATCTACAGGAAGCCTTACCGCTCTATCTACTAACCGCGGCTTAAATTTTAAAATTTATAATATGCCTTCGAAATCGTTTCGTTCCGCTATTGTTAATACATATATATTTTTTAATTTATAATGAAATATGAAATATTAAAGTAAAAATGAGTTTGAGAGAAATTTAATGTGTGAAATTTATTACAAATTAGTAGTTATATATATGAAAAATATTATGCAAGTTAGTGTTACATGTTATGCAAAAACTTGATAATTGATTAGAATATTTTTTAATCTGCCAATCCGTCCAAAACCGTTCAAACCGCAATTTATCAATCTGTCAATTCGCCATTTGATTTATAATTATATTCTCAAACTGCTCAAACCGTACTACACACAGTCTTACTTAAATAGTTTAAGATTTTGGATTCAAACTTTATTTATGTTAGGATATAATAAATTTTATTTTAGTATATAAAAATTTGTCACGTGACATGAGAAGAAGATTTAGAGATTTGAACACTAAATTTAGTGTTTACATATATACACGTGACATGAGAATAAGGTTTGAAAATTTAGACATCAAATCTAATATATATAATAATATAAATAGATAGATACATGTGTTTCTCTCTCTGAAATTATTGAGTTTACCAGAACAATGGTTCTACATACACTGCGTATAGTTTTATTCTTACCAAAATTGTATGTGGAAATGAGTTTGAAGAAGGGAGTGTCCACGTGGTAGCAATTAATACGGACCACGTATGAGATCGTCGTGCAATTGTTTAGGGCTAGGCCGAGAATTTTAACAAGGCTATGGGATTTGACGAAATAGCAAAATGGGACTAAGACTTTTGAGAAACTTCGTTGTAGCCCCAGGTAAATTTTATTCTTTCAAACACGGACCTACTTTTCTTTAGGGTGATTCTATTTGCACCCAAATAGTAACTCAATACATCCCATTAAAATTTTGAAATTTTAATTTTTGTTATGTCTTAATGTAAATTTACTAATAAGGACAATACATATTAAATATTAAAATAAATTTTTTTTTTCTCATAGTACACCCTAAGTATTTATACATAGTTCTCATATTCAAGTTTTAATTATATTCTCTTTATCTTTTTCCCCACTCAAAAACTCAAATCTAATTCGATTGCAACACAATAGAACATAAAAGATAAAAAATAAAAACCCTAAAGAGAGTCACACAAGAGGGACCAAAAAAAAAAGAAAAAACTATATAAACAAATAAGTTCAATGCGAGGAACACACCTGAGTTTATCTTTGTTTATATTTGGGTATATAGTTCTATATGAAGGACTTCATTCCTAGGTCATCACAGAGATGGATTTTGAGAATGTTTGCATATGGAAAGATCGAATGAGGCTCCGTTTAGAATACATTTTTTTTTTTTTTGAGATCTTGAAACACGTTTGTTTGATTATTATATTATTCAAATCGATTATCAAGCGGTGAAGTCATTAGGGAAAAATGACAAGCCGCAATCTAATGATTTGAGTATTGAAACCTCAAGGAAAAGCATTGAAGTATTGCCATTAAAGGATGAGTTGAAGAAGAAGAAGAAGAAAAAAGATAAAATTACATAAACGAATGATTTGGGTGTATCGCAAATTATGATTTTATTTTGAAGGTTATTTGTGAAAAAATATAAGATATACTGAGAATAAATTATAATTCTAAATAATTTAATAGATAATAATAAAAAATTAGGCTTACTAAATAATTTTTTGAATGCAAATAAAGTCGCCCTTCTCTTTAGCATACATTAAAAACAACTCAGTCCAAAAATGCAGGCCGGCCCATCGTTGAGGCAGTGCATGGGGCCCCAAAATGACAAAGCCCCAATTGTTAAGGTCACCAGTACAAAAATAAATAAATAAACAAATAAATAAATAATAATTGTTAAGGTCTATTTATATCTATATAGGGAAGGCTTCATAAGGAAGGCCCAAAAGGGAAAAAGAAAAAAATCCTAATATTTTGGAATGTATGAAAAAAGTTAATTTATTGACTTATTAGTTTATTTGAGATTACCTCTTTATTTTTTTTTATATATATATTTTTTTTAGAAAAAAAAAAAAAAAAAAGACAAATTACTTGGAAGTCCTATTTAAAAAAGAATAAGTCTATTTAGTCTCATAACTTTTTGAATACTTTCAAAAGTCCAATATGTATTTTTCTTCTTCATTCTTCTCTGTACATATGTTTTTCTCTACCTCTTTCTCTTCATAATTTTTGGTGACCGGCGATCATGCCTTCTTCTCTTTCTCTTTCTAATATATAGTCACGAGTAATCGACGACAATCATTGCTTGAGGTTCACCGGCAACCACCAATCATCGACTCTTTACTTCACCTTCACCGATGGGCGAAAAAGACGAGTTTCGAGTGAAGAAAATGAATAGATCTACTTAAATTTGATGTAGATCTACATCAAATCTGAGTAAATCTACATGAGATCTGACTGGATCTAAATCAAAAATAGTTATCGGAATATAATATTCTCTCTATATATGTTTCTCTCCTTCGATTTCTCAATCTTTCTACCATTTCTCTGACACACACTTCTATTTTTATGTTTTAATGGAGAAAATTTTCAAGTTTTGAACAAATTATTTTTAAATTTAGTGATAGATGGTGAAAATTATAAAATTTTACAGTTTCATTTTTTTTTTTTTTGTGCTGAAATGAATCATACTTTAAAACTATAAAATTTTACAATGTCATAACATTATTTAGAAATGTAAAATTTTATAGTTTCATAACATGTTTTTCAGTTTGATTAATAAGGATAAATACTTAATAAAATCATGTTTTGAAATTATAACATTTTACAATTTACAATTTCAAAGCTTACTTTTCAATTTGATCAATATTGGATATTATTTGCTTAAACCCTATAAAAATTAAAAAATAATATATACTTTTTTTTCCATTGTTGTTTGCTGTTATTGTTGTTGTGTTTTTTTTTTTTTTTTTTTTAATTTTCTTTCAGTTTATCAATATTTAGTGCATTTTGTTATATATTTTTATTATAATTTCTCTATTTATTCTTTTTTTTTTCCCAGCAATATTCTGGACATTTCGGTGACTCTCCGATAATATTCTTGTTGTTTAACAAACATTCTAGATATTCCAGCGACTTTTAGTGATGTTCAGAACACTCCAACGATACTTCGGCGAACTTCTGGCAATTTTCAATGATGTTAAATATTCTAGCTAGTCTCCAGTGACTATTTGACAGAAGTCTGAGCATTGGTGGGATGTAACAACATTTTTAAAATTACAAAAAAAAAAAGAAAAGAATTTTTAGTAATAATTAAAAATATGTAAGACTAATTAGTGTAAATATTTTATTTTAAAATTAAATAAATTTTAAATTTTGTATATAAAATATTACTGATAAATAAAAATAATAATAATATACTAGTTTCTTTCCTACTTTCTAAAACCAGCCTTATATGTTGAAAGGAATGCGCACATGTATTTTTAAAAAGAGTTAGGCCCAAGTACTTGATTGCTTGTAAATCTATCTATTCATGATAGGCATCATCAGGCAGAGTTGGGATCCTCTGCCGCGTTTTTTTGCGGCAGTTCCTTGCGGTGTCCTAAAACGATGTTGTTTTGGGACAAAATTTAAAAAAAAAAAAAAAAAACAAAACAAAACAAAAACATAAAATTAGAATCAGAGAAGAGAGAGAGGAAGAAGAAAGAAGCAGTGAGGAAGAGAGAGAGGAGAAGACCCAGAACACCATCAATAACCAGATTTTTGAACAACAATACAAACAAAAATACAAACACTTCAATACATGGATCTCAGATATATATATACAAACACTTTAAACACTCAAATGTATACATACATTTCTAGATGTATACATACATCTCAAATTTTTGAACAACAATACAGACACTTCAAACACCCAGAACAATAATAACCATTCAAAAAAATAAAAAAATAAAAAATTTGAGGTTCAAAAATCGGAGATGTATATGTATATATACAGAATTAACACTTGAACATCCTAGATGATAAATCAAAATTAATAAAAATTAGATCAATACAAACAATCAAACATTAGATCTAGCAAAGTGTATGAGAATAGTTCATATCTTACATACAGATCCAAGAAAAAAATCCAAAAAACTACTTCGAATTAAGGAGATGGTTGCTGGGTTGGTAGTTTTATTGAGAGAAAGGAGGAGGAAGAAGAAGAACAGGAAGGGAAGGTGGGTTGTGGCGATGGAGAGGAGAGTGTGAGCCATGGGTGAAGGGAGGCCAAAGGTTGTCGCCTGCGGTGGTGCCTTCTTTCTTCTTCTCCCTTTTCTCTCCCTCTCTTTCTTCTTCTTCTCCCTCTGTTGTTCATGTTCTGTCTTTTTTTTTCTTTTTCTTTTTTTTAATTGAAATCTCGCCCCAAAACAACGTCGTTTTGGGGCGCTGCAGGACGGGCCGCAGGAAAACACGACCGAGGATCCGAACTCTCATCAGGCATCCAATCACTATAAAACAAAAAAAAAAAAGAAAAATAAAATAAAGGTGTGTGAGGGCAACTAGGGTGGTTGGGTAATTTCGAAGGCCAACAAAGAATTATTTTAGTTGTTTGATTTTTTATTTTTTATTAATTTTTTTGGGGAGGCTATTTGGACTATTATAAATCAGATACATTAAAGGTGCAACTCGGGCGGGTTCGGTCGGGTTGGGGGTTTGCCCAAGCCCGGCCCGAATTGTATTTGGCATTGCCCAAGCCCGACCATGAACCCGAGTATTGCTGCCCAAGCCCAAACCAAGCTTTGTATTTTGAACTCGGGTTAGTCGGAATTGTCCGAATTGCCCGAGTCCAAAAACGTGTAGGTAGAAGATACATTATTCTACACTTCCAGAATTTAGTAACTTTTAATTTTATTGTCCAAAAACAAAAAAGGGATAGATTGGTTAGTCTTGTTTGAAAGATGTCTATTTAATAAATAGATTTAAACAAATTCGATTGAATTATATATGCACTGAACAAATAAATCTAACACTAATTACTTTATTATTTTACTTTATTAATTTTTTTTCTCTCAATATATGGTCGTGTTGATAGTGACGTCGTGGCAACCACTGGCGGAGACAAGAAATTAAATTAGAGAGGACACTTATTAATTACAATATTAAAAGTTTTTATAAAAATATTTCATATAAATTTTACGATTTGACTTCAAGAAAGATATATATATTATTTGTAATTAGTATATTATGGACAATATAAAAAAAATAATGGATATAAGTTTTAAAATAAATTATATAATGATAAAGTAATTTTTTATAAAAAATTTCAGTAAAAATTCAGTATAATAGTAATACCACGTCATCATTGACATATGATATCACCAACCAATAGGAAAGAAATACATAGAGGATGAATCTCATATGTCAAATGTAACTAATAATTCAATAAATTTCATATATTTATTGAGATTAATTATAATTGTATGTCAATAATGATATGCATTACTATTTTATTGAAATTTTCATAGATAATAATATGACTTAGCTTAATATCTTCATTTTCAATAAAAAAAAAAATAACCATTATTATTTTCATAATTTTTAAAAATGCTATTGGTATTTCACTCTAAATAATATTTTATAATTTTTTTAATTAAAATATTTTTTATGTTTGCAAAAAAAAAAATAAAAAAAATAATTCCAAAACTCAGGGGAGGCACGTGACCTCCTGGACCCACTGTGGCTCCACCACTAGTGTCAACAATAGTGATGATGGTTGTGGTAGTCGTTATGGTTGCAAACGAACCAAACTATCACGAGCACGATTCAGTTCGATTTATTAAGTAAACAAACAAGTTTGAGTCTAACTTTTAAGCTCGTTTGGGAAATGAGCCAAACTCGAATTCAAATATACTTGAATTGTTTATCTTTATTTGATTTATTAAATAATACAAAAATTGTATAAATAATAGCATACATATTATTTATATCTTAAAATAGTATAAATAATATTTTTATTTAATTTTTTATCAAATAATATATAAATATATAATTTATATTATTTATACCTATAGGTTGTTTAAATAAACTCTATCTTTAAACTAAAACTACTTTAATAACAAATAACCATTATTCATAATAATTTATTTCAAAAAATAAAAATAGATTTCTAATAAATAAAACTGAGAGAGAGAGAGAGAGAGAGCTTCGTTCATAATTAAAACATAAAAAAAATGCTTAGCTTCATTTTGTTATATGGCAAACATGTTATTTCATTACTCTTTCATGCTGTTCAATCACTCAATAAAATATTTTACTTGTCTTTTCCGATGTATAAAATATTTTACTTATTTATCTTCTCCATCAATCACGACATTAAAGAGTATCATTTGTTTGTATTCCAAGACTACTAAATAATTAAAGCGTGTAATGAAGCCTCATTTGGCAACTTGTAATTTTAGTCAAAAAACTAAAAAATCGTTATAAGTTATTACATCACTCTCTTTATTTTTCTATATATATTTTCATAAAAATAAAAAATTGCTAAAATAATATATTTCTAAATAAGACTTAAGTATATATTGGAGTGTTTTAGGAAGACTTTTTGATTTTTTTTTTTTAAATGTGTAAAAAAATGAGAAATAATATAATTTAAAATAGATTAAAAATTTATTTTTAACTTGTTAATTTTTAGCTGTTTTATTGCTTCCCAAACTAGCCCATTATAAGTGTAGGGTTCACTCAAATATATATAAATCTATATTTATATATATATAGAATAATATTATTAAATTCTTATATAAAAAAAATTTAAAAAAAAAATAGAAAGTAAAATCAATGCCACCTTCTCTCTCTTGCTTTGTTGATCAGCCCATTTCCATTCTTTTCTCTCTCTTCCATGTTAGCTTATTTATGAAGACTCTCCCCAGTTAGAGCATCTCCAACTATATGCTATTGCCATTGCTATAATTTGATAATAAATAATATTATTTTACCAAATTATAGTAATAGTACTATAATAGTCATTTATTATTTTAGCAAATTTTAACCAACTTTTCCTCTAAATTTGTAGGTATTGTTTGGATATAAGTTTTTTTGTGATTTTATTTTTGTTTATTTTTTTGTCTTTTGTGACATTTTTTTACTTGTTTGTTAAAAAATTTATATATTTATATTATTCTCAACTAGACAAATATAAAAAATTTAAAAAAAAAATGAAAAATTGGAAAAAAAAAATTAAATGTAAATGTTTGTGCGAAATAAAAGTGACATGGAGGGCTTCAATTTATAGAAATTAATTTTATTACTGTTTGGGAAATAGCCGTTTGAAAGAGCTATTGTAAAAAGTAATTAATTTTTTGTTTAACAAACCAAACAGAGCCCAACGACTCTTTATTACACTGAGGCATCACCGTCTGCCTCCATACATCTAGAATGATCCACCCTTATCCTCTCCCTCTCACTCTGTCTTCCTCTCCTCAAACCCCTCTCACTTCTCTGCTCCATGATCGAAACCTCTCTCACTCTCTCACTCTCTCTCCCTCTCTCTCACTCTCTGATTCTGTCTCCCTCTTCTAAAACCACTCCCCCTTCTCCTCCATGATCGAAACCCCTCTCTGACTCTCTCACTCTCTAGCTCTCTCATTCGGTCTCCTTCTTAGTCTCTCACTCTGTGATGTGGATTGAAACCCCATTTCTGGGTGTTGATGTGGATCGGTCTCTCCCTTCTCTCCTCCATGATCGAAACCTCTCTCACTCTCTCAGTCTGTCTCCCTCTCACTCTTTCACTCTCTCACTCTCCTAGTTTGTCTCCCTCTCACTCGCTCACTCTCTCACTCTGTCTCCCTCTTCTGAAATCACTCCCCCTTCTCCTCCATGATCGAAACCCCTCTCTAACTCTCTGACTCTCTCTTGGTCTCCTTTTCAGTCTTTCACTGTGTGATATGGATCGAAACCCCCCTTCTGGTTGTTGATGTGGATCGGTGATCATGATTTTTGAAACTCAAAGCTCAGCATGGATTCAAACCTTATCTGCAAACAACTCAAATCTGGTATTTTTTTTTCAAATTTTCTTAATTATTTTTTGTGATCGATTTTTGTTCATCTGATTTTTATATCATATCTGTCTTCATATCTGTCTTCATACCATCGTGATTTTTGTTCATATCTGTCTTCATACCATCTGATTTCATTTGATATTTGTCTTCAATTTTTGATATATGTCTTCATACCGGATCTGCAAGCATCTAATTTGGATTGACTGAGATTTGGTGATAAATGAATGAAAAAAAAAATATTTGAGAAACTGAATTTGGGTTTGTCTCAATTTCATTTTGAAATTTGTTTTCATCTGAAAATTGGGTTTGATTTTGAAAAATGGGTTCCCTATTGTTTAAACTATGTTGTTTTCAACTGAATTTGGTGCCAAATTGCTGTTCATTTTTGCTAATTTGGCAAACTTGGGAGCTGCTATTTCACTCGCCATATTTGACAACACATATAGCATCTGCCATCTTTGGCAAGTGAAATAGCAGACCATTGGAGACCTGTTTTTGCCATTCCTAGCATTTTTTAGCTTTGGTAAGTGAAATAACAGCTCCCATTGGAGATGCTCTTAGCACACAAAGTTAGCAACACTATTGGAGCGCAAACCTTCCGAATTATTGGTGTCAATTAATGGCCTCGTTTCAAAAGTTGGTTATTTTAATAGATTATTTTAATTTTAATTATTTTAATATATTAAAATATTTGTATTTAAAAAGATGGTTAATTTTTTTCTAATTAAATAATATTTGTGAGAGAAAAAAAAAAAAATATAAATTTGATGTGATATTTTACTTTATGGACTACTTTAACCTATTTTATCTTTTTGTGAATTTTAGTCTAAAAAAAAAAAAGAAAAAACTTTAGCAATGGGTTTAACACAAATCTGTTTGACATACTCTTAGAACATCCACAATGAGATAATTAAAAAAAAGTGTGTTTAAAGATAAAAGTGGAATCCAAAAATATGTGTTAAGGTGTTAAGAGTTTGTTAATTTTAGAGAATAAATGGTGGTGCAATGAATGTATTAAGATGTGTGTTAAGATTTGTATTAAGAATATATATATACATATATAATAAATAAAATATAAAATAATTGAAAAGTACAGTGGGGCTCAATGCACTTATCAACGCCTTTCTTTATGTTCTCTCTTCTTTCTTTTTCTATCTCTCTTGACTAATTAGAAGCATCATTGCAATTAATAAGGAAGTTAGCATCCGACATTAATTGTTAGGTCCCTTAGTCTTGTCAATCCCGCGAACAACTTGTGTGATTGAGTAGTAAAATTTCCTTACTGTTTTGTCTTCCTCACTCGAGCAAAGAAGTCCTCGCTCAAGCGAAGACTGCGTCTGGCTTAAAACCTGAAAGAGATGAATGTAGGCTCGAACGAAGGCACTTATGGAAATCACGCAAGTTAAGGTTCTCGCTCAAGCGAGCTTCAAAATCCAGGATTTCTATAAGCAGTTGTTTTTCTCCAAAACTAGGATTACTTTCAGATCTACTTTCAGGTTTTCTAAGGTTTTCTTCTGGAGTGTTTTTGTGAGTTTTCCTTGATAAAATTGAATGAGTATTAAACTCATGAATTGACAAGCACATATCAAGGAGATTGATTGAATACATACAAGAGTATTATTCTTCGGTGGATTCTGAAGATTTAAACGTGGAGTTTCAAAGGAGTTTGATTCTGTGCGTAGTCGTTGATTCAACAAGTGAAGTTGTGGATTCAACTTCAGATTAATCAATTCTGAGACGAAGGCTTGGTGAAAGAGTTATAGAAGGTTTGAAGACAAATTGACCGAGTTGGGTAATTTGTGTGTTATGTTTGTAATCTTTCTTTCTTCAGTGGTGGATTGATTAGTGGCGTTTCACCTGTAGTTTTTTATTACAATTGAAGGTTCTTCAATTGTGGTTTTTCCACGTAAAAATCGTTTGTGTCGATTTATTGTTTATTTCAAAAACAACAATCTAAATCACTTTCGTAAGTACTTGATGATTTAGATTGTGTGTTTTGAATAATTGAGAATTAAAATATTTTAATCTTGATCTAATCACGAATCACTTAGGATTTTCAATTGGTATCAGAGCAGGTCACTCTTTGTTTTTTTATCAAAACTATAAGAGTGTGATTTTGTGTGATTGGTGATATGGATTCAATTCATGAAGGTAACTCAACCCATAGACCTCCGTTACTCGATGGTACAAACTATTCGTATTGGAAAGCTCGTATGAGAGCGTTTTTAAAATCCATCGATGAGAAAGTTTGGCACTGTGTGCTCTATGAGTGGAGTGAACCTACTGTCACAATTGATGGTATTGAGATTCCCAAACCTCTTGATAAATGGAACACAACTGATTACTAATGTAGACACCCCATTTTTGACTGACCTTAAGACTCAGACGTCACCGATTGAGCGCTTGGTGATGTTGTATACTGTACTCGTTCTGAGGTTGCGGAGTCTCGGCCGTGAGCTTTGCCTCCGAACTTCTGGACTTTTTCATGCCTTTTGCCTCGGCCATAACCAAGCTCGGTTTTCTCTGTTTTCTTCCGAGGGGAGAGGTCTCGTAGATCATCTCTCAGTGGCCATAGGCTACGTTTCGTGGTCGCAGGCTATTTTTCCCATTTCGGAGCCCGGTTCCCGGTTTTCGGAGCCGTCAGGCCGTGTGCCTCGATTCGGGACCGCCTAACTACCTCCGTTTGATCCGATTTTTGGCATGCATCTTATTTACTCCCTTTTGAAGGACACTAGGGTCCGAGAGACCAACTTCGTGGTCGAACACCACTCCCGGTGCCAATGATCGATTTGGGGTCTAATCGCGTTTCGGCCCCCGAACCTTCATTTCGCATCGGTTTGGGCTCATTTTTGGTGGAGGCCTTATTTTCATTATTAGGAAGCTTGTAGGAGGGTGGGAGGCCAGCAATTGTTCTGACAACCAACTTTTTGTTTGGTCAAAAGTGGTTCAGCATGAATCCGGGAAGGAGAAAGTCTACGCGGCTTCACCGAAACGGGCGTAACTCTTTGTACAAGAGGAATTAAGATATGAGGCCACCACCATTGGAAATCTTACTTCTGGGGCTTCATTTTTTACTCAAGAATCTCCTAAGTCCCAATTCGGGGGGAGGAGATATGGTTGGTTGAAGTCCGGTTGGACCGAATCTGCGCGGCTTTACGGAAACTGGCATAACTTTTTCTACAGAAGGAATTTTAATGCAAGGTTTACGGCATTGGAAAGCTAACTTCTGGGGCTTCATCCTAGGGTGTGGCCGGCCAGTTTTCTCCCTTTGGCCTGGCCGGCCGGCCACTTTTTCTGGCCGGCCGGCCACTTTTTCTGGTGAATGATTTTTTTTGCCATTTTAAACTAGCCGGCCATTTTTTCCCCTGGGAGTGTGTTCCAGCCATGTATTTTGTTTTACACTTCACCCATATCCGAGGGTTTGGCCATTTTGGGGGGAAACTTGGCTTGTTTTCCCTCCATTTCCCCCCCCTTTTTCCACCCATTTTGCCTATATAACAGTAGCCCCAGGTCTGGTTTTGAGGGTTAGAAAAAATGCTTTGAGCCTCTTGTATTGTATCTCTCTCCTTCTACACTTCAACTCTAAAAAACCCTTAAGTTCCTACACCCTTTTCCCTACAAGCCCTAACACCACTCCACCTCATTCCACTCTAGCAGCTTGAAGCTGTTTTCTAGAGGCAAGGAGCACCCAAACTTGGTCCAAGAGGTTGCTACGGGTTGGTCTTCAAGGGTGAGTCCCACTTTCCCCTTTTCTTGCATTTTTTTGGTCTATCTCTTAGTCCCTCTTGCTTGCTGTTTTGAGCTCCGGCCAAAACTGAAAAGGTCATTTTTTTGAGCTCATTTTCTTGTTTCATTAAGGGCTCAACACTGTTTGGAACCCCCATGATGCACTTGCTTCAATATCCCTTTGAATGCCATTATTTTGCATAGTATTTTTGGCTTATGTGTGATCTGTTTTGGAGCCTGATGTGAACTGTAAATAGGCATATTTTTAGCCCCTCTTCAACATTGAAGAAGGACTCAACACTTTTGGGGACCTCTATGTATCACTTGTCATTGTACCCCTCTTTGGTCTCCATTTTTGCATGATTTATTAGCTTATTAAGATTTTGTTTTTGGACCTTGGTCAGAACTGAAAATGGCCCTATTTTAACTTCCTATACATGTTTCATTAAGGGTCCATGGCTGTTTGAGACATCCTTTTTGTACTTCATGTTATAGCCCTCTTGGTGGCCTCATCTTGCATTGCATTTTAAGCATGTTTTTATACTGATTTGGGCTTGATAATCTACTGTAAAATGCCATATTTTGGGACCCTCTTCAACATTGTTGAAGGTTCCTCACTTGTTTGAGACCCCCATATATCAGTTACTTCTTTGCCCTTTTGTTGGCCCATTTCTTGCATGAATTGTTTACCATACTTGTATCTGTTTTTGGGGCTTGTAATCTACTGTAAAACATCATATTTTTGGCCTCTATTAAACATTGTAGAAGGGTCCTTCTGTGTTTGAGATCAGCAGCTATGACTTGCTTCATTACCTCTCTTGGCCCCCCATTTTTGCACGCTAATTTTGCCCTATTTGTACCCACTGTTTGGCCATGCTTCGAACTGTAAAAATTCTTGTTTTGGGGCTTCCTAGCTTCTGTATTCACACTTCATGTACGAATCATGCATGCATTGCATAGCTATAGGCCATTTCATGTGCTTAATTCCATGTTTCGGGACTCGTTCCTTGCATCGGGTTTCATTTCGCCATGTTTCGGGGCTGTTTTGCATGTCATTTTGCCTCTGAAATTTGCATGTTTGCATATCATATTCCATGTCTTGCCATGTCTCATTAGAGTGGCATTCTGTGCCGTAGGTTCGGTCCTCAGTTTGCGTGCACGCGTGCACGTATTTTGAGTTGTCTCATTTTCATCTAATGACCTCTTATGTGAGTGTGGCTGAGGCTCTCTCATGTTGGTGTAAGCCCATATTGCATTGCGTATGCCATTTCATCCATAGCATTGTGTATGCTCGGTTGTGTATC
Organism: Camellia lanceoleosa; assembly: GCA_025200525.1. Classification (NCBI taxonomy): domain Eukaryota; kingdom Viridiplantae; phylum Streptophyta; class Magnoliopsida; order Ericales; family Theaceae; genus Camellia; species Camellia lanceoleosa. Next base: position 10,556,123 of record CM045769.1, read on the forward strand.
ACCTCGTGTAGCGTGTATGCCATTCCATAACATTGTGTATGATAGGATTGTATCTTAGTTGCATTTCACGCATATCATGCATATTGCATCGTGTTCAGGATAGGAGTTAGCCTGGGCACGGGAAACGAGGTACGTTCCGTACTCCGAGTGACGGAACGTGTCTCAATTCCCAAGTCACCGACACTCCGGATTATCCATGATGGAGTTAGGTTTTGTTGTAGTGTTCATATGCATTCATTCTATGTTGAGTTGTGCAATTCGGCTCCTCGGCCATCATGCATCGAGATGCGTGATTGGTGGTACGAAGACCGAGACATACAGACATTTGTGAAAATACATTGCTATACCCCTTTCCTGCTCTCTGTTGCAGCGTATCAAGAATCAGCGGTCTTTCGAGGCTTGGCACGCTTTTCAAGAGTCATTGCAAAACAGAAGCTAATTGGGGCATTCCAGTGGATTTCCGTGCAAAGCAGCCCAAACATGCATCATTCCATCATTCGGAGCAGAATCAAGGCAGTCCTTGGCTTGCATGCCAGTTTTATTATTTTCTTAGTTAATTTGTAAATTAATTAGGAATTTGTACATTATTTGGACTGTATTATTTGGACTGTACTATTCTTTCATTCGGGACTGTATATTTATTTGGACCCTCTGCGCGAGGGCATAATTGTAATAAGTGTGAGTGAGTGTGATGTATGTCTTCCAACCCCACGTCTTTCTTCCCTTTTATTTACCTGCTTATGATGGTTAGATCAGAGCATATTTCAATTAGCATCTGATGTAATGACATGTTTACATCATTCATCTGCTTTTGCACACTGCACTCAAGCGCATCATACAAACTGCATTTGTATTTCAATTCCAAATTGAATACGTGTTAGTTGTAGCATTCCATATGCCATGTTTAGAATAGCCGAGCCTGCTATAGTTTGCATCTTTGCATGTGTTGCATTAGGCAATTCTGTGCATTTAGGATCATGCATGATTTCTAATGAGCTTCTGTTTTGGCTTGGAGTACTCGGTGAGTTTTATGCTTTAGCATCCTTGCATGCGTGTGAGTGCCTGCCATGAATAGCATGCTTACCATGAGGCTATGTGCTTATGTGATATAACTGCCTTGAATGCTTGTGGGTGGAGGTTGGGTTACTTGGAGTGGGACAATTCATCAAATGTTTGTTTTAAGCCCACTAGATAGTGGCAAAATCATGTTTTCTAAGCCCACCCGAAGGTGGCAAATCCACGTCTTAGCCTACTTGCGGGTAGCACCATCAAACCATTTTCAAACAAACAAACATGAAATGTTTTGTTCCAATTCAGACGACTCAGTCTATACTTGTATGTTGTGCGCATCACATAGTAAATCTAGGCTAATAATCGGAATAAGAACACACAATGTTTTCAAAAATAGATATCATGGTTAGTAGAGGCTGGTCTTTGACCGGGCGAGCGGGGGTGCTCACGAAGTGACCTTCCCCAATCATACCCAAGTTCCCAAGCCGAGGCAACTTTGGTGATGACGAACACGTGGCCTTTGGCACCGAGTCAGGGTTTCCTAAATTTCCCAAAAATAAAATATTTAGGTGGCGACTCAGATTCCGCAAAGCGATCCATGTTTGGCACTTCTTTCAAAAATCTTTTCAAAACGATTTGCATTTGGACTCTTTGGTTCAAGATTAAGAACCGTGACATTTGAGTCCTTGGTTGTAATAGACCATAGCCGAACGTAAGCGGAGTCGCACCTCCCGGGATGCGTTCGGGGATGTCTATAACTAAAGCTCGAGTTGAAACAGTAAGGCTCTCAATTCCTTGTTTTGCTCTGTCACACCTGAAGAGTTTCGTCGTATCTGCACGTGTGAGGTATCAAAAGAGGCTTGGGACATTCTTGAAACGATTCATGAAGGTACTACTTTTGTCAAAAGGTTAAAACTTCAACGTCTCACCTCCGCCTTTGAAACCCTTTTTATGCACGATGATGAGACGTTTGATGATTTCTATGCAAAACTTAGTGATATCGTGAATTCCTGTTTCACACTCGGTGAAAAAATCCCTAAAGCTAAAGTTGTTGGAAAAATTTTGAGATTTTTACTTGAGAGGTTCCAATCAAAAGTGACAGCCATTGAGGAGGTTCAGAATGTTGATACCCTCAAGCTTGATCAGTTGGTTGGAAACTTGCAGACTTATGAAGCCCACCAGATTTCTAAGAAAAAACAAAAAGAAAGTGTGGCTTTCACTAGTGTTCATGAGACTGCAAAAACTTCGAAGGCTGAATTTGATTTAGAGTCTGAGATGACGGCTATGTTTACTAAACAGTTTAAAAAAAAAATTGAAGAAAAAGAAGCCTAATTTCAGAGACCCTATTTCAAAAGACAAGAGTAATGAAGAACCCAAAACTTGCTCCAAAAACTAAAAAGAAGATTGTAAAGGGCAAGAGGTCAAGTGCTATGAATGTCAAGGGTTTGGTCATATTGCCCTTGAATGCCCTTCGAAAAAGAATCGAAAGAAAGTCTTCACTGTGACTTGGGATGATAAAAGCGGGTTGGAGGAAGAACCTGAAGAACTTAAATCCGGTGAAGATGAGGATAGTGGTTTCATGGCATTTTGGTCCACTTTCACTCAACCTCTTCCAAAGCTAGCGGAATTAGCTCGTGGTCAGAACCTGCATCATGCTCCCACCTTTGATGGGAGTAACTACTTGTATTGGAAGATTAGAATGAGGGCGTTTTTGAGAGCTTTCGATCCAGAAGGCTGGCAAGCCATTAAAGAAGATACAGAAAGTGCTGACAATCCGAGCAATCAGAGAGCCCTGATTACTATTCGTGGAGCAATTTCTGATAAAGAACAGTAACGGGTTGCTCACTACACAAAGGCTAAAGATGCATGGAAAATTCTGAGCCAATTGCATGAAAGAGGAGATTCACCTTCACCACCATCCAACAACTTTCCTGCCTTAGTTGCTAGATTGGATGAGTTCAAGGAGAATGAAGAGCAAAAAGAGGATGATGAAATATCAGAAGACAATGAGGAGATTAATGGTGAAGAACTACAACAAGCTTACGAAAAGCTTTACAAGGAATCTCTGAATTTGTTCAAAATCAATGACAAACCCTCTCTCAAGCTCAAAGCATATGAAAGAGAGAATGTCAAGCTCAAAGGAGAACTTGTAACAGCAAAGCAGAATGTCATCAAGATCTCAAGTGACAAGCAAGACCTATGTGGAAAACTTCTATCCTGTGAAACTGAAAGGAATGAACTTTTGAAAGTGTATTCTACATATGAAGAGAAGCTTGAAAGCCTTGAGATGTCACAAGCTACATTGGAAGAGATAGTCTGTCAGAAAGATAAAGAACTCCGTATTGCTAGAGCCACAATTGCCATGCAGAACAAAAGGCTTCAAATCATTAGAAGACATCCTTGGGTCTCAATAAATGGGTTGTGACAAAAGTGGGCTATGCTATGGTGCGACAACTCACAAGGGACAAGCCTCTACTTCACATGACCTGAAGACTCAAGCAAAGGGAAAGTTGAAGGTAGACCAAGATGATCCCTCTCTTCATCTACCTAAAGTTGGTAAGATCAACAAAAGGGAGGTAAAACCTGTTTTTATTTGTCATCACTGTGGTAGGTATGGCCAAATTCATCCTTATTTCTTTGAATTGTTTGGTAAGCTGTCTCAAAAAGGTAGAACTTCGAATACTTTTTGGGTTAGGAGACAACCTTACATGTCTAGGCGGAATACCAAGATTCATGAAGGTGTTCACAATGCCAAGACATTTACCAAGACCACTAGACTTGATTTTGTTAAGACCAAAAAGATTTGGGTGAGAAAAGATGATTTGACTTGTTTAGTTGTTCACACTGCTCTAAAAGCATGTGACTCACACATGTGGTATCTTGATAGTGGGTGCTCTCGTCACATGTCCGGTAACAAATCCTACTTCACCTCCCTTGAAAAATATGAAGGAGGAATTGTTACCTTTGGAGATGGCGGCACTTCTAGAGTCATTGGTAAGGGCTCTATAAGTCTTGTTGGTCTTCCCAAGCTTGAAAATGCCTTACTTGTTGATGGTCTTAAAGCAAATCTTTTGAGTATTAGTCAAATGTGTGATTCCCATCATGAAGTATTGTTTTCAAAAAATAAATGTGAAATTTTAGATAAAAAGGGAAATATTGTCTTGCATGGAGTTCGCACATCTGATAACTGCTATGAGATTGTTACTATAGACGTCCCCGAACGTCTCAGGAGGGAATCCTGTTTTGTTCGTTGGGGCTTACTACAGTTTGGACTCAATATCACAGTCCTGTATCTAATCTCGCAGAGTGCAATGCAAGACCGATGAATCATCAAAGAGTCCAAATCCGACAAATCGTTTTTGAAAAACTGATTTTTAGAAAGAAGTACCAAACATGGACTGCTTTTCCAGATACAGAGTCGCCACCTAAATATTTATTTTGGGGGAATTTAGGAAACCCTGACTCGTTGCCTAAGGCCACGTGTCCGTCATCACCAAAGTTGCCTCGGCTCGGGAACTTGAGTACGATTGGAGAAGGTCAGCTATGAGCACCCCCGCTTGTCCTATCAAAGATTGGCCTCTACTAACTATGATATCGAGTTTTGAAAACATTATGTGCTCTTATTCCGGTTTTATTAGCCTAGAATTACTATGTGATGCGCGTAGCATACAAGTATAGACTGGATCGCCTGAGTTGGAACGAAACATTTCATGTTTGTTTTTGAAGGCGGTTTGCTACTCGCAAGTAGGCTAAAATGTGGATTTTGCCACCCTCAAGTGGGCTTAGAAAACATCGTGATTTGCCACTATCTAGTGGGCTTAAAACTCGCAATCAATGAATTGTTCCAATTCAGATAATCCAACCTCCACCCCCAGGCATTCAGGTAGTTATATCACATAAGCACTTAGCCTCATGATAAGCATGCTATCATGGCAGTCACTCACACATATGCAAAGATGCTAAAGCATAAACACTTACCGAGTACTCCAAGCCAAAGAAAGAAGCTAATTAGAAATCATGCATGAATCCTAACTATGCTGAGATGCCTAATACAACACATACAGGTATGCAACTAAGATAGGCTCGGCTATTCTAAGATGGCATATGAAATGCAACAAAAATCATGTATTCAACTTGGAATTGAAATACGATACAATTAGTATGATGCGCCGAGCCCGGTGCATGCAATACAGATAAATGAATGCAAACATGCGAACATATAGATGATAATTGAAACGTGCCCTAAACTAACCATCATAAGCTGGTAAATAAAAGAAAGAAAAACAATTATCTACGAATTAAGAAAACATTGATACGCTCATATCTACGAATTTAGTATGCAAAATCTAGTGTGTTTTTCTAAACATGCCATGATCATTAATAATAATTATGTTTTTAATAAAAAAAAAATAATTTTTGATCAAGTTAAACCTAAATAAGCTATAAAAACACATACAAAATATATCTCTCTAAGACAAATTGGACATTTTCAAAAACTTTCACTTGTACATTCGGTTGAATTTATTTGGATAATAAAACCATTGGTAAATGATTGTCATGGATAAAAATAATTAAGATGTAAACATTTAAGTTAATAATTAAGATAATAGTAATAAAAACACATTAAAAAAAAAGGGGGCTTACCTTGCAATTTTCGTGAGAAGTTTGGGAATTTATAAAAATATAAACATTAAGAGTAGGGAAACAATTATTTACTTAATTAGGGAAACACTGAGATACTCATATTTAATAAGGACAAAAGTCCTACTTATACAAAATCTATTGTATTTTTCTAAACATGCCATGATCATTAATAATAATTATGTTTTTAAAAAAAGGTCATAATGAAATTCAATAATTTATCAACATAAAAAGATGAAACCCAAAATTATGAAGTTCACCATTTACCACCTGGAGAGTCCAAACTGAAATTGAAATTTATGCACAAAAAACATTAAAAAAAAAAAAAAAATCACCAAACAACCATCACAATGAAATAATAAATTTGAATACACACAGATAAATTTGATGAAGGCAACTAAAGCAATACACACAATACCGTCAATTCAAGTTCGCAACTGTCATGAATTTCATTATCCACCTAAAAATCGATGAATAATATCACGTTAAATAGATGATTTTAAAAAATACAAATGATTAAATATCAAATGCAAAGAACCCATTGCTTTGAAAAAGGAAAAAGGAAAAAGGAAAAAAAATGGAGTAAGAAATCAAACAAAACTAATGATGTGAATTGATAATTAAAGATGCGTTTGGCACTAGGCTAAAAAGTAAAAAACTTAAAAACCACAAAATCAGTTGTCATGAGTTAAAATATATATATAGCATTAGCATGTTTCACTCACTAAAAAAACAAATTTTTAAATGCATTAATTAAAAAAAAAAGAATCCCAAACAACCACTTAGTAATTTTGTGATGGCCATCCAAACAACGCTTAGCATGATCCAAGTTGGTTGGAAACATTAATGGCGTGATCACATTACAGATAATTTGATAATTTGATTTTCATTTTTAAATAACAATAATAATAAAAAAATCAAATTGTGTAATTTTTATCGCCCAAAACAGTACTATGTTAATCAATTCATCAACATAAAAACGGTATCAATTTAACAACATAAAAGGATGAAACCCAAATAATAAAACTAAAATAAAAAAGTTGATAAAACTTACAAATTTTTAGAGAGAGATAGGATATTTGATGAACAAAACTAAAAGGATGAAACTCAAATCATATTTTATAATTTAAAGAGAGGGAAACCCATTTGAAGCGAGAGAGAGAGAGAGCATTTTATGATTGGGTTAGAGAGAAACCCATTTGAACAGGGCATTTTCAATCATCAATGTAAAAGGATGAAGAAGGCATTGGGTTAGAGAGAGAAACCAAAAGAATTTTTTTGAATAAATGGGCATTTTCGTAGGTTAGAGAGAGAAACTCATTTGAAGAGAGAGAGAGAGAGAGAGAGAGAGAGAGAGAGAGAGAGAGCATTTTCAATCAATGTAAAAGGATAAAACCCAAATCAAAAGGTTGATGAAGCCCACAAATTTTTAGAGAGAGATAACGGTTGATGAACAAAACCAAAATAAATTCCATTCATAGGTTAGAGAGAGAAACCCATTTGAAGAGAGAGAGAGAGAGAGAGAGAAATTTTCAATCACTCATTTACTCAATAATTTTCTGAAATAGTTAGAGAGAGATAAGGTATCATATTTTATAGTTTGAAGAGATGATTGAAATTGTTAATGGCCTTGCAATGAACAAATAGGATTGACAAAAATAACACAGATTAGAGAGAGTAAGGGTAGTTGAAGATCACAAGAGTGTCACCTGTTAATATTACAGAACTGAAACTTAAAAGAAGGGGGAAGAAAATGGAAGTAAAAAAAGGTTGCTAGAGTATGTAAGAAGAGAGAGATGCATGTATGTCTAACATGAGAAAGAGAGAGAGAGAGAGTAAGTGAAAAGTCATATATTTGGGCGGAATAATGATTTCATCTCGACCCTTAGATTACTTGATAAGTATAATCTGAACCATTAAAATCAAATATATCTCTAACATATTTTGAGACATTTTCAAAAAATCTTATGCCATATTAGATAGATTTGCGTCACCCCACTATCTTACAAACATTCTTCTAAAAAAAAAAAAAGTATATGAAGAATTTTTGTTTCTTGATTTTTTCCCCCTTAACTTGTTTTTTAAGAAAAAAGGTCAAAAAAGTTTAGTATAAAATTGGGAAGAATAGTCATATATATAAGCATAACAGAATAGTTTTTTATTTTTATTTATTAATTAAAAAAGGTACAATACTTGCAACACTGTATTTATTCTCAAATTGGGTCCACTCGACACTAACATACATGTCAACAGTAAATTAGGTTTTTAAAAGCATTAATGTAGAAAGAACAATTACAGAAGGGAGGTCAAAGGACATGAATCTGAGGTGGAAGCAAACATGGAGGGATCAAAGTGATGTGGAATGGCTTTTGTTTGCCTTATCAAGATAATAGGATGTATGGTGGGCGAAAGGTGCCTTTTATCTACTTGTTTTTAATATGTTATTTTAACATGTATTATTTATTTATTTATTGGAACAGTTAATTGCGTACTAAGATCGTTTGTAAGCACAATGTACTAATTTGACTAGAATAACACTGCATTTAATAAGGTGAAGAACTCTAAGATGCGATCAAGCCGCCCATCGTGCTAAAAATTATACAGTTAGTCAATTGGGAGCTTCCTGTGGTCTTAGTTTTTTTTAAAAAAATATGTGCATCTTATTGAGTTGAGAGGTCAAAAGTTTAAGTTTTATCATTATAAGGGTTGGCATCAGGCCAAATTCTCCTTGCAAAATAGTGTCCAAGCTTGCCTAGCCGGATTTTTTCACAATCTAACAAGCACGAGTCAAAATCTTAGACCTAAGTTTTTTTCAATGTGCTCATGAATTACGGAAATAGGCCCTCTCTGCCGAGCCCACAAGTTGAAATTGAAGACTATATTTTTAATTTTTGTTTTATTTATTTTTAATGTTTTCAAGACGGGATTGTGGGATAGGTCGACTCTCAACCATCAGGCAGACCAAGCTTCAAAGTAGGTCTAACCCAAGTCTCATTCAAGCCAGGCCAACTCGCCTCGAATATGGGCTTCAGCTGGATAAAAATTGGCAGGAACGAACAAGTTTAGGGCAAACTGTAGGCCTTCAGCTGAAATGAAAACCCTTTATCATAACAGTTATGAGAGAAATGATGAAGTTGAGAAATGATGGAGGTGAAGTTAAGTTGGAAAGAGAAGGCATATGATTATGTGATCTTCTTGATGCTAATTTAGTTGGAATTGGGTAGCTCCACTTTGATGTCTTTTACTCTTGCCTTTTTCTTTTTATTGATGTAATTTTATATGTTTTATAGGTTTCCATCAATAATTTTTTTTTTTACTGATAAAAAAATAAAGAAAAAAGAAAGTAAGCTGTAAAGAGAAGGCTCTGATAAGTAATATACCCAACCCAACTATTGGCCTATAATTCATATCAAAGGTGAGAGGTATATTCAACTCTCAACCCAATAAAACACCTCCATTGAAACTAATTAATCAAACCGTACTATTTCATGCATTAATAATTCATATCAAAGGTGAGAGTTATATTCAATTCTCAACCCAATAAAACACCTCCATTGAAACTTATTAATCAAACTGTACTATTTCATGCATTGTTGTCTTCACATCATTCAGACATGGCAAAGACTGTTAACAACACACATGCATTACTCAGACAATGGCAAGTTAATTTTGACTTCCTTTCTTGTAATAAGATTTTCTTGTTACTCTCTCATGTTTTAAAGTCATCATGTTTGAATAAATTTAGCAAAGCATAGGACTTTTTAAGGTATTACTTTCGGTATCCATGAAATTAATATGACAAAGACACGAAATTAATGTATATACCAAAAGTATGACTCAATGACATGCGAGTCCAATTAGAATAATATCCCTAGCTTAACCTAATTTGCTAGAATTTTCAAATTTTCTTGCCAAACTTTATTGAATTATTTTACTAATTTTAATATAATAAGGTATATATATTTATATATATGTTAAATGAGGAAAAAATTTAAAAATTTTGATAAAAAGAAAATGTGTGTACCGAATTCCGCACTAGATGATTATGGACTGGAGCTCCGCACTCGATTGAACTATCTAGGAATGGAGACCTTGCAACAGAGAGCACCGTCAGACCTGTCCGACCTGGGTTGGCTGGATAACCCCTCCGGTATGGAAGTAAGTGGATGAGAAAGATAAGAGACTCCCACTAGGTGTAGAGAGAGGAAAGTGTGTAGTGAATTCAGTTCAACTTTGTTGAGTTAAGTTGAGTTACCTTCAATGTGAAGAGAGTGAAGTTTATATAGAATACTTTACCTATTGTCCAAGATGGTTTCATGGAGCTTTGGTGGTGCAAGGCTTCCTTTAACATTGCTCAAGGTGGGGGGACCTCCAGGTAGTTGACAATGGAGGCATGTGCTCCTTGTAATCATGCTTATAACAGATCACATTTCCTTGATTAACTGTTTCCGTGATTCTAAGGCGAGGGTACCAGCTGAGGTGGCAACCTTTAACATCTCTTTAATCTTTCAACTGATAAGGAAGGCTCTCTCTACCAATTCTTTGCAAGGAAAACCAGTTCAAATGATTGGAATTTACCTCTTAGAAGAGTGCTATATGTCTGGGAATTGGCTAAAGAAGCTAGATTGCTTGGTGTCCTATCCTCAGCTTCTTCTTCGAGCCTTGATAGAGCAGACTGTTTGTCCTGGGCTAGCACATCTACAAGTCTTAGTGAGTTTTCTGTGTCCTCTCTTTACTCTCTTAGTAACTCTAATTTTGGCCCTAATCTTAGTATCTATAAATCCATTTGGAATAGAACTCTTCCCCTCAAGGTTTCATTTTTTTGTTGGCTGGCATGGAAAAACAAAATCAAGTTTGCAGAATTTTTACACAAACTTGGCATTCTGGATAGCAGTGTTTCCATCTTTTGCCCCTCCTGCCGAGTTGAGCCTGAATCTGCTGTTCATGTTTTGCTTTATTGTCCCTTTTCTTGGTTGATCTGGTCTTCTATTATTCATGATTGGGGTTTTTATTGGTGCATCCATGACTCTATGGAAGGCCTTCTCAATTGGTAGTTGGGTGGTAGATTGAAGAGCTTTGATAGGTTAATTTGGAGAGCTATCCCCCTTATTGTCCTTTGGTCTCTTTGGAAGCACAGAAACGAATGTGTTTTCTCGGAGACTCAACCCAATTTCTCTGGCCTGTGTGAATTAATCAAAATCAGAGTAGCACTTTGGTTGAAAGCATCTATTAAGGACTTCCCCTTCTCAATTGATGAAATAGCTTTCAAATGGAGTCAAATCAGGCTTTGTTCTTGATTCCACAGCTGGGCTTTACTTCTTGATCTGGAGATGTATCACATGATGTATATCATGATGGTTGTTCTGATCTACTAGTCTACTCACGATCCGTTAGTCTGCTTTGAACTGCTCGACCGCTAGTCCGCTCACGATCTGTTTTGTCGATTATGGTAGTCTGTTAGAAGCTGATCTGTTAGTTTGTTAGAAGCTGTCTTCTGGTAGTCTGCTTTGTTGATCTGTTAGCCTGTTTGAATCTGTTCTGATCTGCTAGTCTGCTCTGCTGATCTGTCTTGATGATTATGGTAGAATTTGCTCTGTTGTTGGGATGGGTTGGAGTTTTCTTAGGATCTGTTGTTTGTTTCATTATGAGGTATTACAGTTACAAATGCACCATGTTGTGTAGTAAACTTGGGTGATGGACAATGTGCTCCTAATCAAGTCTTATGCAGTAACAGGAGTATGTATGTATTCTGCCTACATACTGGTATAACATCAGAGGTTTTTTTGTGTGCATTCTTATGATACCCATGTTCCGTAGTATGCTAATTGGTCCTTAATTTGAGCATGATTATGTGTTTAGCATGATTTTGTGTGCCATTATATGAATATATGTGATTTTGAAATGCTATCTGTTCATCGTAGGAATATCTGTTTGAATAATCTTCTTTGGGAACTAAATCGAGGGCCTTATCGGCCACAGAACCCAAAATTGATTACGCCATTGTGATTGGCATAATTTTTAGAGCCTACGGTAAAATTTAATTAGAAATTGATTCTGGTCAGATTAAACTGATTAAATTGATGATTTGAGTGCCCAACTATTTTATATTAAAATAGTATGTTAGTGGGGCTTGTTGTATGTTAGCACTCACTCTCCTTTAACTCTATTGAACTCAAAATCTGAGTTATACCATTGAGAGAGAGGGAGATCTGGCCTTAGTGAGAGAAAGGGAGAGAAGTTATGCAAATTTTAGCTTAAAGCTTGGGAACCTTGAAGATTATTCAAGATTTGATCATAGATTGTGAGAATCAAGCTCCTAGATGAGTAATTCTTGGATTATAATTTGTAATTTTGTGTGTATCCAAGCTAATTAGGTGACCAAGAGTAAAATTGAATGAAATTGGGTTGGCCTTGTTGAATTAAAGCTTGATATATGTATGCATGTAAGAGATTGTTTTGAAATAGCATGTATAAGCTTGAAATACATGATTTAAGTAGAGTTTTGGGTTGAAACCCATGTTTTGATCACCATTTGTGTTGTCCAAGTTGAGAATGTGGCTAGTTCATCACATGCATGTACAATTCATGAAGATATGAGCTTGAATGTTTGAATTTGAGCATGTTGGTGATGAGTTGTGATATTTTGGGACATGCATGCAAATAAATTATGAAATTGAGCTTCAATATGTTGTAATTTATGCTTACACCATGTTAGTACATGTCTATGAGTAATGTGAGCCATAATGTGCATGAATTGTTGGTTGGAAGTCGAAATGAAGCTCAAGAACACAATTCTGGGTTTTCTAGAATTTTGAGGTCCGCTCGAGTGGGGAACATGATGCTCGAGCGGGAAAATCGTGCTCCCAGCACTTTTTGCAGAGTTGGACTTTCGCTCGAGCGAGATGTTTCACGCTCGAGCAGGGAGTTTTGTAGATAGGCCTTCTGCTCGAGCGCTCTATTCCATGCTTGAGCTTATTTTTCATGCAACCAGTACTTTTGCAGGCCTTAAGGGTCCACTCGAGCGGGGAAGTTGACGCTCGAACGGGGACCCTGTTCTTCGAAATTTTGTATGCTCGTTCTGTATTTCGTTTTCCGTTCTTTTTCACTTGTAATCACTCTTAGGCATATGTTAGACATTGTAAATGAGTTAATGAGATAAGAATAAAACCTAAAGAGGAATATGTGAATTAAGGAACGGATTGAATTATTAATTACCTTTTTGTGTTCATGGAATGTGTTGGATCAAGCTCCAGGGGGAATCCACATGCCGATCACTGTGAGTAATATCGATATTCTAATGCTTGTGAATGTTCAATTGTTTATTCCCTTATAAGCTCTATGAGTTGTTAATTGGGATTGTGGACAAAAGTCCGACATAAGTAAATGAATGGACCGAAGGTCGTTTTGATAAACACAAATGGACCAAAGGTCGTTTTAAGAAACAAAAATGGACCAAAGGTCGTTTTGATAAACATGAATGGACCAAAGGTCGTTTTGATAAAACTGAATGGACCGAAGGTCGTTTTGATAGAGATGAGTGGTCAAGCTTTCGACATGAATAACTGGGTCAAGGCCGCTGACATGAATGAGTGGGCCGAAGGCCGTTTTGACATGAATAAGTGGGCCGAAGGCTGTTTTGACATAAATGAATGGGCTGAAGGCCATTCTGACAGAAATGAACGGGCCGAAGGCCATTTTGATAATGAATGAATGGGCCAGAGGCCGTTTTGACATGAATGGAATTCCGAATGGGCCACAAGCCAGGAAGTTGGAACTACAGTCATATGATTTGAATTTCATATGGTTATATATCCGTTAAATAAAAATATGAATTGGGCCCAAGGCCGTTTGGAACATGTTGTTCTACATTGTTATGTAATTTCTGTATTTGATATTATTCACTGGGTTATCGCTCACGCTCATTCATGTGTTTGTAGGTGAGCCAAGAGAAGCCCAAACCCAAATTCATGAAGTCTGCCAGGAACAACATGAGTTTTGGAGAGTCAGCCTTGTGTCTCACGCATGAGACCCAACCTTGCCATTTTGTTATGTGATTATATTTTGTCTTGTTGGCAAGGACCTTGTGTATATCTGTATATAGTTTTGATATGGGTTGACTCAGTTTAGATGATCCTGTCTGTAAAGGATTTTACGATACTGTATTTTGTTTGTCGGTTATTAACGTATATGTGTATGGTTTGCTTTAAATGCATATAAGCACGACTCTATGGACAAAGTTTTAAATTTTGCTTCCGTTTGGCCCCTTTACTCTGATGAATTATATCTGTTAAGGTTTGAGGCCATAGGTAATCTCAGGATTACTGGCCGGTTATGTCCTTAACCCATAGGGGCGGGTTCGGGTCATGACAGAGTGGTATCAGAGTACGAGTTAATAACTCACACACTTGTCCAAAAAGAGCATTAAGTGTCTAGATGAGATCTGGAATGCATTCATGTGATAAATATGAATTTGGAAGCATTGATTATATGCTTAAACGTTTTGTTATGAACAATTATATGTGTAAGTTGTGAACTACTTGCACTGTAAATTATCTGAATATATGTGCTTCTTAGTATATGCATATTTGTGTACCTTTTGTATAAAATATAATGCAAGTTTAATCAGATGGTGAGAACCAGAGGTGATGAGATAGAGGAATCCTTTACTGCCAGGATAGACAGAATGGAAAGATTGATCCAAGAGATGGCAGAAGCTTTGGGACATCAACAGGAGTGGCAACAACAGTGGCAGCAACCACACCCGCCATCTCCACCTCAGGTACCACCTGTGCCAAATAATCAGAATGATGACCAGATTATAGCTCTCACCAAGGAATTCAAGAAAATGAAACCACCACAGTTTCACGGGGGATTAGATCCGTTGAAGGCCGAAGCGTGGGTCCTCGGCATTGAGAAATTATTTGAAGTGTTCCCCTGTTCAGAGACTCAGAAAGTGCTCACTTTTATGCTAGAAGACGAAGCAAGAAGATGGTGGATGTTGATGCGAGAAAATCATAAAGATGTGGATTGGGTAAAATTTCTGGAGATCTTTTATGACAAGTACTTCCCGCAATGTGTTCGAGATAGGAAAGTAACCGAGTTCATGGAACTCAAGCAAGACAGTATGACTGTAGCGAAGTCTGAGGCCAAATTCACTGAGTTGGCCAGGTTTGCATCACATGTAATTGACACTGATTATAAGAAGGCAAGACATTTTGAGGGTGGGCTCCGAAGTGACATCCTAGAGAGGGTGAACGTCCTGAAGTTGGAAACCTACATTGGGGTGCTTGATAGGGCCACCATATCAGAGGCTAGTATAGCTAGACAAGCTAAGCCAGTAACAGAATGGAAGGGTAATAAAAGGCAAGGCTTCTTTTCGAAGAAGAAATTCCTGAAAAAGCAAAACACGAGCTCCTCATCTACTTCAAGTTCTTTCCGAGACACAGCTCCCATGTGCAACATTTGTAGCAAAAGGCACCGTGGAGTCTGTTACCATGCATCAGGAGCCTGTTTCAAATGTGGGAAGCAAGGGCATATAGCCCGAGAGTGTAATCAGAATGGTAGAAAGATAACAGCTAGTTCAACTGCATCAGTCCTAAAGCTGGGAAATACTTTGAGATCTGCACCTTGTACACACCCCATTTTTGACCGACCTTAAGACTTAGACACCACCGATTGAGCACTCGGTGATGTTGCATATTGTGCTCATCCAGAGGTTTCAGAGTCTCGGCCGCGAGCCTTACCTCCGGACTTTTGGGCTTTTCTGTGCTTTGTCTCGGTTTGCGAACCAGGCTCGATTTTCTCTGTTTCTCTTCCCAAAGGGAGGGAGAGGTCTAGTAGACCATCTCTCAGTGGCCGTGGGCTACATTTCGTGGCCGTAGGCCATTTTGCCCATTTCGGAGCCCGGATCCCAATTTTCAGAGCCGTTAGGCCGTGTGCCTCGGTTCGGGACCGCCTAATCACCTCTGTTTGCTCCGATTTTTGGCATGCATCTTATTTCCTCCCTTTTAAGGGACACTGAGGTCCGAGAGACCAACTTCGTGGTCGAACACCACTCGCGGTGCCTAACAGTCGGTTTTCGGGGCCTTGATCAAGCTTTCGCCCCGAACCTTCATTTTGCATCAGTTTTTGTTCATTTTTGGCAGGGACCTCTGTTTCATCACCAGGAAGGTCGTAGAAGGGTGGGAGGCCAGTAATTGTTCCGGCAACCAGTTATATCCCATCATCGCCCTCTGACGCCCGTTTTTTCTCACTTCAAGGCCAATGTTGACCACCCTTAGACCATTTTCTTGCACTCTAAACCCCATATTTGTGGTGTACACATCTAGGAGGCCACCAATATTTGGTGGTCGGCCACTAATTTCAGTTGACCCTTTTGAACCCCTTTGAAAAGTGGGTTGTTCTCTCTCCTGGTTCACAGTTGCCAATTTTCAACCACAGGGTTTTGTTGAGGACACATGGGAGGCCACCAATCTGTGGTGGCCGGCCATTAATTCCAATTGACCTATTTGCCGGCCTTGCTCCTTGCTGCAGGTACATCTCAAATATACACTTTTTTTCCCTCCAGATTCTGCATCCGGGGGGCACTTTTTGGAGGAAAACTTGGAGTGGTTTCCCTCCCTTTTTTCCCCCTCTTTTCCCCCCTTTTTGCCTACATATACAGCAGCTCCAGCCCCTTGCAAAGGGTTGGAAATATTGGTCTTCAAGCCTTGTATGCATAGCTCCCTCATCTCTCTCATTTCAACCCTTCAAACACCCAAGTTCTTAGACCATTTCTTCACCATCACCTAGCATCACACCACCACTCCATTCCAGTAGCTAGGAAGGTCTTCTCAGAGCTTAGGAGGCAGCAAACTTGGTGCAAGAAGTTGCTAAAGATTGGTCTACAAGGGTGAGTTGTTTTCCCCCTCTTTTGAGCTCATTTTTGCACTATTTCTTAGCCCTTCTTGCTTATACTTTTGAGCTCCGGCCATAACTGAAAGTAGAATTTTTTTGAGCTCTATTTCATCTTTCATTAAGGACCTCTCACTGTTTGAGGCCCCCATTTGATACTTACTTCATTATCCCTCTTATATGTCATTTCCTTGCATGTTGTTTTTGGCCTATATGTAAACTGTTTTGAGGCATGTTATAAACTGTGAAGTAGCTTATTTTGAGCCCTTTTTCAATATTTTTGAGGGGCTCATCATTGTTTGGGGCCTCCATATATCACTTGCCATTGTATCCATCTTTTGGCCCCATTTTTGCATGATTCATTAGCCTATTTTTCTTATGTTTTTGGACCTTGGTCCGAACTGAAAATGGCCTTATTTTGATCCCCTCTCCATGTTTCATTAAGGGTCTATTTCTGTTTGGAGCATCATTGGTATACTTTGTGTTGTAGCCTCTCTTTTAGGCCATATCTTGCATTGCATTTTGAGCATAGTTTTACACTGTTTTGGGCTCGGCCATTAACTGTAAAAGGTCATAATTTGGGTCCCTCTTCAACATTGTTGGAGGGCCCTCACCTGTTTGGGACTAGCGTACATCAGTTGCTTCTTTATCTCCATTTTGGCCCTTGTTTTGCATAGCATTTTGAGCATACTTGTATCTGTTTTTGGGGTTTTTTATAAACTGTAAAACATCATATTTTTGGCCCCTCTTCAATATTTTAGAAGGTCCCTTTTCTTTTTAGGGACAGAAGCTTGCACTTGCTTCATTATCTTGCTTTTAGGGCCATTCTTGCATGCTAATTTAGCTCTATTTGTGCCCACTGTTTGGCCTTGATTTAAACTGTAAAAATGCTTTTTTTGGGGCTGCCTTACTTCTGTCTTTACACTTCATATTATAATATTGCATGCATTGCATAGCTATAGGCCATTTCGTGCGCCAAAATTCATGTTTCGGGACTCGTTCCTTGCATCGGGTACCATTTTGCCCTGTTTCAGGGTTGTTTTGAATCTCATTTTGCCTCTGAAATTTGCATGAGAGTATGCCATATTCCATGTTTTGCCATGCCTTGTTAGAGTGGCATTTCGGTGCCTTAGGGTCGGTCCTCGGTTTGCGTGCACGCGTGTACGCATTTCGAGTGTCTCATTTTCATCTAATGGCTTCTTATGTGAGTGTGGCTGAGGTCCACTCATGTTGGTGTAAGTCCATTATGCATTGTGTATGCCATTCCATTTCATAGCATTGTGTATGCTAGGTTGTATATTAGTGCATTGTGTATGCCATGTTACCTCGTGCATCGTGTATGCCATTTCATAACATTGTGCATGTTAGGTTGTATCTTAGTTTGCATTCATGCATGTCATGCATATTGCATTGTGCTTGGGATAGGAGTTAGCTCGAGCACGGGAAACGAGGGCGCCAGACCGAGTGACGGAACGTGTCTCAATTCCCTACCACCGATAATTCAATTACCCATGATGGAGTTAGGTTTTGTTAAGTTTTCATGTGCATTCATTCCATATCGAGTTGTGCAATTCGACTCCTCGGCCATCGTGCATCGAGATGCGTGATTTGTGGCACGAGGATCGAGGCATGCATATATTTGTGAAAATACATTGCTATGCCCCTTTCTTGCTCTCTGTTGCAGCAAAATCAAGAATCAGCAGTCTTCCGAGACTGGGCGCGCTTTCCAAAAACAATTGCAAAACATAGGCTAATTGGGGCATCCTAGTGATTTCATAAGGGCACGCCTAAACATACATCATTCATCGTAATCAAGGCCTCGCTTGCATGCTACCATTATTTTCTTAGTTAATTTGTAAATTAATTAGGAATTTGTACATATTTTGGACCGTATTATTTGGACGTAATATTCTTTTATTCGGATCAGATATTTATTCGGACCCTCTGCGAGGGCATAATTGTAATAAGTGTGGGTGAGTGTGATGTATGTCTTATAACCCCACGCCTTTTCTTTTTATTTATCTCGCTTATGATGGTTAGATTAGGCATATTTCAATTAGCATACAAGATGATAGCATGTTTGCATTCATTCATCTGTTTTACATGCACCGACTCGGCGATCATACTAATCGCATTTGTATTTCAATTCAATTGAATACTTGATAAATGTTGCATTCCATATGCCGTGTTTAGAATAGCCGAGCTCGCTATAGTTGCATTTTTGCATGTGTTGCATTAGGCATTTTGTATAGTTAGGATCATGCATGGATTTCTAATTAGCTTCTGTTTTGGCTTGAAGTACTCGGTGAGTTTTTATGCTTTAGCATCCTTGCATGCGTATGAGTGACTGCCATGATAGCATGCTTACCATGAGGCTAATCGCTATGTGATATACCGCTTGGATGCCTGTGGGTAGAGGTTGGGTTATTTGGATTGGAACAATTCATCAAATGTTTGTTTTAAGCCCACTAGACAAAGGGCAAAATCATGTTTTCTAAGCCCACCGAGGGTGGCAAAATCTGATTTTAAGCCTACTTTATAGTAGCAAACCATTTTCACAAACAAACATGAAGTGTTTTGTCCCAATTCGCATTTACTCATTTATACTTGTATGTCAGGCGATCACATAGTAACCTAGGCTAATAACCTAATAAGAACACACAATGTTTTCAAAAATAGATATCATGGTTAGTAGAGGCCGATCTTTGATCGGCGAAGGGGTGCTCACGAAGTGACCTTCCCCAATCGTACCCAAGTTCCCGAGCCGAGGCAACTTTGGTGATGACGGACACGTGGCCTTAGGCAAACGAGTCAGGGTTTCCTAAATTTTCCAAAAATAAAATACTTAGGTGGCAACTCTGTATCTGGCAAAGCAGTCCATGTTTGGCACTTCTTTCAAAAAAAAAAAATCTGTTTTCTCAAAACGATTTGCCGAATTTGGACTCTTTGGTTCAAGATTAAGAACCGTGACAACAAAATCGAGTCCGAGCTGTAGCGAGGTCCCCCGCGGGCTTGTTACAGTTTTTGGCGACTCTACTGGGGATTTAGAGAACTTGACTCGAACTCATGATACCTGGGTTTGACTGCACTTGTGTGTTTCTTTACATTGCATTTGCATTGGTGTGCCTAGGACACCGTGTTTGCCATCTGCTATTCCTGAATGGTTTGCCGGAGGCTTGTCTTGTCAAGGCATGACCATAAGGCTGACCGGTTACGGGCTCTGCCAATATGGGAACACAAACCCCGGTTTTACCGGGGCACCCTTTTTGACCATTCGACCTAGTGCATATTCGGATCCATAGTGACCATTCCAAGCTAGGACAGGTTGCTTACCCGTTTATAGGTTGTTTGAAGCCGCTATGTGCGTAGTGAAACCCTAGCTCCTGACAAAATAGGACAGGGAAACCCTACCCCCACATAGGGGTGTTTTGGCTCTCACTTAAGTATGTGCTTTAGAGTGCGCCTCTACAGAATGCATGTATCGGTATGAGTCCAAGCATCAGTTTAGGGCATCACCAAGATTTGAGAATCAATTATTTGCGAGTATCGTTCTTTGGGGAACAAAGGATTCAGAACAAAGGATCAGTATTTGGAGGCAGTGTGTTTTTCAGCTTATCAACCGTGTGTTGTATGCCCGACTGTGTGTTGTGTATTTACTTTAAGCTATTATGCTCTTCATTTATCTGGTTATTTATTTCATTTTCGCTTTATTTATCTTTTGCTAGGGCAGTTTTAGCACCATTGCTTCCAACCCAGTAGATATTCCCCAAGCACTTTGGACACGAGGTCGCCGACTCAATCGATCTAAGGATCTGGTTGACAGACATCCAGTGTTCTATTCTTTACCCCCCGTTGTCAGGAGAAGGCCAAGGAAGCGCAGTGTGTCGGAACAGAGGTTGCCAGAACAGTGGGTTACTCCATTAGAGGATAATAGGATTGAGATCCCAATTGTTGCTATCGAGATAGATCTACTGGTCAGTCAGATGGATCAGCAAAATACGTCAGGGGTAGAAGCCCTAATGCGCCAAATGCAGGAGAGCATGAGACAGATGCAAGAGGACGCTGCCCGCCAAGCAGAGTTCTCTAAGCAACAAGTCAATCATGGCTCAAAGAAGTCGAAGCTAATCACTAGATCGCAACAGAACGCGCATCCGCTTTACATCAGGTTCCTCCTCCACCAGGACCCCCATTACCCGAGCAGGCTCCTACTGTTCAGAATGCTCTGCCAAACACCCAGAACACCATGCCAAACGTCCAGAATATCCAAGAGGACACAAATCTTCCAACGGGGCTAGCTCTGCCCCCGCTTCCGCCTCAACTGTCCAAGACCCATACACCCAACCACCCGGACTCTCCCTTTGAGTTCGAAATGGACCATACAGCTCTAAAACTGAGTAAGCTTGAGAAGCTTTTCAAGAAATCACAAGGGGTGAAGGCCATTCTAGACATCGAAGATGGGTACACCGATGTAGCCGTAACATTGCCAAATAGATTCAAGATGCCACAAATTGACCGCTTCGATGGGTCCGGGGATCCCATGGTCCATCTTCGGCTATTCTAAGACATCCTGCGGCCAATGGGCCTAACCCGACCACAAAAGCTTTCCCTGTTTGGTCGAACTTTGTCGGGTGTGGCACCATCCGCACGCCGGGTTAGAAGATGAGGTAAAAAGAAGCTGGGATGAGATGGCTGAGGCCTTTGTTGCACAGTACTCGTACAATACACAGATCGAGATTACAACTCGTGATCTCGAAACAACGAGGCAGGAACCCAAGGAGACTTTCTCATACTTCGTAACTCGATGGAGGGCGAATGCATCCATGATGACCTTGAGGCCTACAGACAAAGATCAAATTAGGATGATTGTGCGCAATCTCCAACTGAAATTGATACAGAAGATGATCGTACTCCCCTTTCCCACATTCTCAGATTTACACGAGATGGGGGTACAGATCGAGGATGCCATGAAACAAGGTCTGATTGACCAGGAT
This sequence comes from Camellia lanceoleosa, assembly GCA_025200525.1. Taxonomy (NCBI): domain Eukaryota; kingdom Viridiplantae; phylum Streptophyta; class Magnoliopsida; order Ericales; family Theaceae; genus Camellia; species Camellia lanceoleosa. The sequence continues at coordinate 10,577,659 of CM045769.1, forward strand.
AGAGAGCAACCCAGAAGGACTTTCAACCGTAACAACAACGTAGGGTCTGAGTGGCGCCAAGAATCGCATTTAGCTTCGTAAGTGAGCACGGCCACCATCACTCCCTCCCCAAGACCCATGACACCCACGCCTTTCTCGCACATCCGAAGCAATCCCCAAAACACCAAATATCACCCCAGAGGCCAAAGAACCTTCACCCCCCTATATATGCCCCAGTCCAAAGCTCTGGGGTTGTTAATCAGGAAGAAGCATTTGACGCCCCTAGAGCCGAGGCCGCTACCAAATCCACTCCTCCCTCTCATGACTCAAAGAAATGTCATACAGATCACCAACAAAGACGGTCATGACACCGACCGTTGTTTCAGATTAAGGCCATGAGATCCAGGATCTTATTGACAAGGTGTGATCGCGCCTCGAAAAACCCAATGTCACGACAAATCCTCTCCCACCACATAACCAAGCCCTCATCCCAACAAAATCAACTTCATCCAAACCGGGTCGTGGTCTACGATCCTAGTATCTATATCACCCCATCCCACCTATCTAAGCCAGAGGTGATCCTTCCTATCTGCACTGGCTTGTGCATGATAGACATCTCCACAACCCAATCCGAGCCAGTGGTGGTGACCACCAAGATGGGACAGGCGATTTTAGAGGAAAGGGAGTTCTTGAACCGAGGTTGAACAAATAGGAATCTTGCTGAAGGAGCTTATGATCCAAGTGAATTCATCCAACAAGGCTACCGAAGCCGAAATGTACGCCAGAAAGAGCAGAATTATGTGTGATTCAGGGGGACAAATTTGAACGGGGAATGGATAATCTAACAGCTGTGGGAGAAAACCTTGCCAACCTCCAGTTCTTCAGTGACCAAGAATCAGGAGATGCCGTAATCAACTGGTTTGAATACGAGGAGTCGGCAGAAGTTACCGGATGGTTAGATGATCAACTAGACATTGTAGAATATCGACAGAACAGGGCCCGGCAGGGGCGAGAGTATCCGTGGTGGCTGGAAGGGCCAAGAGTCAGAATACACCACCGGAGAGCGCCGGCACTAAGCATTTTGCTCAAAACTTGGAGACTGTAAATGCAGGGAGTATTGAACCACCAGCTGCACTGACGCAGTTGGAACAACAAAGATTTGAGGATTCCGAGAGAATCAGAAAAGCTAAGGCCCATGTGGGGGTCGAGAGTGCTGTGTGCACGGGAACAGAATATGCTGCGGGCATGAGGACTGAAGGTGCTGCAAACATGAGCATACCGGAGCCGGACAGGTGTCTGTCGGCTGCCGACGGAATGTGGTGGGAAGACGATGACTTATGTCTTGCCCACACGGATGAGGATTGGGGAAGTAATCAACCAGATGATACTTGGTATATTGACAAGGTCGCTCATATGACAAGAAGTGGGTCAGATTTCAAGCCCCAAAGACTTAGACCAACCCGAGGCGCTCGGAAAGACAAAGAAGCCGAGAAATGTAAGGAGAAATAGATTGAAGAAGAAGCTGCTCAAGCAATTGAAGAAGATACAAGCGACATCTCCATCTCGGGATCGCTTATGGCATCGCGAGTACACGACAGTCCTATTCGCTATGGACAAGGCTAAACTCTATAGATACTACACCAGCAACCGTTGGCTGGTTTTTCCGGAGGAGGTTCCCCAAGATTAACCTTTTCGGACAAAGAACTATCATCAAGGCACAAATCATAACAAACCCCTCTACGTTTCCGTGGAATGTACAGACAAGTGGATACCGGTGGTACTTGTTGATACCGGGTCCGCCACCAATGTTCCGCTTAAAAACAACAGATGTAATCGGATTGAAGTTCATGACTTCGCACGACTACTCAGTGATCGTATGGCGATAATACTAGTAGGAAGTGATGGGATCGCCAAAATTCAGACCAAAGTTGGTCCGGACAACACAACATTGAATTTCATGTCTTGGACGTTCCCGCAACCTTTAATCTACTCTTGCGGCGGCCGTGGTTGCACCAAGTAAAGGCAGTCCCTTCCACTCTACATTAGATATTGAAGTACCTCACGGAAGGGTGGCTATCGTCTTCGAATTCATCAATCCATCCGCCACCGAAGTGTCCACACTGCCTTGGAAATCGAGCATGGCACGTAAGATGTTTTCATCGTGGTTCACTTTGGTCGCAAGTGCGTAATATTATGGTGTGAACGAGGAGTGTACGCCGCTGCTCAACTGCTTACCTCATGAACAAGCTACAACATATCCCCGGATGGGATTAGAAGGAGCGCCGAAAAGGCGCAGCATTGGCCGAAGTGCCACACAACCCTCATACCTTTGGCTTGGGTTATCTGCCTACCAAAGAGGACTGGGTGAGGAAAGGAAAGGAAATGGCCGGAAGAGCCAGAGCAAAGCAGGGTGGGAAGCCTTTTGAGTTAATGCATAGGCCCATTCAGGGTACCCTGAACGGACGCTTCGTCCGGGAGGGGGAGGACTTTCCATTTTGCGGTTTCCCAGAGCCATAGCTAAACGCGGAGAAGAAGCGCGTGCCAGGTTTCGAGATCTTCTTCGACCTGCAACTATCCGGGGATGACGTTGCCGCAGAGCAAACAGACCCATCAGTTAAGGTTGAGCAGTGCAAAGCAGTGGATCCTGAGGGCATAGAATTTGAAATGGGGGTAGCACTGGCATGTCTACTTTCTGATCCTCCGATCGACCATAAGTGCTTGGGGGATAACTTTGCGGTTTCCATGATTGGGGATGAAACGGCTGCGGGCCTACCAGCAGCAATCTTGGATGCATCTATCGCACCCTCTCTCACTTGGCAATACGAGGAGGGATTTTTGTCTAGTAGCACCAGGTCAAGTAGTGAGTCGGAATCTGATTCCACTGAGTCTTGTGAGTCGGAATTAGGTTCCAGCTAACCGAAGTCTGGACCGTAATCCCGGGGTGATAACCCTGATACCACAATTCTGTTTAGGTCAGTTTTTTCCTTTTCATTTGAGTCTGTTGTAAATGAATCGGACGATTTGGATGAACTTAATGAGAATCAAGTAACTGTGGTTTCTGAGTATTTTTCTGTGCCCATGATTTATTGTATTAATTCAGACTTTCAAAATTTTGATGAAAACGACGAGGATGAAGTTCCTCCGGTTTTGCAACATTTAATTGAGCAAGAGCAAGAGAGATTTGTCAAACCTTTAATGGATGAAATCACTACCGTGAACATTGGTACTGAGGAGGACCCGCGGCTGGTCCAGATCGGGTCCACGTTGTCTTCGGAGGAACACGAGCGCTTAGTCTCTTTATTAAAAGATTTCAAAGATGTTTTCGCGTGGTCCTACGAAGACATGCCTGGAATCGATCCTAAGATTGTACAGCATCGGATCCCCCTTGACCCCGAGGCCTGACCCGTCAAACAGAAACTCAGAAGGATCCGCCCGGACTGGGCTCTTAAGATTAAGGAAGAGGTCACCAAGAAAATCGACACAGGCTTCTTGCTGGTATCAGAATACCCGACTTGGTTGGCCAACATTGTTCCGGTGCCGAAGAAGGATGGCAGGATCCGGGTATGTGTGGATTTCAGGGATTTGAACAGAGCTAGTCCGAAGGACGATTTTCCCCTACCGCATATCGATGAGTTGGTGTATTTCACATCAGGGCATGCTTTGCTCTCATTCATGGATGGCTTCTCAGGTTACAACCAGATAGTGATGGCGCCAGAAGACCGATAGAAGACTGCATTCACCACCCCGTGGGGGACGTACTGCTATAGAGTCATGCCATTTGGGTTGAAGAACACTGGAGCTACTTATCAACGGGCCGCAACCATGATATTACACAACATGATCCATAAAGAGGTTGAGGTGTACGTGGACGACATGATTGTCAAATCCAAGGAAAGAGAGGGCCACTACATCGCCTTGCACAAGTTTTTTCAAAGGATCAGGGAATTCGGCCATGCATTAAACCTCGTAAATGTACATTTGGTGTTACAGCGGGAAAAATGCTAGGGTTTCTGATTACACAAAGGGGCATCGAGGTTGACCCTTCCAAAATCAAGGCCATCTTAGAAATGCCACCACCAAGGACTGAAAAGGAGGTGCGAGGCTTTCTGGGTAAAGTGCAATTCATAAGACGGTTTATCTCAAAATTAACCTTGACTTGTGAACCACTTTTTGGCCTTCTCAAGAAAGGAAAGAAGTTCCAATGGGACGGCCGATGTCAAGCTGCATTTGAACAGATTAAAGAATATTTACAGAAACCGCCCGTGTTGTCACCGCCAGAACCAGGGAAACCGTTGATTTTGTATCTGTCAGTAACTGAAACTACAATGGGCTGCATGCTTGCACAAGAATCAGAAGACAAGGTGGAAAGAGCCATCTACTATATAAGCAAGAAGATGCTAGAGTATGAAACTCGTTACACTCCGCTGGAAAGGGCTTGCTTAGCCTTGGTATAGGCTACCAGGAAGCTGCGGCACTACCTGTTAGCTCACTCTGTAATGTTGGTTTCACGACTTGATCCCATCAAATATCTTTTCGAGAAACCAGCACTTACAGGTAGGTTAGCTCGTTGGTTGCTGTTACTCTCCGAATTTGATCTAAAGTACGTAACACGCAAGTCAGTCAAAGGAAGAGCAGTGGCAGAGTTCTTAGCCGACCATCCAGTAAAAGGGAGTGAAGCAGTCGAGTATTTATTCCCAGATGAAGCCATTTTACACATCGACGACGAAACTTGGACGATGTACTTTGACGGAGCGTCAAATCAATACGGGTATGGAACAGGAGTGTTGCTGATAGCACCCGACAATTCCCGTATCCCTCTAGCCTTCAAACTCCGATTCAAAGTCTCGAACAATAAAGCAGAATATGAGGAGTGTATTGCTGGTCTAGAAGCAGCCCTGGAACTAGGGGCAAGACGATTAGACGTCATTGGGGACTCGAACCTTGTTGTGTCTCAAGCTAAAGGAGACTGGAAAGTAAATGAGGAAAAGATGATGATGTACCACCAGACCTTGGACTTGTTGATTCCTCGGTTTGAGAAGCTAAGTTTTACTCATCTACTAAGAGAGAACAACAGGTTCGCAGATTCTTTAGCAACTCTATCTTCTATGATAGACATCCCGTGTGGAGTCCGAATGCGTCCAGTCATCATCGACCAGAAATTTGCACCTGCCTACGAGTCAATTGCCGCTATAGATGAAGTTCAGGACGACAACCCCTGGTATTATGACATCTGGAACTTCTTGGAGAAAGAAGCATACCCGCCAGGGGTAAATGCCAAAGACAAAAGGGCAATCAGGAGAATAGCGCTCACCATCATCCGCGGGGTAAATCAGATAAAAGGGTCATCTGGGAATGCATAAACTGTGCGTTGATGCCGAAGAGTCAAAGTGTCTGATGGAAGCCATCCACGGAGGAGAATGTGGTGCGCATATGAATGGGGTAATGCTGGCACGAAAGATCCTCAGACAAGGTTATTACTGGTCCACCATGGAGGAGGATTGTATCGGTTTTGTCCGGTGATGCCACAAATGTCAGATTCATGCAAATCGCATGAACATTCCGCCGTCAAAGCTGTACAACATGACTTCGCCATGGCCTTTTTAAGTCTGGGGAATTGATATAATCGGAGCTGTCACGCCGAAGGGGTCGAATGGGCATGAGTTCATCTTGGTAGCGATAGATTATTTCACAAAGTGGGTTGAGGCCCAATCTTATGCGGTGTTGAAGGCTTCGCATGTTGCAAAATTTATCAAAAACAACATCATTTGTCGCTACGGGGTCCCAAACGAAATAATTTCAGACAATGGTTCCCACTTCAAGAAGGAGGTGATTGATTTGTTGGAGAAATACAATGTGGCTTTTCATAAGTCGTCTACCTATCGGCCGCAGACCAACGGAGCGGTCGAGGCCGCCAACAAGAACATCAAGCACATACTGCAGAAGATGGTGGAAACCTACAGGGACTGGCCAGATAAGCTGCCGTTTGCTCTATGGGGCTACCGGACTTCAATAAGAACTTCTACTAGGGCGACTCCGTACTCATTGGTTTATGGGATGGAGGCCATTCTGCCTATTGAGATTGAGGTCCCGTCATTACGAGTATTGGCTGAGTGCCAGATAGACGAAGCGGATTGGCAGCAGAGCAGATTTGAGGAACTCATGCTCTTTGATGAAAGAAGGCTGAAAGCATTGTACCATGTCCGAGGTTACCAACGCAGAATCGCCCGGGCTTTCAACAAGAAAGTTAAGTCCAGGAATTTAAAAGAAGGAGATTTGGTGCTCAAAGACAACCGAGCTCCCATCCACGACCCAAGGGACAAGTTCGCACTCCAATTGACCGTCCCTACATCATCAAGTCAATCTGGTCGTGGAGCCGTGGTTCGATGGATCTAGATGGCTCTAATTCTCACAACCAATCAATATGGACAAGTTGAAGAAATATTACCCCGAGAGGCTCAAGTAGTCGAAAACCCGAAAGGGCGACCTAGGCAAACCTGAGAGCACAGAAAATTTGACATCATAAAAACTGAGCTCACAAGATTGAAAACCCGCAAATGGCTGCCTTGGCAAAAGTTAGAGCTCAAAAGGAGAGTAAAATATCCCGAACTCCAGGCTCGAACCACGAAGGCTTGATTCCCATCTTTGGGATACGTAGGCAACTTCACCCTGAAGTTCAGCCATAAACTTTTCCCCGATCAACTTTGTCCATGTTGATCATCTCAGTCATCTTTTTCCATCAGCATTCGCTGTGATCTCCGGTACAGTGCTATTCAGACTAGGGGCAACTTTCCGTTGCCATGCAGTGCCGCAGTACCATTCAGACTAGGGGCAACTTTCCAGTTGCTAGGATCCGGGGTTGTGCATCTCAGTGACAGATTTCAGGCATGTCCAGTTCTGATCCATGTTGAAAATAGTTTTGAAGAGTTTTAATAAAAGTTGACTTTGTTCAAACTAATCTTTTTACAACTAAGACCATTTTTGGACCAAAGCGGAAAATTTTCAATACCACAACCTTCAATTTCATTGATTTCAAAACAGAGTTCTCTTGCTCTTGCATACAATTGGAGTCGCTTTTTATTACGCTCATAAGGAAAACTTGAAGCACTAATAAAGCAATAAATCCGGGGCATGGTTAAGTCAGGTGTCCCTGCGCCCCCTCCCAGAGCTAGTCGAAGCCTCTGACGCCAAGCTAGGCCCAACTTGTGTCTCTTCATTAAGCCAATCCTAGCATTCATCAGACAAAGTGTAACTGAAAGTGGGAGCGGGGGCCAGGAGCTCTCTAGTCCTCCATGTTGTGGCATATCGAGCAAGCTGCGCCGGACCGAAAAGGCCGGTACTAATCCCTTGGCGGCAAGTCTAATCATGACCAAACTGGCGTAGGAACCGGAATGGAAAGTAGAACACACAGTGAGTCAGACTAATTAGCTGGACCCCAGTCTGCCGGGACATGCTATAGCTCATTGCTGGAAGGTTGAGCCAAGGACAGCGCCAAGCAATGCGGTCAGTCGACAAATTGCACATCCAGTCGAACCACCATCCCTCATCAAGTGCATCAACCAGGCGTTGCCGAAAGAAGTAGCCGCGGGCTGAGTAGGCAGGGCAAGAATCCACAACCTGCAGTTTATCCATCAACCATACCTGGGGAGGGATGAAAAATGAGAGAATAAAGAATAGAGAGATGTGCGATGAGAAAACAGTGAGATAAGGGTTTTGTGAGAAAAACCGAGCCTGAGGGCCGAGTGATGTGAGCAAATACATATGTGAGAGTGGGTGGGAAACATTACCTGGAGCAGTAGTGGACTCCCCGCAAATCTGATCGCCTCCTAACGTTGGAAAGCGTCCAAGCCCATCAGTGTTTCGGCCAATGCCATAGCAATACAACTCTTCCCTTTCTTCAAGCCCTGAGCAACTTCAATCAAACGAATGTTGGGTCCACCCAGGCCCGGGGCAAGCAGGAAGCGAGATAGCATGCACAAGCAAAGCGCATGTTGACGGAAACCTTGCCAATGATGGTCACCGCGGTCACCGGCACCAGAAAAGCGATGGATCAAACCAAGGATGTCTAGTTCCCCATTACAAATCAGAGATCGAGCGTCATGCGCGGTAAGTCCACACATCCGCCCTAAAGCTTGGGCGTGGCCAAAGCAGAACTGAGGCAAGATCTCTTCCGAACGTTCGGACTCCATCAAAACTTGAAAATCTTCAAAAGTTGGACATACCTCTTGCCCACCAAAGCTAAAGACGTGCATCATCGGGTTCCAGAATCTTGCCGCGACATGGAGAAAAGGGAGGTGCAGTGGAGTACAACTCAGGGTGAATAGTGCATTCAAGCCAAAACCCCGGAAGTTTAACTTTTCCGAGCCATCCAAAGAAGAGATCCAAGATGTAAGATTTTCTGCGAGAAATGTCTCCATTTTTTGTGCAAAAGAGTGATGAAATGAATGAGTCCCGAAGTTGGAGCTTTTAAAGAGGAGAAAACACTATTCAGGGGGACACGTGTCGAAAAGTTGATGGTTGCCAGGATAAGTGCCTGGCAGGCCACCTTTTCTAGCTGGCCGGCCACATTTCTCTCCTCACCTACAAAAAACTGGCCGGCCGGCCATGTTCTGTTGTGTTCCTTCAGTCCTGTTTTACCCTCCGGGAGGAAGTTTCAAGCATTTCTTTGCATCGGGTATGTTGAAGGCCTCCATTTCCCTCCGTTTCGGATGCGTTCCATTGCCCAGATCGTCCGAAGTACACTTTGTCGAGTTGTTTTGCTTATCGAATTGTTGTTTTGTTTATCGAGTTGTTGTTTTGCCTATCAAGTTGTAAGTTTTGTCGAGCTGTCGTATTTCGTGTTTTGAATTGTTACTCTTTAAGTTTTGTCTATTGAGTCGTCAACACTGTTGTATTTTGCTTATCGAGTTGTAAACTTGCTAAGACTTTGTTGTATCTTAGTAAATTATGTTATTGCATCGGTTCATTACCTGACTGGGCAAATGCACAATGCACATTTTCATTCAACCTCATTATGGTGCAAAACGATGCGATATGATGCTAAGAGTTTAAAATACAACACCTTGTTCAAAAACTGTTTCATTCCATCATGCCTTACTTTGCAAACAAAGGGCACAAGTTTTACAAAAATATAAAACTGCCTAATAATGTACAACGTGCTACAACTACTAGCAAAAATGTAAATAAAATAGGAAACTGTAACATCAATGCTCTCGAGAGCGGGAATAAGAGGCCCTTTTCGTCCTCTTCTGCGGAATAGCCTCTGCATCCCCATCACCGTCCGAGTCAGAGCTGTCATCCTCAGATCCTCACCTCGCCCACTTTGAGCCAAGACCGAGCCCTCCTCTCCGCCAGATGTCTCGATCGACGACCGCAACATCCTCCTCTTCATCCTCATCGGGCTCCGCCTCTATGATATGTGCCCTACGTCTGCGAGACGATCACTCTCCTCCAGCTCCTCGAAAAGGCCTGGATGGCCCAGATGGCCCAGCTCCTTGAAAAGGCCCAGATGGCCTAGCTCCTCGAAAAGACCCAGATGGTCCACCTCTCCGAGAAGGCCCAGGTGGCCTGGCCTGTGGCTGAGCATATACTGGAGGCATCTGAAAATGAAAAATGCAGTTTGAATACATTAGCCAAAACATGTGTATCAGATACAGATGCAAGCAAGCTACACAGAGTGGATGTATGCAGGAATAATGCATGAATGTGGTGTGTGTCAGACGTGCTCTACACAAGTAGCCTATTAATGCAGTAAAATGTCCGAAATCAGCATGTAATCAGAAGATACAGTGCTGAAAAAATTGAAAGGTACCTGGAAGCCCATGATGGACAACTGCACCTCCCTCCACAGGACCATCCCCTCAAGCGAAGCTACCATCTCGAGCACCTGATCCATGTACTCAACAGGGGGCTGCAGATGCATAGGCAAAGGTATCAGTAAAGAAAGGAACGTTCAAATATCTGAGTGATGAATCAAAGCTGTAAAACATACCGGTGGTGACTCAGGGTCTCTGACATAGCGGTGGCTAGGTACTGGAGGCTCTATTGAATCTAATCGAGCAAGAGTCCACATCGCCACCTCATCACCACGGCATATCCGCCATCCAGGATAATGATAAGTCGGGTGAATCGGGGGAATAAATCCGCGCCTGCCTCCGGATGTACCACCGCCGAAGAAGGAGCGCTCGAACAATGAGCCGGGCCCGACTCAAGATGGCATACTAGCAGGCCTCATCGTCGAGTGCGGACTCCCATCAATGGAGGCATCAGATATATGTGACGGTAAGTGGCATAATCCCCCTCCTCAAGATGAAGCAAAGCATCAGTACCCAGCATAGCATTGACAACATCTCGAGAAGAGAGCCTATCAACAATCCGCATCTCCACTGGGGGTGCTGAGGGAGGATCTTAAGAAATATAGCCCCATACCTGGCGCAAGCGCGCCCCGTAAAACCAGCCCTACCAATCGCCCTCGAATAGAATCTCAGATCGAGAGGCACCCCGCCCTCTAGCATACTGGTATTAGAGACTCTCACAAAAGGGTGCCCAAGGCTCCCATGTAATCTGCGGATAGCCAATCAATCAGAAATCAAGAAGGCACAAAACAAATCAGAAATGAAAGCACAAAGAATTGAGAGTTCTGGAATACCTCCGTCAACCGCACCGTGTCGAAATACTGCCGCAGATAAAGGAGAGACTCCCGAGGTCTTGGCCGGTGCTGGCCCTCAAATGCAAGTGAGTACGGGGTAATGAAGGGCCCCTCCACCACCATCTCTGGGGCTAATGTCGGAAAGTACGCATAGACCCACAACTGTGGAAAACATTGCAGAATGTAAATGCAAAGTACTAAGGGCAAAATACAGTGTGTAAAGTGCGCCGTGTGTGCAATGTACAAATAATGAGAAGCAGAAATGTAAATCAAGAGGGCAGAAAGTACCTCCCAGGCTCTCCAATAACCACCAAGTAAATCCCCGCCCCTGGAGGTCGCTCATGTAGCAAGAAAGGGTAGCCAGCCACACCCCACCATACCGTCGACCAGTGATAGGTCCACCAAGGCGCCAACAGACATACCAACAATATTCCTCTGCCGGCAACGAGTGGTCCCAAGAGGAACATCAAAAACCATGGGCATATCGTCGCCTCCTCAGAGTCCTGGCCCATCTCTCCCTCCGAAAATGTGACGGGAACCAAGTGTATCGGACTCTGCCCGAAGCTCTATCAATAGGTGGGCGAACCCCAACAGATATATCCAAGCGCCTCCCCGACCCATATCCTCGCTATAAGGAATAAGCCAACCTCCCACGCCGAGGCCACCAGAACAACGAAGTTAAACGGGGTCATAGTCAAGTCCCCCGTAGCAGAAAAATGAAAGGAGTTGGTGGTGTCCCACCATCTCTCCACCAAAGCTGCCATCATCCTCCTCCTAACGGGACAACGGGAAAGCCCAGTACAGAAAGGCCCAATCCCTGCCAAATCAACCAAATCCCGGACAGCCTCCGGGAGCTCGGCTATTAATCTCGGGTTACGGTGGAGCCAGATCCTCAAGATCAGGCGAGAAGTCACCTGCATTCAGAACGAATACATGCTTCAGCATAAAATAAAATAAGCCGTGTGCAAATGGAATGGATGAGCTGTGTGCAAATAAAATAAATGGGCTGCAGGCAAAATAAAGTGAATGAGCTGCATGTTCAGATTTCAAAGTTTAAGCCGTGCATAGCCATCGCTTTGGGGTGTTCAACTTTCAATCAGTGTGTGCCGCGTGTTCACTTTCAAATTGGGCTGTGTGTTCAGAAAATTAGTTTGGGCTACGTGTTCAACTCTCAATCAGTGTGTGCAGTGTGTTCACCTTCAATTTGGGCTGTGTGTTCAGAAAATTAGTTTGGGCTGCGTGTTCAACATTCAATCAGTGTGTGCCGTGTGTTCACCTTCAATTTGGGCTGTGTGTTCAGAAAATTAGTTTGGGCTGTGTGTTCAACTCTCAATCAGTGTGTGCCGTGTGTTCACCTTCAAATTGGGCCGTGAGTTCATAAAATTAGTGCTTGGGCTGCGTGTTCAACTTTCAATCAGTGTGTGTCGCGTGTTCACCTTCAAATTGGGCTGTGTGTTCAGAAAATTAGTTTGGGCTGCGTGTTCAACTCTCAATCAGTTTGTGCTATGTGTTCACCTTCAATTTGGGCTGTGTGTTCAGAAAATTAGTTTGGGCTGCGTGTTCAACTTTCAATTAGTGTGTGCCGTGTGTTCACCTTCAATTTGGGTTGTGTGTTCAGAAAATTAGTTTGGGCTGTGTGTTCAACTCTCAATCAGTGTGCGCCGTGTGTTCACCTTCAAATTGGGCCGTAAGTTCAGAAAATTAGTGCTTGGGCTGCGTGTTCAACTTTCAATCAGTGTGTGCCGCGTGTTCACCTTCAAATTGGGCTGTGAGTTCAGAAAGTTAGTGTTTGGGCTGCGTGTTCAACTTTCAATCAGTGTGTGCCATGTGTTCACCTTCAATTTGGACTATGTGTTCAGAAAATCAGTGTTTGGGCTGCGTGTTCAAATCTCAATCAGTGTGTGCCGTATGTTCACAATCAATTTATGGGCTGAGTGTTCAGAAATTCAGATAATCGAACAGTGTATTCAGAATGTAAAATGTAATGCACGAAAAATGCGAATACGCTGCGTAAAAGATAAAATGAAGTAAATACCTCTCGTGCCTCATGAGAGAGGTGATACTCGCCTCCGCAGCAGATCCCGTGCTCGCTCACAAAGTCCGTGAAGTGGTGGAAAACAGCTCGTGGAAGAACATGCGCTGGCAGGGCGTACCTCTCGAGTATGAAGGGTCAAACCCTCGGAGGCAGAGCCATGATATCGGGATCACCTCCGGCATCTGCAGGACCGCCACCATGAGGAAAATCACCGGTCATTTCGGAAATCTGCAAAAGGAGCAAAAATGAGCCAAAATTGGAAAAAGTCAACAAAAGTCAACTCCCGGGAAATAGAAAAGTCAACAAAAGTCAACTCCCGAGAAAATCTTCCAAATGTTGAGACAAACTCACCTCAAGTGGCAAAAATGAGAAAAGAAGCACCGAAATCAAAATTTAATCGGTTCAAAGTGCTTAAAACTGAATGTTTTCGCGAAAACAACTTGCGTGGGACGTTGGAAAACGCGTATGGAGCACGGATCTGAGGGAGAAAATGGTTTGGGAAGCTAGAGGAGAAGATTTCAGACCTGATGTTATGAGCTCAAAGTGTTTGGGTGAGTGAATATAAAGAAAAGAAGGTGAAAAGACCAAAATGCCCGCAGATTTGGACATATGGCCAGCCGGCCACCTTTTCTAGCTGGCTGGCCATCCTCTTTTTGGAAAACTGGCCGGTGGCCTCCAATGGGGAATAAAAGTGGCCGGTGGTGATCCCCTAGGTGGGTCCCAAGCTCTCTGCAAATTTTGAGGAAGATTGGAGTTCCCGGGACCTGAAAAAGTTCAAGAAAAGTGCACTTTCTGTCGCGAAATCGCTCCGCCGGAACTTCAGCTTCAATTTCTGACATGTGTCTCATCATTACTCATCAAAATCAAAATGTCTCCTTCATGAACATCTTGTAACCTCTCCGGGAGGTGGACCGGAGACCGCAATCGAGTCGCCCTCGCCGAAACGCGCATTTCTTACCGCCGCTTTTGCATAAACACGCCCCCGACGGCGATTGTTCTGCATTATTGTGCATCTAACTTGCATTCTCATGAACATACTTGCATTGTTATGCACGTTTGTTTGATACTGCCATGCCTCTGTGCTTAAGCTTGCGTTGTCACGCACGCTCCTTTCTCACATTATGATGCATTCACCCGCCAGCACCGCGTATGTCAAGCTTTCGAAATCACCTCGAATATGTGTTGTTATGTATGATTGTGCTTGTTGAGTTTCTCTCTTTTGCAGGCACGATATTGTATGTACGGTTCATTTGAAGCTGGTGCGACCAGACGAATCACGTAGGTATCGTATTTTCTCCGTGTGAGACGCGACGAGAATTGAATAATTCTCCGCATTCCTAACTGCATGAAATGTAGTCGTTGCTTTGCATCCTTGCTTAAAACTGTGGCATCTATTTGCCAATACTTGCTTCATTACAGCTTGCTGCATTTGCATGATCATTGAGTTACCTCTGGCCTTGTGCATATCGATTTGCATTTTGCCCCCTGCCTGCGGGCACGCCTGCGGGCATATCTATGTGTATCTTGTATGATTATCTAAGTCTTCGGCCTTGTCAAAAATGGGTCGTCTCTGGGCTTTGACATTCACTCCCGTCACTTCTTGACTTCTGTTCACAAAGAGGGCAATCAGAGACACCCCATTTTTGACCGACCTTAAGACTCAGACGTCACCGATTGAGTGCTCGGTGATGTTGCATATTGTGCTCATCCAGAGGTTTCAGAGTCTCGGCCGCGAGCCTTGCCTCCGAACTTCCGGGCTTTTCTGTGCTTTGACTCGGTTTGCAAACCAGGCTCGGTTTTCTCTGTTTCTCTTCCCAAAGGGAGGGAGAGGTCTCGTAGACCATCTCTCAGTGGCCATGGGCTACATTTCGTGGCCGTAGGCCATTTTGCCTATTTCGGAGCCCGGTTCCCGGTTTTCGGAGCCGTTAGGCTTTGTGCCTCGTTCGGGACCGCCTAATCACCTCCATTTGCTCCGGTTTTTGGCATGTATCTTATTTCCTCCCTTTTAAGGGACACTGAGGTCCGAGAGACCAACTTCGTGGTCGAACACCACTCCCGGTGCCTAACAATCGGTTTTCGGGGCCTCTGATCGCTGCTTTCGCCCTGAACCTTCATTTTGCATCGGCCATTTTAATTTTGGCAGGGACCTCTGTTTCATCACCAGGAAGGTCGTAGAAGGGTGGGAGGCCAATAATTGTTCCGGCAACCAGTTACATCCCATCATCGCCCTCCGACGCCCGTTTTTTCTCACTTCAGGGCTAATGTTGACCACCCTTGGACCATTTTCTTGCACTCTAAACCCCATATTTGTGGTGTACACATCTGGGAGGCCACCAATATTTGGTGGCCGGCCAGTAATTCCAGTTGACCTTTTTGAACCCCTTTGAAAAGTGGGTTGTTCTCTCTCCTGGTTCACAGTTGCCAATTTTCAACCACAGGGTTTTGTTGATGACACATGAGAGGCCACCAATCTGTGGTGGCCGGCCACTAATTCCAATTGACCTGTTTGACCCTTGGCCGGCCGGCCATGGGGAGGGCCGGCCGGCCACCTGCAACCTCAAAAACTGGCCGGCCTTGCTCCTTACTGCAGGTACATCTCAAATATACACTTTTTTTCCCCCCAGATTCTGCATCCGATGGGGCACTTTTTGGAGGGAAACTTGGAGTGGTTTCCCTCCCTTTTTTCCCCCTCTTTTCCCCCCTTTTTGCCTACATATATAGCAGCTCTAGCCCCTTGCAAAGGGTTGGAAAAATTGGTCTTCAAGCCTTGTATGCATAGCTCCCCCATCTCTATCATTTCAACCCTCCAAACACCCAAGTTCTTAGACCATTTCTTCACCATCACCTAGCATCACACCACCACTCCATTCCAACAGCTAGGAAGGTCTTCTCAGAGCTTAGGAGGCAGCAAACTTGGTCCAAGAAGTTGCTAAAGATTGGTCTACAAGGGTGAGTTGTTTTCCCCCTCTTTTGAGCTCATTTTTGCACTATTTCTTAGACCTTCTTGCTTATACTTTTGAGCTCCGGCCATAACTGAAAGTGGAATTTTTTTGAGCTCTATTTCATCTTTTATTAAGGGCCTCTCACTGTTTGAGGCCCCTATTTGGTACTAACTTCATTATCCCTCTTATATGCCATTTCCTTGCATGTTTTTTTTGGCCTATATGTAAACTGTTTTGAGGCATGTTATAAACTGTGAAGTAGCTTATTTTGAGCCCTTCTTCAATATTGTTGAAGGTATCATCATTGTTTGGAGCCTCCATATATCACTTGCCATTGTATCCATCTTTTGGCCCCATTTTTGCATGATTCATTAGCCTATTTTTCTTCTGTTTTTGGACCTTGGTCCGAACTGAAAATGGCCTTTTTTTTTACCCCCTCTCCATGTTTTATTAAGGGTCTATTGCTGTTTGGAGCATCATTGGTATACTTTGTGTTGTAGCCTCTCTTTTAGGCCATATCTTGCATTGCATTTTGAGCATAGTTGTACACTGTGTTGGGCTAGGCCATTAACTGTAAAAGGTCATATTTTTGGGCCCTCTTCAACATTGTTGAAGGGCCCTCACCTGTTTGGGACCAGCATACATCAGTTGCTTCTTTATCTCCATTTTGGCCCTTGTTTTGCATAGCATTTTGAGCATACTTTTATCTATTTTTTGGGGTTTGATATAAACTGTAAAACATCATATTTTTGGCCCCTCTTCAATATTGTAGAAGGTCCCTTCTCTATTTAGGGACAGCAGCTTGCACTTGCTTCATTATCTTGCTTTTAGGGCCATTCTTGCATGCTAATTTAGCCCTATTTATGCCCACTGTTTGGCCTTGATTTAAACTGTAAAAATGCTTGTTTTGGGGCTGTATTACTTCTGTCTTTACACTTCATATTAGAATATTGCATGCATTGCATAGCTATAGGCCATTTCGTGCGCCAAAATTCATGTTTCGGGACTCGTTCCTTGCATCGGGTACCATTTTGCCATGTTTCGGGGTTATTTTGCATCTCATTTTGCCTCTGAAATTTGCATGAGAGTATGCCATATTCCATGTTTTGCCATGCCTTGTTAGAGTGGCATTTCAGTTCCTTAGGGTCGGTTCTCGGTTTGCGTGCACGCGTGCACGCATTTCGAGTGTCTCATTTTCATCTAATGGCTTCTGATGTGAGTGTGGCTGAGGTCCACTCATGTTAGTGTAAGTCCATTATGCATTGTGTATGCCATTCCATTTCATAGCATTGTGTATGCTAGGTTGTATATTAGTGCATTGTGTATGCCATGTTACCTCGTGCATCGTGTATGCCATTTCATAACATTGTGCATGTTAGGTTGTATCTTAGTTTGCATTCATGCATGTCATGCATATTGCACTGTGCTTGGGATAGGAGTTAGCCCGAGCACGGGAAACGAGGGGCGTTGTACTCGGTGACGTAAACGTGTCTCAATTCCCACCGGCTAATTCGGACACCCATGATGGAGTTAGGTTTTGTTAAGTTTTCATGTGCATTCATTCCATATTGAGTTGTGCAATTCGACTCCTCGGCCATCGTGCATCGAGATGCGTGATTGGTGGCACGAGGATCGAGGCATGCATACATTTGTGAAAATACATTGCTATACCCCTTTCCTGCTCTCTGTTGCAGCAAAATCAAGAACCAGCAGTCTTCCGAGGCTGGGCGCACTTTCCAAGAACAATTGCAAAACATAGGCTAATTGGAGCATCCCAGTGGATTTTCGCGCAAGGCAGCCTAAACATACATCATTCATCAGAATCAAGGCAGTCACTGGCTTGCATGCCAGTTCATTATTTTCTTAGTTAATTTGTAAATTAATTAGGAATTTGTACATATTTTTGGACTGTATTATTTGGACTGTAATATTCTTTTATTCGAGACTGTATATTTATTCGAACCCTCTGCGCGAGGGCATAATTGTAAATAAGTGTGGGTGAGTGTGATGTATGTCTTCCAACCCCACGTCTTTCTTCCCTTTTATTTATCTGCTTATGATGGTTAGATTAGGGCATATTTCAATTAGTATACAGTATGATAGCATGTTTGCATTCATTCATCTGTTTTACATGCACCGGGCTCGGCGCATCGTACTAACTGCATTTGTATTTCAATTCCGAATTGAATACTTGATAACTGTTGCATTCCATATGCCATGTTTAGAATAGCCGAGCCTGCTATAGTTACATTTTTGCATGTGTTGCATTAGGCATTTTTGTATAGTTAGGATCATGCATGGATTTCTAATTAACTTATGTTTTGGCTTGGAGTACTCGGTGAGTTTTTATGCTTTAGCATCCTTGCATGCGTGTGAGTGACTGCCATGATAGCATGCTTACCATGAGGCTAACTGCTTATGTGATATACCTGCTTGGATGCCTGTGGGTGGAGGTTGGGTTATTTGGATTGGAACAATTCATCAAATGTTTGTTTTAAGCCCACTAGACAGTGGCAAAATCATGTTTTCTAAGCCCACCCGAGGGTGGCAAAATCCGCATTTTAAGCCTACTTGCGAGTAGCAAACCATTTTCACAAACAAACATGAAGTGTTTTGTCCCAATTCAGACGACTCAGTCTATACTTGTATGCTGTGCGCATCACATAGTAACCTAGGCTAATAACCGGAATAAGAACACACAATGTTTTTAAAAATAGATATCATGGTTAGTAGAGGCCGATCTTTGATCGGGCGAGCGGGGGTGCTCACGAAGTGACCTTCCCCAATCGTACCTAAGTTCCCGAGCCAAGGCAACTTTGGTGATGACGGACACGTGGCCTTAGGCAAACGAGTCAGGGTTTCCTAAATTTCCCAAAAATAAAATATTTAAGTGGCGACTCTGTATCTGGCAAAGCAGTCCATGTTTGGCACTTCTTTCAAAAAAAAAAATCTGTTTTCTCAAAACGATTTGCCGGATTTGGACTCTTTGGTTCAAGATTTAGAACCGTGACAACAAAATCGAGTCCGAGCTGTATCGAGGTCCCCCGCGGGCTTGTTACACACCTACTGGGGATACAGTGAGACAAGGGAGAGTTTTTGCACTTGTTCCAGGCGATACACGTAATGCCAATGCCGTTGTCTCAGATAGTATTTCAATATGTAATCAAGATGCCTTTGTATTAATTGATTCTGGATCAACACACTCATTTGTGACATATACATTTGCATCTAAACTGAAAAGACCCCTAGAGTTATTGCCATATTTGTTGTGTGTGTCTGCACCATCGGGGGAATCTGTGTTATGTGACTATATATATCGGTTTTGTGACATGCATATTGAGAATGCTACCTTATATGTAGATTTATGGCCCTTGAACTTTAGACATTTTGATGTAATTTTGGGCATGAATTGGTTGACCAAGTATTGTGCCACCATAGATTGTGTGACAAAAAGGGTTGTATTTAAACCACCAGAACAAAAAGAACTTGTGTTTGTGGATAATGGGGTAGTGCCTCCACCTTATTTGATATCTGCAATGAAAGCATGTAAATTGATCAGGAAGGGGTGCCGGGGTTATCTGTGCTATGTGTTGACCGAACAATCTGTGAATGTTGAATTGAATGATATCCCTATTGTTAGAGAATTCCCAGATGTGTTTCCAAATGAATTACCAGGGGAATTTGTAGACAGGGAGATAGAGTTTACTATTCAGACTGTGCCAGGCACCCAGCCTATTTCTAAGACTCCCTACAGAATGACTACTACTGAAATAAAGGAATTGAAAGAACAGTTACAATATCTACTGGATAAGGGGTTTATCTGACCTAGCACTTCACCTTGGGGTGCACCAGTGTTATTTGTGAAAAAGAAGGATGGTACTTTGCGCTTGTGCATCGATTATCGGGAATTGAACAAGGTAACGATAAAGAAGAAATATCCCTTACCCTATATTGATGATTTATTTGACCGGTTGCAGGGATCACAAGTGTTTTCTAGGATTGATTTGAGATCCGAGTATCATCAGCTAAAAGTTAAGGCAGAGGATGTTGAGAAAACCGCATTCAGAATGAGGTATGGCCATTTTGAGTTTCTTGTTATGCCATTTGGAGTGACTAATGCTCTAGCAGCATTCATGGACTTAATGAATAGAATTTTTAAAACCTACCTTGTTGAGTTTGTTGTAGTCTTCATCGATGATATTTTGATATACTCTAAAGATAGACTTGAACATGAACATCACTTGAGAACTGTTTTACAAATACTTCGGGAAAGAAAATTATTTGCTAAACTAAAGAAATGTGAGTTTTGTTGGATGAGGTTGTTTTCTTAGGGCATGTGATCAACAAGGAAGGAATTTCAGTGGACCCGCAGAAAATAGAGGCAATTGTGAATTGGCCTACACCAACTAATGTGATAGAAGTCCGTAGCTTCATGGGCTTAACTGGGTACTATAGGAGGTTCGTGAAGGATTTTTCGAAATTAGCTGTGCCTCTTACCCAATTGACACGTAAAGGGCAACCATTTGAGTGGAACAGTGAAAGAGAATTAGCCTTTCATGAATTGAAGACGAGATTGACTACTGCACCAATTTTGACATTACCTTCAGGTACGGAAAATTTCGTGATTTTTAGTGATGCATCTTATAAGGGTTTGGGTTGTGTGTTAATGCAGAACAGAAAGGTTATTGCTTACACCTCTCGACAGTTGAAGCCACATGAGAAAAATTATCCAACACATGACCTAGAATTGGCCGCAGTTGTCTTTGCTTTGAAAATCTGGCGGCATTATTTATATGGGGCAAAGTATGAAGTCTACACAGATCATAAGAGCCTAAAATACTTCTTGACGTAGAAAGAGTTGAATATGCATCAGAGAAGGTGGCTGGAATTGATAAAAGACTACGATCTAGAAATTCAGTATCACCCCGGGAAAGCTAATATAGTGGCTGATGCCTTGAGCAGAAAATCAACAAGGGGTATGGCTTGTTTGCTTACCGAACAAAAGGAGATTTTACAAGACCTTGAGAAGTCTGATATTGAAGTGGTGATATGTGAATAGGGCGGATTGATAGCCGCTATTACAGCCGAGCCAGCAATTGTTGATGAAATCAAGTAGAAACAGAAAGAGGATGAGTTCCTCAGGAAAGTAATTGACGAATTTGAGACGAGTCCAAAAGCAGAATTTAGCATTGCAAATGAAATATTGAAATTCCGGAACAGAATATGTGTCCTTGATATCCCGGAACTAAAGAAGAGGGTCTTACATGAAGCCCACAGATCCGTATTTGCTATGCATCCAGGCAACAATAAAATGTACCGGGATTTGAAACAGACCTATTGGTGGCATAAAATGAAGAAAGAGATTGCAGAATATGTGTCCAAGTGCCTTCAGTGTCAGCAAGTTAAGGCTGAACATCAGAAGCTAGGCGGTCTACTTCAACCTCTCCCTATTCCTGAATGAAAGTGGAAACATGTGACTATGGATTTCATTGTTGGCCTACCTCGCACTTCTCGAGGTATGGATTCTGTTTGGGTTATAGTTGATAGACTGACTAAATCTGCACATTTTCTGCCTGTCAAAACTACATTTACTGCTTATAGACTTGCTACTATTTATGTTGATGAAATTGTCCGTTTACACGGAGTTCCGGTATCTATTGTGTCGGGTAGAGATCCGAATTTTGTATCTAGATTGTGAAAGAGTTTGTAGGAAGCTATGGGAACCGAACTAAGATTCAGTACTGCATTCCACCCACAGATGGATGGGCAGTCAGAACGAACAATACAAACTTTGAAAGATATGCTTCGCATGTGTGCTTTGGATTTTCAGGGGAGTTGGGAAGACTATTTGCCACTTGCAGAGTTTGCTTATAATAACAGCTTCCACTCTAGCATCAGTATGGTACCATACGAGGCTTTGTATGGTAGGAGGTGTAGATCACCTATTTGTTCGACAGAGGTCGGGGATAGAGCTTTGCTTGGGCCAGAAATTGTGCAAGACACTTCTGAGAAAATCAAGACCATTCGTCAAAGACTCAAAACAGCTCAGGATCGACAAAAGAATTATGCAGACGTTCGAAGAAGACCTCTTGAGTACGAGGTTGGTGACCATGTGTTCATTCGTGTTTCTCCGATAAAAGGCCAAGTCAGATTTGGAAAAAAGGGCAAGTTGTCGCCCTGTTATATCGGGCCGTTTCAGATTTTGGAAAGGCTTGGCCCGGTTGCCTACAGAGTTGCCTTGCCACCAGTATTCGAGTAAATCCATAATGTGTTTCATGTGTCGATGTTGAGGGCTTACCTCCGAGACCCGTTACATGTGATTGATTATCACCGGGTTGCTATTGATGAGAATATGGAATACGCTGAATGGCCGGAAAGAATTGTTGACCGACAAGTGAAAGAATTGAGAAACAAATCCATCCCAATGGTGAAAGTGGAATGGAAAGAACACTATAGGACAGATGCCACGTGGGAAAAACAGGAGGAAATGCGACTACGCTATCCACATTTGTTTTTTAATGAAGGTAAATTAAGTTTGGAGGACCAAACTTCCTAAAGGGGGGAAGACTGTGATACCCCTATTCCGTAGTATGCTAATTGGTCCTTAATTTGAGCATGATTTTGTGTGCCATTATGTGAATATATGTGATTTTGAAATGCTATCTATTCACCGTAGGAATATCTGTTTGAATAATCTGCTTTGGGAACTAAATCGAGGGCCTTATCGGCCACAGAATCCAAAATTGATTACGCCATTGTGATTGGCATAATTTTTAGAGCTTACGGTGAAATTTAATTAGAAATTGATTCTGGTCAGATTAAACTGATTAAATTGATGGTTTGATTGCCCAACTATTTTATATTAAAATAGTATGTTAGTGGGGCTTGTTGTATGTTAGCACTCACTCTCCTTTAACTCTATTGAACTCAAAATCTAAGTTATACCATTGAGAGAGAAGGAGATCCGGCCTTAGTGAGAGAAAGGGAGAGAAGTTGTGCAAATTTTAGCTTAAAGCATGGGAACCTTGAAGATTATTCAAGATTTGATCATAGATTGTGAGAATCAAGCTCCTAGGTGAGTAATTCTTGGATTATAATTTGTAATTTATTGTGTATCCAAGCTAATTAGGTGACCAAGAGTAAAATTGAATGAAATTGCGTTAGCCTTGTTGAATTAAAGCTTGATATATGCATGCATGTAAGAGATTGGTTTGAAATAACATGTATAAGCTTGAAATACATGATTTAAGTAGAGTTTTGGGTTGAAACCCATGTTTTGATCACCATTTGTGTTGTCTAAGTTGAGAATGTGGCTAGTTCATCACATGCATGTACAATTCATGAAGATATGAGCTTGAATGTTTGAATTTGAGCATGTTGGTGATGAGTTGTGATATTTTGGGACATGCATGCAAATAAATTATGAAATTGAGCTTCAATATGTTGTAATTTATGCTTGCACCATGTTAGTACATGTCTATGAGTAATGTGAGCCATAATGTGCATGAATTGTTGGTTGGAAGTCGAAATGAAGCTCAAGAACACAATTCTGGGTTTTCTAGAATTTTGAGGTCCGCTCGAGTGGGGAACATGATGCTCGAGCGGGAAAATCGTGCTCCCAGCACTTTTTGCAGAGTTAGACCTTCGCTCGAGCGAGATGTTTCACGCTCGAGCAGGGAGTTTTGTAGATAGGCCTTCTGCTCGAGCGCTCTATTCCATGCTTGAGCTTATTTTTCATGCAACCAGTACTTTTGCAGGCCTTAAGGGTCCACTCGAGCGGGGAAATTGACGCTCGAACGGGGACCCTGTTCTCCGAAATTTTGTATGCTCGTTCTGTATTTCGTTTTCCGTTCTTTTTCACTTGTAATCACTCTTAGGCATATGTTAGACATTGTAAATGAGTTAATGAGATAAGAATAAAACCTAAAGAGGAATATGTGAATTAAGGAACGGATTGAATTATTAATTACCTTTTTGTGTTCATGGAATGTGTTGGATCAAGCTCCAGGGGGAATCCACATGCCGATCACTGTGAGTAATATCGATATTCTAATGCTTGTGAATGTTCAATTGTTTATTCCCTTATAAGCTCTATGAGTTGTTAATTGGGATTGTGGACAAAAGTCCGACATAAGTAAATGAATGGACCGAAGGTCGTTTTGATAAACACAAATGGACCAAAGGTCGTTTTAAGAAACAAAAATGGACCAAAGGTCGTTTTGATAAACATGAATGGACCAAAGGTCGTTTTGATAAAACTGAATGGACCGAAGGTCGTTTTGATAGAGATGAGTGGGCCGAAGGCCGTTTCGACATGAATAACTGGGCTGAAGGCCGTTTTGACATGAATGAGTGGGCCGAAGGCCGTTTTGACATGAATAAGTGGGCCGAAGGCTGTTTTGACATAAATGAATGGGCTGAAGGCCATTCTGACAGAAATGAACGGGCCGAAGGCCGTTTTGATAATGAATGAATGGGTCGGAGGCCGTTTTGACATGAATGGAATTCTGAATGGGCCACAGGCCAGGAAGTTGGAACTACAGTCATATGATTTGAATTTCGTATGGTTATATATCCGTTAAATAGAAATATGAATTGGGCCCAATGCCGTTTGGAACATATTGTTCTACATTGTTATGTAATTTCTGTATTTGATATTATTCATTGGGCTATCGCTCACGCTCATTCATGTGTTTGTAGGTGAGCCAAGAGAAGCCCAAACCCAGCCCCAGTGAAGTCTGCCAGGAACAACATGAGTTTTAGAGAGTCAGCCTTGTGTCTCATGCATGAGACCCAGCCTTGCCATTTTGTTATGTGATTATATTTTGTCTTGTTGGCAAGGACCTTGTGTATATCTGTATATAGTTTTGATATGGGTTGACTCAGTTTAGATGATCCTGTCTGTAAAGGATTTTACGGTACTGTATTTTGTTTGTGGATTATTAACGTATATGTGCGTGGTTTGCTTTGAGTGCATATAAGCACGGCTCTATGGACAAAGTTTTAAATTTTGCTTCCGTTTGGCCCCTTTACTCTGATGAGTTATGTCTGTTAAGGTTTGAGGCCGTAGGTAATCTCAGGATTACTTGCCGGTTATGTTCTTAACCCATAGGGGCGGGTTCGGGTCATGACAATTCTGGTTCCTATGCTCTATGATTCTGGTTGTATTCTGGGTGTATTCTAGGTGTTTTTTAGTTCCTCAGCTCTGAGAGGTCTTTGGGGTTGTTTAATATGTTATGCTGCCTTCATACTGGTGTTTGATCAAAGGTGTTGCTGGGAGTATTTTGGTTTCTATGCAATGATGTCTTTGGGGCTACTTAGTCTTGGTTTTATATGTTTTGATCTGCAGATTGTTTTGCTGCTCTTTTTGTTGGTTTTGTCTTGTTTTTTTCTTGCTTTTCTCTGTTTGTCGGTTTCTCACCAACTAGCAGGTTGGAGCTTGTTCTAGCTCCAAGCTTATCTTTATTGGTGTTTTCCATTGTACTTTGTACGTGCTTCATCAATAAAGTTTTCTTTGCCGATAAAAAAAAATAAAAAAATTCCATGTTTCTCTAAGAGGTCTCCTCAGCTCGGTATCATTATGCCCCGACTCGGCCTTTCACAAGACTGTCTGTAATGATGGGCTAGCCTATTTAGACATCTTTGGTTATGATGATGGGTTCGGCCTATCAGTTCGGTTCATGGATTCAGTTCGACAGCTTGGCTCAGTCCAGCACTGTTGCTGGACAGGCCTTTCCACTGCGAGTTGGGCCCAAATGCTTGAGGACTTTGGTGGATTATTTATCATGGAGATGGGCTCAGTTGGCTAGTCCACGTATTCATCTGACCCACCTAGATTTGGTTTTAGTGGATTGGGTCGGATCAAGGCTTGGGTTTGACCCGTTTCATATTCGGCCCCTTTAGAAAATGTCTAGCGCAGTTACAATTTTTTTATTAATTAAAGTGCTATGTAATAATAAAATTTTAGAACTCGAAATCAGATTGACCGTAATAATATTACAGCTATTATTACATAAATTAATAAAAATTATTTATCAGTAAAGCATTATTAGACATGAAATTAAAACGAGTCTTTGACAACTATAAATTGGCATATGCATGCATGAAAGGTTAAGAATTCAAACTTAAAAAAACTATTCTAAACCACATTTATGGAGTCATTGTTAATGAAAATAATATCACAAACTTATAGTGAACCACATTATGTAGGCATTGTTAATATAATTTAATGCTCCATCTTCTCAATTTTTCTCTCTAAACTCCCCTCCTATGATATGGCAAATAATTTTGAAAGAAGAGAGAAGTGTTTGAAGAGAATTGATTAGTTGGTATTGTTTGCCACATCATTAGGAGAGTATGGGAGAAAATATTTGAGAGATGGAGTATTTTTCTTAAATTAACGTTATGATTTCATCTTAGACACATCCTTAAAATAATTTTTTTTTAAAAAAAGTCTACTGTACGCAACGTTCCCATCTACAATAAAAAATAAAATAAAAATGAAAGATCCAAATTAATATTGGGTTTAAGACCTCTAACTTTCTGGTTGTCAAAATAAACTCCATCTCTAAATTAAAATTACTTTTTTTAAAAAAAAACCAAAAATTAATTTTTTTTTATTTAGAACAAAACAAAAACTACTTTAATATACTCAATTCACTTGATAACAAAATACCATTATTCCTAATAATTTATTTCTAAAAATCAAAGTATATTTCTAATAAATAAAACTGTGATATACTGAGAAGAAGAGAGAGACAAATTATGACAACCGTGCCCTCCTTCTAATTAAGTTTTTTTTTTTTTTAGATGGATCCTTATCCAATGAGTTTTGTTCATTATTAAAACATAAAATATGCTTGCCTTCATTTTCTTACATGAAAAACAAGTAACTCTAACCTACAAACCCCTTTGGCAAACACCCCCCCCCCCCTCTAAAAAAAAAAAAAAAAAAAAAAACTTTTTCCAATTTGTTTTTTGTTTTTTGTTTTTTGTTTTTAGTGATTTTTTTCAAAACTATCTCAAAATTTTTAACTTTCCGGGTCTATCTTCTCAAACGAATCAAAAAAGTATATTTTTTTTTTAAAAAAAATCACTAAAGATGAAAATAAGAAAAAAAAAAAAGATTGTTTATTTTGGCTTATTTTGTCTTTTTTGGATTTTTTTTAAAAAAAATTATAATTTTTCAGTTCGTCTTGTCGAGCTAAATCTAATAACCTAAAGCTTTTTGAAAATTTTTTTATTTTTTTTTACTAAAGACAAAAATAAACCAAAAGAAAAAAAAAATCCAAAAATAAACTTCGCAAAATACCATGATATCCATCAACTTGGTGGTGATCCTACCAAACTCCATATTATATTATTTGAGATGATACGGTGATAGCATGTATAACTAACATATATATACTATAGATACTAGTGTAGATATTAGTGATAACTCATACTATACGGGATCTTATAATTTAAAATGATTTTTTTTATAATTTTTTTGTGATAATTTGTGTTATGTATACCTCGTGTTATACATGGAATTTGTATTTGTTAAACAAACTTTATATTATTTTTATATTGTGCAAAAAATATATCAATTTATAATTTAAGAAATTAAGATAACAATCAAAACTATTTGGGAAAACATCGTGTTATAAGAAATATTGTTTACAAAGTTAAATAAAAAAGTATTGTGTACGGAATACAATGTATAAATTTCGAATAATTTTGAAATAAACAAAATTAACTAAGTCCAAATGTTGAAAATTTTTAATTTTGCACAATTTGCCCTCAATGAATTCATAATCACGTGACATTTCCATATAAATTTTTATATTTTTTACACACACACACACACATATATATATATATATCAAAAAATTAATTTTTAAAAAAATTGCTCATTATTCACTTTAGTTTTGTTCATTCCCTCTACTATCCAAAATACCTTCTCCAAATTATCAACATATTGAGGCCAATGGCAACGACAACAATGGACTCGGTCTCCTTCCACAATCGTCGTGGTGGGCCCTGTCGTTGTCATATTGATACTATTGGTGATGATCATGACTGTGTGACCGACAATGGTGTATTTTAAATAGTCAAGTTGATATGTGTAATATAAAATAAAGAAAATAATATTCAGATAATGAGTACAAAAATGATGGTTAAAGTCATAACTATTATGGCTGGTTAAATGAATAAGAAATAAAAAAGCTAAAAAAAAAAGAAGCTATTCTTTGATTGACTGATAGAAACTTGCATAAGTGGAAAACATAATGAAAGAAGAAGAGGCTATAATATATGTGATAGAAGGAGAGAAAAAATAAAAGTAAATGTGGTTTATTCAAATTACATATATATACTTTGATAGATAGATTAACAAAACATATTGTTATCTAAATTTCATTACTTCAAAATTTTTAATTTGTAACAGAGGAAAAGAAAAAATATGAGTAAATAATGTGATTTATTAAAATAAAGATTTAAATACACATGTTTTTGATAGATTTAGGTTAACAAATCATATTATCTAAATTTATTTATTTCAAATTTTTTAACTTTTTATTATATTCAAAAATTAAAAATTAGAGAAATGAAGTAAGTGATACTTCAAAAACTGCCACATTAGAGAGAGAATGTCTCAGATATTGACATTAACATTTTAAAAATTTTAGAAAGTCGACTACATTTACTTATAAATATAATATAGATTTCTACACTATTATACAAAAGCAACATCTTGGTTGGGTTTTTGTTTTTGTTTTTTTTTTTTTCAAACAAAAGTAAAATATTAAGGAGAGGTTGGATTGAAATGTACTGTTAGACTCATAGGGCTCACCACGAGTCCCATTTCAATAATCTGAATCATGTAATATGTAGAGTTCATCGAGTACTTTATGCTTGCAAAAAGTTTGGTTAATTAGATATCGGTAACTCTTTGATCAGAACACAATTTTGTCAATGGTAAATATGATTTTAAAAATAAATTATTAACAAAAATGTGTTCCATCAATTGGCTACCGATATCTAATCACGTGATTTTTTGTAGGCATAAAGTATTTAATGGGATCTATACATTGAACGGCTCGGATCATTAAAACGGGACCCATGGTAGACCCCATGAATCCAACAATATGCTCAAGAGAGAAGCCATAGTGCCCCAGTGTAGACCGCCCGAACTCTCTCCGCGCACCCTCCTTTCGGAGAGGGCGCGAATTGGGTTCTAGCTACCATAGTTCGGACTCCTGTCACGGTTCTGAATCTAATCTTACAAAGTGCAATATAAGACTGATAAATCACCAAAGAGTCCAAATCCGGCAAATCGTTTTGGAAAATCGATTTTAATCAAAAAGCGCCAAACATGGACTGCTTTGCCAGATTTCAGAGTCGCCACCTAAATACTTTGTTTTGGGAAATTTAGGAAACCCTGACTCGTGCCTAAGGCCACGTGTCCGTCATCACCAAAGTTGTCTGGGCTCGAGAACTTGGGTACGAGAGGGGAAGATCCTGAAATGAGCACCCCAGCTTGCCCAATCAAAGGATCGGCCTCTACTAAACATGATATGTTATTTTGAAAACACATGTGTTCTTAGTTCGGTTTATTAGCTAACCTTACTATGTGATGCACACAGCATACAAGTATAGACTAAATCACTCGATTTGAAACAAAACATCTCATGCTCGTTTTTCGAAAATGGTTTGGAAATGCTACTCGCAAGTAGGCTAAAACGCGGATTTGCTACCCTCAAGTGGGCTTAAAACAACATGATTTGCCACTCCAAGTGGGCTTAAAACTCATATTTGATGAATTGTCCCAATTCAGGCAATTAAGCCTTTACCCACAGGCATTCAAGCAGTTAAGCACTTAAGCAAATAGCCTCATGGCAAGCATGCTATTATGACAACACTTATACGCATGCAAGTACGCTAAAGCGTAAACACTTACAGTGTACTCCGAGCCAAAATAGGAAACTAGTTAGAAATATGCATGATCCTAACTATGCAAAGATGCCTAATGCAACACATGCAAAATGCAACTAAGTAGGCTCGGCTATCTAAGATGGCATATGAATGCAACACTTGGATACATGTATTCGAGTAAGTGCATTGAAATACAATGCAGTTTGAATGATGCGCCGAGCCCGGTGCATGCAAGACAAATAAATGATGCACGCATGCATAACATAAGGTATACTAATCAAAATATGCCATAAACTAACCATCAAAAGCTAATAAGTAAAAAGGAGAAAGAAGTGGGGGTTGGAAGACATTCACACGCACACACACACACTTATTACAACATTTGCCCTCTCGATGGAGGGTCCAAATAATAAGCTAAGCTATGTTGTGCTACTTATTACCAAATAACTAATTAACTACTCTAGCTAATTAATTATTACAAACCGAACTAATTAATTAAACACTTAATTAATTAATTACCAAAAAAAAAAAGAGAAGGACTAAGCTAATGAACTAATTAGCTAAGCAATTTAAATGAACGGCCTGAGGAAGCGAGGGATGGATGCATGCTTGGTTGGCGTCGTCTCGAAAATTCATCACTTTGCCACCGGTTGCCTCTGTTTGCATTTGCCTTGATCCCTGAACACCAAACCAATCTCCAGGCTGTTTCTGCTCCAGAACCAGAACAACTTTTGACCACCTCTAAGCGTGAGAACTGTCGGCCACTTAAGGAGGCTGTAGGCCACTTAAAGTGGCCGGTCGACCACTTCCTATGGCCAGTCGGCTACTTGCTTCTGCATGCTCCAATTTTGCTACAAACAGGGAACAACAGAGGCAAAGCAAGGTCTTTGCAGGATATGTGTGTACAACCACCCTCCTTATCATTTCTGAAGCTCAAAGGAGTGTGGTACTCGACTCTCGGGCCACCAACCAAGCATCGCAATGTACAATGGCTGAGAAGCCAAGTTTGTACAAGTTAATGAATGCACAAGTAAGACTCGATGAACCTCCACCCTATTATGCACGATCAAGGGTGTCGGTGACTGAGAAATGAGGCACGTTTCATCCCTTCAAGTATGAAACATCTCTCATTTCTTGTGTTTGGATTAACGTCCGATCCAAACACCTGCAATGCAACACAAACATGTTATCTTGGCATGTTTCACTTGGTCCAATTTTGTTTATACATTTTAAGCTCACTAATTAATCCTTTAATTGATTTGGTCCAATGGTGAGAAGTCCTCTAAGGGGAAAGATGGCTCAAGCCACAAGCATCTTGAGCATGAAAGAAGCATCATGCCGTTGGTTAGTAGAAACCCTCAAGAGAAGGCTAAAACCATTAGGCATGAATGCCTCAATTTCGTGCTCAAACCAACAAAGGGCTTAAGACCACTTTCAAAAGTGATGAAACAAATGAAAGATGGAATACAATGGCACATATTCCAGCACTGAATTAGGATGCTAAATGACATCAAAGCATGAAAAGGATGCATGCAAGACATGCTAGGAGTCAAAAGCATTGAAGCAAGCAAAGAGCATAACACTATAGGCATGCAATACTAAGCCTAGATGACCAAACCAACCCCGAACAGAGGTTAAACATGCCAAAACAGTGGCCCAATCATGTTGAAACTTAAGCTCAAGAAGCAAGAGAAGCACGCACACATGTTGGCCTATAAGAAAGGCATGATATACAATCCTCAAAAACTATGAAGAAGTGAAGTATATGAGAGTGCGACTATCCTATATGCACTGAAATTATATGCTAAATGGTGTCATACCATACAAACATCACATGCACAACATGTTAAAGGCCCCAAAACTCAAAGCTAGTGAAGGCATTTTACACTACAACCATGCTAAGCAATGCTCAAATGACCTTAACCATTCAAAATAGACCTAAGGCAGGTCGAAATAGTAACAAAAACATGCTAGACTTGTAGCATAGATGTAACAACCCTCACTTTGACTTAGTCTTGCTTGCATGCATTGCTCTTTTGTATGATTTTGCCTTGCCGAGGTTGTAATCTGTTATCTTGTTTTGCTTTGCTTTGTCTATTTGATGCTTGCTTGAATTCGCACCTTGTCTAGAGTATAGCCGAGGTCAGCTTAGCATAGTTTACCTTTGAGCCCTTGCATTTAAGAACAGTTTTTGAACCTTAGCCGACCTCCACCTTTAACGGCATATTGGCGAGATGATTAACATCTGGCCGAGGTGTGTATCGCCGAGGCCGAGGTGTGTATTATCTAGGCCGAGATGTTATCTTGAACCCAAGTGATCTTGTCCTCGAAGTGGTACAACCTAGACCGAGGTGTGGTACATCTAGGCCAAGGTGTGTACAAGCTTCGTTGGGTGTTGTCCTTCCTAGCCGAGATCATTAGTCAAGTCATTGTCCTTTGCTTGCCGAGGTCTTGTTATTGGCCGATGTCATTACTCGGAGTCCCTTGCCTAGCTTGTTGAACACACTTTGTCGGACTTGTCTTTTCCATCATCACCTTTTGAGTTAAGCCAACGGTAGCGCCACGTGTCCGAGCAGAAGGTTAAACCAGCCGGCAAGCTTAGAAGTGTATCATTTGTATCATATCTTGTGCTTGAGGAGAGAGAAGCTCTAGGAAGAGTTCTAGAGTGAGAAAGTAGAGTGCAAGCTTGATTCTTGGTGTTTGATCCGTTAGATTCGAGTATTGAGGTTAGAATCTTGATTAACTCTTGCTGTTTCTATTGATCATCTAGCTACATTGCATGATTGATTATGTTTTGCATGCCATGCATCGATCCCAAGTTGGTTTTAGAAAGAGAAAGCTAGTGTTCGTAAGTTCTTGTGAAAAGCCTCATTTGATCCGAAAGTTTGCAACAAGTTACATGCATTTGTGTTTGTTCTTGCATGGTCTTCTTGTATGGGTATCCGTGTCCATGGTTTTAAACTCATAACATGAAATCTCGTGTCTTATAATCATAAGTTATGATCCTTGCATTCATCTCCTTCTTGATCTTCATGTTCATGTTCTTCATGTTCTTGAGCGAGGGGAAAACCAGATTTTTCCCTCCCATCTCTTTGAAAGTGGCCCTCGGGACACCTCATGAGGAGGTGTTGGACCTCGGCCAAGACCTGGTTAGTGCCCAGCTTGTTCCCCGAGATGAGGGACAGTGCCTGTTTTGATTTGACTTAGCTTTAGTGGATGCTGAGATTATTAGTGTGCATGTGAAGCTTGTTTAAAAGTGCATTCAATGGACTTGCCATGTGTTTGTAGGACTTGGACTCACCTTGACGCCGACGTCTGAAGAACTATGTGAGTGGTATTTTAATAAAGATATGTTATAGTGTTTTGATAAAAGCCTTATTTTGCCTTGTTTTGGAAAGTATTTGTAAGCATGAATGTTATCCCTATTTTGTATACCAAGTGTTATATCTTGTTTTGATGACATTCTTGGAAGTCCGTACGTGCCAGGGGACTTTAAGCATTTGTGGCACTAGTCCGTACGTGCCAGGGGACTTTAAGCATTTGTGGCACTAGTCCGTATGTGCTAGGGGACTATAAGCATTTGTAGCACAAAGTTTGGAAGTCCAGACGTGCGTGGGACTATAAGCATTTGTGGCACAAGTCCTTAGTGTCCGGGGACTATAATGCAACGACACCATTGTTTTGAGATCTCTCTTGTCTTGTCTTGCTTTGCCAACGGTTTCTGCGTGGGGCTTGTTTGTCCGAGATGTCATCACTTGTATTATATTGATGTTAGTAAGCATCTCTTGAAGCTTTGAAAGATTTGATAGATGAACTTGATTTGTTTCATGTATTATTTGTTTAAAAGATCTCGGATATCATTCATGTAAACCCTTTATTACTTATGCCATTCATCGAGTATCCAAGCTCACCCTCTCTATATATATGTAGGTGATGAGCGGTCGGTGATGCCTAGTTGTGCTTAGCCGACATGTTTTGCCGATGTGTTTTTGGATTCATGTTTTGGCAAAGATCTTGAAGATTATGCTTCTTGGTTATTTTATTGTATTTTGTGTTTGATGGCTGAGAAGCCTTTTGATCAAGATGTAATTTTTGTACGTCATTATTTTGTATTAAAGCTACTATAAGATGTTTGTCATCTCATTTAACTCAAGCACGGCTCTTATGGACTACTTTACTTTTGATTATTGCTTCCGCATTTGTAAGCCCCATATGTTTACTCTGATTTGTGTGTGTTTTCTTGTAAGTGGCCTTTGGTAATCCCGAATTACTGGCCATCATGGCACCATTCTACTAGGGGCGGAATGGGGTCGTGACAATAGATGGCAAGAAAAATATGCTCAAGTATTGGCTCACAAACAAGGCATGATGCTCAACTTCTCAGAAGCATTGAAAGAGTGATACTTATGAGAGTATGACAGTGAAACATGCTCTAAAATCATGTATCAAATGATGCCATATCAAACAAACAACCCAAGCAAAGTATGCTAGTGGACTCAAAACACAAGACTATGAAAGCCTATCATGCTATAGCCATACAAGACAAGCCATACATGACCAAGACCACTTGGAACAAAGTTTAAGAATGATAAATCATGGCCAAAAGCATGCTGAAATATAGCTAAAACAAGCTAGAACAATAGGCCAAAACACTAAGCATGCAAGGCTAATGAGTGAGATTGCACTACAAGTGCAAAGAGCAAGCAACCAATGATCAAACAAGCCAAAAATAGAGTTATGGAAGGTCTAAAAAGTCACAAAAATATGCTTGAACAAAGCCACAAAGAAGTAGAAACACGTGCTCATTTGGTAGGTCATCAACACATGCAAACAAGGTACAAAGGGGAGGGGGGAGACCACCCCCACCTATTTTGGGTCCCAAAACACACTTTCCACCACTGAAATTCCTCTGGAATTTAGTGGTGAAAAGGCCAAACAAAGGTGATCTCAAAGGCTTTAAAACATAGCTCAAAGCAAAGCAAAATAAGCCACAAAAGGGGGGTAGACCACCCCTAACTCAAACAAGGCCTCAAACAACCATTTTTACCACTTAAAAACAAAGGTTTTTGTAGTTGAAAGTTAGGCCTAAAACAACATGCAAAGGTAGACAAACACTTGATCAAAATAAAGCTTAAAGAGGGAAGACACTCACCCTTGAAGCACAACTTTAAAATCAGCAACTTCTGAGCGAAAATCAGTCTTTAAGAGCTCAAATGAGACCTCCAAACACCTTAGCTTCAAGGTAGAGGTGTTTGATCAGGAGTCCCTTTGCAAATGCACCAAGAATTTCCACTTTCAAGCACTTTTAAGCACAAATATATATATATATATATAGAGAGAGAGAATTCTAGAGAGAGATAGTAGATTTTTTTGCTCTAAAAAATCTGAACCCCAAGAAGGGGGAGGCACCTCCCCTTATATAGAATTACAAGCCTCAAGCTAGTTTGACAAACTAGAAGCTTGTTACCATCCTATAACAACCCTCGTACCAATTACTGAATAACCACTAAATTACGTACTGAATACTGCTAAACCGAACTGATAATGACTGATAATTGAATTCACTGAAGTACTGAATGGACTGATTGAAATCGAAACTGAAATTGAATAAGTTTATCTGTTATATTGCATTTCTATCTGTTTGATTGACTGATTATCTGTTTGAATGTATGTGTTTAAACTGTTAATTGAAGGCCTTATCGGCGGCCGAATTAGAAACCGTTTAGTGTTTTGGACTCAGTAGAATATTCCTGATTTTATGGTATATTTATCTGAAAATTGATTAGGAATGATTAAATGGATTAAAATGAGTTAATTGAAATGTTGACCGTATTTACACTATTGCCATAGTTAGTGGACATTTTGTTTAAGATTATTATTGTGCCTTATACACTTAGATAACCATCTTCATCAGCCCTTATTCTTGGATCCTAACCGACCAAACTTAGAGGAATAGAGGGAGAGTGAGAGAATTAAGCTCATTTGTTGAAATTGCTCAAGAGTTTGAAGATTTGAAGCATAATTGCTAAATTAAGCTTGCTAGACTTGGAATTGTCACTCTAGGTAAGGAATTCTTTGTCCTCTTGTTGTCTTGAACCCTCACCTTGCATGTATCATGGTTATAGAGAAGTAAGTCATGAATTTGCTCATAAATGGTGAATTGAAGCTCAAATGTTACATGCATGCTTGAATTGATGCATTTTGAAGTTGAATTCATGATGAATTATACATGCATGTTCATGTTTTTATCATAGTCCATGTTTCCACATTGTTTTCAAAGATTGGAGCTCAATAGAGCAAGATTTGAACTTTGAATTTGGGTTAAAACTCATGCATTGCATGTTTGAAATTTGTTCTTGAAAATGGGTTTGAAAAATGGTTTTAATTGACTCACCTTTGGGGCTTGAATTCATAAATTGGCTTTTGAAACTTGTTATACATTGTTTTGGGATGTATTTTCCAGAATTTGAGCCCAAGAGGTCGAGAATTGAGTTGAGAATGCTTGGTTTGAGCTTAAAGGCAACTGAAATTCCAGATTTGGCTTCTTCGCTCGAGCGAAGGATTCCTCGCTCGAGCGACCAACGTTTTCC
The DNA here is from genome assembly GCA_025200525.1 of Camellia lanceoleosa. Classification (NCBI taxonomy): domain Eukaryota; kingdom Viridiplantae; phylum Streptophyta; class Magnoliopsida; order Ericales; family Theaceae; genus Camellia; species Camellia lanceoleosa. Next base: position 10,613,764 of record CM045769.1, read on the forward strand.
TCTGAGCCACGCTCGAGTGAAGGATTGGTGGCTCAAGCGTAAAAATCGAGCATCCAGTATTTTTACTGTTTCATCAGACCGCTCGAGCGAAAGAAGGCTCGCTCGAGCGAACCCTTTGATTTTGGAAGCTCGCTCGAGCGAGAATTGAGCGAGCATCGCGCGTAAAAATTGAGCATCCAAGACTTTTCTTGTTTCATCGATCGCCGGCGAAGGATTGTTCGCCGAGCAAAGCCTTTGTTTTTGCAACCTCGCCGGCGAAGGAAGGCTTCGCCGGCGAGACCCTGCTTTTCAAAGAACTTTTGAAAAATGCCTTCCAATTGTATTTTTGCATCCTCATCCCATCCTAGGCATTCTTAGGCCTAGTTTAAGACATCTTAATGAGGATTTAGACATAGAACCACACCGAGGAAATTTAGGGATTTAATTATCATCCTTTCCGACTGTGAACTTTGTGTGTGTTCTATTTGTTAACCTGCTTAGGGTTGGCTCTCGAGGACGCTTTAGTGCTATAGACCAATCTCTGTGAGTAACAATTGTGTAAAGATATGTTCAAAATGGTTATCTTTTGAATCTCGAATCGAATTGTTTATTGAACCGATATTGTTTATCAATGAATGTATGTCCTGTATTTTGAATCAGTTGTGGCATCCTTAGCATTGATCGTTATCGTTCTGAGCTCACGGTTTCCTTGTGGAACCATCTCATTTCTTGATTGATGGCCATCATTCTTGTTGGGTCTGTTAAGACCGGTCCTTTCGGACCTCTTTATAGGCTAATAGATGTACCACATATCGATTGATCGAATATCGAAAGATTGAAATCTTGTTAATGAATCGATTTCATTATCAGAAGGACATTCGTTCATAACCTCTTTACGCTTATATGTTATTCATCGGGCTTTAGCTCACCGTTTATATATATATGTAGGTTCTCGAACTGACGGAGCTAGGAGCGTGGGTCGGTCCCAGTTTTGTCAAGCCAACCTATGTGCCTCATCATGAGGTTCCGAGTTGCCATGCTATGGCTTGGGGTGTTTTGTGTCCTCATCGGTCTCCTTCTTGTATTGTACTTTTATAGATCACATCGTGACTGCCTTTATTGAGGATTCAATCCCATCGACCGATCAGAGTATATGATTGTATAGAATGTACTGTGTTGAACTGTATGAATGCATGAAAAATGTTTTTGACATATAGATTTTCACAGCTCAATGGACACTAGTTATTTACTGTATTGGCTTCGCTTAATCAGACATCTGTTTCAGCGTATTCTTGTGAGGCCTTTGGTAATCTCGGATTACTGGCCAGTTACGGTGCTAAACCCATAGGGCCAGGTTTGGGTCGTGACACATCCCTCCATACACATGAATGATGCATTCTGTGCCCAACAGTTGGCACAGCTGGCACCAAAAATATCTGCAAAAATAGAAAAATGGCTATCGGCCACATCAAGTGGCTGACCGGCCACTTCCATTGGCCTACCGGCCACTTTAAGTGTCCTACAAGAGGGAAAAGTGGCCTATAGCTGCCAAAAGTGGCTGACAGGTCCTCCCCTCCCTCCAGGCAAGGGGTAACAAGGTATGGTCCTAAAACAAACCAAGAAGAAGAGAGTCAAGAGGTCTCGAGACAAGGCGTTCAGCCGAAAGCTCCGAAAACTTATAACGAGCACAAACATGCGCAATCACTAAGTGCACAAACAATGACATCAAGGTCTTGAGGTCAGTAAAAAATGGGGTGTCTACACCCAGAACCAACCAATAAATTTTCCTATTGTACACGACTTTCCCATCTATAATTAAAATAAATAAAATAAAAAAAGATTAAAAGATCCTACTATTTGGTGAAAAAGACCTCATCAGGTTGTTAAAATAAACATATTAAACCAACAAATAACAATTATAAATCTTTTTTCGAAACAAATGCAATTCAATCTTAAACTAATTTAATATGCTCAGCAATGTTTTAAAAATCGGATTGGTGAGCAAACTAAAAAAGTGATCGGGTGAACGGGTCACCGATTTGACCATTGGGTTGAGCCGGAATCGAACCGTGACGTCATAAATATATTAAAATTATATTTAAATAAAAATATAAGTAATAAAATTATAAATTAAAAAAATTGAAAATATTAAATTATCTTAAATATTTCTCCTAATATTTTTATAGTAAAAAATATAGAAATATATTTTAAAATATTATTAATTTTAATTTTGGAAGAGGAAACCAAATATTTATTCCCTCCATATGATTTTAATTCAAATAATTTGAATAAAAGAAGAGTAAAAATTTTGGAAGGATATCAAAATTTCAAATCTCACTCTAATAAATTTGATTGAATCTCATGTAAAATTTTTGAGTTTTTTTATAAATAGGTAGATATTTTTACAATAATTTCAAGCTCTCAATAGGATTCCTCATAAGAAAAGACCCTCGAAAAAGAGTTTATAATTACAATTTCTTATATATATATATATATATATAAGAAAGAAAGAAAGAAAGAAAGAAAAGAAAAGAAAGAAAGAGCAAAAAAATAGTCATAAAATATCAAAAAAAATTAAAAAATTTTAATTTCTTCAACCTGGCTGGTTTGCTTGACCTGTTCCTAGGTCATCCGGACCGTCGGTTTTTCTGTTCTCTCTAAATAGGCCAGTTTTTTAGGTTAGAACAGTTTAGGAGTATATCCGAATCGAAACCCCGACCGATCAATAGTTCAATCGGCCGATCCAGTTCGATTTTCAAAACCATGATACTCAGTTCATGTGATGACAAAAAGACCATTATTCATAATAATTTATTTCAAATATGAAAATAGGTTTCTAATAAATAAAATTGAGATGTACTGAGAATACGAGAGAGAGAAATTATAACAAATGCGTCGTCTTTCTTGTTAGGTTAGGTTTGGAAAGTGATTATTTTAATTAATTTTTTTATTTTTTCTGAAAAGACAAAAAAATAAATAAATAAATAAAGAGAAGAGTTAACATTTTAATAATAAGAGATTATACAGAATGAAAACTTATCGTAAATAAATTAATTAATTAATCAAAATAATCTAACATAAAAAATCATAATTGAATATGATGATATCAATTCCCTAGTGACCCAATGGTAGAATAGAAAGGCAGTCCATGTATCCGAGCTCCGTCTTTCGTCGTGTCGACCAGCAAAACAAGCTAGAAATGATTCACCGGTTGGTGTCTTCATCTTAAGCCCTCCAATGGAAAAGTTAGTTATGTTTTCTTGAGTTAGAGATGAATTGTCTGTGTGTGAGCATGGTTAGAGTTCTCACATACCTTTATTGGGTGCCTTCCAGAACCTGCGCGCCTAGCGTGTCAAGTGGTAGGTGGAGCCTTCGACCCCATCACCTTTTTTTCCACAGAGAGCCTAAACAACCTGGGAAACTCCACATTTAACTGTAGATTTATTAGCCATCTGTCATGCCAGAAATCAATTCTACACCCATCACCAACCACAATCTTTCAATTAGTAACAAAGAACTCAAACAAACTAGAATTAGTCCTTGCCACACTCAATGTATCACTCCACACATTGGATTCATTGCTAGCCACATCCTTCACTAGTGACCACCTGCCCCCTTCTGTACCATACTTGCTAATGACAACCTTTTTTTCATAATATAATGATTTGTCTTCCACCCCATATCTTCACCACCACTTAGCTAACATGAAATCATTTGTATCCCTAACCATCCTTATGCCAAGCCCCCCTTGCTCTTTGCTTTTAGTTACTTCCTTCCAATTCACTAAATATATATTTATTCTTAACTCTAAACTAACCCATAGGAATCGCCATTAACTTGTCAATTTCCTTAGCTATCCCTTTCGGTAGTTTGAAGATGGAAATATAATAACTAGGAAGACTATCCAGAACAGATTTTACCAATGTTAACCTACCAGTAAAAGACAATAACTTCCTCTTCCATAATGCTAACTTGGCCTTAACCCTATCCACCACAGGCTACCAAGTCTGCTTCCTTTTAGGATTAGCACCAAGTGGTAAACCCAAAAACTTGAGAGGTAATTATTGTTGGAAAATAATGGTTTTTCAGCAACTTTAATTCGAAATTAAAGTGGGACCCAACTGCTGGTTGAGGTGGGTTTGAGTGGTTTTGTATTCTCTCAAGTGAGAAGATTACAATATAAAAATGGTGGGCCGAAACCATTGAGGTGTGAATGAGAATTGTCTCATAAAGTGGGCATCAATAAAAGTTGGGCTTAGATTTGGGCTTAGTCTTAGTTTAGACAGGGCCTATACTTGTACTTGTGCTTGTGAATGTATTGGGTTTGGTCTTGGACTTAGACTTGGACTTAATCTTAAGCTTGAGCTAAGTTATGTTGTGTTGGGCTTAGCTTGTGCATGTGTTTGAGAATTAGGTTTGGATCAGGTTGTGACCCAACATTGGTATCCATTGTGTGACCTATCTAGTTGGTTTATTCAAATATCGCTATATACATATTTATTTGTATATATCAAGCATATGGGAGGTTTAAACCTTTGAAACTCTCATCTTTTGATGATGGAGTTGATGACCACATTAGTGGCCATAGGTTTTCAACCTTTTTAACTCTAGCCCTAATGGCTAGAATTGATGGCCTTGGTTAATAGCATTTGATGGCCCTATTGATGTATAGCCTTTATGGCTAGGGATTCCCCTACTTGTATAACTAGAGGCCTTTCCCCTCCAACTTAGAATAAGAGAAAAAAGAGAGATTTTTTATGGAAAATGGAGATGTTGTTTTGAGATAAAAAAGATGGAGATGGTTTTTACAACAAAGAAAAAAGTTCTTATCTTCTTTTGCTAGTCCCCTCTTTGGTTCTTGTTAGAGAGAGTGCAACCATTATCATGTTCATCGTAGCTATTTAGTAGGTGCTTCTACATTAATGGTTTTGACCGTCAGATCTTGGGAGGTAAGTCGACATACCTCCAAAGACCCATGGTGAGGCGACTAATCTGTTTTAAGGACACTGTGGTATCACACAAGCTTTGGTTTGCTTCCTACTACTAGTTTTATTTTATTATGAATTTTTATAAATTTTAGTATGTTCTTATTTTGAAATTCAAAGTGGTTGTTCAATATGAATCTATTTATTTGATTTAAGTACACAATTTTACAACAAACTTAAAACAGATTACTTGGTTTATTTTGAAATTAGATATCTAGATTCATATGAAATTTGTAACAATTAGATTCTACTGTGCATGCTACTATTTTATGGTCCTTATCATGATTGATTTGGTTTTCCTCATACACATAAAGTGGTGCCTGTAATAATCCATTGCCTTTATATAATACATTATTATAAGTAATCTAATATACATAATGCTTTGGGATTTTAATTTACTGCTTTCTAATTCATTGTTTTGGGAAAAAAAGGATTATTAGATGCAAAGTTTAAAATGGTATTATTACTAGATTTCTAGTATATTAATTTGTTCTAATATAAGTTTATTATATGGGTATCAATCTTTGCATGACATGTAGTATAGAAGCTTTGCATAAAAACATGCTCATATTTTAATTTTATGATACAATTTGCATTGTCTAGATTTTAATTGGTTTTGTTACATGCTTATTATGTCTAGAATTATCTATATGAGTTATTCACATGTTAACTATTAGAAACACTCATATAATTCCCATGGTTATTGTGTCTTAGGGGTTTTGGGTTAAAGTTGCATGCTAATTATTTTTCTAGAATTCTAAAAATTATTTGCATGCTCATAAGTGGCTGATTTAAATTTTACATGAATATTGTGTAATAATTTCATATAACTCTTGTAAATTAATTTTAATTTAATATTTAGAGTTATAAGGTTTGTAATTTATTTGGGTGAATTAAATTTATTTATTTGGAATTATATGTTTAAATATTTATTGTGAATTAATTTCATCATGACTCATGACTATTTTTTTTTTTTAAATTTAATTCTTAGAGTTATAGGTTTGTTTTGTAACTCTTAAGGTTTATTCGTATCTATTGCCTATTCATGTTTTAATTTATTTGTGGAGTTATAACTTTTATGTTTGTAACTCATTTACCATTTTAATTCATTAGTTAATTCTGCTATTAATTTAAAAAATAATTTATTGTCCTTAGGTTATTTTGTTTGCATTTTCTTGTGGTTCTCTACTAATTTTCTTTACAGGAATTAATACCTATGCAAAAGGGAGTGGGGGAAAAAAAACCAAATGAATAGTAATAGGGATGTCAAAACAAAAAATATGGTCGACTAACCTTTGTGATGAACAAGAATTTCTAAGCGTGGAAAAGGTTTGGGACTATATGAAATCCTTATGGAGTAGTTACTCTCTTTATATTTAAAGCAATTTTCTGCTTTTGTTTATGTCACGACCCAAACCCGGCCCTATGGGTTCAAAGTCAGAACGACCAATAATCTGAGATTACGAAGCCCGCTAACAAGAATACAAGAAAAGCAGTAGGCTGGCGGAAATATCTGATAAATAAATAATGTCCAATGAGTCAGGATACCAGTATGCCAAAAAGGTTTTTGCATATAAACATTGATGAACGATTATACACAATATTTACAATCATTCAGTACGGGGACTTAATCCCCACTCAACAGTACAGTAAACTTTCAGTCTATACAATCTATTCGGTTATTACAAAACAGTACGACAATGCAAAAAAAGGGGGAAATACTAAAACACCCCTAAGCCTTAGCATAACAGGCTCGGAACCTCGCAGTGAGGCACATTGGTTGGCTTGACAAAACTGGAGTTTACTCCGACGCCTCTAGCTTTGATCCGGTGCCTGACCACCTACATATATATATATGAGCAGTGAGCTAAAGCCCAGTGGATAACATAAAGCGTAAAGAGGTTTAGAATGAATGTCCTTACAGTAATGAAAACAGTTCAATTCAATCAATATATATATCAGTTGTTCAAGGCGAAAGAAATACCATATGTGGTACATCCATTAGCATAACGATATGATGGGTCTTAAAAGACCGGCAAGAATGATGACCATCAACAAGAATGATGAGTGGTTCCACGAGGGAACCGACAGAGATCTCTGTATAGTAACAGTAAACAGTAGGTGCTAAGGATGCCACAATACAGTTCAAAATAAAGGACATATATTCATTCGGTAAACAGTAAACAGTTCAGAAAATAGTACAGTTCAGTTGTCCAGAAGATAGTCATTTTGAACATATCTTTACACAATTGTTACTCAGTGTGTTCTGGGCTATCAGTAGCTAGAGCGTCTCCTCGGAATGCCAACCCTAAACAGTTAACAGATTGAACACACTCTGAGTTACACAGTTGGGAAATGGAATAATTAACTCCCTATTATGCCTCAGTGTGTTCTACATCTATATCCTCATTAAGATGTCTTAAACTAGGCCTAAGGATGCTTAGGATGGGATGAGGATGCAAAGATGTGCACGTAAAGCTTCAGAAATTTTGAGAACAGTGAGTCCCGCGCGCTTGAGTTTCGCTTTCGAGCGGACAAGCAAACAAAGGTACCCGCTCGAGCGTCAAATTCCCCGCTCGAGCGTGTCACTCAATACTACGCTCGAGCGTACATTCCTTCGCTCGCGCGGACTGATGAACAAAATCTTTGGATGCTCGATTTCTCGCCGAGTGGATCGCACCTGAGTCAAAAAAATACTGGGAGCTTGATTTCCCCGCTCGAGCGGCACTTTCCCCGCTCGAGCGGACGACCAAAATCTGGAAAACCCAGATTCGAACTCCAAGTTCAAAACCAAGTTTAGATGCTCCAAATTCAATCCTCTTGGGCCCATTTTCTGAAAAAACATTTGTAACTCATAGAACAACATGTTTCAAAGGTCAATTTGAGAAATCAAGGCCCAAGGGTGCTCCTATTAAACTCATTTTCAAACCCAATTTATATAAACATGCATGAACATGCTACAAAGTGACATGCATGAGTTTAGATCAAATCAAGGCTTCCATTTCATGCTCTAATGAGCTCATTCCCAAAACAAGTTGAAAACATGGACTCAAACTTAATTTTGAACATGCATGTGACAATTTGCCATGAAATCAACTCCAAATTCAACAATACAACCATGCATGCATGAATTCTAACATAATCCAACATATATGACCCAAAACATGACTTAGCTCTACAATGAAGCATGAATCATGCAAGAATTGGCTTAATGACAACAATAAGAGGATGAATTCTCTTACCTAAGTCTTCAATTAGGAGAATACAAGCTCAAGTTTGTAATTTATACTTCAATCTTCAAGCTTCTTAGCAAATCAACAAGATGAATACACTCTCTCCCTTTCTCTCTCTCTAAATTCGGTGGGAGCAAGGATGAAGCTGAGCAAATGTTTTGGTGTAATGTATACAAGGCTCAACAAGTGCAAGGTAGTGGGCCACTAAGGGGTAGTTTGGTAGATAAGTCAAACTTGTTCAATTTAGCTTAATTTAATCTAATTTAATCATACCTAATCAGTTTTCAGATAATTATACCATTAAATCACATAAATTATGATGGTCCTAAAACATCAATCAGTTTACAGTTCGGCCGCCGATAAGGCCTTCAATTAGCAGTTTAAACATAAAACACGAACAGATAAATAATCAATCAAACAGATAGAATATGCAATACAATAAGTATACTCAATCAATTCAGGTTCAATTTCAGTCAGTCAGTTCAGTACTTTATTCAGTCCAGTTATCAGTCATAATCAGTCCAGTTTAACAGTAATCAGTAGGTAATTCAGTAATTTATCGGTAAACAGTACGAGGGTTGTTACAGTCTCCCCTCCTTACAAAGAGTTTGGTTCTCCAAACTCGAATTACCTTCGTTCTGGAAGAAAACAGGATCCAGTGGAAACAAATCAGGATATCGCCTAACCATGTCATCTTCCCTTTCCTAAGTGGCATACACACCACCATGGTTCTGCCAGTCAACTTTCACTAATGGGATCTCCTTGTTTCTCAGTTTCTTGATCTGTCGGTTTACAACTTGTATAGGCCGTTCCTCGTAAGTGTAGTCATCACTCAACACTATCCGGGTAGGCTCAATTACATGAAACGAATCTCGAAGAGAGTCTCTTAACATCGAAATGTGGAAGACGTTATGCATATGCTCCATTTCAGGAGGGAGCGCAACCTGATATGCCACCGGATTGATTTTCTCAACAATCTCATACGGTCCGACATATCTCGGCACTAACTTGCCTTTGACTCCAAAACGAGTCTGGCCTTTCATCGGTGTCACCTTCACAAACACGTGATCACCCACTTCATATTCTCTATCTCGTCTTCTAACATCTGCATAACTTTTCTGTCTACTCTGTGCAGTTTTCAGTCTCTGCTGTATCAGTTTCACTTTCTCAGTCGTTTCATAAACAATCTCGGGCCCAAGCAAAGGCCCATCTCCAACTTCTGCCCAGCAAATCGGAGATCTGCATTTTCTGCCATACAATGCCTCGAAAGGCGCCATGCCAATACTCGAATGATAGCTGTTGTTGTAAGCAAATTCAGCTAAGGGCAAATGGCTTTCCCAGTTTCCCTGAAAATCAAGGACACACATTCTTAGTAAATCCTCCAGAGTCTGGATGGTTCTTTCTGACTGGCCATCCGTCTGAGGATGATAGGCACTACTCAGCCTCAATTCAGTACCCAATGCAATCTGTAGGCTTTGCCAAAACCTCGACGTAAACTTCGAATCCCTGTCAAAAACAATAGACACAGGCACTCCATGCAGTCTAACAATTTCATCAATATAGAGTATAGCCAATCTGTCCGCATTATAACTTGTCTTGACAGGTAAGAAGTGTGCAGATTTAGTCAGTCTATCAACGATAACCCAAATAGAGTCCATACCTTTTCTGGAGCGAGGCAATCCAACGATAAAATCCATCGTGATATGCTTCCATTTCCACTCCGGTATGGGCAAGGGTTGCAGTAAGCCTGTGGGTCGCTGATGTTCCGCTTTAACTTGTTGGCAATGAAGACATTTCGATACAAAATTAGTGATTTCTTTCTTCATTCCCGGCCACCAGAAATTCTGTTTCAGATCTTGGTACATTTTTGTATTCCCCGGATGAATAGAAAATTTTGAGTTGTGGCCCTCTTGCAGAACTCTTCTTTTCACTTTAGAGTCATTCGATACACACAGTCTTTCCCGAAATTTCAGTACATTATTCTCAAATTTGAACCCCGGTATCGGTTTAGATTCCCGTTCATCGATGATCTTCTTCAAGAAGTCATCCTGTTGCTGTTTCTCTTTAATCTCTTCAATCAATGCCGGTTGAGTAGAAATAGCAACTATTATTCCACCTTGTTCCTGTAACACAATTTCTATTCCAGATCTTTCAAGGTCACAAAGCAATTCTTTCTGCCTGGTAAGCAAACAGGCTAAGTTCCCAATCGATTTCCGGCTCAGTGCATCGGCAACGGTATTGGCTTTTCCCGGGTGATACAGAATCTGTAAGTCATAATCTTTGATCAGTTCCAGCCATCTCCGCTGTCTCATATTCAGTTCTTTCTGTGTGAAGAAATACTTCAAACTCTTGTGGTCAGTGTATACTTCACATGTCGCCCCGTAAAGGTAGTGACGCCAGATTTTCAATGCAAACACTACCGCTGCAAGTTCTAGATAATGGGTTGGGTAGTTCTTTTCATGTGGTCTCAGTTGTCGGGAAGCATAGGCAATTACTCTCCCATTCTGCATTAAAACACATCCCAAACCCTTATGAGAAGCATCACTAAAGACAGTATATCCATCCGTACCTGAAGGTAGAGTAAGGACCGGTGCAGTCACAAGTCGAGTTTTCAACTCTTGAAATGCTGATTCCCTCTGGTCAGTCCAGTCAAATGATGTCCCCTTCTGAGTTAACTGGGTCAATGGCAAGGCAATTTTGGAGAAATCTTTGACAAACCTTCTGTAATATCCAGCCAATCCCAAAAAGCTTCGAACTTCTGTCACATTTGTTGGTCTAGGTCAGTTTACTATAACTTCAATTTTCTGTGGATCCACTGAAATTCCATCTTTGCTAATAACATGTCCCAAAAACATAACATGGTCAAGCCAAAATTCACATTTAGACAGTTTAGCATATAGTTTCTATTCTCTTAAGGTCTGCAGGGCAAGTCTCAGATGGTGTTCATGTTCTTCTCTAGTCTTAGAATAAATCAGGATGTCATCAATGAATACAACAATGAAATCATCAAGATATGGTTTAAAAATTCTGTTCATAAGGTCCATAAGTGCTGCAGGTGCATTGGTAACTCCAAAAGACATAACTAAAAATTCATAATGTCCATACCTCGTTTTGAAAGCAGTTTTATCAATGTCTCCTGGTTTAACTTTCAATTGATGGTACCCCGATCTGAGATCAATCTTGGAGAATACTTGGGCACCCTGTAACTGATCAAATAAGTCATCAATACGAGGTAGTGGGTATTTATTTTTCACGGTTACCTTATTCAGTTCGCGGTAATCAATACACAGTCTCAGTGAGCCATCTTTCTTCTTTACAAACAGAACAGGTGCGCCCCACGGTGATGTACTAGGTCTGATGAACTTTTTATCTAGTAGTTCTTGCAATTGCACTTTCAACTCCTTCAGTTCAGTTGGGGCCATTCTATAAGGAGCTTTAGATATTGGCTGTGTACCGGGAATCACATCCACAGTAAATTCAATTTCCCTGTCAATTAAATCCCCTAGCAGATCATCTGGAAATACATCTGGGAATTCTCTGACTATAGGAATACAATTCACATCAGTTTTAACACTATCATCAGTAGACACAGTCAGCACAGAACACAGATATCCTTTACACCCCTTTCTAATTAGTTTAACAGCTTTCACTGAAGAAATCAAGTACGGAGGGGGTACTACTCTACTCCCATTAAACACAAATTCAGGCAAACCAGGTGGACGGAAAACTACTTGTTTCGTTACACAGTCTATTGTGGCATGATATTTTTGTAACCAATCCATCCCCAATATCACATCAAAATGATCAATGTTCAATGGCAGTAAATCAATAAACAGATGCGTATCCCCAACAATAATCTCACAAGCAGGATACATATATGCACATGTCATGGATCCCCCAATAGGTGATGACACAGCTAACAGGTAATTCATGGGTTCTACGGGTCTATTCAATTTCCGTGAGAAAGCATGCGATACATATGAGTGTGTAGACCCCAAATCAATCAATACATATGCATTTTGTGCACAAATAGAGAGGGTACCTGACACAACGGTTTCAGTATTTTGCACGTCTCCCGATACTAGGGCGAACACTCGGCCCTGCCTCATAGGCTCTTTCCCGGTAGCTTTGGGGTTAGGCTTTGGTGCAACGGTTGATGCTGCTGCACTTGGTGTAGCTTTACTACTAGCTTGTGGAGCAGAGGGGCAGTCTTTAACCATGTGGCCTATTTTGCCACACCTGTAGCAAGCTCCAGATATCTTGTAACAAACTCCCTTGTGGTTTCTGCCACATTCGGAACAGGGCGGAAAGGGACGGTTCCCTTGACTAGAAGTAGTCGTTGACCCTGTATTTTGCTTTTTGTTCAATTGATTGTGCTTGCCTTTCTTGAATTTGAAATTCTGTCTTTTACCACGCTATTCAGATACCGGCGTCTCGGATTGTCTCACAGCTTCGATGTTCGACTCAGCCATCAATGCTCGGTCAAGAACACCCACATAAGTCGGTAGCTTGAGAACATTTATTCTGTCAAGGATTGCAACATTAAGGCCGCCTTCAAATTTCCTGGCCTTCTTATATTCAGTGTCCACCATATGTGGCGCATATCTAGCAAGCTCGGTAAATTTCGTTTCATATTCGGCAACAGACATTGTGCCTTGTCTCAGCTGTTCAAATTCAGTCACTTTTCTATCCCTGACACATTGAGGAAAGTACTTCTCAAAGAAGGCTCCTTTGAATTGAGCCCAAGTCATAATAGTATTTTCATCACGGATGAGCATCCACCACCTTCTAGCTTCCTCTTGCAATGTAAAGGCGGCTAACAGTACCTTGTGTGCTTCAGAGCACGGAAATACTTCAAACAACTTTTCAGTCTCCAGTACCCAAGCTTCAGCTTTCAACGGTTCAAGGCCTCCCTGAAAGGATGGCAGTTTCATCTTGCTGAACTTATGGGTAAGAGCAATTATGTCCCCATCATCAACATTTACATTATGTACATTCACATTTGGTTCCGGCTGTACCGGAGGAGGAGGTGGCGGCTGTTGTTGATCAAGTCTAGCAGTTATCAGTTCCATCATTCTTTTCATTCTGGCCATTCTAGCCTCAGTGGATGAGGATTCAGATTCATTTGCGTTATCCATTTTACTATAAGCAGTTATAACAGTTATACAGTCATCAATATAAACAGTCATTTCTTTAAACAGGTTAACACATTAGCATGTAATCAGTCATATCATGGCCACACACTTTTCATGCTCATATAATGCCCTATTACTTTTTTAGGACACCCTATAGCTCATTTGGACACGTGTGTGGGGTATAACTCGTGGTTAAGTATCGCTCTGATACCACTCTGTCACGACCCAAACCCGGCCCTATGGGTTTAGCATCAGAATCGCCAAGAATCCGAGATTAGAAGGCACATATGATATCTGATAAAAGCAGTATGAGAACTGGCGGAAGCCAATCTGATAAATAAATAATGTCCAATGAGTTGTGACAGTCTGTATGCCAAAAAGGTTTTTCAGGCATATAAACATTCGGTACAGAACAGTTATGCACAATATTTACAATCATTCAGTACGGGGACTTAATCCCCACTCAACAGTACAGTAAACTTTCAGTCTATACAATCTATTCGGTTATTACAAAACAGTAAGACAGTGCAAAAAAAGGGGAAATACTAAAACACCCCTAAGCCTTAGCATAACAGGCTCGGAACCTCGCAGTGAGGCACATTGGTTGGCTTGACAAAACTGGAGTTTACTCCGACGCCTCTAGCTTTGATCCGGTGCCTGACCACCTACATATATATATATGAGCAATGAGCTAAAGCCCAGTGAATAACATAAAGCGTAAAGAGGTTTAGAATGAATGTCCTTACAGTAATGAAAACAGTTCAATTCAATCAATATATATATCAGTTGTTCAGTGCAGTAAACAGTCATATGTGGTACATCCATTAGCATAACTTGATATGAGGGTCTTAAAAGACCGAAAGCAAGAATGATGACCATCGATCGATGTGATGAGTGGTTCCACGAGGAACCGACAGAGATCTCTGATAGTAACAAAGAAATGAGGTGCTAAGGATGCCTGTCTGATTCAAAATAAAGGACATATATTCATTCGGTAAGCGATGATTGAAGAAAATAGCGATTCGGTTGTCCGAAGATAGTCATTTTGAACATATCTTTACACAATTGTTACTCTGTGTGTTACGGGCTATCGAGCTAGAGCGTCTCCTCGGAATGCCAACCCTAAGCAGTTAGCAGATTGAACACACTCGAGTTACGGTTGGGAAATGGAATAATTAACTCCCTATTATGCCTCAGTGTGTTCTACATCTATATCCTCATTAAGATGTCTTAAACTAGGCCTAAGGATGCTTAGGATGGGATGAGGATGCAAAGATGTGCCTGAAAACGTTTCGAAATTTTCGAGCAGAGTCTGCTCGGCCGAGAGTTTCCCGCTTTCGGCGGACAAGCAACAAAGTACCCGCCGGCGTCAAATTCCTCGGCGTGTCACTCAATACTCCGCTCGAGCGTACATTCCTCCGCCGGCGGATCGATGAACAAAGGTAAATCGATGCTCGATTTCTCGCCGGCGTGAATCTCTCCGCCGGCGGACTACAACACAGTCAAAAATATCGGGAGCTTGATTTCGCCGAAGGCACTTTCCGCCGGCGGACGACCAAAATCTGGAAAACCCAGATTCGAACTCCAAGTTCAAAACCAAGTTTAGATGCTCCAAATTCGATCCTCTTGGGCCCATTTTCTGGAAAAACATTTGTAACTCATAGAACAACATGTTTCAAAGGTCAATTTGAGAAATCAAGGCCCAAGGGTGCTCCAATTAAACTCATTTTCAAACCCAATTTACATGAACATGCATGAACATGCTACAAAGTGACATGCATGAGTTTAGATCAAATCAAAGCTTCCATTTCATGCTCTAATGAGCTCATTCTCCCCAAAACAAGTTGAAAACATGGACTTAAACTTAATTTTGAACATGTATGTGACAATTTGCCATGAAATCAACTCCAAATACAACAATACAACCATGCATGCATGAATTCTAACATAATCCAACATATATGACCCAAAACATGACTTAGCTCTACAATGAAGCATGAATCATGCAAGAATTGGCTTAATGACAACAATAAGAGGATGAATTCTCTTACCTAAGTCTTCAATTAGGAGAATACAAGCTCAAGTTTGTAATTTATACTTCAATCTTCAAGCTTCTTAGCAAATCAACAAGATGAATACACTCTCTCCCTTTCTCTCTCTCTAAATTCGGTGGGAGCAAGGATGAAGCTGAGCAAATGTTTTGGTGTAATGTATACAAGGCTCAACAAGTGCAAGGTAGTGGGCCACTAAGGGGTAGTTTGGTAGATAAGTCAAACTTGTTCAATTTAGCTTAATTTAATCTAATTTAATCATACCTAATCAGTTTTCAGATAATTATACCATTAAATCACATAAATTATGATGGTCCTAAAACATCAATCAGTTTACAGTTCGGCCGCCGATAAGGCCTTCAATTAGCAGTTTAAACATAAAACACGAACAGATAAATAATCAATCAAACAGATAGAATATGCAATACAATAAGTATACTCAATCAATTCAGGTTCAATTTCAACGATCGATTCAAGATTTTATTCATCCAATTATCGGTCATAATCACCGGCTTTAACAAAGAATCGTAGGTAATTTAGTAATTTATCGGTAAAGAGTATGAGGGTTGTTACAGTTTAGTAGTGATTAATTACCCAAGTTTTAAGCAAGTTTGTTTGCTTGTAAGGTTGGAAGCCTTTTATATGCATGTAATTTGTTATAGCATTTTTTTACATTGCTTGTAGTTTGGTTAGCAATTTTTTAAATTGCTTGTAAGTTTGGAACTTTGTTTGGTTTTTTGTAATAGAAACCAAAGTGTTTAGCCTTGGCTAAAGAGTAGTTCTTATTTATTCAAGAATGACAACTAAGACGGATTTGGTTTCAAACCTTTGGGGTTTGAGGAAGTCTTTGGGTTTAATCATTTTATTCCCAAAGTGTTGAAAAACCAAGTTTGGAGAAAATCTTTAGTTATAATTTGATTATTTCCAAAGTGTTTTGGTTTGGGAAAAGAAACCAAATTTTAGCATTAGCTAAAATATTTCTGATTTTATTCAGAAATAATGGGCTCAGTTCCAGGAGAACCGGTTAACTTTTATGAGTGGTGTAATTTTTGGTAGCAAATTTTATTTGCTTGGGAATTGGTTTGTTATAACTTGGGTTATCCCCTAGGAAACTTAATTTTAAATTTGTTTCCTATGGATTAAGAGTCAACATGTTCTTGAAAGTTTTGTCAAAAGGTTAACTGGGTTTTAAGTGGGACCGATGTGACTCCTCCAATCTTCTTGGGAACATTCTTGACCATGTTCGATTCTAGGTTAGGTGGTGAGACCAATTTTGAATTAAATTTCAAATTGTGGATTTTCTAGAGTTATGCTTATTTTCTGGAAAAACAGAATAGTGAAATTCTATTGTGACTTTTCAGAAATGGCTTCAAGAGGTGACAACAAAAATGTTGTTCCACTTGTCAACCTTAAAGCCTTACGAGGTTCTTAAAGGAAGATCTAGAGAGATCAAGTGTGATTACAGGAAATCATAAAATTGCATGATAATATCTTTGAATTAGTCAGAAGCAATTAGTATGTTATCCTTGTGTCAATCATAGTATTTTGATTGCTATGTGACTTTGCTTGAAAGCAAAGATGAGACAACCCGTTAGGGTGGATGAATATAGTTTTGAATTTTTTAAATTTCAAATATATTCTTAAATTGATGGCTCCTAGTGAGTACAAGATCACTGATTACAGAGATAGAAAACTGGTGGTCCCTAGGAGGTGTTAGACTACTGGCTACACAGTTATGAGATTATGGTTCGTAGTAGTGAACAGATTACTGATCACATGTCCAGACATGATGGTTCCTAGTAGTGGAGAGGCTACTGATCATATGTCAAGACATGATGATTCCTAGTAGAAATGTGACTACTGATCACAGGTTAAGACATTGTAATTCCTAGTAGTAGAAAGTCTACTGACCACATATTGAGAAATTAGTGATTCCTAGTTATAAGACTACTGGCCATGTTATGAAGTTCCGAATAGTAAACTATTGAACACTGGATTTGTGTTTCCTAATAGTAAGACTATTGGCTTCAGAATGATAGGTTGGTCCAAATATGTTTGGGGGCCTAATTCAGTTGATGACATTTTGGGAATATATTTACTGTGATATGATTTTGAGAGTTTCATAATCATTGTGACACAAGGAATTGTTTAAAGACCTTGTATGAATTTTTAGAAAAGGCCAAAAGCCTTTGTATAAAATTCTACAAATGTGGGGATGTCATGCAAAATGTGGTAATACCTAAACCCAAGAGGGTTAGGATAAGCCCAAAAATCCGTTTTGTATTCAACGGTTATGCACAATTTAGCAGTGCATATCGATTTCTTGTGTTTAAATCTGCTATTCTAGAGATACATAAGAATACTATCATGGAATCTAGAAATGCATCTTTCTTTGAAAATGTATTTGGTTGTCATATCCAAGAAAGGGTTCCGAGTTCCATCAAAGAGGTTGAAGGTGACAATGATCACATAGATGATCAAGTTGATGATCAAGATGAGGAAGTAGATGAACCAAGAAGGAGTAAAAGGGCTAGAACCGCAAAGTCCTTTGGTTTAGACTTCTTGACTTATATGTTAGAGAGAGAACCTCGAACTTTCCATGAAGCCGTGACTTCACCTAAAAGTCCTTTATGAAAATAAGCTATTAAGAGTGAAATTGACTCCATCTTATAGAACCATACTTGGGAGTTGGTTGATCTATCCCCAGGTAGTAAGGCCTTGGGGAGTAAATGAATCTTTAGAAAAAAGATGAAAGCTGATGGATCAATTGTTAAATATAAAGCTACGCTAGTTATCAAAGGATACAAGTAGAGAGAAGGCCTGGATTACTTTGACATGCATTCACCTGTGACAAGGATTACATCCATTCGCATGATAATTGCGATAGCCACTTTACGTGGTCTAGAGATACATTAGATGGATGTAAAGACAACTTTCTTAAATGAAGATTGAGATGAAGAAATCTACATGGAACAACCCAAGGGGTTTTCAGCTCCAGGGAAAATAAGAAAGTCTGTAAGCTTGTCAAGTCATTATATGGTTTGAAGCAAGCTACAAAGCAATGGCATGAGAAGTTTGACAAATGCTATGTTGTCAAATGGATTTAGAATCAATGAGTGTGACAGGTGCGTGTATGTTAAAGACACTGACAGAGGTTATGTAATTTTGTGTCTAAACATAGATAACATACTCATTGTTGGTAGTAATGATGAAATGGTTCAAACTACCAAGAGGTTGTTAAACTCTAAGTTTGACATGAAAGATATGGGCCTTGCAGATGTCATTTTAGTTATTGAGATTACCAGAACATCTAGTGGTATTGTACTTTCTCAGTCCCACTATGTTGAGAAGATACTTGAGAAATTTGGTAAACCACATACAAGTGTATCTAGAACACCGGTAGACGTGAGTCTACTTTTGACCAAGAATAATGGTGAGAGTATCTCTCAGCTAGAATATTCTCGGGTCATTGGAAGTCTGATGTATCTGATGAGTTGTACAAGACCGGTTATAGCCTACTCTGTTAGCAGGCATAATAGATACACGAGTAATCCAAATGCCACTCATTGGAAAGGCATTATGAGGGTGTTAGGTTATCTACACTACACCTGGGATTATAGGTTGTATTATACCAGATACCCAGCGATACTAGAGCGGTATAGTGATGCTAATTGGATATCTGATATAAAGGACTCCAAATCCACTAGTGGTTGTGTATTTATCGTCGGAGGGGTAGCCGTGTCTTGGAAATCTTCTAAGCAAATGCGTATATTGAGATCAACGATGGAATTTGAGTTTATTACTTTGCATAAAGCAACTGAAGAAGCTGAAATGGCTTCGCCAGTTCGTTAATGATATTCCACGTTATCGAGACACATGCTCGCTATTTGTATTCATTGTGATAGCCAATCAGCAATTGGACGGGCACAAAGTCGTGTGTATAATGGAAAGTCTAGATGTATCCATCATAGACATAATTTCATACGACAACTACTCTCTAAATGGAGTTGTCTCTTTAGACTATGTAAAGTCTAAAGACAACATTGCGGATCTGCTAACCAAAGGGTTAACTCGAGAGTTAGTAGAAACGTCGTCGAGAGGAATGGGGTTAAGGCCTTGAGTAATGTTACCGGAATGGAAAACCCAACCTAGTTGACTAGAGATCTCAAGATCTAGGTTCAAAGAGATAACCTAATTGCGTGTAACAGATGAGTCACTGTGGAGGAAAACCCTCCTGCCTATTCCTTTATACAGTGATACCCTGTGGGGTGGGAGGTTAAGCTGCTGCTTTTAATGACCTAAGTGTTGTGAATAGTCAATCGTGGTATAGAGAGATACCTTATGTAGGTCACCTATGTGAGTGCGAAGTGTGGCCGCTTCTTTAAGAATTAACAAGGCTGAATTCTTTAAAAACACTCACTGAACTAGGCTAGTGTTCCAGAGCCAAATTGGACACATTAGTGAGAACAAGAATAATGGTTGGAGTAACTCCTGCGTGAGGTCTATTGTCACGATTTACACGAACGGCAGAACAGTTCAAGACATCATGTTCACTGGTCAGCCAGTAAATCCGATAGACTTTCACTACAAAAGGTTCAAGACCAACAGCTACCTTTTCTGATGCAGGATTATTATGTGTGCTCTCTCTGAGTCTTTGTTGTAAAGCGTTGTCTGTTTTCTTTATTCGGCTAATTTTATTAATAGGGGCGATTGTTGGAAAATAATGGCTTTTCGACAACTTTAATTCGAAATTAAAGTGGGACCCAACCGCCGGTTGAGGTGGGTCTGAGTGGTTTTGTATTCTCTCAAGTGAGAAGATTACAATATAAAAATGATGGGCCGAAACTATTGAAGTGTGAATGAGAATTGTCTCATAAAGTGGGCATCAATAAAAGTTGGGCTTAGATTTGGACTTAGTCTTAGTTTAGACCGGGCCTAGACTTGTACTTGTTCTTGTGCATGTGTTGGGTTTGGTCTTGGACTTAGACTTGGACTTAATCTTAAGCTTGAGCTAAGTTATGTTGTGTTGGGCTCAGCTTGTGCATGTGTTTGAGAATTGGGTTTGGATCAGGTTGTGACCCAACATTGGTATCCATTGTGTGGCTCATCTAATTGGTTTATTCAAATATCGCTATATACATATTTATTTGAATATATTAAGCATATGGGAGGTTTAAACCTTTGAAACTCTCATCTTTTGATGATGGAGTTGATGACCACATTAGTGGCCATAGGTTTTCAACCTTTCTAACTCTAGCCCTAATGGCTAGAATTGATGGTCTTGGTTAATGGAATTTGATGGCCCTATTGATGTATAGCCTTTATGGCTAGGGATTCCCCTACTTATATAAATAGAGGCCTTTCCCCTCAAACTTAGAAGAAGAGAAAAAAGAGAAATTTTTGATGGAAAATAGAGATGTTGTTTTGAGATAAAAAAGTTGGAGATGGTTTTTACACCAAAGAAAAATTCTTATCTTATTTTGCTAGTCCCTTCTTTGGTTTTTGTTAGAGAGAGTGCAACCATTATCATGTTCATCGAAGCTATTTAAAAGGTGCTTCTGTATTAGCTGGTTTTGACCGTCGTATCCTGTGAGACAGAAGTCGACATACCTCCAGCGCCCATGGTGAGGCGGCTAATCTGTTTTAAGGACACTGTATCACATAGGCTCCGGTTTGCTTCCTACTACTGGTTTTATTTTATTATGAATTTTTGTGAATTTTAGTATGTTTTTATTCTAAAATTTAAAGTGGTTGTTCAATATGAATCTATTTATTTGATTTAAGTATACAATTTTACAACAAATTTTGTTTCAAGGAACGCAATTTTAAAGCAAAAGCTTGTACTAAATCATCACTAATCCTACTCTGCACATGACACTTTTGTGGAAATTTATCTTAAGGCCTGACATAAGCTCAAAGAATCTAAGAATTTGTTTGACATTCACAATCTCATCCCACTCTGCTTCACAGAAATTTGATTTCAAAAAGCCTCCAAAATTTTTTTGGATATGGGGGCGAGAGGAGGGGGGAAGGGGGGGGGGGGGAATTGTTCAATTTAACTAGAAAAATAAGTCAAAATTCAATTAACTAAGTGGGTGTTTGGGAAGTGGATTTTTATGTAAGTTTTTTTAATTGCAGGATATTATTGGATAAAAATTTTTTAGTGTTTGGGAAGATAGTTGGATTTTTTTATGATTGGATGTTATGTTTGTGAGAGAAAAAGTGAAATGATTATAGAGTTGGATGTGATATTTTGTTTGAATTTGCTTTTTCTTTTTTCTTTTCTTTTTTTTCTTTTTTTTTTTTTTTTTTTTTTTTTTTAACAAAAAGTTTATCTTTTAGTGTAAAAAATCAAAAAAAACCCAACCCACAAACTTTCCAAACACCACCCAAATTTAATTTAAATTTTGGCTCTCTTTTTTTTATTTATTTTAAATTTAGTGGAATTCTTCCAAAAAAAAATTGTGAAGCTTTTAGAAATGTCTAATCTAGACAGACAAAAAAAAAGGAAAAGAAAAAATTGAATGTTGGCTTAAATTTTTAGTAGCATAGAGAACAGATTTTAAAGTGAGAGTATTTTTTAGAGGAAGTTTTGACATCAGATAGGTGAACTGTCTCGTTTGGCAAGTTAATATTTTAGTCAAAAAGTTATTAAAAATTTCAAAAAGCCTATAATCTATATCAAAAAGTCAAATATTCTATTTTCTCTCTATTTTTTGCACATTTTTTTATAAAAAGTCAAAAAATTACCCCAAATATGCTAGTTTTTTTAATCTTATATTTTAGTTAAAAATTCAAAAAATTACTAAAATAATCTATTCCCAAACGATTCCTGTTTGAACAATGTCGACCTAATTTACTTGCTTTTAGTTTTTATTTTTTTTTTGGTAATTACAAAAGTCTTAGCTCATTTTTG
Organism: Camellia lanceoleosa; assembly: GCA_025200525.1. NCBI lineage: Eukaryota > Viridiplantae > Streptophyta > Magnoliopsida > Ericales > Theaceae > Camellia > Camellia lanceoleosa. The sequence goes on from CM045769.1 coordinate 10,636,063, forward strand.
CTATGCCATTAAATTCCATCGCTTTGATAAAATCCCCAGCCTTGTCCTAAACAATTGCATGAGGTCTCCATACGTGGTCAGTATTTAAAGCTGCCACGTGGAGATTCCGTCTTCGAGCTCGAGCCTCATTTGATGAAATAGCAAAAAGGAGCTACAACTGTTGGGAAACTTCATTGCAGACCCAACTTAATTTTATTCTTTCAACACGATTCTATTTTTGAAGTACAAAAAATTCTACCATTTATTAATTTTTATTAATAAAAACAATAAATAAAAATTTTATTGTACGAAAAATTATTTGCTACTCCTGAGATGCTACGCGATAGTGTTTCTCACCAATCATAATATACCATGCCTTGTACTGTTCCTTAATCACCCAACACAAAATTCTGAACCCTACCTCCTTATCAATCTCAACATTTTTAGAGCACTACTAGATATTACCCTAGGCCCAACCAATAACTTCTCATATTGTACACGAATTTCCCATCTACAATTGAAATAAATAAAATATAGAAGATTGAAAGATCCTAATATTTGGTGGAAAAGACATATATTTATCAGGTTGTTAAAATAAACATATTAAACTAACAAATAACAATTATAAATCTTTTTTTGAAACAAATTAATTTAATCCTAAACTAATTTAATATACTCAATTCAAGTGATGACAAAAAAAATCATTATTCATAATATTTTATTTCAAAATATAAAAATAAATTTACTAATAAATAAAATTGAGATATACTGAGAACACAAGAGAGAGATAAATTATAACAAACACGCCTTCCTTCTAGTTAAGTTAGAGTTGGGGAGGCGATTATTTTAATTAATTTATTAATTTTTTCACAAAAAGACAGATAAAAAATAAAGAGAAGAGTTAATATTTTAATAATAATTTTTTGATATTTTAACTATTTTAGGTGCTACTCAGAACCACGCTTGATATCTAATGAGCTTTGCTCATTATTAAATGCTCTTTTGATTGATTTAAAAAAAAAAAAAATTATTAAAACATAAAAAGATGTTTTACCTCAATTTTCTTATATGAAAAACAAGTAACTCTAACGTACAAACCCCAAGCTTGCTCAAGCTTAAGTGTACATGTTTTTTATCTACCAACTCGGTGATTGTTTCCAATAAAAAAAATAAAAAATTTGGTGATTTTACCAAAACTCTTACTATTTTACTAACGGTTCGCACATGTAATATATATGTAATTGATAAAAAAAAATATAATAGTACAAAAATAATGACAAAGAGAAATGCATGGATTGTTCAAGTAATAAGTGTCTTCTTTATCAAACACATGATCTTATTAGTTTCGAGTTCCATTCTCTTCTTAATATATATATATATATATAGATAAACACCAAATATAGGGATATTTTAGAAAAATTCAAAATATGAGACCTCAACACCACCAGCAGCCTTAATCCCAAGGGGTTGGCTTAGTATGTGGGTGGAGAAGGCAATCAAATGGCTTACCATTCAAAAAGTTGCAAGTTCGAATTTCACAAAGGCTAAACATTCCAAACCTTAGGGTTACTGGAAGTTTGTTTGACTATTAACTTCAAGACCCTAGAATTAGTCAAGTTGTGCATATTCTAGTCTGTTCACCCAAAAAAAAAAAAAAAAAATACACCAACATTTTTTTTTGGGATTAGCAAAAAAAGGAACTTTATTGATGACATAACTGACAAAATTACATCAATAAAGAAGGAAGGTACAAAAGCAACACAGCAAACTAGCCCAATTCCAATTAGGTTAGCACCAAGGAAAAGCTTGACTATTATGTCGGGGAGAGAAGGAAGACACTCCAACAGAGCCACCGAAGAAGATTGCCAAAGTGCTAGTGGAGTACAAAGACATCATGCCACCTAAGTTTCCTAAGAGACTTCCACTTAGGTGAGAGGTGGACCAAAAGATTAAGATGGAGCCAGGCAACAAGCCATCAGCAATGGCACCATATCGAATGTCTCCACTTGAGTTGGAGGAACTAAGGACTCAATCGGCTTACAAGGTTGCTAAGACATAGAATGAACAAGTGGATATGGCACGGTCTTACCTCGACAAGGCAACCAAAAAGATGAAAAAGTAGGCAGACGAAAAGAGGCACCATCGAGAGTTTAATGTTGGAGACTTGGCGATGGTAAAAATCTTGTCTAGCCAAAACAAGGTCACCCGAGGCCTACACGAAGGGCTTATACGCCAGTATGATGGGCCATTTCCAATAGTCAAGAAGGTGAGAAAGGTTGCCTATAAGCTTGAATTACCCCCACGTCTCAAACTTCACCCAGTCTTCCATGTAAGTTGCTTAAAGACCTACTACGAAGACGAAGGAGACTCGGATAGAGGCAAGACAAAGAGGGCACCATTGGGCATCACAACAACTTATGACAAAGAGGTGGAGTCCATCTTGGCAGACTGAGTGGTCCATCTTGATGAAAAACATCGACTTTAAAATAAATAGTTGATAAATCTATCCTAAGATATCTACGAAGAATTTTCCCCGACGTGGTGGTGCTATGTTGGTGGTGGTTGTTTGAGATTATATTATAATATTACAAATACCCTCAATAATATATATATATATATATATATATATAAACATATAAACCAATGAGAAAATGAAGAGTTAAGGGTGGTGTACAATGTTTTCAATAGTTAGCCTTTTTAGGCTGTGGTGTGGAGAGAATGGAGTTTGTGAGTACCAGCGTTCTCCCCTCTATCTCTTCATTATATGGTAATGTTTTTAACTTTTTATTATTTATTATTTATTGTTTTGTTTTTGACAATAATCAAAATGGCGTGGTTTTGATGTCTCTAAATGTCAACAGTAGAATGTTTAGAATCTAATTGTAGAGTATGCGGTCAGGCGTTGAAGCAAATAATTTTAGAGAGAACCTACCCAAAAAAATAACTTCAGAGTCAAAGTAAATAGACAATGGTTACTTTCATCCATGCATGGCACCATAACCACCTACCTTTCTATATATATATATCTGTCTAGACCTACCATTCTAGGGTTTCATTTGGGTTTTGAGTCCAGGAATTCATCTCTCTCTCTCTCTCCCTATTCATATCTTTCTCTCTCTAGATCTACCATTTTAGGGTTTCATTTGGGTTTTGAGTCCAGAAATTATGATAAATACGGAAAAGTATCACCGCAATCTATTGATCTTGGTCATATCACCGGAAGGTCTTGAGCGAGTCATACCTTCCGAAAAGATGGAGGTGTACGTGATCGTGTCAATCTCCAGCGGTGGCAAGAAGAGGATGGTCATAGTAGATACAGTTGGTGACACTAACCCTACCTAGAACATACCCATAAGTTTCAAGGTAGAGAAGGAGACTGCGGTGAACCAGATCCTCGTGGTCGACCTGCGCTTCTGCAATCCAACCGGTAGCGATAGTGATATAGACATCGGAGAAGTGCTTGTGCAGGTTAAAGATCTAACAGGCACGATCGAGGATAATAGTCTGAACTATCAGATTTGAACCCCATCCAGAAATCCAAAAGCTAAGCTAACTATCAATTCTATACTGCTACTGAACTGGTTTTATGCTACAAAGTTCTCCATCAGGTGATGCTCAAGTAATGGAGGCTTAGCAAACAGAAGTTGTGCTGGTTTTTGTGTTGTTTGTTGTTTTTTGTTTTGTTTTCTTCTGGTTGGTTGCTCACCAACTGTGATGGTGTGCTTGCAAGGGATTAGGCAATCATATTGGCGCCAACCTAGTTGGGATTGGTATTTTCACTATGATCCTTTTGCACCCATTTGTTTCATTTTTTGATGTAATGTTTTATCATTCATCAATAAAGGTTTTTTTTGCCGATCAAAAAAAAAAAGTAGCCGTATAAGAAAGTGCCACTGCTTGCTATGGCGGTGGTGACTGGGCTCACCACACCATATGAGGCCGCGATAGCAACCTGTCAATTTAATCCACTATATCCTTCTCTAACCCCAGTGATGGGCCCACCGCCACCAGGTTACAGATACCCACCACCGGCATCGGGTTACGGATACCTGCCACCGGGTCACGTGTACATGCCGTCGAGTTATGAGTAACAACCTCCTCAACCTAGATACGTGGTGCAAGTTCAACAACAGCCCGAGCTTCCAAAAAAGAATAAGTAGGGGTGGTTTGGAAAATTTCTACGCAGACTCTGTGCTATGGTGGTGATTGATGATGCGATCAATAATAACATGCAACTCCTAGATGATATCGGGTTTTAAGAGTCTCTTTGGTGAGCTGCTGCTAATTATAAATTTGACTTTTATGGGTATTTTGGACCACGGTGATTTTGAATTATGTATGTTTTAAGGCTTTATGGTTTTTGTTAATGACTGGACTCATACTCTAATTTACTTGCTTTATATGTTTTGTATTAATGTAATCAACTGAAATGTCTCAAAAATGGAATGTCTTGTTATGCATGTATATACTTGTGTAGTCTAAATTTATTTTAATTATCACTTCACTTCACTTCAGTTGATAGCACATTAATTTTGTCTCTCTCTCCCTCTCTCACACACACACACACACACACACACACACACACACACACACACACACACACACTCTTATCATCTTTATTGCTTCATTGATCCTTTTCTTTAAAAACAAAATTTGTTTATCTGCTGTTGCTATTGTTGCTGTTGCACTAGTATTGTAAATTGATTTGATTTGAATTGATTTTTAAAGTTAACTATACCTTGCTGGCTCTATAGATGCATTGCTTGGCATACTATGGTTATGGCTAAGACTGTTTGTTTATGTAAAATCTTACTGAAGGTTTTCATTGCATGCTTTACTTCAAGTGCCTTTTAATAATAGAGTTGGTCGTTTAGGATTTTCTTATAAGGGAATCAATAGTGAATCAGATAGTGTGAATGTAAAGCTACTACGAGAAACAATTTCTTATTTGGGTTCTTCTTCTATCATAATTTTTTCAATCAAAGGTTTAACTACTACTAAAACATATAAATATAATCAAACTAAAACCATACTTATCCGCATAGGCGTGTGAAAACACTTTCCTTAGGAGTTGATATCGCCCCTCTAAATGTCTTTCCCAGTGCTGCATGTTATTGGGGTGGGAATTTCACACATGACCCATTAACATAACATGAACCCCGCACGTAATTCGAGGCGTAGAATTTATAATTTCTTGACATGTATGACACGATCTCATAACACGGATATTAAATATATTGTGTTCGGTTGAACACGAGTACCCTGAATACAACTCGACTTGTATGACTCACATGAATTAGTCATGAATATTGTCTTATATATTATTATGGTTGTAGGTTTAAATGTTTAAACATATTACCCTTATGCATATGTGATTCAAACAAATTTTCTTGAAATATGATATACAATCAATTTATTAGTATATGTGATATCTTGTACATCTTTACATAAAATTGATGCTGGAATATTGAAAAAACAATGTGAAGGGGCTGAATGTTAAATGGGTCAGGTCCAAGCCTTGAGACGGCCCAATCCGACAAAGCCCAAATCCGAGTGGGTCAGACGAGTATATGGACCGATCAATTGAGCCCAGCTTCGTGATCAATAGTACGCCCAAGTCCTCAAGCACTTGGGCCCAACTCGCAGTGGAAAGGTCACCACCATAGCGTGGGCCATGAGCCGCAGGATAATGGGCCGAATAGATAAGTACCCACCATCTCGTAAATGAGCTCGAAAAGGCCGAGTTAATGTACACCAAGATCGAATCAAGAACTTAAGTACCGAACTGGAGAAGCCTCGCAAAGGAACGTGGGATCTGTGAATGCAAGCATGTGCAAGATGCCACCTCAGCTAGTCCCCCACGCCTAAAATCACGGAAGTTGTTGAGCCAAGGGAATGTGGTTTGTTATCAGCATGCTTACAATGAGAATATACAATGAATGGCAACTATCAAGTGGTCCACCACGTGGAGCATTGCTGAAAGGACACCTGGCAGCACCTATATTCCATGAACTCACCTTGAGAAGCAAGTAAGGAACACTATATGTATAACATGAGCTTCACATTGAAGGTAACTGAACAATCCCAATCTACACCACACATACATACCCATTCGACTCTATACTCCTACACCGACCATTGATTACCACGTCGGAGGGGTTATCCGGCCAACCCTGGCCGGGCAGCTCTAACGGTGATTCTTGTTGCAGGAAGCCCCAGTCCTAAAATCACGGAAGTTGTTGAGCCAAGGGAATGTGGTTTGTTATCAGCATGCTTACAATGAGAATATACAATGAATGGCAACTATCAAGTGGTCCACCACGTGGAGCATTGCTGAAAAGACACCTGGCGGCACCTATATTCCATGAACTCACCTTGAGAAGCAAGTAAGGAACACTATATGTATAACATGAGCTTCACATTGAAGGTAACTGAACAACCCCAATCTACACCACACATACATACCCATTCGACTCTATACTCCTACACCGATCACTGATTACCACGCCGGAGGGGTTATCCGGCCAACCCCGGCCGGGCAGCTCTAACGGTGATTCTTGTTGCAGGAGCCCCAGTCCCTGGATGGTCCAACTGTGAGCAGAGCCCCGATCCACTTTCATCTAGTGCGGAATCCGGTACGCACAATTGGTGCGGTGAGCGTGGACCATTTTCATCTCTGAGCTCTGCATTCAGTTTCGGCGATGGGGATTGAGGACATTCCGCCTTCATCACATACTCCGCAGACGGAAAAGACGAAGGAAAAAGGTTTGGCACTCCCGACAGTTCTGGAGGAGCAAACTAGAAACAATAATCGAACCACCGAGTCTGTCGAACATCGATTGCCCTTCGTCGGAGGTTCTTCTCATCATTTCCTTCTGGAGAAGGATTATAGAGATCGAATTATAGATTCCATGGGAATGGAGATACAGGAATTGAAGGCTCAACTAAAAAGGGTGTTGGGTGATCTGACGGAGAAGAGGACAGAAGTAGAGCCTTCTCGTTTGCAACGAAGGAGTTCATCTAGAGAATTACCAGTAAAGAAACTCCCCAGGAACGATTCCAGGCAACAAAGCCAACCAATCCCAACTCAGAGCGAAGCGGCGAGTAGTCACACCCGTGGGACACGCCGGAGGAGGGCCAAGAGGCGAAGACGGAAGTCAACAAACCGAATACCCTCCTCGGGACCTTCAGATTGGCCGATTGGCAATGCATGTAACGAGCAACATCGGATCATTTGGACCGTGATCGTTCACCAGAGAGAACATCGAAAGGCCGATGACTTGTCTCTTCGCCATTTTCTCCTGAGATAGAGACCATGAAACCTCCAAAGAAATTTACTCCACCAAAGTTCACTTCCTACGACGGGAAGTCGGACCCTCTGACGCATATCAGTCATTTCAGACAGATGATGTCCCTCTGGAGCCGAGATGAGGCACTGACGTGCAAAGTCTTCCCATCCAGCTTGGGAGAAACCGGACTCCGATGGTTCGATCGACTCCCCGCTGGATCAATTCATGGATGGAAGCAGCTCCAAGAGTTCTGCCGTGTTCGTTTCCAATACTAAGATCCCAAAGAGCCGGACACACTGCTCTACCGGGAAGGAGCAAGAGGAACGCTGCTTGCTTATGCTAGGAGATATTGGGAAGAGTATAACGATCCGGAAGAAAATGTGTGCAATGAGCAAATGGTCGTCATGTCCTTCAAACATGGTTTATGTCCGGAAAGTAAGTTAAGACAATCACTCACTAAAGCTACGCCTCTGAAAGACTTACGCGCCAGGATTGAACAGTATGCTCGCCTGGAAGACGATCAGATTCCCATTGAGGTAGTATCGGCGGAGCAAGCAGCCCGGCAGAGGAAGAAAATGGATCGAGGAGAACACCGAGGAATTGCAGTGAATGAGGTGGATAAGGCTAAATCACATGAAGCTGTTGTGACCGTGTTCAAGGAGCCGATCTACCGAATCCTGGAGAAGATCAAGAGAGAGCCCTTCTTTATTTGGCCGCCAAAAATGATGGGAGATCCAGCTCGGCGCAATCAGAAGCTCAGGTGCACCTACATCAAGACAGAGGACACATGACCCAGAACTGCAGGGCACTAAAGCAACACTTGGAGGACCTGGTGGCAGCTGGGCACTTGAGGGAATACATAGATCAGGGCAAGGAGGTGGCCGAGTTGGGGAACCCACTTCGAGAAGTGAACATAGAGCATCCGCCCCGGCTGATAATAAATGTGATCCATGGGACAAATGACCGAGGAAACACCTTGAAAGAAGAGATCGCTAAGGTCGCCCAAATTTAGCAAATCATGTCAAGGAGCCAAGATCGAAAAAGGTACGCACTGCACTAAAAATCCCCTATGTCTTGTTTCATTTACTAGCAAAGATTTAGAAAGCATACAAAGACCCACACCGATGCATTGATCATAATCTGGGATTGGGAAACGATTTGATGTGAAACGAGTCCTAGTAGATCGAGTAAGGCAAACAGACATATCAGATATGATTTGTTCAGAATTGGGCCTCTCCGAGCAAAGATCTCACCCCAATGACGGCCGTTGGTCGGTTTCAATTCACAACGGAGTGGCCGCCGGCGAATAGTGTTGCCGTCAGAAGGGAACCAAAACCCTCCAGATAGAGTTCTTGGTTATTAATACACCATCCCTTATAACGCCATACTCGGCCGCCGTGGATTCATCGAATGGAAGCGTCCCTCAACCTATCATCGGCTCATTCGCTTTTCCTACGAACACGAGTAGAGCAGATTTCAGGACCAAGTTGGCCCAAACATTGCTTCATGGCGGTAAAAACAAAGGAACTCGCAACCTGCACAGACAAGGAAGTGGCCGGACAGCCAGTCTTGGAAGATGTGGGAGGAACTCCAGAGGAAAAGATGGTGGAGGATTTGGAGAAAGTCTTAATAGAAGAAGCCGACCCTGAAAAGTACTTCCTTATCGGTACCTCGCTAAGCGCTGATGAGAAACTTCAGCTGCTGGAACTGCTAAGGGAAAATATGGAGGTATTCGCATGGTCAGCATATGATACTCCGGGGTTGGACCCAGAATTTGCTTGCCACAAGCTCAACATCAATCCTTCAGCTCGGCCCATCGTACAAAAAAGTCGGAGATCCTCAGTTGAGCACACCGAAGCAGTGATCGCCTAAGTCGAAAAACTTCTGGCTTCAGGAGCAATCAGAGAAGTACAGTACCCGCAGTGGTTGTCCAACACAGTTGTAGTCAAGAAAAAGAACGAAAAATGGAGAGTTTGTGTCGACTTCACTTGCTTGAACAAAGCCTGCCCTAAGGATAGTTTTCCACTGCCTCGCATTGATCAACTAGTGGACTCAACAGCAGGGCATGAGCGCATGAGTTTTCTGGATGCCTATAGCGGTTATCACCAAATACCATTATTCGGCCCGGATCAAGAAAAGACAGCATTCATTACTCCGAGAGGGACTTACTGCTATAGGGTAATGCCGTTCGGCCTCAAGAACGCTGCGACCTACCAAATAATGATCACTCGGATGTTCAGAGATCAATTGGGGAAAACCATGGAAGCCTATATAGACGATATGGTAGTGAAAAGCAAGTTCACAAGCCACCTCACGACTTGAGAGAAGTATTTTGCATCCCGAAGCCCACTACCCGCCTCAACGCCTCGAAATGCGCCTTGGTGGGAACAGGAAGTTCTTGGGATACATGGTCACCGTAGAGGAATTGAAGAATCCGGATCGATCAAGGCTATCTGTAACCTCAAGTGCCAACCAAGTCTAAGGAACCGCAGAACTAGTTGGAATGGCAACCAAGATCGAACCAGGTTTATCAAGAAATCCTCGGATCGGATGAAGCCCTTCTTCCAAATTTCTTGAGAAAAAGGCAAGATTTGAGTGGAATAGCGAATGTCTTGAAGCAATCGCAGAACCTCAAAAGATACCTCAAGACACCCTCTATTATCCACTCCGAACCAGAGAGGAGTCAGATCTCTATCTAGCAAAGGTCGATCATGCCGTGAGCGGTATTGATTCGGGAAGTTGGTAAGGATCGAGACCAATATACTACGCCAAGAAGACTTTACTAGACGCCGAGACACGGTATCTACCATTGAAAAGTTGGCTTACGCTACGCTTATTGCCTCGAGAAAGCCGCAAGATTACTTCCAGGCATACCATTAATGTCCTCACCGAATTCCTCAGACTGTGTTCACCGAGCCGATTTCTCGGCGTCAACAAAGTGGGCGAGAGCTTGGTGAGTTTGACATTAGGTACCAACCCCAACAAAGAATCAAGGCCCAGGTCTTGGCAGACTTTGTCGCAGAATTCACTCCCGCCCAGAGTGCCGAACCAGGGAACCTGAGCTCGGCACAGGTGCCATGCACCGCCGAACAGGAAAAACCCAGCGCTTCGGAAGCATGGAAACTCTTTATTGGAAACATCTGGCAACTCTACGTCGATGGTTCGTCCAATAACCGAGGCTCGGGGGCAGGAGTAGTCCTTATTTCTCCAGAAGGATTTATCTGGGAACAGGCTCTCAGGCTCGGCTGGAAGGCTTCGAACAACGAGGCCGAATACGAGGCGTTATTAGCCGGCTTGCGGAGCGCCGAACACTTCAGTGCAGAACAGCTTCTTGTTTTCAGCGATTCACAACTAGTAGTAAACCAGCTTTCCGGGGTCTATGAAACTCGGGATGAAAGAATGACTATGTACGCAGGCAAGGCCAGAGACCTACTCAGAAAATTTCAATCCATACGAGTGGAGCGCATCAGTCGGGACAAAAACAGCCACGCAGATGCTCTGGCGTGTCTAGGCTCATCAGTAGACACAAAGGATGCCGGAAGAGTTTAGGTTGAGTTCATACCAGAACCAAGTATTGCATCTCCAGTCCTCTGCACCAACTTAGAGCCGAGCTGGATGGATCGAATATTGGTCTTTTTGAAATCTGGTAAACTCCCCGAAGACAGAAAGGAAGCCAACAAGATCAGGCATAAATCAGCTCGATTTTGGATCTCACCGTCTAGGAAGCTTTACAGACGTTCCTACCTCGGCCCCTACCTCTTATGTGTGCATCCGAATCTCGTTGAGAATGTTCTCTATGAAATTCACGATGGGATTTGTGGGTGCCACGTTGGTGGGAGGTCACTGGCACACCGAGCCCTAACACACGGGTACTGGTGGCCATGAATGCAGCAGGATGCACAGCAGTACGTGCAAAGGTGCGACAAATGTCAGAGGTTTGCTCCACTCATTCATCAGCCAGCCAAAACTCTCACTCCACTCACCAGCCCGTGGCCCTTTGCGCAATGGGGTCTCGATATTGTTGGACCATTGGCGCGAGGCACTGGGAACAGGCGATTCTTCATTGCTGCAACCGACTATTTCACCAAGTGGGTTGAGGTTGAGGCACTGGCAAATATCAAGGAGGCAGACACAAAACGGTTTGTTTTGAGAAGTGTGGTAGTGCGTTTCGGCATTCCGCGAGTGCTAATCGCAGACAACGGAACTCAGTTTGATGGAAAGATCTTCAGAAAATTTTGTGCTAACCTCAGAATCGAGTATCGGAACTCTTCTCCAGGGTACCCACAGAGCAACGGTCAAGCAGAAGCGTCGAACAAAACCATCATCAATGGAGTAAAGAAGCGGCTTGAGCACGCCAAAGGCAAGTGGGTTGAGGAGTTGCCACATGTATTATGGGCCTACCGAACTACAGCACGGCGCCCCACAGGAGAGACACCTTACTCTTTAACCTATGGAATGGAGGCCATCATCCCACTTGAAGTAGGTCTCCCAACTCTTCGGTCTGAATTATTTGAAAGTTCCAGTAACGAGGAAGGCATCGCTAGTTAATCGGATATGGCAGAGGGTCAAGAGAGGCAAGACTTATCGGGCTTGAAGCGACAAGAAGCTCATGAGAAGTTTCAACCAAAAAGTTTTCCCAAGGCAATTTATACCAGGAGAATTGGTTTTGAGGAAGGTCATGGATCATAAACGGGTGCCTGGCGAGGGCAAACTTGGGCCGAACTGGGAGGGTCCCTACAAAATCACAGCCGTAGTTGGAAACAGAGCTTACTACTTAGAGGATCTGAATGGCAAAGCAATACCTCGGCCCTGGAACATAGCGAACCTCAAGAAATATTACCAGTAGAGTCATCTCCCAACCTTTTTATCAGGATGTAAAGGCACTTATTTGTTGACCAATACAAATGTTTTCCCCATTCCATTCAGATTTATTCAATTCTTGTAGTTAGATTTGATGTTTGTCAAGCAAAACTAGCTTTGGTTCTCACCAAACGGAATCAGCTTTGGTCTTTACCAAACGGAATTAGCTTTGGTCTATACCAAACGGAAATAGCTTTGGTTTTTACCAAACGGAATTAGCTTTGATGTTTATCAAACGGAATCAACTTTGGTGTTTAACCCAAATGGCCCGCCGTAATCCATCGAATGTAATTTAAATTCAGTTAGCACTCAAACATGCTAAGTGGTATAGCTTGGTGGAAAATGTTTGGCAACTGGATTGGAATTTAGCCAAGTGGAATTGCTTGGTGGAAACCACACTAATGCATCTTAAGTAAACATTTCTATTTAGCCAAGTGGAATTGCTTGGTGGAAACCGTACTAACATGTCTTAAGTAAACACCCCCATTTTAGCTAAGTGGCATTACTTGGTGGAAGTTGCACTGACATTTTCTAAGCACACATTTGTGCACCTACAGAACTTCTTAAGTATCAGCACAGCAACACTTCAGTATTGACTCAACAACCAGAGTTAGAACAAATTCAACCGAGCTACGCTAAGGGCAAACTTCTAGCATCAGCCTTACTCAGCTCTAGCTGGGGGCAAACAATCGTTTTCAAAAAGCCTACCTGGATCTGAGTAAGACATCTCTACTTGCATTTCTCTCATACACACTTATACTATCAAAGTTGAAACAAACTCAAGCAATTCTTACAAAACAATTTCGATCTTACTTAGCTCCAGGTGGGGGCAAACAATTGTTTTCTTACAAAACCAACCTGGACCTAAGTAAGACCCACTTATGAACTTAAAGCACAGCCATACCATATATCCGTTAGGCACGCCGATCGCTTGATTCGCCCCGAGGTCCTAATAAAGGTTTCACGGGGCAAATGAGTGCAATACAAAGACATCAGTTCGCCCTCGAGGTCCCAACTTCGCCGGGCAAAGCAAAGACAGAATCGGATGTAACATCCATTAAAAGGCAACAGAACTGCATCAGCATCTATTCGCCCCGAGGTCCCAACAATGCTCTACGGGGCAAGCAAGTATAAGAAATGTTCAAACACAGAAGCTAAACAACATCAAATTGCAGAGTTCAAAAAGGAAACCATATCATCCAAGCAAAGGACACAGAAGGCCTCATAACCATCAGTAAAAAAAAAAAAAAAAAAAAAAAAAAAGAGAAAGAAATTGTCTTCATCAGAACAGAAATATAAAAGGTGCAACTTTCAACTTTCATCACTTCAACAATCAACTTTCATCAACAAAGCAGTGATTCGTATAAAGATCAAGAACTTTGTCGAGATCATCCGCGGGAGGAGCAGTAGAGGGAGCCCCAGCTTCCTGAGAAGTAGGAGCCACCTTAATCACACCCTCCGTGGCTTCGGTCTCCAGGGTGGCAACCCCTTCAATATCCATCGCCCAAAGGCAACATCCATGCTCGGGTCTCATTCGTGGTCATCTTCAGGGGAAACATCGTCCGTGACAAAGCGAGGATAGGAGTAGTCTTTAAACCAGAGGACTTCGAGGAACAGGACATCACGACTGAGAAGAGCCTTCAGGAACCATCGCAGCAGCTAAGGCACTTGCCCAACCCTTCACAAAAAGCTTGTCTCGCAGCACTAGAACTTCCTCCTTGTAGGCGACTCCAGCTTCATCCTAGCCCTGTTGCCAGTGCTTGGCCTCCAGCGCAGTACGCTCAGCAGCCATCACAGCAATAACGGCCTCCAGCTCGGCCACTTTCCCCTCAAGCTGGGCCTGGGTCTCAATGGCAGCCTCCTTCGATTGTTCAGCGGAAGCGACAATTTTGTTCAAACGGAAGGCCTCCCTCTCGCCGATTCGGCCCCTCCTTTTCCGACTCCAAGCTTATCGTCGGTCTCCAAGATTCATCGCAGCCTCCAACACGGCCCTTTCCAGCTCCTCAGCGCGGGTAATGGACAGGTGCATTCTCTGGATACACTGCAAAGAACGACAAAGAACTTAGAAAAAAGGAAGATGGCAATACGACGGTAAGGTCAAGGAAAGCAAAGAAAAAAGAAACCCACAGCAGTCAACATCTGAAGGGTCCCCTTTATGATAGGAATGTCACGAGGCCCATTATGCCCAGCCATATCAACCGGCATCAACAAAAACTTGGTTAAACTAAAGGCAAAATCCTGTAAAGCAACAACAGAATCAGAGGTAGAGACGGGCCTGCCATCATATGATATCGGTGGCTCCCATCTCTCAAAAGTTTCATCTTCAGCGGGGTCCTGAGAAGTCTCTCCCACCACGGCCTTGCCAGTTTCCCTCCTTCTCTTTTTAGCTCGGGCAGCAACCGAGGCGGAGGGCTCGGCGGTAGACACTGGGGTCCCAAGTGCCCCAATCTCCTTCTTCACCTCCATAAGGCTCTTCATCTCGGTCTTCTCCACGGGGACTTGCAAAGCGCTAGGGGCTCCGAAGGCCTCAGCCTCTAGGTCCACCAAACCTCCTCCTTCGCCGACCGTGGAAATCAAGGGGCGGGGAGGGCGCCCTCGATGCATCTTGAACAGTGGCGTCTCGGGACCATGGGGTAAGAGACACCTCGGTCTCGTGATCGGAATCCAAAAGAGCAAAGAATAGTCTCGCTTCTTCTAAGATAACAGAGCGGTAGCTTGACCGATAATCCAACAACTCAGAGCAGATCTCCTCTTGTATCTCAAAGCACCTTTGATGGTTCGCATTCTCCGATTCGCCTTCATTGAAACGGGAAGGTTCTGCAAAAAAGAAGGCAAAACCATCAGAACAATATTCAGAACGAAGTAAGAAACGCAGAAGGCATTAAAAAAGGAGGCTCAGACCTGAATAGCCATCTTTCTGTGGCATCCTCTCAGACTGAAATTCGGTCCCAGCAGGAAACTCCCAGTTCCCACCAACTTGCAAAAAATCATCGTTGTGTTTATCTGAATCTGGCAGTCCAGTAACTAGATGACAATCAGTGGAACGAACACGAAGGTAGTATGTGCTATGGTCTTTATTGTGAGAAAGGGTGTAACATCCCAGAATATCCCAAATATCAAGGTTCAAACCTAATCGTCTATTAAGGGCAGACACTCCACAGACAACGCGGAAAAGATTCACAGACACCTGCATCGGGGTCAACTGGACCTGATGCAAAAAGCGGCGCAACAATGGGTCAAGAGGAAACCGCACTCCTCCCTCGACGATAGTAGCAACGGGAAAGGCAACGGTGTTCCTCGTGCCCATGCGTTTGGCATCCACCTTCGCCAGTGACAAGGTAACATCATGAGGAATGATGTAATCTAAACGGAACACGGCCATGGCTTCCGGAGTATCGACCAGAGAACGGAATTTCCCCATTCGATTAAAAACCAAGGGGATGTAAACGAGACACCGCACTGCATTTATCGAGACAGAAAGAGAGGAAGAATCGTAAGAAAACTTACGTGAAGTACAAGAATCAAGAAAAAAAGCCCATGAGCAATCGTGAGATCGATCCAGCAGAATGGGAAGAGGCTCTCTCTCTCTCTCTCTTTCTTTCTCCTTCTTTGGAACTCACAAGAAGGACGATGAGATCAAATCAAGGGGTTTGAATCGATAAGCCCGAGCATTTATTGAGATAGTCGGCGTGCAGGCACACAAAGCACGACCTTCAGTATGGAATCGACGCATAATCTCTGCACACCTATCACGCGTTGCCACGTGTCACACGAAAGGACGCATGCAGGAACCGTGTGTCAGGATTGAACCGTCACCAAGACCGAACTGGGGAGAAGCCGAGACGACGCGACGCTTCGAAGGCAGAACAATAGCTCCCCCCAAGGGAACCTTAGCGCGAGCTAGGGGGCAAATGAAGGGGCTGAATGTTAAATGGGTCAGGTCCAAGCCTTGAGACGGCCCAATCCGACAAAGCCCAAATCCAAGTGGGTCAGATGAGTATATGGACCGATCAATTGAGCCCAGCTTCGTGATCAATAGTACGCCCAAGTCCTCAAGCACTTGGGCCCAACTCGCAGTGGAAAGGTCAGCCCCAGCCGTAGCGCTGGGCTGGGCCGAGCTGCAGGACGGGGTGTGTGGGCCGAACAGATAAGTACCCAGCCCATCTCTGTAAATGAGCCTGGAAAAGGCCGAGCCAATGTACACCAGTACCGAACTGAAGAACTTAAGTACCGAACTGGAGAAGCCTCGCAAAGGAACGTGGGATCTGTGAATGCAAGCATGTGCAAGATGCCACCTTAGCTGGTCCCCCACGCCTAAAATCACGGAAGTTGTTGAGCCAAGGGAATGTGGTTTTGTTATCAGCATGCTTACAATGAGAATATACAATGAATGGGAACTATCAAGTGGTCCACCACGTGGAGCATTGCTGAAAGGACACCTGGCAGCACCTATATTCCATGAACTCACCTTGAGAAGCAAGTAAGGAACACTATATGTATAACATGAGCTTCACATTGAAGGTAACTGAACAATCCCAATCTACACCACACATACATACCCATTCGACTCTATACTCCTACACCGACCATTGATTACCACGCCGGAGGGGTTATCCGGCCAACCCCGGCCGAGCAGCTCTAACGGTGATTCTTGTTGCAGGAAGCCCCAGTCCCTGGATGGTCCAACTGTGAGCAGAGCCCCGATCCACTTTCATCTAGTGCGGAATCCGGTACGCACACAATGTGATAATGAACAATTGTTTATTGAGAGAAGTCCATGACCGAAATTGTTTTGTCCGCTCTAATCACTGAAAGCACTTTAAGAAATACTAGATGTGCATAATATGTATATATATATATATATTTATTGTGTATTATGTGCTTATGTAATAATAAACAATTAGTAATAAGGTAATGAAAATAAAAAATCACACCAAGCAAGTAAACAATTTGTGCTTGTTAAGAAGTAACATAGGCTGCCCCTTTATCCTTCTTTGAGAACCACGCTAAAACTTGACCCCTAGCCCCGAACTGGGTCAAATTGAGGAGCTTGTTGTAGTGATCTGGCGATTCTAAACGGACTTCCGGAACCACAACCATTTAACATATGTGCATAATTTTTTTTTGTGTGTATATTATGTGCTTATAAAAATAAACAATTAGTAATAAAGTAATAAAACCAAGCAAAATAATAAAAAATTTCACTAAACACAAATAATAAACAATTTCTTTTTTAAATATTTATATCTTTTTGCCTTTTATTTTCTTATTTCAAATATAATAAATTGTAATTACATTGAAAGAAAATATAATCATATACTAACAAACCAAGTGATTAATCTTTAAGAAAGAAAGAGAGATTTAATTTTTAACTTAGTGAGTAATCAATGGCACATGAATTGTTTGATTTTGGTACGCTCTTAGATGGCTTCGGACATACATATGTAACGGTTCTTAACTTTTTTAGTAATAGCAATGACAACCAAACTTCACTTGTGAAAAACCTAAAATACAATGAGAATATGTAAATATTGAAACACATATCATTAATGTAAATAGTTGATATACATATTAGAATGAAAACAAATCCAGTCATTGAAATACAAGTTTTGCATACCTTTCCATTGTTGTAAAGTAATTTTAAGGAGAACACAGGACAAATTTTTATAGCCTGTTATTGAAAGTCACATATTATATATATTTATATAATAAAGTAGGATGATTTTTGAATTTGTCCTACACACATTTGTTCTACTAGGATATTTGGACAGCTCAGATCTATTCAAATTATAAAACAATGACTGAGATATATTTTTCAAAAAATATCCTACATGTACATTTTTTATTTTTCCGCTTCTCTCTTTTACTTTTTCCTTTTCTCACCCATCCTTCTATGATCCCATGATCCCACCTTCCTCTCTCTTTTCTTTTCTTTTCTTTTTATTTTTTATTTTCTCCCATTTATATTTTTCTCTTTATTTGTTTTTTTTTTTATTTTCTCATTTTTGTTCACATATTTTTATTCATATTATATGCAAAAGTCTACGATCTCAGAATTAAGATCCAGCTTTTACTGTGTGTAGTGGAGATTATATTAATGAATTTTTTAGTCTACAAATTAAATGAATTTGAACAATTAATTATTATTTTTAAATATATTGAATACTTGATAGACTTCGTAAATTTAGGCCTTATATGAATGTTCAACATCTATATAATAAAGCAGGACAGTTTTTAAATTTGTCCTGCATACATGTGTCCTATTAGAACATTTAGACGGCTCAAATTTATTTAAATTATATATATATATATATTTTTGATCAGCAAAGAGCATTTTATTGATGAAAAAGAAACCAAAGCAATCAAGAAAACAACAACAAAGGGCAAGAAAGAAAAAAACTAGTTGGAGAGGATCCAACCAACACTACTAGAACAACACCAGCAGAAACAAACCCCAACTTGCATCAACATAACAAAGGGCAAAACCGAGCAGCAGAGCCAACCAACACAGCAGACCAATGAACACAACAGACCAAAAACCACTCATTACAGCAGACCAACAAACCAACCAACAGTGCAGACCATCAACCCACCCATCACAGCAGACCAAACAGCACTAACACTTAGAATAACCACCCAACTTACACTTAGAGCCCTACTACACCCTTGGAAAAACAGCCAACTGAAGGATGGCTGAGAAGATGAATGTTGTTGACCAAATCATGGACGGAATATACAGAATTCGAATAGTGATATTTAGCCCACATAACAACCTTGATCATGATCTCCTCCTGCAAAGAGTGCAGCTTAGAACCAGGAAGAGCCCCCTGAAACTGATATTCATTTCGACTTTTCCAAATGGCCCATAAAATAGCAAGAGGTAGAGATAGCCACATCTTCCTTCCTATTTTTGAGAACTGAATCCGCACTAATGGATTAGAAGACCTTCAACCGACCCAGGCATCACCCAAGACAATCCCCACTAACCGTCCAACTTAGACCAGATTTTCCAAACTACGAGACAGAACAGAAGCACATGATCAAGAGTTTTAACTACTAAATTACAAAAAACACAGGAAACATTAGCATTAGCACCTAACACACCAATCCTTTGCAAGTAAGCAGCCGATTTAATCCTACCCTTCCAAGCTAGCCAAGCGAAGAATTGAGTCTTAGGATGAGAGAAAAAACTCCAAATAAAGGGAGGGACAGCATAAACAACCTGATTTGTTGGCCTATTGTACACAGATGCAACAGAAAACTGACCTACTGAAAATGGAGACCAACATAGCTAGTCACAAGGGCTATTTACAGGAAGCGGAGCTGCATCAAGGATAGATTTTAGTCTGGCCACCTCTACCTCCTCCCAAGCCCGTAGAGGCCTTCGGAAGGAAAACTTCCACTCACCAACATTGCATCTTCTGTCAAACACCATTCTCAAGGTTTCCTCCTTCTCCAAAGACAACAAAAAGAGCCTAGGAAACTCACCCCTCAAACAATGCCCCCCCACCCATGTATCCGAACAGAACCTAATTCTCTCCCCATTGCCAACCTTGACCACAATATTTGACAGATAATAGCTCCCAAGTTGAGGATTACCAATAGCAACCGACAATATGTCCTTTCAAAGCCTTGAAACTCTACTCATATCTTCCAAAAAAGAACCCAAATTTCTACCGTACTGGTACTTGGCACAAATAATTTGTTTCCACAGACAAAGATCCTCAGTGCCATACCTCCACCACCATTTAGAAAGCATACAATCATTGAATTCCATAATCTTTCTGATGCCCAGCCCACCTTGGTCCTTACTTTTAGTTACTTCCAACCACTTCACTATATGCAATTTCCGTCCAGATGCAGAGCCACCCCAAAGAAAATTAGCTTGCATCCTATCAATTATTTTTGCCACTCCTTCAGGTAGTTTAAAAAGTGGCAAATAATATACTAGCAAACTTGGCATCACAAACTTCACCAGCGTGAGTCTACCACCACAGGACAACAATTTCCTCTTCCAAGAGGCTTATGAAAATTGATCTTAAGGCTAGATATGAGCTCAAAACACCTAAGAATTCTCTTAATTGTTAAAATTTCATACCAGTCCGCTTCACAAAAAATGATTGTGTCATCCGCAAATTGGAGGTGTGATAGGACAATACCACCAACTCCAACCTTCACTCCACAGATTAGACCCATAGCCTTAGCTCTAGTTAGAAGCACATTAAGTCCTTCAGCAACAATATTAAAAAGGAAGGGGGACAACAGATCACCTTGTTCGAGCCCTTTTTTCCGGAGTGAATTCAAGAGTTGGGGATCCATTAACTAATACAGACAGCCTGGCAGATGATAAGCATTCTTTCATCCAGCTAACCCACTTGGAACCAAAACCCATATTTGTAAGCATATATAGCAAAAAAATCCCAATTCACCGAATCATACACCTTTTCAAAATCCAATTTTAGGATTAAACCCTTTGTGTGAGACTGTTTCCACCAGTCTACCACCTCACTAGCAATCAACACTCCATCAAGGATATTCCTACCTTTTAAGAAAGCAGATTGAACTACACTTACAACCTTAAGAGCAACCTACTTAAATCTATTTGCCAACACCTTTGATAGAATTTTGTACATAGAACCAATCAAACTTATTGGTCTGAAGTCCGAAAGGCCCTTTGAGCACTCCTTCTTAGGAACTAAACTCACAAAGGAACTTGTTAAACCTTTGGACAATCTTCCATTCCTATGAAAATCATTGAAGAAACGAACAACTTTAGGTTCAAACACTTTCTAGAATTTCTGAAAACAAGCCAAATTGAACCCATCCGGACCAGGGGTGTGAAGCCCCCGAAATATGTATTCACTTTAAAAACCCTAATGTTGAATTATTTTCTTAAAGCCCCTCGGTTACTTGAATTAATTCGAATCTTGTCGGTTAGCATTACTATTTTTATTTTTATCGAAACAGGAATTACCCTAGCCGGATTAGGTTCCCTAATCTAATTTAATTCTACCTAAGTTACATGTATTTAACTCCAAGCCCTCACTCTTTATTTAAATTCAAAACTTACCCAAAAGCTAATACTTGTACCTTATACTTTGAAGTACCATCAATCTTGTAAGATATATATATGTATATACACCTTGAAGAGTGTGCCTTAGGACCAAAACTAATAAAATAATAACTCCATCACACTCCCCCAAGGCCGGCCACCCTAGGAAGAAGAGAGGAGCCAAATTTCAAGATTTTTGATCATGATATTCTAAGAAAACCAAAACCTAGTACCCTAGCCTTAGGATGATGTTCCCTATACTAGTTACCTTTCAACTAAAAATCAACTAAATAATGCCTAATCCTATGATTTAGCACCTTAGTTACTCCTATCCCATTAGAATCCAAGCAAAATCCTAACCTTTCCATCCATTTTCACCTAGTGGGCTTTTTTGTCCTTTTACACCAAATTGCCTATATATACCAACCTCTCCTAGCTTGGTAAGCCACAAACACCAAACCCACACACACACATTCGGCTAGAGAGAGGGAAGAGAGCAAGAGAGAGAAGTCTAGAAGAAGAAGAGGAAGAAGAAAGAAGAGAGGTTTCTTGTGCAAAGCTTAGTAGGTAAGCCACAAACACAACCTTCTCTTTCATTTTCTTTTTTTCAATACATGTTTCTAAAGGTTCTAAATAATGTTTTCAGAACTGATATTACTAAGTTCTTATGTTAAAAAGTGCTAAGGGTTGAGTATTGATTTCCATCTCTCTTGTATTTTCCCCATTTTGGTCCAAAACCTTTTTTTTTTTTTTGGTACCAATCTCTCAACTTTGCGAGGCACTCCTTCAAACAAATTTTTTGAGTTGTATATATGATAGTTAGCATATTTTCCTCACAAAAGAAATGAAACTTTCCCTTGGTAGAATCCCTTTTTCATAAATCTTCTTGTTTTGGGCAAAGTACCCTAGAATCTGTTTTTGTAGCCTACTTCCAGAAATTCTAGAAAAATTTATAAAATTATTCTGGACCTCTATTTTATGTCAAAACCTTCCTTAAGGTGTTAGCTTTCAACTAAAATTGGTTTCATTGAAAAACATTAAGCGGTTTGCAAGAAAATCAAATTTTCGTAACAGTCAATGGATCTAGACAGAATCTGGACAGCGCTGGAATATTTTCTAAATAACTTAAAATCTGGAAAAGCGATCCCATTTCCAAAAAATGTTCTAGAAACTAGATTAAATCCTCTACGAACCATAGGAAGGCCAAGTCCGGTGAAGGATCTAAAATAGTCCCTTCATTTTAATCTTTATGTGATATTAAATCTGGAAATTTTGTTATGCATGGATGTTTTATGCCTTGTATTCATGAAAATGTTTATTAGTTCATGATCATATCCTAGCATGATATTGTATGTGTTATGTTATGTTCTTCATCTTCTTCACCTTATTGATACATGCTTGTGTGGATATTTTTATCTTGTTAAGTTGTCTAACCTTGATGTAAAATATTTAACTCAACAGGAAACCGAATGGGGAGGGTATTGGGTTTTCGAGCTCTTGAGTGATGAAAAAATGAGAATATGTGATATATGGATTGTTGGGATGCGTTCCCTATTTGAAGGTTAAAGTCTTGCGCAAGTGGTTTTTGGAACCCTTGAACGGAGCGGTTGTATTCGGACCCTAGGTGGTTTGGTGTAAGGAGGGATTCGGGCAAGGCCCTATTTTACCGTCTCTTTTGAGGCCCTATGGTTGGTGCTACACGATACATAACCGTTGGTAGGCATCCGACGTTAGTTCTGCAACAAAGCAGCAAAAGAGAGAGTATACCGAATAATCCGCGTCCGATTCTCGTGATTAGAAGGACGAAATCTCTTTGAGGGATTTCTAGTGGCTAACAACCTAATGTAACCCTTTATTTATTTAATTGAGTATTATGCTTTATTACTTGATGTTATAATGGTGATTGTGTATTGGACTGAGAAAAAAGGGTAGGGTGTGTGTGTGTTTACTGGGCATTCAAAGCTCACGACGTATCATGCCAGGTGACAAAGCGGAACTCATAGCTGGAGGCGACGAGCCCGAAACTTTCGAAGACTTTTGGCTATCTTAGAAAAAAATTAGAAGTTTCTTTTTGGATATTTTGTAAAGACTCATTCAAAGACTTAAGCTTTCTTCTGGAATGTAATGTAATGGAACCATCTTTTGAGTTATATATTTTGTGATTGTTATGTATTTATATTCTATGTAAGAACCTTATCGTTGCTTATGAGACCTTGTGTCAATACCTTTTAAGATCTGCCAAAAGGGCAGTGCGCTGCTTAAGAAAGCTGGACTTAGAAGGGAGGCTAATTTGACTCCTCCGGCGATCTGGGATCTTACTTGGTTATTGACCATAGGACTCATTAGTGACTCTCCCTTGACTGCAACCAATAGTGTAGAACCGGGGTGTCACAAGGGGCTTTGTTTCCATCAGACATCTTAACTGCCTCCCAAATCTCCGGTACCGTGAATTCAGACTCAATCAACTGGACTTCCAGATTACCTCCAATGGACTTAAACTGACCAATCAACTTTGGCCTCACTTTTCAATTCACAGAAAATAGGCCTTTAAAATACCTGTATACCTCCTCCTTTAGCTTCTCAAGATCCTCAATAAGATTCCCATCAACTGTTAGAGAATTGAGCAAATTCCTATTTTGCCTGCAAGAAGCCAAAGTATGAAAAAACCGAGTGTTCTTATCCCCTTTTAATGCCCAAGAAATTCTAGATTTCTGCAGCCAAAGCCACTCCTCCCTTGTGCTCCATTTCCATACCTCCCCTCTCAACACCTTCCTCCTCTCCTTTTTTGAATCATTAAGTAGTCTAGATTTTGCAACCAGCTCCAATTTATGTAACTCCTCTTTCGCAACCTTTAGATTATGTTTGATGTCCCCAAAGACCTCTACATTCCATTGCTTTAATTTTAACTTGAGAGCTTTCAACTTGGATGAAATGACAAAGCTAGCCCCTCCAGATATACCTAATTCCTCCCAAGACTGCTTAACAAAAGAAAGGAATTGAGGATGCAGTACCCATGCATTTATGAACCTAAAAAGCCTTGGACCCCAATCTCTAACATCCTCCATGAGTACAATTGGGTAGTGATCCAAACCATACCTTGGCAATCCCCAAAACTTAAACTTGAACATATGAACCCACTCAGGAGATAGGAGAAACCTATCAAGCTTACTCCATTTTTCACAATCCACAGCATTGCACCAAGTGAACTGTCTGCCTAGCAGAGGAAGCTCTGTGACTTCCATTAAATCTATGAAGTCATTAAAATTCTTTATTCCCCTATCTCTTCTCGTATTTTTTGCATTTCCTGGGTTCCTAACTTCATTAAATCCTCCCAAGCACCATGGCTTCTAAAAAGTCTTTAAACTGACAATAGAAGGCCAAAAAAGCCCTCTTCTTGCAACATCATTTGGTGCATAGACATTAGCCAACACACACTCAAAGTCAGGTAGAAGAATTCCTGACACTATAATGACATTTTTGCTACTACAACAAGAATTCATTAAGAACATCAAAGGCCTCCACAGACACAACAACCCCCCTGCTGTTCCATCTGGATCAACAGCTTAAAAATCCATCTCCTCCCATGGCCATAATGAACGAACCAAACCCTCAACCATCCTAGCTTTTTTAGTTTCTTGAAAAAATCCAACATCCAGTTTCCTTTCTCTAAGAACTTCCTTAATTCTAAGCCTTTTCCCAGCTCTACCCATACCCCTGATATTCCAAGATAGAATTATTATTACAACAATATGAAACTCCTAAAACCTCCAGCTTAACCTACTCACTGTTAGGCAGTTCCAGCCGCTGAGCAGCACGCTCCTCATCCACACACTCCAACTCCACACATTTTTGAACGACTTCGGCCTCAATCCCATTGCAGTTCAGACCTAAGGCTTTACCGAGTTGAACTACTGCTTGAGCCTCCTACTGAAACCTACGTTCTCTACTTGATCCAAACCCATTTAGAGAAAAGGCATACAACGCCAACGAAGCAGCTCTAAGCAGAGCTCCTCTGTGCCAGCTCCCAATTGGAAGTGAATAAGCTTTCCTTATAGGCCTTGCCCCTCTTGCCATCCTTCGAACTAGTCTCCTCTCTTCTGGATTCAGTTTTGCCCTTTTCCTTGCTCTTCTACAATTTAGACCTTTAGGGTTCACTTCCAGCTGCAGATTTCGGTTAGAGACCACACCTCCATGCTCCCCACTCATAATATGCTCTTGACCCACACCATGTTCCAATCCATAATATAACAACGATTGATATATATTTTCCAAAAAATATCTTACATGTACATTTTCTATTTTCCTGCTTCTCTCTCTTACTTTCTCCTTTTCTCACCTATCATTCTATGATTCCATGATCCCACCTTCCTCTCTCTTTATTTCTTTATTTTTTTATTTTCTCCCATTTTTATTTTTCTCTCTATTTGTTTATTGTTTTTATTTTCTCCTTTTTGTTCACATATTTTTATTCATATTATATGGAAAAGTCTGTGATCCGAGAATTATGAGCTAGATTTTACTGTGTGTAGTAGAGATTATATTAATAAATTTTTTAGTCCACAAATTAAATGAATTTGAACAATTAATTATTATTTTTAAATATATTGAATACTTGATAGACTTCATAAATTTAGATCTCATATGAATCTTCAACATATTTTAAAAAAGCATGATGGTTTTTGAATCTTCAACATATTTTTGTCTTATTAGGACATTTGGATGGCCGAGATTTGTTTAAATTATAAAACAATGGCTAAGATATATTTTGCAAAACATGTTCTATATATACATTTTCTACTTTTCTGCTCTCTCTCTCTCTCTCTCTCCTTTTCTCACACCCCTCCTTTCATGATCTCATGATCCCGCATTCCTCTCTCTTTTCTTTTTATTTTTTTTCTCCCGCTTTTATTTTTCTCCCGTTTTTATTTTTCTCTCTATTTTTTTAATTTTCTCCTTTTTGTTCAATATATTTTACACATATTTTCATACAATGTATGTATACCCGTAATACACTAGGACATTACAGGCATACATACAATTTCCATATAATTATATAAGCAAAACCAATATTATATGCATGCCCATGAAAATTATATGTATGCTAGGTACATCTATCTATCTAGCTATTTATTATATAAGCAAAAGCGAGTTTTCGTGAGGAGTTTTGTGAGAACTCCAAAATTTTATAATGAATTTGTGATTTTATCAAATTAAAAAATAAATTTAAATAATGTTGGGATTACAATTATATTCTAATTCTAATATTATTTACACCGTGCTTCAGGTATGAGTATACGCTAGTATATATATATATAATATGATATGATATAATAATATATATTTATATAAATACATAACTGTGGATATAACATTTGTATGTAGATTAGTGGATTCAAGTTTGTTGACATTTACAATTATATTAAAATAATTCTTATATTAATTATCACGTTGGATTGTGTTCCTGATGAGATATCTAACAAGAGTAGTAACTCAGCAGCTTCATCAGTGCCTTTATATTTTATTGGCTGACGTATTTGTCTCACCTTGCATGGACTTGATTCTATGTGTTTGCAAAGGTGTCACTTGAATCAACATGACCCCATTAAAAATATCAAGAAAGAAAGTTAAAACAAATTACAAAATAAAAAGTTGATTTTAAAATCATTCTCAAGTAATAGGATTGTCAAAACCACCACTTTTTCCTTCCTTTTTGGGTATAGAATCATTGGAATGAGAATGGATGAATGGGAACAACCCTACCCACCTCCAAGGTGATAGTATTGATTTAAAAATACAACTATTTCAATTAAAAATTATAATAATTTTTTATTACCATTATATTATTATTATTATTATTATTATTATTATTATTATTATTATCAATAAACATTAATTATTAATTGGTAGATTAGCATTTGTAATAAAGAAAATATCTCTACCCTAAACAAAACACCTAAATATTTGAACCCCTTACCTCTTTAGGGACTAAGCCCTAAATGCATCTCCAATAGATTTTGAAGTTATATTGTATACTTAGCTTTGACAATGATGCAACTTTTCCCAAGCTATATTGTATACTTCTATTTTTAATAAAATTTCTTCGATTGCCATTCAAAAAAAATAGATTTCGAAGTTTTGTTTTTGTTTTTTTTTTTTTTTTTTTTGAACAACAAAAGAAGAGAACTTTATTGATGATATCAAAACATACATTACATATGGGAAACCATCAATAAAGAAAAGACAATAGCAAGATAGCATCATAGCACCCCAACCTTTTCTGAGATTTCGAACTTCTCTCTCTCTCTCTCTCTCTCTCTCTCGATTTCGAAGCATCGCCGCCACCATCATCTACTGAGGTGAGCACCACCGTTTACAATCTCAGAAAAACTGATTGAATCCCTCAAAACCTTCTTCAACTTGGTGATTTATCTCAGTGGTGGTGTTCATTTCCATAGATTTGGAACTCTTCATCTTCTTCGATCAGTAAGATTAGAGGTTAGTTGAGCTCAAATTTTAGGAACATTTGAAACATGTTTCTTCTGTGCTATACTCGTGAATAGCTATTTGTGAATCTCTCTTTGCTCATCTTCTTCCCACTGGTTTTGTGTTGTTTTGTGGATGCGAATTTTGTTGTTATTTTGCTTAAATTATGTGGATTTTGTACCAAGTGTTGTTTTGTGGATGAGATTTTAGACTAATTAGATTTACAATTTTTTTTTTTTGTGTGTGCTTATTTTGCTTGAATCATATGAATATGCTTTTATTAGCGATTTGAGATCTCCATTGATAAAACTTATACCAAGAAAATAAATGGAAATATCATAATCATCATTATTGTAGGCTTGTAGTGATATTCATTAATAATGAAACTTGTAAATCTAAATATAGTTTATTTTATTTTTTGGGAGTGAAATCCACTGTTTGTTGATTATAATATTTTTATTTTTATAGTTGAATTTCGGTGAACTGAAATTCGTGTTAAGTGCATATAGGTATTGCTTGTTTTAATTTCTTTCATATTTGAAAATGAACTTAACTAATTACAATGTTGTATAAATCTGTGAATCATGGCTATCACATATACTAATAAATTGATTGTATATCATATTTGAAGAAAATTTGTTTGGCATCACATATGCAGAAGGGTGATATGTTTAAACATTTAAACTCACAACCATAATAATATATAAGACAATATTCATGACTAATTCACGTGAGTCATACGAGTCAAGTTGTGTTCATAGTACTCGTGTCCAACCGAACACAATATATTTAATATCCATGTTATGAGATCGTGTCATACATGTCAAGAAATAATAAATTCTACGCCTCTAATTACGTGTAGGGTTCATGTTATGTTAACGGGTCATGTGTGAAATTCCCACCCCAATAACCTGCAACTCTAGGAAACACGTTCAGAGGTGCAATATCAACTCGTAAGGACAGTGTTTTCACATGCCTATGCGGATAAGTATGGTTTTAGTTTGATTATACTTATATATTTTAGTAGTAGCATGTTAAATCTTTGATTCCAAAAATTATGATAGAAGAAGAACCCAAACAAGAAATTGTTTCTCTTAGCAGCTTTACATTCACACTATCTAATTCACTATTGATTCCCATATAAGAAAATCCTAAACGAACAACTCTATTTTTAAAAGCCACTTGAAGTAAAGCATGCAATGAAAACCTTAAGTAAGATTTTACATAAACAAACAGTCTTAGCCATAACCATAGTATGCCAAGCAATGCATCTATAGAGCCAGCAAGGTATAATTAACTTTAAAAATCAAATCAAATCAATTTGCCATACCAGTGCAGCAATAGCAACAGCAACAGCAGCAGACAAATAAATTTTGTTTTTAAAGAAAAGGATCAATGAAGCCATAAAGATGATAGGAGTGTATGTGTGTGTATGTGTGTGTGTGTGTGTATGTGTGTGTGTGTGTGTGTGTGTGTGTGTGAGAGAGAGAGAGAGAATTAATGTGTTATCAACTGATGAAGTGAAGTGATAATTAAAATAAATTTAGACTACACAAGTATATATATGCACAACAAGACATTCCATTTTGAGACATTTTAGTTGATCACATTAATACAAAACATATAAAGCAAGTAAATTGGAGTATCAGCCCAATCATTAAGAAAAACCATAAAGCCTTAAAACACACATAATTTAAAATCACCATGGTCCAAAATACCCATAAAAGTCAAGTTTATAATCGTGACTACTCACCAAAGAGACTCTCAAAACCCGATATCATCTGGGAGTTGCGTGCTATTATTGATCGCATTATCAATCACCACCACAGCACAGAGTTTGCCTAGAAATTTTCCAAACCACCTCCGCTTATTCTTTTTTGGAAGCTTAGGCTGTTATTGAACTTGCACCACGTATCTAGGTTGAGGAGGTGGGTACCTGAAACCCGGAGGTAGGTACCCGTGACCCGGTGTCAGGTATCCGTAACCCGATGGCGGGGTAGGTATCCAAAACCCGGTGGCGGTGGGCCCATCACTGGGGCTAGAGAAAGATATGGTGGATTAAACTGGCAGGTTGCTACCGCGGCCTCATATGGTGTGGTGAAGCTAGTCACTGCCGCTATAGCAAGCGGCGGCACTTTCTCGTATGCCCACTTATACATGAATTTATGGACTCAAAACCCAAATGAAACCCTAGAATGGTAGGTCTAGACAGAGAAAGGGATATGAAGAGAGAGAGAGAGAGAGAGAGAGAGAGAGAGGTAGGTGGTTATGGTGCCATGCATGGATAAAAGTGACCATTGTCTATTTACTTTGACTCTAAAGTTATTTTTTTTGGTAAGTTCTCTTTGAAGTTATTTGCTTCAAATTTCCGCATACTCTCTGATTTAGATTCTAATCATTCTACTATTGACATTTAGAGACATCAAAACCACGTCATTTTGATTATTTTCAAAAACAAAATAGTAAATAATAACTAATAAAAAGATACAAACATTACCATATAATGAAGAGATAGAGGGGAGAACGACGGTACTCACAAACTCCATTCTCCCCACATCACATCCTAAAAAGGCTAACTATTGAAAACACTGTATACCACCCTTAACTCTTCCTTTTCTCATTGGTATATATGTGTATATATATATTATTGAGGGTATTCGTAATATTATAATATAATCTCAAACAACTGCCACAAACATCGCACCACCACCCCGGGGAAAATTCTTCGTAGATATCTTTGGATAAATTTATCTACGGTTTATTTTAAAGTCGATGTTTTTCATCCAAGACAAAGTTGAAGATACATGTTGGTCATAGCTAGCTAAACACCAAATTCAATCTATACCATTATATAGGGTTTTTTTTTTTTTTTATATATATATTTGGGTGTCCAGACTAGAATATGCACAACTTGACTAATTCTAGGGTCTTGAAGTTAATTGTTGGACAAACTTTCAGTGACCTTAAGGTTTGGAATGTTTAGCCTTTGTGAAATTCGAACTTGCAACTTCTTGAATGGTAAGCCCTTTGATTGCCTTTGCCACCCACACACTAAGCCAATCCCTTGCAATTAAGGCTGCATGGTGTTGAGGCCTCATATTTTGAGTTTTACTAAAATATCCCTATATTTGGTGTTTATGTATATATATATATATTAAGAAGGGAATGGAACTCGAAACTAATAAGATCCACTACAACATATAAGACTTTTGACAATCAATTATTTTGGCCCCTAAAACCATTATTTTGGTCTCTAAATGGTTTTTGTGACAAAATTAAATTCGTCACTAAAAAAGTCACTAAAAGTGTGTCCAGAAAAGTCTTTAGTGACAAATTTATGAAAGTGTCACTGAAAATGACAATTAGCGACCAATTTTATATTGTTACAAAATGTTTGATTTTACAAGACTAACCATTTGGTCACTAATATTTTGTCACAAAATGTCCCAATTTGGTCGTGAAAAACAAAATAATGACATTTTTAATGACAATGGTATTTGGTCGCTAAAAGACAAATAACTTTCTCTACAACACATTTTCGTCACTAAAAATCAAAGTTGGAATAGCTAAAAATGCACAAAAATTAAATGTCATCCAATTATTAAAAAAAAATAAAAATGGCATCTACATTTCAAAGACACTCTATTACCAAATCATAATGAGTATATAACTTTTGAGTATATTCCAAGTTTCCAAACTCAAAGTTTCCAAAATGCTTTTAAAAAGTTTCCAAATTCAAAGTTTTGAAAAATTCACATATCTAGTAATTCTCAATCAACCGATAATCGTTGCTATCATGAAGAAGAAGAGCAATGTCACAACGAAGCTTCTTATACTTTTCATCAAGGGACTCCTCGTTGTCAGCATCAAAACTTGCTAGTCTGGAAGCTATTTCAATGTCTTGGAGAGCTTCTAACATTTTCACCTACCACAAAAATGTAATTAGGTTATTGCACTACATTTTAACAAGTTCCATGAGAAATTATCCAACAAACATCACTCCATGAGCTATACAACGAGTGTGTGTGTGTGTGTGTGTGTGTGTGTGTGTGTGTGTGTGTGTGTGTGATAAAGAAGGAATCTACAGACAGATTTCTTTTACTTAGATTGGGAATTCAATTTTAAGAATCAGATTGCTAAAATTATCGGAAAAGAATGTAACAAATAAATAAAAATAAAACATTAGTTAGTCTTAATTGAAAAACAAAGCATCCATGGCACATATATGTATATTGAGAGAGAGAGAGAGAGAGAGAGAGAGAGTTGCGGGGGAAAGGAACTTAATTTATGAACTGGTTATATGCAAAAGGTACTTACTGTGATGATAAATCAAGATTAAAACCTCCTCGACTAATCTATTGCAGCATCAAATCAATCTTGGAATTGACCTCCATGCTATTAGACTCCAAGTTTTGTACTCTTGCGTTCAATTCCTCATTGATTCTCCGTTGCTCTTCAAGCAACACTATCTACTAAGAGAGCTAATTGAAATGTAGGAGTGACATGAACTTGGACAGTCATCAAGATCCAGTATGTGATATGTAGATCAAGAAGCAAGTAAGATAAGTAGCAAGTTCCACTAGTATCTGAATGCCCAAAGTCAAGATGCAAAGAAAAGACAAACATCGAATCCAACTAAAAAAAAAGGAATAAGAAACATCAAAGATATTACTGTGGAAACTTGTAGAAATACTTGAATTACAATTCAAAAAGATCTAAGTTTGGTGTAAATACCAAATGTAATAAGGCACCAAAACTTACAGCAATGAAACTAAGCTAAAATTGCTTTGAACCAGTATGTAAACATAATCTAATGTTTTAATGAATAGCTCTTGCAACTTACAATCAAGATTCCTAGCAGATTAGATATTACAGTCATTGCAAGCGCAAGAGCAGAATTCTCCCCAAAGAAGTCGCATTTCAAGAATTAAATCATGTTGTCAAACTTGTAACCATTTTTCTGTCCCAGTCTGCTTCAAAATGGAGCAAAAACTTAAATCAAGGGAACATTAATAAGAATTGACATACCCGAGTCAACGCCACTTCACTTGACAATGTTGTTGGCATATAGCTAAATATGGCCAGTCCTGTAGGAAGCAGAACCACTAACAAAATTTTCAAAGAATCCATAGAAAATAGCAAATGACTGCTTCAATCAATTGTTATACCCCCACCCATCTACCTCCTATCTTCCCAACCCCAATATTGAAATGAAATGGCTGAACTCTCTTTAAAAAAAAAAACCAAAAAACCAACAACCTATACAAAAAAGTCAAAGATTCCATTTTCTCTTCACTTTTTGCACATCTTTTCGTAAAAAATAAAAAAAAATTCCAAACATACTAGTTTTTTTTTACATCATATTTTAGCCAAAAAGTCAAAAAGTTACTATAAAAACCTGTTCCCAAATGAGGCCTTAGTACTCGTTTAAGATGTTGGCTATTTTAATGATTTTTTTGATTATTTGATACTATAGATATTTTAACAACACTACTCACATGTGTGTAAAACAATTGGTACATAATTTAAAGTTTAATGAGAAAGTCACCACATTCTATATCCCTAAAGCTTATACCTACTAGTCCGATAGGAAAAACTATTCAGTGTGTTAGAGGTACCGCATGATCATATTATCAATCAATCACTAATTGTCATAATCTTTGATCATATCTTTTCCATCAATCATATTTGTGGTTTGTGGTACCACGTGACAGTGCCCATGCCATCGTGAATAACTTGTGATTCAATAGTAGACAAAGATCACTTTCTCTTGCTTCAGCGTCTATACTCCCTCACCTACTTACCCAAAAAAAGGTCTATACTCTCCCAGTTCTCTCCTCACTGCTCTCTCTCTCTCTCTCTCTCTCTCTCTCTCTCTCTCACTCTCTCATTTTAGGGTTTTATTTCCGTTTGAATTGAGGAATTAAGATCAGCATGGAGAAAAATCAACGCACTCTGACGATCCCGTTCATATCAGGGAAAGATCTCGAAAGAGTCAAACTTTCGAACAAGATGGAGGTGTACGTGTACGTCTTCATCTCCAAGAAGGAAAGCGAAGACCGTGGGATGAGATGGTGACATGAACCCAACCTGGAACAGTCAAATCACTTTCAACTTAGATAAGGAGTCTGCGGCGGCCCAGATCCTCGTGTTCGAGCTCAACTGCTGCGAGCAAAATGGCAGCGATAAAGTCATCGAATAAGTGTTTATGAGGGTTAAAGACCTGATGGGCTTGATCGAGGGTAATCTAACCTATCATGTTCAAACCCCTTCTGGAAATCCCAAGGGTAAGCTCTATTGCATGTATGAGTAGAAAGGTGAGAAGGTTGCGGAAGCGTTGTTGTCTTCTCTGCCGCCTACTATAGCGGCGGTGATTAGCTTCACCGCTCATTATCCTCCTTCTCTGGTCATGGGTCCACCGCCATATGGGGCAGTAGCAGCAACAACTGGGCAGTATAGTTCACCATATCTTCCTCCTGCTATGGCGGCTGTGACTAGCTTTACCGTTCGTTATCCTCCATCTCCGGTCATAGGTCCACTGCCATATGGGGCAGTAGCAGTAGCAGTTGGGCAGTATAATTCACCATATCCTCCTCCAGCTCTAGTAATGGAACCACCGCCATCGGGTTACAGGTATGGGTATGGCCTATACGCTCTGGTGCAAGTGTAAGAACAAGTTGAGCCTGCAAAGAACAAAAAAGTGGGAAGCATTGGAGGATGGCTGGGCCAAGTCTTTGCTGGGGCAGTGATTACTGATATCCTCAATAATGTTTCTGAAGAAGGTATCCCACAATCTCACATCAAACCAGAGCTGCAGCCTTTGCCTGTTAAAGCTTGTTCATCATAGGCCTGTAATAGTAGTATTAAGATATAGTGCTACAATGGAATCAGTTGTGGTGGTTAGAATATAAATTTGTTATAGCTTGTTATATAGTTGGTTAGACTAAATATGAGTTGTGCTGGTTAAAGAGAGTTAGTTAGGATTAGATATTTTATATAGATTAGATATTTTGTTTACTGTATAAATACAAGTGTAAGCTACAATTTTGAATAAGATGAAGAGTTATAAGATTCTCAATATGATATCAGAGCATTGAGCTCTCATGAGCAAGATCCACGACCTTTCAATGGCAGATTCTTCTCTACTGTCAAATCTCAGTTTACTAATTTCAAATTTCAATTCTCTCATCACAGTGAAACTCGAATCTAATAATTTTCTCATATGGAAGAGACAGATGACAAATGAGCTTACAGCAACTGGATTTCTTGATTATGTAAATGGATCAAATCCATGTCCATCTCCGTAACTCATTGATGCATTTGGAAAATCTATTCCAAATCTAGGTTATGCAAAATGGCAACGATTGATGCACATTGGCTCACTTGTTTGATGTAGCCTTATCTTCATCCATTTATTCTTATGTTCTCTATTTGAATCACAAAGGATCGGGTATGGCAGTTTTTGGAAAAATAGTTTACTTCTATTTCACGTTCTCATATTCATCAACTTAAAATCAAACTCCAAACACTCTGTAAGAAATCATCTTCAATGGAGGTTTATCTGTCTCAAATCAAAGAAATTTTAGATCAATTGGTTTTAGCCTCTACAAAGTTGATGATGAAGATCTGATATTTCTAACCTTGAATGGTCTACCAGAGGAATACGATGCTCTTAAAACCTCCATTTGTACTCGATCTGAGACTGTCACAATGGAAAATTGTGTTCCTTGATATGTTCAGAGGCCATTCACATTGAACAGAAACTTAAACATTCCACTGGAACTGATCTTCATGTTGCCTACTTTACTTTAAGAGGATCTTCATCTTCCTCTCAATCTGGTTATGAATCTTCCAATTCTTCTAATCAAGATTTTCAATATATAAGAGGCAAAGGTCAATATCGTGGTTCCAGAGGAGGCAGATATAATAATTTTCGAGGATGCAGATTAAATAACAGATTCAATAATAATAGATCTAGAAGCAATTATTATTCTAACGTTGGATCTCAGATTTGTGGAGGTCTAAGTCATACTGCTCGTGAATGTTGGCATCGACTGGATCCTAATTTTCTGCCTTTCTCTCATAGTAATTCCTCACAGTCCTCTCTATCTCAGTCGAAGGCCTATGCTACTTCAGTGCCCTAGCCTTTCTATGACCCTTCCATACCTCCTTGGTATGTTGACTCTGCTACCACCAACCATCTAACAAATGACTTGACAATTCTTCAACAATTTCAGCCATATCAAGGTCAGGAACAGGTTCAAGTTGGTAATGGTTCCTCTTTACCAATCAGTCACATATAGGTAAAGGACTCTTGTCCACTCCACGTTATTCTTTTCACCTCTCAAATCTTCTTCATGTTCCTACCATCTTTTCAAATCTCTTATTTGTGCATCAATTTACCAAAGATCATAATTGTCTTGTTATTTTTTATGCTAATACTTTTGTCATTCAGGACAAATGTACTAACAAGGTTCTGCATGGAGGTGTTAATATCAATGGTCTTTACCAGTTCATTCCATCTTCTGATCAATTCTCTCCCCAAGTTTTTCAGTCTAGCACTACTGCCCCTGTGTCTAATATGCTTTGGCATCATAGATTAGGCCATCCATCTTCTCTAAAGCTTCATTATATGGTTGCTATTTTATCAAATAAAATTTCATTGAATAAAGACTTGTCTTGTATTGATTGTAATGTGTCTAAAGTTCATAGGCTTCCTTTCAAATTGTCTAATACTTCTATTAATTGTCCATTTTCCTTAGTTCATAGTAATGTGTGGGGTCCTTTCACAGTGGCTAATGCCCCATTTCATTTCTATTTTTTGTTTGTGGATGATTATAGTAGATTCACTTGGGTTTATCCTTTGCATTACAAGAGTGAGGTGTATGATAAATTGCTTGTATTCAAAGCCTATATTGAAACTCAGTTTCAGACTTCACTAAAGATCCTTAGGATTGATTTTGGTATTGAATTTGTTAATAAAAGAATTGATACTTTGTTGTCTTCTCATGGCATTGTTCATCAAAGTAGTTGTCCCTATACTCAGGCTCAAAATGGCATAGCTGAACGCAACATAGACATCTTACTGAAACTGCCATAGCACTGCTTCATCACGCTTCTGTTCCCATTATTTTGTGGTTTGATGCCATTGCCATAGCTGCTTTCCTTATTAACAAAATGTCCTCTAGTGTTTTACATCACAAGACTCTTTTTGAAATGTTGTTGAATACCTTACTTGATTTTTCCTTTTTCAAAGTGTTTGGTTGCCAATGTTTCCCTTGGGTAAAGCCTTATACTACTCACAAGTTGGAACCTAAATCCATTTCTTGTGTTTTCTTGGGCTATCATCCTACCATCAAGGGTTATAGGTGCCTTGATCGTATTTCTGGCAAAGTCTACATTTCTAGGCATGTAGTCTTTAATGAATCATGTTTTCCTTTCTCTCTGCAGTCCTTAGTTCCTTCTTCTTCTCCTTCAGATTTGTCTGCTCTTACTTCTTTTTTCTGGCCTTCTTCACCCATTTCTTCATCTGTGCTTCCTTCTAGGCCATCTTCTTCTTCTGCTATACCATCTCTTTCTATGCCATCTTCTGCTTAGTCTGAGCCTTCTTCTTCTTCTCCTCCTCCTGCTACTGCTTCTCTTGTTCAACCCATTCTTATTTCTTCTATTATCATTGACTTACCTCCTCCTTCTCTTCCTTCTTCTATATCTAACACACATCCCATGCTTACTAGATCCAAACACAAACTCCCCAAGTGTCTTACTGCTACTGCTTCTCTTCTTGACACTAAACCTACCTTTGTTCAGGTTGCTCTTCAATCTCCTCTGTGGCTTCAAGCCATGAAGGAAGAATATCAAGCTCTTCAACAACAAGGCACTTGGGACCTTGTTGATCTTCCACCTCATAAGATTGCCATTGGGTGTAATTGGGTTTTTCGCATTAAAGGAAATTCCAATGGTACTATTGCTCGTTATAAGGCTAGATTGGTGGCAAAGGGGTTTTTGTAACAGGAAGGAATTGATTTTCATGAGACTTTTAGTCTAGTAGCTAAACAACCTACCATCATAATATTTTGAGTATTGCTCTTCAATTTCAATGGCCTATCAAATAGCTTGATGTTTCTAATGCCTTTCTTCATGGCATTCTTCAGGAAGAGGTCTATATGCTCCAGTCCTTGGGATTTGTGCAATCTCCCACTCATGTCTGCAAACTCAAGAAGGCTTTATACAGTCTCAAGCAAGCCCCTAGGGCTTGGTACTCTACGTTTTTCAGCCTTCTTGCTCTCTCAGGGGTTCACAAATAGTCTTTCTCATACTTCTCTCTTTATCAAAAACACTTATGCTAGCCTCACCATCCTCTTGGTGTATGTTGATGATATTTTACTAACTGGCAGTGATTTTGCCCTAGTTGCTCAACTTCTTCAGCAGATGCACAAGGCTTTTTCAATGAAAGAGCTTGGTTCTCTTTCCTATTTTCTGGGCAATTCAGTTCATACACATGAACATGATTATTTCTTATCTCAAGGCAAGTATGCAGTTGCATTATTGCACAAAGCAGGTTTGCAAGACTGCAAACCATGCTCTTCTCCTATGGTTATTAAGATAGTGTCTTCTGCATCTAATTCTCTGCCATTTATAGGAGTTTAGTAGGAGGCCTCCAATATTTGACTATCACTAGACTTGATCTCTTATTTGCTGTCAATCAGGCTTGTCAATTTTTGCATCTTCCCACCAATGCTCATTTTCAAGCAGTTAAGAGGCTTCTTAGATATGTTAAGGGGACTTTGTCTCATGGCCTCTCTTTCACTCCTAGTCCTTTTCCTCTATCTGCTTTTTCAGACTTCAATTGGGCTAGTGACAGTTTTGATCGAAAATCTACCTCTAGTTATTGTATTTATCTTGGATCAAACTTGATTTCCTGGTCAGCTAAAAAGCAAGCTATAGTCTCTCGGTCGTCCACTGAAGTTGAACATCGAGCCTTAGCTCATGCCACAGCTGAGCTCACTTCGCTTCAACAGTTGCTCAAGGATTTTTGTGTTTCTTCACATGCTATTCCTGTTATCTGGTGTGATAGTTTGTTTGCTATGGCTTTAGCATCCAATCCTGTGTTTCATTCTAGATCTAAGCATATCGAGATCGATTTCCATTTTGTTTGAGAAAAAATGGTTGCTAAACAGATTGAGCTCAAATATGTTCCTACAGTTGATCAGGTGGCTGATCTCTTTACCAAACCCCTTTCTCCTTCTTGGTTTCATTATCTTCGTGACAAGTTGTTAGTGCTTCCTTACCTTATCAGCTTGAGGGGGGATGAAAGAGTTATCCCACTATCTCACATCAAACCTAAGCTGCAGCCTTTGCCTGTTATAGCTTGTTTATCACAAGCTTGTAATATTAGTATTAAGATGGAGTGCTACAATGGAATCAGTTGTGGTGGTTAGAATATAAATTTGTTATAGTTTGTTATATAGTTGGTTAGACTAAACATGAGCTATGTTGGTTAAAGAGAGTTAGTTAGGATTTGATATTTTGTTTACTGTATAAATACAAGTGTAAGCTACAATTTTGAATAAGATGAAGAGTTATAAGATTCTCAATAGTTTCACTACCTGATGATCTCTGGTTTTGAGAGAGTCCCTTTCATGGGTTGTTGATTATAAGTTTTTACTTCTATGGGTGATTTAGAACAATGATGATGATGATGAATTATGTGTTTCAATAGTTTCATCATTTCATGCTCTATATTATGCTTGTTTTGTGTTTTGTTTTCATATGATCAACTGAGATACAATGATGATGATGATGATGATGATGATGATGATGATGATGAATTATGTGTTTCAATAGTTTCATCATTTCATGCTCTATATTATGCTTGCTTTGTGTTTTGTTTTAATATGATCAACTGAGATACGATGATGATGATGATCATCATGAATTATGTGTTTCAACAGTTTCATCATTTCATGCTCTATATTGTGCTTGCATTGTGTTTTGTTTTAATATGATCAACTGGGATGCTTCAAAATTATGTGTTTGAAAACTTTCATTATTTCATGCTCTATATTATGCTTGCTTTGTGTTTTGTTTTAATATGATCAACTGAGATGCTTCAAAATTGTGTGTTTGAACACTTTCATCATTTCATACTCTATATTATGCTTGCTTTGTGTTTTGTTTTAATCTGATCAACTGAGTTACTTCAAAATGGAATGTGTATATATATATTATATTGTGTAGTCTAAATTTATTTTGATTATCACCTCACCTCATCTCACCACACTTCACTATGAAATAAATTTTTACGTCACTCATTAATTTTGTCTCTCCTTCTTTCACTCACTCTTATCATCTTTATTGCTTTTGAACCCTTTCTTTATAAACAAAATTTAGTTATCTTCTGTTGCTGCATTGGTATGTATATTGATTTGATATTTGATTTCTTAAGTTAACTATATATCTTGGATAAGTTTGCATCTTTTGCCCTCTGGTGTGGAGAGTCTAGATTGGGCTATTACAGTTTGGGGGGTTACTTGGGTAGTTCTAAACTCTGTTCAAGGTCTACTACAATGGTGGTCAGGTGAAATCTGAATGGAAAATTTGGTGTGCCATACCTCTGGTGACTCTCTGGTCGACTTGGAAACACAGAAATGAATGTTTCTTTCAAGCTTCCCCACCAAAACTGCAGAAGCTGCAAGAGCTCATTATCACCAGGCGTACCATCTGGCTGAAAGCTACTTCCAAGGAGCTTTATTTTTTTATTAATGATTTCCTATATAATATCTCAGGTGTTAGGCATTGTATTAAGGGCTAGCTCTGTAGTATATTGCTTATATTTGCTTTGTTGTTTCTGCCCTACTGTTGTTGGGCTAGTCTTGTATCTTTGGTTGTATTCTCATCAACCTTGAGGTGTTCTTGCAAATGATTGAGCATTCCTTGCGATGCCA
Source organism: Camellia lanceoleosa (assembly GCA_025200525.1). Classification (NCBI taxonomy): domain Eukaryota; kingdom Viridiplantae; phylum Streptophyta; class Magnoliopsida; order Ericales; family Theaceae; genus Camellia; species Camellia lanceoleosa. The sequence continues at coordinate 10,676,670 of CM045769.1, forward strand.
ACCTAGTTAGGATCGTTTGGTGATGCTTTGTACTTCCTCATCCTTTCTTTGATGTTCATATGTTTGTATGGTTTCAACATCAATAAAGGGCCTTTTTTGCTATTCAAAAAATAAAAAGTTAAGTATATATCTTGCTAGCTCTATATGTATAGATTGCTTGGCATATAGTATGGTAATAATAATCGCTAAGACTAGTGTTTGTTTATGTAAAATCTTACTTAAAGATTTTCATTATATGCTTACTTCAAGGGGTTTTTATAATAGAGCTATTTGTTTAGGGTTTTCTTATCTGGGAACCAAAAGTGAACCAAACACTGCGAATGTTAAGTTGCTAAGACAAACAATTTCTTACTGGGGTCTTCTTCTGTCATAATTTGCTTCAAACTCTTATTTTTCAAACACACAATTAAACCCTTCAATGGCTTCAAACCAAGCCCAGTTCAAACCGGCTTTTCTCTAACCAAAACACCACCACCACCACCACCACCACCTAGTGAGAGAAGAGGTCGGCGGAAGAAAGTGAGCTGCGGCAATTCCTAAGCATTAGGCGGCGGCCTTGGCGCCATTACGTGGCTGAAATCAGAGACCCTTCAAGCAAAGAAACACATTGGCTTAGGACATTTGACACTGCTCATAAAGCAGCCCTTGCTTATGATAGGGCTGCCTTTCCATTAAGGGGGCGTGAGCCATATTAACTCATAAGGACAGTGTTTTCACAGGACCATGTAGATAAGTATGGTTTTAGCATTGATTATATTTAGGAAAATGAGTTGGACCCCCTCAAGGAGGCACCCCCTTTGACCTCCTCTCTCTCTGATTGGCCAATTTTTTTTTTCTTTTTCTTTTTCCTTCTCCAATCACCACCGCCACATGTGTGTGGGGTGGTGGGGTGATTAGAGGGGGTCACAATCACTTCCCTTATATTTATATATATATTTTAGTAGCATGTAAAACCTTTGATTCCAACAAAGAGTAATACTAATCTTCATATATAAAGCCAATGATAAGCAAAAAAAATGTTTTTCAATAAAATAAAAATAAAAATTAAAAGATTGATATACTAACAAAGCTTAGCGATTATTTGTCAAAAGTAAAAGAAAGAGAAAGAACTCCAAAACTAAATTAATAAGAATGAAAGTGTTTGTAAAGATGAATATGGGGAAAAAAATAAATAAATATTTATAGCACCTATTAGGAAAATCATGTGAGTTTCAGTTGTAAGAAATTTGGTAGAAATATTTTATTAAAATGCATTTGTCGCATATACGTGTATAATGTCTCAAAACTTACAAACTCATATTACCATAACAATTGACGCTATAATCCTGTGAGCAACAACAGATACAAAATTAGGAATAAGATGTATTATACTACATCTTCAAAGTGAAGGTTTTGCAACTCAAAATACTTTGCAATTTTCTTAGACACCTAATATATATTAAATCAATTAGATTCATGACCAAAAAAAAAGGGGAGGGGGGATTGAAATATATATCTTAAATTTAAATAGTACATAGAAATATGAAAAATTTAGATTAAGAGAAGAAGATAAAGAATTATTCAAAATGAAAATGAGAAAATGATTATTGACGACAATGACAGCGGCGAAGAGAGGGGGGCGGATACTTGTTTTTCAACGAAGACAGTGGCGAAGGAGTAATGTCAGGTCAGGTATGCACACCTTGTTCCTAGATAACATTCCAGAATCAATGGATCCTAAAGGGCTCTTCAATCTCTTTAACAAATTTGGAATCGTTAAGGATGCTTTCATACTGAACAAAAGACGGAAAGCAACGTAGTCAAGGTTTGGGTTCGTAAGGTATGTTGCGTGGTGGCAGCTCAAATAGCTATCCAAAAAGCCAATGAGATTTGGTGTGAAGACCAATCACTAATTGTTAAAAAAGCAAACTTTGACAACACTCAGGAGAATATTGTAAAGGAGCAGATGCCACACAGACCACGAGCACTGATGATGGCAAATGGTTCAAAGCGTATGGGAAGCAGATCATATACAGAGGTGGTAAAAGGTGAAGGAATTAATAAAACAGATTTTGTAATTAAAACCATTGAAGTCGGTAATGGTTGGCTGTACCAGAGCATAATCGTCAAACTTAAGTCCTACTGCTCCTTCATGGAATTCAGGAAGGAGTTTTGGGGTAGAAATCTGAACAACATTCAGCTACGTGAAGGAGAAGGCAGAGAGGCCATTGTAACTTTTAATTCAATGGATGACATGAAAAATAGGAGCCACATCTCGGGGGATTGGATGAATGATTGATGTGATTCCACAACAGAATAGAGGAAAGGCTTACAAATGGAATAGGAGAGGCATATATGGCTAAGTTGTTACGGGGTGCCCTTAAATCTGTGGAACAACATCACATTTACCAGAATTGTTGAAATCTGGGGTGCAGTGACAACCATTGATGAGAGCACACCAACCATGACATTTTATTATGTGGAAAGATTCACATTACAACATCACATACGGATCTGATTAATAAAGTTATAAATTTTGAGCGCAATGGATGTTTACTTCTGATCCGAGTATGCGAAGAACAGAAAATTGTAACTGTAGCTTGCAATGATGTATGTTCATGTGAAGGTAGTCGATTCAGGGAGGATATCTCTATCAACAAAGAAGTGAAGAACCAGTTTCATGGTGAAGGAGAAGACCAGACTGTGGCCACCAGCAACAAGGTGGAGTCCAAGGTGATCCAAGGTAGATTGGAAAATCTAGAAGCTGTCAAATCCCATGCCTCACACTCAGTTTCCAAGGTCAATGAGACGTGTCTGAACATGGGAAATTAGAACAATACAGCAAACAACAGCACATGCGTGGTGGAGGACTCAGTATATGGGTCAGATGTAGGCAAAGGTAGAGTTGATGAATGCTTTAGTCCACCTGGATTCATACAAAGTCTAAATGGACCAAACATAGATAGGCCAAAGATCAATCTTGAAGTTGTGTTGGACAATAATGTAAATTTAAGCAAGCCCATGTTGGTTAATGATGGGCTAGGTAAGGTGTGTGAAGTCCAAACATATAAACAAAATTGGATCAACACAAATGTGTCCTCTACCTCAACCCACCAATTGCAAAGCTTTAGGCATGGTGTGCTGGGCTTATCGTCCAGCAAACTTTGTACTTCCCAGGGCCAGCTTAGAGGGGTCACCAAGTCTTTTTGTGGTTCAGAAAGCAAAGGAAAGCCAAAGAATGGAAGGAGGGGAAGGCAAGAAATCTCGATAAGAATGGGTTTTCAAGGAGGTTCGATCTTTAGGGCAGCCTTAGCTACACTCTCTTCTTCACTTTCACACTCTAGCAATTCACTTTGTAAAAAAAACCTGGTTATTGAAGCTATGGCCATGATACAGATGGGGAAATCATTAGGGATTCATTCTAATGTGGCTAACAAAATCATGGAAATGGAGGAGAAAGATGCGAAAAGATGGGAATTACGAAAGGCAAATGCTAAGCAATAAGGCAGCATTTATGGATGGCAGAGGTGTTTTGATTGGTTGTCATGAAGATTATATCTTGGAATGTTAGAGGGTTGAGTAGACCTAAAAAAAGAAGAACAGTGAAGGCTATACTTAAAGAGAAAATGGTAGATATGGTGTTATTTCAAGAAACGAAGAAATCGAGATGATCAGTTCAATTTGTACAATCTTGTCACAACCCAAACCCGCCCATATAGATTTAGCATCATAACCGGCCAGTAATCCTTAGATTACCCAAGGCCTCTTAACAGAATAACATATAATTAGGCGTTGCGGAAGCAAATGTACAAAATATATATAGTCCATAGAGCTGTGCAAACAAACATGGGATAGAAATTTTTGAAACGGCTTATATTTATATATATATATATGTGACATCAAAAGTGCATTAGTCATACAATACCAGAGTCACATACACGGAACTTCCAAACATATTCAGATCAAACATAAACATCAGAAAGTACAAAAATCCAAAAGACTCAAAACTTGATCAGATTTCAAAAGGGAACCTCCCCGAGAGGCACAGGGGTTGGCTAACTCAACACTCCAGGAAGCAGCTTAGGCCTGGTCACGTGCTTGCTCACCTACATATATAAAATAAATAGTGAGCGAGAGCCCAGTGAATAATAACAGAGTAAAGAGTTTTAATGAATGATGTCCATCACAAAGTCTAAAATTTAGAATTCATTTCAAAAACAAATTTACATTCACAATCTTTTAGAAGTCAATATCAGGAATCAGAGTGCATACTTAATCTAACATCCGTTAGCGCTAACAGATCACATACAAAGCATCAAGGGCCGTACTTGTCAGTTCCATACAAGAACCTCCGACCGGGTACCGATAACTTGTTAGTTTCACAAAGGAACCTCCTGATCGGGTACAAAAAACTTGTCAGTTCCACAACGGAACCTCTAGCTGGGTACATATAACTTATCAGTTCCACAAAGGAACCTTCGGATCAGGTACGAATAACACCCTTAAGCCATGGAATTGTTGCCACGAATACTTTTCAAAATAAGAACAATCATTCATATATAAAAAAACATCACATTTCAGAAAAACTGATCATTTCATAGCATCAGAAAATAATTAAAGTTAAACATAACTTTATAGAGTTATTACTCACGATTACCAGATGGCTCCAAGGCAAATGCATGTAATGGGCAAATCGAGGTCTTATGGTGCGTGACTGCATAGTTACGTAATCTAACACATTTAGAATTACACACCCGGAAACATTAACTTAATCTTCTCTTATCTTGATGTGTTTCTACTTCTTTACCCTCATTATAGTGTCTTAATCTTGGCCTAGGAATGCCTATGATGCAATAAGGATGCAAAAATGCATTTGGAAACACTTGGTTAAAAATGCTGAAAATAGGGGGCCCGCCGAGCACAACTTCTCTCGCCGAGTGGACATGCAAACATGTGAAGAGACGCCAAGAGAAACTTCCTCGCTTGAGCGCCTACTTAACCTTGCAAAAGTACTAGTTAAGGAAATCTGCCGATGGCGCCGACTCTCGCTCGAACGTGAGATTCATGCCCTTACTCGAGCATAACTTTTGCCGCTCAAGTGGTCTGCAAAACATGCAAACTTCCGGGAGCATGCATTTCACGCTCGAGCGGACTTCAGGTCGCACAAGCGCAAGTGTAAAAACAAAGATAGCCGCTCAAGCGTAGAATCTATCGCTCAAGCGGAAGTGTAGAATCTGGAATTTTCAGATTACACTCCCAAGTTGCAAACTCGAATTCCACACCTCAAAACTCATCTTCTTGGGCCAAAATTCTAGAAAACATTTAGGAACTTGTAAAATATCATGATTTGAAGATCATTTCATGAAATCAAGGCCCAAAAGGATGTCAATTGTACAAAACTCAAACTTGAACTTTATGAATATGCCATGAACATGACATGCATGAATTACTTTGAACTAAGACTTTCCATAACTTGATTATTTAAGGTCAAATGGTAAGGATTATGATGAATTCTCAAAACTAAGTCAAGATAGATACATGCATGTGAGAATTCTTTAGAATCAAACTCAAAATGCCATGATATATGCATGCATGGTATGGTTTAATTCTCTTCATCTCTAATTCAATTCTTGCATTAATCAACTCAAATCTCTAGAGTTTATATCTTACACCTCATAATTGTTCAATCTAAGGGTTGGATTCTTACCTAGGCTTGTCAAGATGAGAGCTAGAAGCTTGATTCTTGAATTTCTAAGTCTAATTCCTTCAATTCTAGTAAATTCTCCCCAACCACAAGTGTTGATGTCAAACTCTCACTCTTGGTCTCTCTCTCTCTCTCTCTCTCTCTCTCTCTCTCTCTCACATGTTGGTTTGCTTGTATAGGCTCAAAGTGTATCAAAATGAAGAAAGAGGTTGAGTAGTGGTACAAATGGATGCCTTATATAGGCTTAGATAATAATGTAATTAATTGTTGATCAAACTAATCAAGTGGACATTAAATGATTCTAATTTAATCGTTCCGAACCAAATTTTAATTAAACCTACCATAAAATTCTAAAAATTCTAATTAACACATAAATCAAGTCAATTTCTAAACCAGAGGGCAATAAGGCCTTCAATTCGCAAACCCAAACGGAGACATGAATAGATCTTTCTACGTTAAACAGATATAAACACAAGTAAGGTAACATATGACACAAAATTCCACTTTAATTATTTATTAGGCATAATTAAGCATGGATTAATGTTAATCATGGGTCGAGGTTGTTACAAGTCCTTATGGCATAGTGATTCAATGGAATATTTGGAAGTTGATTCAGATGGTAGTGCTGGGGCTTACTTTGTATCCGAATCTAGAGATATTTCAAGTTGTTGATTGTTGCAAAGAATCTAAACTTTATCCTTCTTTAAGGTATGATTCACCGTAGTTTAGATTGTGTTACTGGTAATATTTATGCACCAAATGATATTATCAATAGGAGAAGCTTATGGGAATGTTTAATTAGTCTAAAAAAAGGTTTTCCAAAACCTTGGTGTATCAAGAGTGATTTTAACGAGATTGTTGTGTTATCTGAAAGAACTGGTTGCAAAAGAAGAGATAGAGGCATGAAACATTTCTTAGATTTTATAGATAAAATAGAAATGGTAGACCTGCCAATGTTAGGGATGGGATACACTTGGTGTAATGCACAGGATAAGGATAAATGGAGTAGGTTAAACAAATTTCTAATAAATGTTGAATGGATGGAATGGTTTAACTTCAAGTTGTGAGGATTACCTAGATTTGTATCAGATCATTGTCCAATACTGTTGATGAAAGATGAGAGGAATGTAGGTCCAATCCCATTTAGATTCATTAATGCTTGGTGTACTCACCCTACTTTTTTGGTGGTTGTTGAACATGCTTGGGAACAAGCACAGGTGTCTGGGTGTGTAGGGTATAAAGTCTTCAAGAAGCTGTAATCACTCAAGATTGAACTAAAGAGGTGGAACGCGGAGGTCTTTGGGAATATAGGGTCTAAATTGAAAGCTGCCGCAGAGGAACTTCATTCATGGGACTTGGCTGCAGAATCTAGAGTGTTGCACGAATCTGAAATTAAGAGGAGAAGAGAACTGAAAGGTGAGGTTTGGAAACTCAGAAAAACGGAGGAAAATTTATGGTTTCAAAAAGCAAGGATGAATTGGCCTTTAAAAGGTGATAGGAATACAAGGTTTTTTCACATTGTAGCTACTAAGAGACATAATAGTACCATGTTGGATACTATAAATGTGAATGGGATAGCAGTGGATGATCCAAATGAGATAAGACAAGTGGTATACAACCATTTCAAGGAAGTCTACAAAGAATATTGGAGGGACAGACCCAAAGTAACTGGAACCTTCAATGTCAGCTCAGAGTTATTAGAAAAAGAATTTACAGAAGCAGAAGTTTGGAAAGTGATACAAGAATGTGATGGGAATAAAGCCCCAAGCCTGGATGGTTTCAATCTAACTTGTATTCAAAAGGGTTGGAAAGTAATGAAGTTTGAGTTGTTATGTTTCTTGAAGGAGTTCCATGAGAATGCCAAACTGGTAAATGTTTTAAATTGTTCTTTTGTAGTATTGATCCCTAAATAGGACAAGCCAACCAACCTTAATGGGTATAGACCAATCAGTTTCATTAGCTCTATTTATAAAATTCTTTCAAAGCTCCTAGCTAATAGACTGAAGAAGGTACTCCCGGAGATCATTAGTGAAACCCAAACAGTTTTTCTGGGGAGTAGAAATGTAATGGATGGCATTCTGATTGCTTATGAGATAGTGGATTAGTGGAAGAAGAACAACAAAAAAGGTTTAGTTTTGAAATTGGATTTTGAAAAAGCATATGCTACCGTGAATTGGAATTTTTTATTTGATATGCTGCATAATTTTGGATTTCGGGCAAAATGAGTGGATTGGATGAAGACATGTGTATCTTCAGCTAGAATTTCAGTTCTAGTAAATGGGTCTCCAATAGAAGAATTTTCTCCACAAAAAGGTTTAAGACAAGGTGATCCCCTCTCTCATTTTTTTATTTAATATTGTGGCAGAAGGTTTGAACATTTTGTTAACAAGAGCTAAAGATTTGGGCATAGTGAAAGGCATAACAATTGGTGAGAATGACTTTAACGTATCACACCTTCAATTTGCTGATGACACTATTATCTTTTGTGAAGCTGAATGGGAGGAGATTGTAAACATAAATCGAATCCTTAGATGTTTTGAGGTGATGTCTGGCTTGAAAATAAATTTTCATAAGAGTGTAGTCAGTGGTGTTGGGGTTTCAACTGAGCTAGTTGAAGAATTTGCCACAAAGCTACATTGTTCGAACCAACATTTACCATTGAAGTACCTAGGATTGCCATTGGGTGCCAACCCAAGAATGAAAGCTTTTTGGAAACCAATTTTGGATAAGTATAAAGTGAAGCTTGTTGATTGGAAAAGAAAGGTTTTATCTTTTGCTGGGAGGATAACAATTGATTAAAGCTATGATGTCCAATCTGCCTATTTACTAAATGTTCATTTTTAGAATACCTATGGGGGTTGCCAAAGAAATAGAGAAGGTTCAAGCTGCTTTTTTGTGGGGAGACACAGAAGTGAGAAAAAAAGTTCACGTTGTCAAGTGGAAAGAGTTAGTAATAAATAAATCTAAAGGTGGACTGGGCATCCGTGATATCAGAACTGTTAACTCTTGCTTATTAATGAAATGGTGGTAGAGATCTGGTTTTGAGAAGAATGTGTTGTGGAAAAATCTTATTTGCAATAAATACCCGACTGAAGAGGGTAAATGGTTCCCAAACCAAGTTGCAAATACATCCCTGTCAAATGTTTGGAGTGATATTATTGGTGTATTACCCTCTATTAATGGCCTCTTAAGCTACCTCATGGAGAATATCAAAATTATAATAGGGGATGGCAATAGAATTTCATTTTGGAGAGACATTTGGTGCGGGGAAATAAGATTGCTAGAGCATTTTCCTAGACTTTTCAGTCTATTTTTAGACAAGAATGAATCACTGAAGTCCTTTTCCAATAATATAATAAGTTCGTGCAATTGGAACCTAAGGTTTAGGAGACAACTTTTGGCATGGGAGGAAGAGGAAGTTGTAAGATTACATAGTTTGTTGGGATCAGGCCCAATGTTGCTTCCTCAAGCAGAGGACTCACTTAGATGGAAAGCTGATAACTCTGGGATTTTTAAAGTTAAATCAGCATTCAATTGGTGTGAATCACTTTAGGGTCCAGATTTAGCCTTACCTCCCCTTATCTGGAATAATCATAATCATGCCCCTCCAAAGGCACAGTTCTTCATTTGGCTAGTTTGGAAAGGCAGATTAAAAACCTCAATGTGGCTTCAGAGACTTGGTGTCCTACATGATGGTGTAGATGTAACATGTGCTTTCTGTAAGTCTGAACCAGAAACAGTAGATTATATAATGCTTAACTGTCATTTTGTTTGGAAGATATGGACTGAGATACTTAACTGGTGGGGCTGCCAATGGGTCAATCCTGAATCCATTGTAAGGTTGCTACATTGGTGGAATGGATGGAAATTCAAGAAGAGTGAACAACAGATTTGGAAAGCTTTGCCATGTCCAGTATTGTGGTCAGTCTGGCAGCATAGAAATGACATAATTTTCAACGGAGCTCAACCAGCTTATATGGCTTTGGTTGATCTTATCAAGACAAGGGTAGCAATATGGATGGAGAATCACTCTTTGGGCAAGTTTTATTCTGCTCATGATTTTGTAGACAATCTGCAGCAGGTGAGAAATTCTATTGGTTTAGGAAAATGAAAATTGCAGTGGGTTAATAGGAGGCACTCTGTCCATGGAGAACAGCAGCAGCCCTCAGTGGTTTGATACATACCATGCAATGTCCTAGTGATTTATTTCAAAGTCTATTATGTATCTGTGCTATCTGGGCTGATCTTGTGCTTATGTTTTCACTAGAGCTTGTTATTGCTGATAGTGATATGCTATCTGATCTGCTCTGTGCTATAGTGATCTGGTATAGAGGATTGATATAGTTTTAGTGCTGATCTGCTGTTAGTGCTAATCTGCTTTTCTAAAATAGTGGCACTTTGGTCTGATTTTTGGGCAAGTTGTATTCTGTTCATGTTTTTGTGGATAATCTGCAGCAGATGAGAAACTCTGTTGATTTAGGAATATGAAAATTGCAGTGGGTTAGTAGGAGCAACTCTATCCATGGAAAACAGCAGTAACCCTCAGCGGTCTAATACATATAATGAAATGTCCTGGTGATTATTTTAAAGTTTGTTCTGTATCTATGATATCTGGGTTGATGTGCTGTAGTGAATATATGAATTGATGGCTGATCTGATTCTGGTATCTGAACTGATGCAATGGGTGTTGAGTCTGGTTTGGGGAATGAATCTAATTCTAGTATATGAACTGATGCAATGGGTGTTGAGTCTGATTTGGGGGATGAATCTGCACTACTATACTAATGTTTTATAGTGTTATCTGTTTCTGTTAGCTGTTTTTGGTTTTTGTTTTGGTGTTGAGTCTATTTTGGTAGATGAGTCTGCATTGAGTCTGGTGTTGGCGTTGGTGCTGGTGCTTCTGGTTTGGTTGCAATTATGTTCTCCTACTCATGCTGGTTGGCTGTAGGTGGTAGTTGGTGGTTGTTTTGTTTTTTCTGTTTCCTTGATTGGTTGCTCACCAACTCTAGGGGTGCTAGCAAATGATAGGATGAGTTTTTTGGTGCCAACATAGTTGGGATGATTTAACTCATTGTGATACTTTTGTACTTGCTTTTCTTTATTGATGTAACTTGTTTTGTACATTGTACTGTGCATTACATCAATAAAGCTTCTTTGTTTTGCCGATCGAAAAATTGACGACAATGATTACAATAAAACAAATCCAGCCATTGCAATACAAGTTTTGCATACCTTTCCATTGTTGGAATGTAACAGATTTCGAAAACCATGTCATTGAAAGGCACATTATATATATTTAATGACAAACAAACGTGGATATAACATATGTATGTAGATAATTAGTTCGTTTAAGTTTGTTGACAATTACAGTGATATCAAAGTATTATTATATTACTTCAATTGGTATGTGGATTGTGTTTCAAGCAAGTAACGAAGTGTGCCTTTATATTTTACAACAATGATACGTGGCCCGAAAATTCATAGCTCGAATGGCTCGAAACACTCAAAACGATGTCATTTTGAATGTAAAACGACATCGTTTTGACACATTTGAGCCATTCGAGCCACACAAATTCGGGTCACCAAACATTTTTCTATATTTTATTGGCTCACATATTAGTGTCATCTTGCATGAACTTGATTCTATGTATTTACAAAGACGCCATTTGAATGGGGTGCTTCGTCTATATTATAAATAAATAAATAAAATATCAATCTAATAATCGTAACTATCATATTTATATTAAAAAAATTGACTACAATTGTGTTCTAAAACATAGACTATCAAATTTTTTAAGTGAAAAACATAATAAATTGAATAAATTATAATTATTGAATTGACATAAAAAATTTTATAAAAAATATAAATAAATGATTTTATAAAATAAATAATTTAATTTATTAAAACGAAACCCATAATAAGCCTATTGATCCAAACAATGCTCTACAGAGTAAACGAAACCCAACTCCTTTTAAAATTATTCTCAAGTGATGACAACATCAAAACCACCACTTTTCCTTCCTTTTTGGATTTGGAATCATTTGAATTGAGAATAGTGTTGATATTATTTTAAAAATACGATTATTTCAAGAATAGTGTTATTGAAATTTAAAAATTAAGTTTATTTTTTAAATTTAATAATGGGATATTTTATTAAAATATAAATTCTTTTATATTTTTTCTAATTATTCATCAATTATTTCATTTACATATTATTAAATTTAGAAAGTGAATTTATATATTATTTACTTTATTTCAATTAAAAATTATAAATGAATTTTCATTACCGTTATATTATGGATTTTCCATTCAGTGATGATCTAATATTTTATGACTATTCTACAACGTTTACTTTTAGGTTATTAGCTGTGGAATTTTATTAAACATTATTTTATTTGTCAGTTCCATATGCAATTGATATTCTGTAGGTGTTTAGGAAGTGGATTTTTATGTAGTTTTTTTTAGTTGTAGGATATTATTGGATAAAAAATTTTTAGTGTTTAGAAAGATAGTTAGATTTTTTTGTGGTTAGATGTGATGTTTGTGAGAGAAAAAGTGAAATGATTATAAGGTTGGATGTGATATTTTATTTGGATATTTTTTTTTTTGATTTTGCAAAACTTTTGTCTTTTAATGAAAAAAATGAGAAAAATTTTTTGGAACCAAGGTCCCAATGAGTACATAGAATAGTGATTCAAGATTTTTGGCACCCTTAAGTTAGAAATAAACTTAAAACCTTATCTCACTATATTTTTCAAAAATTGAGACTTCTTTTTCATTTATTAGTGAGGCCCCGTTTGTTTGGGGTTATAGGGAGGGGATTAGATTTGATAGTGAGGTGGGACTACTGTTGGAAAAATTGGTTTATTAGGCTTATTTTGGGCTGACTTTGAGCCCAAAATTGAGTGGGCCCCAAATGTCTTTGGGACGGGTCGGAAGAGATGAAGTGTTTCTTGTCACGTGGCAAGTCACACGGTGAAAACGGTTCGTCAAAACCATTTATGAGTGAATGAGAAGTTAACGTTGTTTTCGGGTTCGTGAAATTGAACATTTAAGTTTTAAATGTGGGTTTCCATGTGAGGCTTGTCCCACATTGAAACTTTAAGAGAGTTTTGTTGAGTATATAAGCTCTAGCCTACAACACTTGGGTTAGGCCCCAAGGGGCACCTCAAGTTTGTAGGAGGGAGGAGCTATGGACAAAGTGAACCTTAGCCCAAACCATCACACGCGCGCGCCGCCGCCATCGCCGCTATCCATCCGGCCGAGCTAAACCGTGCCGGGTGTGAGTGGTGAGTCGGGTCAAACATTAATTTTTTGGACAATTTATTTGAATTTTTTCAATAAATTCTTACAGGAAAAATTAATTTAAATTTGAAATTCAAATTGATGTCCAAACAATTGTGTCTCTTCCTTTTATTCCATAACAGATTTTTGAACATGAACTGCCTTCTCAAATCTATACAAAACCAAACAGTTTACAGATTCAAATTTTGAATCTGCATCTGTTGAAACAGTGCAGTATCTGTTCACTTTCAAAATTGAATCTGTTGGATAGATTCATACCTATTCGGACAAGGTTTTTTGTGCCTATAAATACCAACATTCCAGCAGTGTTAGAGGTTCCGAAAATCAGTCTGAGAAGTTCCTTTGTGCTGTCCAACTTTTATCTTTTGTGCATTATTCTTCATATTAGTTTTAGAGTTATTAAATAAAGAGAGTATTAGAACACAGGTTTGGTTCGCCGAACAAATTTGTTGGAAGTGTTTCTACAAATTTGTGAAGATCATTGTATCTTGGGAGATAGACGCCACTCAACCGTAAGCACCGTAGCGGGGCGAATTTGTCTTAAGGACAAAGTGTCACATACTCGACTTGGTCTTTTATTTTTAATTCTGTTCGATAAATAAATTCGGTGCGTTATTTATTTATTTTGTTTGATTTATTTCAATTTACTTTATTTACACAGAAGATTGTTCCAACAATCTTAAGACAGACCTGAATTATTCTGTTTACAGAATTTTTCGTTTGTTTCCTTTTCTCTTTTTTCTTTTAAGAAAATTATTTTCTGCGGATTTACAAAATAATATTCTGGTTGGAAAAACAAATAGTGATTATATGCTTTTTGACAGATAGTAGTAATATACTGTCTATTTTCTTTGACAATTAGTAGTGCGATACTGGTGTCATTAACAATTCAGAATATATTTTTGAGGAATTTTTTCAAAAATTAATTTTGGGTTTTAGAAATTATTTTCTGAGTTTTCATTACTTAACATTCTGTTTTAATATTTTAATTATTGAAGTGTTACAGAAATTAATTTTCTGTGTGGAATTAATTTGGTTAAATAAAATTTTATTTTATTTCCAAATTAATTGAAAAATAAAGTTACATTCTTGTTTCTTTTATTTTTACAAAATTTAATTTTTTGAATTTGGATTAGTTTTCTATGTGGAATTAATTTGGTTAAATAAAATTTTATTTTATTTTATTTCCAAATTAATTGAAAATAAAAGTTACATTTTGTTTTGTTTCTTTTATTTTAACATATTTTATTTCTGTAGTTTTGGTTTAATTTGTTTAAATAAAAATTTTATTTTATTTTCAAATTAATTGAAAATAAAAGTTACAATTCTTGTTTCTTTTACTTTTACAGAATTTAAAATTCTGTGGTCTTTGGTTTTAATTTTCTGTGTAGTGTAAATTCTAATTATAATTTTGTTTTATAAATTAGAATTGATGGCTATTGAAATAAATGCCCAAACAAGTACCACTGTGGTGGCTGCAATTGCACCAACCCTCTCTCCTATGTGACAGTACTAATAAATCATGGAGAGAAGCCAGAGAAGTTCTCAGGAACTGGCTTTAAAAGATGGCAATAGAAAATGTTGTTCTATCTTACAACTCTGAACCTGGCTCGTTTCCTCCGTGAAGATGCTCTTATCTTGAAAGAGGATGAAACCGACCAGCAAGTGGTTACTACGGTTGATGCTTAGAAACATGCTGATTTCCTTTGCCGGAACTACATCTTGAACGGACTTGACAACACATTATACAACGTCTATAGTCCTATCAAGACAACAAAGGAACTTTGGGAGTCTTTGGAGAAAAAATACAAAACGGAAGATGCCGGCTCAAAAAAATTTGTGGTTGGCAGATTCTTGGATTTTGTAATGGTTGACTCAAAAACTGTGATCAGCCAAGTTCAAGATTTCCAACTCATTTTGCATGACATTCACGCAGAAGGCATGTCTCTCAGTGAATCCTTCTAAGTTGCAGCCTTAATTGAAAAATTACTAAAAGGCTGGAAGGAATTCAAGAACTACCTCAAACACAAGCACAAAGAAATTTCTATGGAAGAATTAATTGTGTGTTTGAGGATTGAGGAAGACAACCGCAATTCTGAAAAGCGGGCTGGTAAGCATCCTATGGAGTCTAAGGTAAATGTGGTGGAACATGCTTCAAAAACTAAGAAACGAAAGTCTTCTGGAGAAAGTTCATCACAAGGCTCTAAAGGGAGAGAAAATAAAAAGTACAAGTTTAATGGCAAATGTTACATCTGTGACAAAGAGGGACATCGGGCGAGAGATTGCCGTAGCAAAGGCAAAAGTAAAAGAAGAACAAGCAAGAAGCCTGCTCAAGCCCATATGACCGAAGTGGATAAAATTTCCAATGGTGTAGATGACATCAATCTTTCTGTAGTTGTTTCGGAGGCAAATCTTGTCGGAAATCCTAAGGAATGATGGGTGGACACTGGTGCTACTCGCCATATTTGTGCCGACAAAAAGATGTTCACATCTTATTCTACAGTGGACAATGGTGAACAACTTTTTATGGGCAACTCCTCAACTTCCAAAGTTAAAGGATAAGGAAAGATTGTACTCAATATGACATCTGGAAAGGAACTCACTCTCAACAATGTGCTGCATGTACCGGACATTCGCATGAATCTTGTTTCCAAATTTTTGTTGAGTAAGAACGGGTTTAGGCTAATATTTGAGAGTGATAAATTTGTACTTACTAAGAATGGGATGTATGTAGGAAAATGTTACATGTCTGATGGCCTTTTCAAGTTAGATGTAATGACCGTTGTACCCTAAGTTATTAATAATAATACATCTTCTTCTTACTTGCTCAAATCTTCAAATTTATGGCATGGTAGACTAGGACATGTTAATTATGGATCTTTGCGTAGATTAATTAATAAGGAATGTTTACCTAAATTTGACATTGATTTAAATCATAAATGTGAAATTTGTGTTGAGGCAAAATTATCTAAAACTCCTTTTCATTCAATTGAAAGAAGTACGGAACTACTTGAATTAATTCATAGTGACATTTTTGATTTTAAATCAATTCAAACTAAAGGTGGAAAAAAGTATTTTATCACTTTTATAGATGATTATACTAGATATAGTTATGTTTATTTAATTCAAACCAAGGATGAAACTTTGGAAACTTTCATTCAATATAAGAATGAAGTTGAAAATCAACTTAGTAAGAAAATCAAAAAACTAAGAAGTGATAGAGATGGTGAATATGAATCACCTTTTGGTGAGTTTTGTAAAGAACATGGAATAATTCATCAAAGCACCGCTCCTTACTCACCTCAGCAAAATGGAATTGCTAAAAGGAAAAATAGGACTTTAAAAGAAATGATGAATGCCATGTTAATAAGTTCTAGATTACCTCAGAACTTGTGGGGGAAAGCAATACTTTCTGCAAATTATATTTTAAATAAAGTACCCCGAAAGAAAGTGAATCAAACACCTTATGAAATGTGGCATGGAAGAGTACCATCGTACAAATACTTAAAAGCGTGGGGGTATTTGGCTAAAGTGGCTATTCCTAGTCCTAAAAAGACTAAGATAGGTCCTAAGACCATTGATTGAATTTTCATTGGTTATGCCAAGAATAGTAGTTCATATCGGCTTTTGATTCATAAATCAGAACATTCCAAAATGCATGTAAATACTATTATTGAATCTCGGAATGCATCTTTCTTTGAACATGTATTTCCAAATAAGACAGGACAAGAGACTAGTAACGATAAAAGATCTCATAATGCTATTACTAGTCAAGATCAAGAACAAGAGTTAGATCAAAATGAGGAAGAGAAACCTAGGCGTAGTAAACGTGCTAGAACCTCAAAATCTTTTGGTCCAGATTTTCTAACATTTTTGTTAGAAAATGAGCCTTTAACTTTTAAAGAGGCTATGTCCAATCCTGAAGCTCCTTTATGGAAGGAAGCTATCAATAGTGAAGTTGAATCCATCTTGCAAAATCACACTTGGGAATTGGTAGATTTGCCACCAGGTTGTAAACCTCTTGGGTACAAGTGGATTTTTAAAAGGAAATTGAAAGCGGATGGATCAATAGACAAATATAAGGCAAGACTTGTGGCCAAAGATTTTAGACAAAAAGAAGGTCTTGATTACTTTGACACATACTCACCGGTTACTAGAATAACATCCATTAGAATACTAATTGCCATTGCATCTTTATGCAATTTAGAAATTCATCAAATGGATGTAAAAACCGCTTTCTTAAATGGCGAGTTAAAGGAAGAAATTTACATGGAACAACCAGAAGGGTTTTCTGTTCTAGGAAAAGAAAAGAAAAGTGTGTAAATTGGTTAAATCATTATATAGTTTAAAACAAGCACCAAAGCAATGGCATGAGAAATTTGACAAGGCAATGATGTTAAATGGATTTAAAATTAATGATTGTGACAAATGTATTTATATTAAAAACACAGACAAAGGTTATGTCATTATATGTCTTTATGTAGATGATATGCTCATCATAGGTAGTAATAATGATATGATTAAAACTATCAAGAAAATGTTGAATAAACATTTTGACATGAAGGACATGGGCATTACTGATGTAATTCTTGATATGAAAATTATCAAAACATCAGAAGGTTATGCTTTGTCACAATCTCATTACATTGAGAAAATACTTGACAAATTCAGTAAAGATGATGATCACCATGCTAGAACCCCTGTAGATGTTAATTTGTTTCTATCTAAGAATGTACAGGAAAGTATTTCTCAATTAGAGTATGCCCAAATTATTGGAAGCTTAATGTACTTGATGAATCGCACTTCATGGGATATAGCTTATGCAGTAAGTAAATTAAGTAGATATACGAGTAATCCAGGAGTAGAACGCTGGAAAGCAATTATAAGGGTTCTAAGATATCTCCGATTTACTCATAACATTGGACTTAATTATACTAGATATCCAGAAGTATTTGAAGGATACTATGATGCAAACTGGATATCAGATACTAGAGACTCAAAATCCACCAGTGGGTATGTCTTTACTCTTAGTAGAGCGGCTGTATCTTGGAAATCTTCCAAACAGACTTGCATTGCTAGGTCTACTATGGAATCAGAATTCATTGCTTTAGACAAAGCAGGGGAAGAGGCAGAATGGCTTCGCCACTTCCTTGAAGATATTCCAATATGGCCAAAACTGGTGTCTGCTATATACATACATTGCGATAGTCAATCTGCAATAGGTAGAGCACAGAGTCATATGTATAATGGTAAGTCTCGACATATTCGTCATCAACATAATATCATAAGACAACTACTCTCTAATGGAATTATTTCCATTGATTATGTGAAGTCTAAAGACAACATAGCGGATCCACTAACTAAAGGGTTAGCAAGAGAGCTAGTTGAGAATTCATCAAGGGGAATGGGACTTAAGTCTATTAAATAAGAGTTACCACAACGGCAACCCAACCTAGTTGACTGGAGATCCCAAGATATAAGTTCAAAGGGACAACCGAGTTGTGAATGACTCAGAAGGATCACTGGGGAGTCTAACTCCTACCCATTTCTTTGATAAAATAGTGATGTCTGCAGCGTTTGAGGTTAAGTAAAATTTTAATGATTCTTATATTTAGGTAAACTTAGTGGAGTATGGCAGGATACTCTTCATAAGAATCACCTATATGAGTGTGAACTGGGCCGGTTCTATGAGATTTGTAAAGGGCTACAAATCTCTAGAGCACTCAAGAAAGACCAGGTTGTTCAGGGCCAAAATGAACACATTAGTGAGAACTAAACTGTGTCTAGGGATATACTGTATGAGTTCTATTGTCTTGATTTACACAAACGGCTGAACAGTTCAAGACATCATGTTCATTGGTTAGCTAGTAAATCCGATAGTGTCTCACAAGGGAAGGTTCAAAGCCAAAAGCTACCTATCCTTTGTAAAATATTTCCAATTTCTGTACTCTCTGTAATTAGATCATGTTGTTGCATTTTCTCTCCGTCAAATTCCATTCATGTGGGGGATTGTTGGAAAAATTGGTTTATTAGGCTTATTTTGGACCGACTTTGAGCCCAAAATTAAATGGGCCTCGAACGTCTTTTGGGGCGGGTTCGAAAAGGTGAAGTGTTCCTTGCTGCGTGGCAAGTCACACGGTGAAGACGGTTCGTTAAAACCATTTATGAGTGAATGGGAAGTTGACATCGTTTTCGGGTTCGTGGAATTGAACATTTAAGTTTTAAATGTGGGTTTCCTTTTGAGGCTTGTCCTACATTGAAACTTTAAGAGAGTTTTGTTGAGTATATAAGCTCTAGCCTACAACATTTGGGTTGGGCCCCAAGGAGCACCACAAGTTTGTAGAAGGGAGGAATTATGGACAAAGTGAACCTTAGCCCAAACCACCGTACACGCGCACGAGCCGCCGCCGCAGCCGTCCGGCCGGCCGAACCGAGCCGAGCCATGCCGGGTGTGGGTGATAGGTTAGGTCGGGTCTAACATTAATTTTTTGGACAAAATTTATTTGAATTTTTTCAATAAATTCTTACAAGAAAAATTAATTTGAATTTTGAAATTTGAATTTGAAATTCAAATTGTTGTCCAAACAATTGTGTCTCTTCCTTTTATTCCATAACATATTTTTGAACCCAAACTGCCTTCTCAAATCTATACAAAATCGAACAGTTTACAGATTCAAATTTTGAATCTGCATCTGTTGAAACAGTGCAGTAGCTGTTCACTTTCAAAACTGAATCTGTTGGACAGATTCATACCTGTTCGGACATAGTTTTTTGTACCTATAAATACCAACATTCCAGCAGTGTTAGAGGTTCCAAAAATCAGTCTGAGAAGTTCCTTTGTGCTGTCCAACTTTTTATCTTTGGTGCATTATTCTTCATATTAGTTTTAGAGTTATTAAATAAAAATAGTATTAGAACACAAGTTTGGTTCGTCGAACAAATTTGTTTGAAGTGCTTCTACAAATTTGTGAAGATCATTGTATCCTGGGAGATAGACGCCACTCAACCGTGAGCACTGTAGCGGAGTGAATATGTCTTAAGGACAGAGTGTCACGCACTCGACTTGGTCTTTTATTTTTAATTCGGTTTGATAAATAAATTTGGTACTATAGACGCACCCCGAGGGCCTCATGCTACAGTTCGGACTCAAATGTCACGGTTCTTGATCTGATCTCACAATGTGCAATGTGAGATTGATAAATCACCAAAAAGTCCAAATCCGGCAAATCGTTTTGGAAAACTGATTTTTAAGAAAGAAGTGTCAAACATGGACTGCTTTGCCAGATACAGAGTCGCCACCTAAATATTTATTTTGGGGGAATTTAGGAAACCCTGACTCGTTGCCTAAGGCCACGTGTCCGTCATCACCAAAGTTGCCTCGGCTCGGGAACTTGGGTACGATTGGGGAAGGTCATCTATGAGCATCCCCACTCGCCCGATCCGAAGATCGGCCTGTACTAAACATGATATCTTGTTTTTATAAACACATGCGTTCTTATTCTAGTTAATTAGCTAGAATCTACTATGTGATGCGCACAACACACAAGTATAGACTAGATCGCCTAATTTGGAACAAAGCATCGCATATCCATTTGTTTGGAAATGGTTTGAAGTTTGCTACTCGCAAGTAGGCTAAAATGCGGATTTCAATGAATTGTCTCAATTCAAGTAATCCAACCTTCACCCACAGGCATTCAGGCAGTTATATCATTCAAGCAAATAGCCTCATGGCAAACATACTATCATGACAACACTCACACTCATGCAAGATGCTAAAGCATAAAAGCTTACCTAGTACTCCGAGCCAAAACAAGAAACTAGTTAGTAATCAAATGCATGATCCTAGTTCATGTTAAGATGGCTAATGCAACACATGCAAAAATGCAACTAAAATAGACTCGACCAATCTAAGAATGGCATGTGGAATGCGATAACTCGATACACGTATTCAAGTTGGAATTGAAATACTATGCAGTAAGTATGATGCGCCGAACCCGGTGCATGCAATACAGATGAATGATGCAAACATGCATAGCATAAGGATGCTAATTCAAATATGTCCTAAAACTAACCATCGTAAGCGGTTAAGTAAAAGGGAGAAAGAAGTGGAGGTTGGAAGACATGCATCACACACACGCACGCTTATTACACAATTGTGCCCTCTCGACGGAGGGACTGAAAGAATAATACAAACTACATAATTAGCTAACTAACAAGCTAATTAATTATTACACAACACTTAACTAATTAAGCAAATCAATTAAGCTATGAAAACAGTAAAAACAACCTTGGGAAGAGGGACGCATGCATGTTCGGACGGTTTCGCTCATAAATCCATCGCCATGTCACATGTTGCCTCTGTTTACACTGCTCTGTACCTTTGAAAACTGTTCCAACTTCTGTGACACTTCTGAACCACCTTGGGGACTTTCTGAGAGTCCATCGGCCAAGAGATATGGCCATCAGCCATTGGAAATTGATCATCGACCAAATGTAAAGCTCTCGGCCAACAATGTTTAGTCGACCGGCACTGAAGATGGCCAGCCAGCCATCTCTTCCTGTAGAATGTTGTGCTGCTGTAGCAGAGGACAAACAGAGCATGGCAATACATTTGCAAGACAATGTTTGGACGACCACTCTCCCTATCACGTTATGAACTCAAGAAAGTATGGTTTTCGACCCTCGGGCCATCAATCACGCATTTCAATGCATGATGGCCAAAGGTGCCGAATGTGCAATTCAATATCAAATGAAATGCACATAACACATAATGGGCCCCCA
The DNA here is from genome assembly GCA_025200525.1 of Camellia lanceoleosa. Lineage (NCBI taxonomy): Eukaryota > Viridiplantae > Streptophyta > Magnoliopsida > Ericales > Theaceae > Camellia > Camellia lanceoleosa. Next base: position 10,698,440 of record CM045769.1, read on the forward strand.
AACCTATATCATGATTGATCAAGAGGCAAAGGATGCATGCATGCAAGCAAGACTAATGCAACATGAGCATGTTAATGACAATGCCATACAAGGCTAATGGTACCAAGCATGCCAAATGCAATGCAACTTAGACAAGCATACAAAATGCAACATGGACATTCAAGCATGCAAGGTAAACATGTGACAACATGTAAAAGGACAAGATATGCAAACATGCAAAGCTACTTAACAAAAGCATGCCAAATGCAATACCACTTAAACATGCAACAACATATTATGGACTAAGTATGCAACAAGACACAATTAAACTAGCATGTTACAACATGCAATTTACCAAATATGCAACAAGCATGCGGCAACATGCAAGGCAAGCATGCAACAACATGCAGGGATGGACTTAAACTAAAATGGACAGCTCTGAAATAAGTCCAAATCAATGGCCAAAATGCAATGAAAATGAGGACAAAAACACATACAAACATGCATGCCAATTGGCCTAACACTTAAGCATAGTAGAATAACTCTTAAGTACACTTAGGAGAGGATAAACATGGACATGTGACAAACATGTTAAGCCCTGAAATCATGCAAGGGATGATGCCAAATCAACAAAACCATGCAATTAAGGCATGCAATAAAGCCCAAAACTTGAAACTGGCCGAGGGGCTCAAACCAAGGCTACATGAAGCAAGCCCCAAAGGGCCAAGGCGACCTAAAATAGTCCCAAGGCAGGTCTAAACAAGACCAAAAGTGAGCTCAACACTAGCCAACACAAGCTAGAACACAACGCCAAAACATGAGGCATGCAAGGCTACCAAAGAGGGTGTTACACTACACCTAACACAGCCAAACATGGTATGATTTAAGCAACCAAAATCGGAGTTATAGCATGTTAGAATGAGCCCAAAAATACATTGAAATGGCATTCAAATGACCTAAGCATGAAGCATACACAATGACCCATTTAAGAGGCCTAAAACATCAACTCTTTAAAACATTAAAGGAGTAATAAGTGCAAGTGTTTGAGCATGAAAAATGGACTGAGATAACATTACAAGTGATGCCAAACCACTGAAATGATCCGAATAGAGCATGCTAGAGACTCAAACACCCAAAGCTAACAAGGTAGATTGCATGGCAGCTATGCAAAACAATGCAAGCATGACCAAAACAATGAAAAACAGAGCTTAAGCATGTTAAAACAAGGCTAGAAGCTTCATGGAGTTGAGCCAAAATCATACTAAAATGACATGTCGCAACATGATGCATGTTAAGGCAAATCATGGGATTACAAGACAAGTATATGGTGCATGTAAGAGGCCATTAAACCAACATTAAACAGAGGTAAATCATGGAAAAAAAACACCAAATACTTGCTGAAATGAAGCTAAAACAAGTTAGGCATACAAGCCACCAACATAAGCCACTTATGCAAGCATTCAAGACAACAAGGAGAGGGGATGGCCCTCTCCTATTTGAGACCTAAAAACACCATCCCCAACACTGAAATCCCTCTTGATTTTAGTGGTGAGAAGGCCTAAACAAGGTGATCTCAAAGCTTAAAAATAAAGCACAAGAACAAGGCCAAACAAGGCCTAAGAGGGGGGAAACAACCCCAAACACAAAAATGACCTCAAACAAAGGTCTAAAGCAAGAAAAATTAGAACTTTTATCAGTTATAAGTTAAGCTTAAAACAATAAGAAAGAAGGGCTAAAAGCTTAAGCAATAAAGGGGTATCTAAAGCAAGTAACTCACCCTTGTAGAACCTCTTCAAGAAGAAAGCTCCAGCAGGTTTTCTGAGTTCAAACCAACCCAAGAACTGAAATCAACCTTCTAGCACCTCAGTAACCAAGGATGGTGTTCTGGTGCGTGTTTGTGTACAATAGTAAGACAATACTACACTTTTGAGCACAAAATAGAATCAAACAAGGGAGTATAGATACAAAACTATATCTAACTCTCCTAACCTAATTTTTCTAAACCCTTGAGGAGGGAGGAGGGGCTTCCTCTTTATAGAAGTTCAAATTCTAAAGCTTCTAAGAGAAGCTAAGCAAAGTGCAATCCCTCCATACACGTGTATGGAAGGGGTTAATTATGGATGCCAGCTGCATCAGCTAGCACAAAATATCTGCATAAAGCAGATGAACAGGGTTCGGCCACCAAAAATGGCCGATCGACCAACATAAGTGCCGGCCGACCAAATATAGTGTTGATCGGCCAACACTCTTGGCCGATGGTAAGAAAAATGGGCTGATGGCATCATGCCTTGGTCGGTGGGTTGAGGGGATGGCAAACAAGCCACCCTTAGAAGCAAAAACGCAAGTGTTTGGTCCACAACCAAGCACAAAACAGACAAGTTGAGAGATCTTGAGGTAAGGCGCATAGCCGAGACCTTCGAGAACTCAAAACGAACATGAGCGTGGATGATCATCGGGTGTTCAAACGATGACGTCCAGGTCTTGAGGACGGTCAAAAATGGAGTGTCTACAGGTATGTTATTTATTTATTTTGTTTGATTTATTTCAATTTACTTTATTTACACAGAAGATTGTTCCAACAATTACTATATGGGGTGTTTGTTTTGAGAGATGGAGAGGGGACTCCTAATCCCTTGGTATTAGTAAAGGCCTTGGAAGGGGGATTGGGAAGGAGGAGGTAGAGATAGTATTCGAAAAATAGTGAGGGGATTAGAAATTTTTTTATTTTTTATATATTGGGAATTTTTTTTTAAATATTAATGTTTAATTTTTTATATTTTTTTATTTGTTTTATTAGTTTATATAAAAATAATTTAACAATTCCTACACTAACAACTATCATCAAAACAAACACAATTTTACTTAATCCCCTCACTATCAATCCCCTCCATTCTACCTCTGAAAACAAACGGGGCCGAAGTCAATGGTTAGTTGTTAGATTAGCACTAGGGGAGAGTTGAAACCCACATCCACATACTTTGTAAATAAATCTTGCCTTCTATTTCACTCGTAAGAGTAGAGCCTAAGACATCTCTCTTAAAAGAGATTTGGTGGTCAAAGAGTTAGTCAACTAAGTTAGAGTCCCTTAATTTAAAAAATTGAGACCTTGGTAGTAAGATGTTTTGGTAAGTCTTATAGGAGACCAAGTAAATGACCTACTAATTTAGCCACTTCTATATCCTATTTCTTAATTCTATCTTAGAGTTGGGAATAGTAAATTCAAGAATATATACAGCAGGTGGGTTTGGTTCTGTTAAGAGTTGTATCTTCTATATTTGATAACAGAATTATTTTATATCAAAGTAAAGTATCCTTATTTCTCTATTTGATATTTGGGGCGATCAAAAAAGTGTCCCAGAGGAACATAATTTTACTCTTAAGAACAATGAATGCATACTTCAGTCAATAAATTTTCTAATATCTTTATATTATTTTATCTTTTCCCATCTCTTTTATATTTTGAATTTATTATTTAAATAAGTAAAGTTTTTTCTTTACATTTTCGTTTTCTAGTTTTAAAAGGTTATACATATTGATTTTGTTTTGATTTTTGGGTGGATCAAGAGTTGCTCCTCGTTGCCTTAAGAGTATAATCCAACCTTACCTATTGTAGTTTGCGCTATCAACACTACAAAGATAAACTCTTTAAATAAATAAAATATCACAGCGCTTTGATGTTGTTGTTTTTCTCTGTACATTGAATTTTAATAAATAAAGTTTTCTTCGTTGCTCAATAAATAAATAAATAATATATATATATCAATGTTTTAAGGCCACCGAGAATTATCCGTATGAACTTACTTCTTAAGATCTCCATTCACATAAGTTAAGTTCCATTACCTATGACTCATGTATTGTCATAAATCTTATCACCATTGATATTTTATTATCTACTACTTAAGTAAACTATTCAAGGATTTAACATCAATGTGTATACTTCTCTGACTGCTACTGTAAAAGTCTTGTAATATTTTAAGGATAACTTATCAATAGGTTTTATTTTTTATTGAAATCAGTCTCTTTTATTTTTATAAATAAATTTATCTTGACAAATTTATCAATTAGGACCTCTAAGTAAATATGTCTAATTAATAACACTTTAAATGTTTACTTATCTCATCAAATACATTACTTGAGCATTACACATATGAATTCAACATGGGTTCATTCACATATTTGTGTTTGAATTTAGAAATAAACAATTTACTTAGCCTCACACCCCCTTCTAACAGCACAAATTCTAGATTCCAATATGAACTGACCAAATCATCTTCGATTAAACCAAGATTCACAAAAGATATCATCTTGGATAATTCATTGGAAACAAAAAGTTTATATTGAGCAATTATGTGTACCATCTTGGATAGTATCCAATGATTCAATCACACTTTATTCCTCAGCTATAAATATAGTTTCCCATTTGAAGCAAATAGTTCATCATCATCATACTTAGGCCTCGTTTGGGAACCCTCCCTTTTAGCTAAAAATCCAAAAAGTTACTAAAAAAGCCAAAAAGTCACCCTAAAAACCTATGTACAGTAGCTGCACGTGAAGGCTACCAGCTGTAGTGTAAAATGACCGTTTTGCCCCCTCATTGATTTTGTTTATATCGTTTTCACCCCTCGCTTTATGTCAAACATTGATGGGAATATCTGCAGAGCTATTCTCATACAGGGTGTAGTACCTGCAGCTATTCAGCTACATCAAACAGTGAAGATGAAGAGGGTCCTTCGTTCAACGCTGGATCATAGTAGAAGCTCTGATCTAAAGAGAAAGTGGAACCAAGCGACGACGATAGTCCGCCAAGGCGAACTGAAAAGCAATCCCTCCTCCGACGATCCCCCCAACTGCAGGTATGCTCTCGCTCTCTCTCTCTCACTCTCTGTCTCTCTCTCTTTAGCCTCTCTTGTTTCTATTTCACTATGTTTCCAAACGTCGTATGCTCTGTTTGGTTTGTATGTATGTATGAACTCTCTCTCTCTCTCTCTCTCTCTCTCTCTCTCTCTCTCTCGTGCGCGCGCGCACTCTCTGTCTGTGTGTGTGTATCTATCGCTCTGTCTAACCATTGTTGTTTTTCAATTTGTCTTCAACATTCAGAGTTGGGTAAATTTTTTCAGAAAGTCGCCTATGTACTATGTTGGGGGTTTTAGGGCTTTCTTTCACCTACCGAGAGCAGTTTAGCAATATTGCGGGTTGTCTGTTGGTTGGGAGGGGTGTGGATCTCATAACCATGACTTGTGTGCTCTGTTTTTTGTATATGTCAACAATCTGCTATCTCTCGCTCTCGCTCTCTGTTTGTCTTTGCTTGTGTGTGTGTGTGTGTATCACCACTTGCCAATTTGAACATATTACGTGTTGTAAAACAAAAAATTACAACGCATTTGGGTGATTAACAAGAAAGTCCCCTAAATAGGATCCCACATTTTGCACCAGATGTCGTACGTTGTTCAGTTATACCATTCATGAATGGTTGATCCTCACATTTGTTTCAATACAAATCCTTCACATACAACACAGACAAACCAAAGACATTATGCTGCGGGTTATCTTTACGTCCTTGTTCTTATTTGTTTCAGCCAAAATGGAATTCCTCATTTTCATATAAGCCTTATTGTTTATGCTATTGGTAAGGTTGTAACCCAGGAGAAATTATGTGGATATTAAAATAGCATCCCCTTATGGTCCGCAGTTCTTATAGCTGTTGAATTCAACAAGTTGGAAGTATTATGATGAAGTATTCTGTCTATCTCTGTGGTTATAATTGTTGAATACGTTGACATGAAATTATCATTTATACTATTCTTGTAAATTTGGTGAAATTAGCTACAAATGCTACCATAGTGATTTCTACAAACACAACACAATAAAGTTGGTGAATAATTGGTCATTTTCTTTTCTTTATATGGCAATCTGGTTCTTCCTGTTAATCTTTTGAGTAAAGTGGATTCAATCCCTATAATGAAAAATAGCTGCCGGGGGAGGGGGTGTAAAGAAAATTTGTGACTAGAAAACAATGCATCATAGTTCTTTTCCACAACAAACTCATCTTGCATATGTCTCACTGTTTAAACAATGTACTTCAGCAAAAGATTTTTCTATTTAAGGTAATGTTGGTTCTTTACTATGCATTTGATGGAGCTATATTTTAAAATCACAAAAAACTACAAGGTCTTGATTTTTCTGCTTGAGGCTTTCTTATTTTTGGACACAACGTGCTAATATGGTGCTCCTTCTAGTGGATAAAAAACTATATATGTTGCTCCTTGTTAACAATTCATGTTAAATATATATATATTTTTTTTCCCAATACTGTCTGCATTTTCAAGTGATGTATATGTGCAAGTAATGGGTATCATTTTTCCTTCAACATGTGTATTTATCATTCATCAAGGCTTCTGGATACAATTTTTTTCTTCTATGTTGGTTAGTTGTGTTAATTCTTGTACAAATTTGTTTGCCAAGTTAGAATGTTAACGGAAAACAAGTATAATGTTACATGAATAGCTAGGGAAAACATAACTTATTAGAGTTTGATAAAACATTTTGTTGTATGTTGGTGTGTTTGTGTTAATTCTTGTACATATAACAATTGGTTTTTACTCTTTCCCAGTTAGAAATATAATTGTATGAATAGGGATTCAAAAATTGTGCACCAAGTAAAGAAAATAGAAACAAAAAAAAAATTGTTATGACCATTTGCAGTGTATATCCACATGGACATGTGCTGTGTATTTTCACATTTGGTGTGTGTTTGGTCTTTTTTTAATTATTTTTTTTTTAAATATTTTTTTGTCCCAATTATGTTTTTTCATTTTTTCTCAAATAATTTTGTTTCAACTAATTATTTTTTCAATTATTTGTTTTGGGAGATAATTGTATTTTTCAATTATTATTTTTCCAAATAAATTTGTTTCAATTAAATTTTTTTTTCCAATTATTAGTTTTTTCAAATAATTTTTTTCCCATTTAATTTTTTTCATTTTTTCTCAAATAATTTTGTTTCAATTAATTTTTTTTCAATTATTTGGTTTGGGAGATAATTGTTTTTTTCAATTATTATTTTTCCAAATAAATTTGTTTCAATTAAATTTTTTTTCCAATTATTGTTTTTTTCAAATAAATATTTTTTCCCCAATTAAGTTTTTTTCATTTTTTTCTCAAATAATTTTGTTTCAATTACTTTTTTTTCAATTATTTGGTTTGGCAGATAATTGTTTTTTTCAATTACTATTTTTCCAAATAAATTTGTTTCAATTAAAATTTTTTTTTCAAATTTGTTTTTTCCCAATTAAATTTTTTCATTTTTTCTCAAATAATTTAGTTTCAATTAATTTTTTCCCAATTATTTGTTTTGGGAGATAATTGTTTTTTTCAATTTTTATTTTTCCAAATAAATTTGTTTCAATTAAATTTTTTTTTTTCCATTTATTATTTTTCAAATAATTTTTTCTCAATTACTTTTTTTGCAATTATTTTTTTTTCCAAATAATTTTTTTTCAATTCAATTTTTTCCAATTACCTTTGTCCCAAATAAATGTTTTTCAATTAATCTTTTTTCAAAAAGTTTTTTTTCAATTAATCATTTCATAATTTGTTATGGACATAACAAATGACGTGCACTAACAAAAAGTGTTAACACAAGAAACTTGTTTACACAACAAACTTATCCCATAGCATAAGTGTCACACATGTTTACCTATTTTGTTGTGCTTGTCATGTCATCAAACAAGTCATCACAGACTATATGGCCTCGTTTATGTCGATTGCGACATCAACACAACCAGGCCCTATGGGTGCTTGTGGGTACGGGCATTGAGTGGTCAAGATTTCTCGGTCCGCCAAAAATCCAGGACGTGCGTACTACCAATGCCCTCGTGGAGTGGTGAGTACAAGCACCTTCACCTTCTTTGGGATTATTACCTTGTCAAACCGTCACTAATAATTTTTAATTTGTTTAACCTCAGCCATGTGTCAATTGGATTGGGTGGTGTGACGAATATGGCTGACAAACGGCTGCTGAGAATGACAAAGACAATGTTCGGTGTTTTGAGGCGCGTTTGATTGACATTGAACAGACTCTGCGTGTACTTAAAGTTGTGACATGTTTTTTGTCCATCATCGTCATTATTTTGTTGTTCTGTATGTAATATATGTATTCGTGTTTAGGTGGTTACTGTACTATGGTTTCCGTATGTGATATATGTATCCTTGTGTTGATGGTTACCATACTATGCTTTCCGTATGTAATATATCACTTATCCATGTGCATTTTAATGCTGCGATGCGTAATGTACAAACATAATAATATATGGTTAACACAACTACAAGTAATACGTTGGTCAACTAATATATTACGCAAATTACAATGTTCTATAGTTGCATGGCTTCAACTAGATCCGGCTCTTGTACCCCTTCCGAGAAAGGGAAGGGCCCAAAACCTCATCACAAAGCCAATTGGGACTGGGAGAACACCCGTATCTATTTGGAACTTGTTGTTAAGGAAATAGACGCAGGTAACAGGCCGCACATGTCAATCAATCTGAATGTGTACCGGTCTTTGGCTAAGACTTATGAGGTAGCAACTGGGTTGACGCATACCATCAAACAACTTAAAAATAGGTACAATCAACTTAAGGCGGAGTGGCGTGCATGGTCGAAGCTAATGGACAGCTGCAAAGGCCCCACTAGAATTGGGTTCGTCCAAGAGACTGGGTTGATCAATGCGTCAGATCAATGGCGGGCTAGAATGGAGAAGGTAACGATTTGAACTTATGTTTACATAATTTTGTGTTTCACTTAGAACAACCCAACTATGCCATAAACAGATGTCAAACTCCATAAACATATATTTTCTTTTAAAGTATACTGTTCATGCCTACAACATTCAAATTAACATGAAACATGCCATGACAATTCCATAATATTGTGGTTTTTTTTTTTTTTTTCCATATATAAGCACGTCAACTATGCATGCTTAAGCTGTTCATTACTGATGTGCATACTCCATGTACATAAGTTATTCATTTTGCTAATGGTGTACTCCCATTGTATTGTATTACATGTTGATAAAGAGTGTTGCAAGTTCAGAACAAAGCGGTTGGACCATGAGAAGTTGATGCGTTGTGTATTCACGGGGGCTGCGGCAACGAGTAAAAATGCTTGGAAGCCTGGCGAGATGCGGAACCAACTGGAGGTGGAAGGGGAGTCCGACAGTGCTGACTTTTCTATGGACAGCAACGAATTGGGTGCCTCTGAAACAACAAACTTGATGAAATCCGCAACTATTAACGCATCAGGTAGTGGCACCAAAAGGAGGCACTCATCTGTCACAGCCATGCAAAAAAAGAGAATCACCGGGGCAGAAGCATTGGCAACAAGCATGGACGATTTGGTGAATTTGGTGAAGACACAAAGCAAGGAACTCACTGTAAACCATGTTGTCAGTGGCCAATGTGTCACTATGGCCGAAGCAGTTGGACGTCTTTATGAAATTTAGGGACTTGACCAAACTAATCCATTACTTCATTTCAGTATTTCGCTTATGGAGGTGCCCAATAATAGGGAGATGGTTATGAGTATTCCTTCCGATAAAGGCATTATCGGCAGGCTCCAGGTGAAGCAACAAGACAAAAAGAGGACGACAACAGTTCCAACTCTTGCAAGCATATTGTACAATCAAGGACTTCGTTTCTAACTATGCTTTATGTTGGACTTCTTTTCTCTTATGTGTTAGACTTCATTTATATTTGCTAAAGACCTACCTTTTTATGAAATGCTTTGCGTTGGAATTCTTTTCGCTTATGTTGGTTTTGTATTTGCTAAGGACCTACTGTTTTGAACTATGCTTTGTAAGGAGAATTGGTAGGGAGATGGCTATGCTTGGATTTCATTTGCCTAGTTGTAAAATTATGGATGTGCATTGCTTGAGTTTGGCTATGCTTGGATTTTAAAATTTTAAATTTCAATAAACCATGAATCTGATTAAACTCTTCCAATTTGCAGCTTCATAGTTATGTAAACAGTGGTTGTAAATCAGCTATACTCGACCATTTGAACAAAAGCGTTGCTATTTGTAGAGAGACATATGAAGTTCACTGAAGGCTTCAACTTAAAAAGTAGAAGTTAGACCCTTTATAAGGTACCAAAAAAAAACAAAAGAATTTCAGTTATTCTTGCTGTATATTTTATTTGAACATTGTTGTTTGTATATGTCATTGCAATTTGTATATTGCTTATTAGTCTGAAAAAAGCAAAAAACAAATATATATATATATATATTACTACAAGTTACACCGTTTGTAAGGTAGTCAAAAAAAAAAAATTGCTTTGTTAACGTGTGTTGGGAAAGTGCAAATTATGTATTTAAGATTTCACCATTGGTAATAGAACAACACGATAAAATATTTTTAACTCTCAGAAGGATGGAAAACGAAGACCAATTGATTATTTATGCATAATATTTTTATTATTTACAATAATATTACTTTTGACTGATGTTTAATTTGTACATGTTTAATTTTGCCACAGTAGTAGTCTGTCATGTTACGCTTCTAATTTTATTTGAAGTTATGTGATTTAGGCATGGAAAGCGATGATGACACCGATGCACGGATGCAGGAAATGTGTGATGATGTCGTTGTGCTCACAATCGAGTGGCGAACTGAAATGAATAACAATTATGTTGAAGCGTACAAAATTGGCTCCGACTACTACAAGGCGCATGTGCTTAAAGTCCCATGTCGCACGTCCATCTTAACAGGGAGGGCATGGATTTTAGAAATGTGTAATGGCCACAGTGGCAGATTACATGTATGTGGCCACGTGTGGTACTTTGACATGACTTTGACATTAGTCAAAAAGTGTACAGTAGTATATATTTGTCAAAAGTTTCAAATCGCTCTGTCATCTGCACCACAACATTGATTTCCCACAGTTCGATTTCCGTGCAAGGGCAAAATGGTCAAGTTTCAAACTTTCATTTTTTAATATTATTTCCTTACACATTTTTTCGTAAAAAATCAAAAGTTCATCCCAAACATATTAGTTTTTTTTAGCTCATATTTTAGCCAAATAGCCAAAAAGTTACTAAATTAGCCTGTTCTCAAACGAGGCCTTAAACACGTATGATGGATAACCAGAAAATGACTATTGTCTGAGAGCATATTTATGACTTTCTCACTGGTCTTTTTTTTTTAAAATTAGGAGTGCATAAAATATACACAAAAGGTCTTATTAACATGTGTTCTAAGGACACATATTAAGAATATAATTAATGATTTTACCTATCTCCACTTGTATAAAAATGTAAAATACAAGTAGAAATAAATGTGATGATTTTTAAAAACTAGATATTTTTGTTCATGAACAAAAATGTAGTTTCCTTTATTGATGTAATATTTTCAAATGTTTATCAATAAAGTTTTATCTTTTGTTGATTAAAAAAATGTATTAATGAATCTCACTTACAATTAGATTTCCATCTATTAATGCTATAATATTAGAACCAATAAATAACTTTAAAAAAAAAAAAATCAATCCATTGATGCTATAACATTACAACAAAAATTGAAAATAAAAATACATTTTAATTTATTTCAAAAAATAATAATCCAAATAAAAAAAATTTATCTAGAATTATATATATATATTTGATCGGCAAAAGAAATCTTTATTGATGAAAGCATACAAAGTATGATCACTTTATCTAGAATTCTATAATCACTATATTTGTCACAAATTAAAAAAAAAAATGTATATATATAATTATAATAAAATAAAATAATATAAGGGATATTATGATAACCTCGAATTAAGCTTGTAGTCAATAGAGGGGATACTATTATATTTTTTGCACTTGCCTTCTTTATTGATGTTTTGTCGCTGTATTTGTATGCTTGTAATTCATTAATAAAATTTCATTTCTTTTGCTGATTAAAAAAAAGAAAGAAAAAAAGCTGGTTATCAATAGAGATAACTTCACAATTTGTTTAGAATCTTATGACATTCACTTCAAAAATATCAAACACAAATATAATAATTCCTTGGTAGACAAAACAATATATATCTATATATATATTTTTTTAATGAGCAAAATACTTTTTATTGATGAGCACAAAAAGTATTACAAAATGATACATCAATAAAGAAAAAAGCTAGTGCTCAAGTATCATAACCCAATGTGTCAATCCGAACTAAGTTAGCACCCACCCACAAGCCCAATCATTTACTAGCACAATGCAGAGGTTGGTAAGGCACCAACCAACCACCATGACATAACCAAAATAGCTAAACTAAAAACAATCACAATACATGGTCCAAAGCCTAATACACCAACAAAATAGACCACATCAGCAACACAGCAGCACCAAACCACTAAAGCAATATATATATTGAAAGATTATACATATTGCTTTTGTTCACTGAAGCAATAAAGATGATAGAAAGGAGTGAGTGAGAGAGGGTGAGACCAAATTAATGTGTCATCTAAAAAATTATTTCAAAGTGAAGTGAGGCGAGGGTGATAATCAAAATAAATTTAGACTACACAATAATATATATATATATATATGCACAACAAACAAGACATTCAATTTTGAAGCATTTCAATTGATGAGTTTAAAACATAACATAAAGCAAGCATAATATATATATATAGAGCATGAAAGCTATAAAACACAGAATAATTCATTGTTCAAAATACAAAGTCCATGGAAGCTGTTAATAGGATGATTCAATTGAACTGTAATGGACGGTTGTATCCTGTTAGGGTCTATGAGGCAATGGAGATTCCCAACAGTGGTGCGAGTAGCAGTAGTAAGAGTGATGATGTTAAGGTTGGCACCATTGTTGAGCTTGATCAGTCCTCTATTAATGGTGGTGTAGCATCAGAAGGTGAGGTGAGAGAGGAGGCAAACACAATTGCTGAGGTGGTGCTAGAGGGCCAAGTGGTAAACAAGGATTTAGTGAAGGTGGCAGAACATGTTAATGAGGTGGCTAATATTAATGGTGAACTGCCTGGTGTGGGAATTTGCAACGATGGTTTGTTGCAATCTACAACTAATAAATTTGTGTTGGGGCGGAAAAAAAGTATGTGAGGAGTTGTTTGAATGGGGTGAAAGTGGGAGTAGGTGAAGAGTTGTGGGTAGAGAAGCGGGTAGATTGCGAGGGTGGTTGAGGATGTAGTGACTCAAGGCTTTTAAGAAGTATTAGTGGGCGGAGAAGGAAAGGCCCAGCGTTAATTTGGAGGTTTTGTTAAATGAGGCCCTTTGGGGGGTATTAGGTAAGAAGGGGGATGACCCAACTATTACGGGTAGTTGGATGAACTCTATTGGGCTCAGTTTCAAAATAGTGAATCCACAGGTTGGCTTAAGTAAGGATACGGGTAAACAAGGTAGGGTGGAGGGTAGTAAGGCTAAGAGAAGATTAGCAATAAAGAAGGGTGTACAGAGGAGAAGAAGGTTTGGCTCAGGTACTCCATGTAGCTTCTTGAGAGGAGCTATCTTCTGAGCTGCGGCCACTGCACTATCTGTCTTCTTATCCCAGAAGGTTGAGGCTACTTAGAGGAATTTGTTGTTTAATGAAGCTCGAGCTACGGTGTAGGTGGGAAAGATGTTTGGAATGAACTGTATGGGTAAGGAGGCAGAGATTATTAATCACATTATGGAGATAAAAGGTAAGGATCAAGGCCAAGTTGGTGATGGTGGAAGGAAAGTCCCAGTTTGAGTGGGTATCTGAATGAGGTTTTTGGTGCTATTTGTTGTGCTTATGAAGTTGATGTCTTGGAATATTAGGGGATTGAGGAGAAACAACAAAAGGGTGAAGATTAAGAAGCTGGTCAAAGAGAGAAAGATTGATATTCTTCTATTACAGGAGTCTAAGAGGAGTAGTGTGGATGAGAGATTTGTGAAGTCATTGTGGTCCTAGGAGTCTTTGCAGTTTATGGCAGTGGACTCGGAGGGTAGTGCATGGAGATTATTATTTGCTTAGAATCCAGATGTTTTCAACCTTGTAGAGTGTTGTGGTGCTAGGTATTTTATTCTACTGTCAGGTACGTATAATGAGTCATTTGGGTGTGTGGTAGTCGACATATATGCACCAAATGATAGTAGGCAAAGAGGTCAGTTATGGGAAGTATTACTTAGGTTGAAGACATCTTTTCAACAACCTTGGTGTATTGGGGGGATTTTAATGAAATTAGATGTTTGGATGAGACAAAAGGTTGTTTGCGGCGTGATAGAGGTATGTTTGAATTTAATGAGTTTATAAAGAAAATGGAGTTGTGTGATCTACCTCTGTTACGAAGGAGGCTCACTTTGTGTAACTCTGTTGAAGGTGAGAGATGGAGTAGGATTGATTGGTTTGTGTTGGATCTTGAATGGTTGGAGGTGTTTCGGATGAAGCAATGGGGATTGCCAAGAAGTGTGTCTGATCATTGTCCTTTATTGCTCATGGAAGATAAAAGAAATTAGGGACCTACACCATTTAGGTTTTTAAATGCCTGGTTCCTTCATCCAGATTTTAAGTCAATAGTTAAGAAGTCTTGGGAAGAGGCAAATGTTTTTGGGTGGGCAGGGTGTAGATTGAAAGGTAAATTGGCAAAGCTCAAGTCAGATCTCAAAAAATGGAATGTGGAAGTCTTTGGAAATGTGGAGCATCAGTTAAAAGCAGCAGAAAAGGAGTTACATGAGATTGATTTGTTAGCTAAAAATGGGCCGTTGCTGGACACTGTCAATGTGAGAAGACATGAGTTGAGATCTTTAGTTTGGAATTACAGTAGAAGGCTAGAATAGTTATGGCGTCAGAAATCTAGGCTGAAGTGAGCTCAAGAGGGGGACAAAAACACACGATTCTTTTAAGTGGTGGCTAGTAAAAGGCAGAGTAAGAATGTGCTTGATTCCGTTGTTGTGGACAAGGTTAGAGTTGGGGACCCGAGTTTGGTCAAACAAGCTATGTTTAGGCATTTTAAAGATTTGTATTCTGAGGTGTGGCGAGGAAGACCAAAGTTAGAAAGGGCCATTTGCGACTATTGGCAGGGAAGGGGCTTCTGAGGAGTTACTAGCTGAGTTTTCTGAGGAAGAGGTGTGGACTGCTGTGAAGGAATGTGACGGAAACAAAGCTCCAGGGCTTGATGGATTCAATCTAGCATGTATTCAGAAAAATTGAAAAATTATGAAGAATGAGGTTATGCAAGGCATTCTATTTGAATGGGAAATTGGCCAAAGGGTTGAACAGCTCATTCATTGCTTTAGTGCCTAGAAAGGAGAATGCTATGGAGTTGGGGGATTTTAGGCCCATTAGCTTAGTGAACTCAATTTACAAAATTTTGGCCAAGGTCCTATCTAGGAGGTTGAAAAAGGTGATCCCTGCAGTGATTAATGAAGCTCAGACAGCATTTATAGAGGGTCGATGTATCTTAGATGGGGTCATGATTGCAAATGAAGTTATTGAATGGTGGAAATGCTCAAAGAGTAAAAGGGTCATTTTAAAGATTGATTTTGAGAAGGCATACGACTCTGTGAATTAGGATTTTTTGTTTTCAATGTCACATAATTTTGGATTTGATGAGAAGTGGCAATGTTGGATTAAGGAGTGTTTAACCTTTTCCAGGATCTTTGTTCTGGTTAAGGGATCACCCACGGATGAGTTCGTACCACAAAGGGGACTTAGGCAAGGTGATCCACTATCACCATTCTTATTCAATATTGTGGTTGAGGGTCTGAATTTGCTTCTGAATAGAGCTAAGCAGCTGGGATTGTTTAAGGGTGCTACAATGGGATCTACCAACATGAACATTTCACATATGTAGTTTGCAAATGATATAATTATTTTTTACGAAGCTAAGGTTTTGTAGTTGCTTTCAATTAAAAGGGTTTTAAGGTGTTTTGAAGTTATGTCGAGTCTCAAAATAAATTCCACAAAAGTATTGTCTATGGGGTGGGTCTTTCAGACAGTGAGGTAACTAAAGTGTTGTGCTGAATTGCAAAAATCAGAAGTTGCCATTGATGTATTTGGGCCTTCCTTTAGGAGCTAATCCGAAAAGGAAGTCTACTTGGCAGCCAGTGGTTGATAAAGTGAGGAAGAAGTTGTCTTTTTTGGAAGAGAAAGGTGTTGTCTTTTGCTGGACGGTTAACGTTGATCAAGTAAGTTGTGCTGTGAAACCCCGTATTTTTTAGGTATTAATATTTTAGTGAGAGATATTAGTGGTAGTTTGGTGGTGAGATTCTTAGATAAGCATCTAACTTATTTTCTCCATTTGTTTTATCTCTTTTTCTCTCCACCTCATTATTATTCATCTCCTTTGCTTTATAATATATATTTTTTTCATTATTCTTGGGCACCAAGTAAATTTCCTTTCTTTGACTCCAAGTTAGTACCATTGTATATATATATATATTTGTACCTCTTATTCATCAAATCTTTTTGTACATAATATCTATGGAATTTGTACAGAAAATAAATAGGAAAATCTCCCCAAATCTTGAGCACACGGCTAGCCATCATACCTCCTAGGATATAATCATTGTACTTTAGCACAAACAAATCCCTTGAAATCTTGGAGCAATGATGACCTTGGTACCAATTCTATATATATACATTGGGAATATGTCCATAGTACACATATATTGAATAAAATATTCTTCTTTTCCCTTCCCCATAGCCGGCCAACCTAGGAGAGCGTGAGGGATCAATTCTCAAGGCTTGTAATAATCATGGCATTCTAGAAGCACGAGTACCAAGTACACTCCTTTCTTGCCCACCAAGTAAACTAATTTTATTATTTTTCCTTTTCTTTTGTCCTAAGCATCTTGCCTATAAATTGAGCTCACCTCTCAACCATTTCTATCATTCTTCTTCTTGGTCCATCCATATCTCTATCTCTCTCATTTTGTTCTCTCTTAAATTATAGAAATTTTGAGTTTAGATTAAGAGTGCATAGAGTGAGTGTAAGAATTTTCGTAAAGGAAGAGAGTTGTAGAATCTTACATACTTTATGCCACTTTGGAGATTCATGGAGAAAGATCGAGATTCAAGTGTTAGAGACAGAGGAGATTGATTTGAGGTAATTCGGTGGTATACAATATGCTTCCCTAAATTCTCTTTGCAAAGAGGTTATTTTTAATTCCCATAAATTTGTACTCCTCTTGATTATTCTGATCGTTTGATAAATTCTGTGGAATTATTCGTTGTTGATTCATTTGATTACTCTAGTCATTTGATGAACTCTGTGTAGTTATTCTGTGTTGGAAATGTTGATTTGTCTGGCTAAATGACGTGAAAATGCTCCATACATGGATCAAATGGACTTTACCAATAAGCTCTGTACCAATAGCCCGGATAAGCGGTTGTGCTTGGGTGAAGGGGGTGAGGCCAGTCACTATTCATGTACCGAGTAGGACCGGGTACTTGGTTCTGGATACATTATCATATGTCGAGTTGACTAGTTTGTGCAAGTTGGTAAATTGCTTGATTGTCGAATCGAATCGGTTGTGTAATTGTTGGATCTCTGTTGATTTATTTTCTGTCCTAGCCTTGTTATTCCTGTTGTATTGTATACTTCTCGAATTAATTTATTTTTCAGGCGTGGAGCAAATTTAGTGGCGATTGGGGTTGAAGCATCTAAAGAGATTATTTGAGTTGGATTTTTTTTTTAGTACACAACTATATATTATTTTGGAGATTTGTATAATTTATGTTTTGGAGACATTTGAGTTAATTATTTATGGAGACGATTTGTATATTTGGGATTATGAGTTATCTGCGATTATAAATTTGAGGTTGATTTGATTTATTAACGGCCCGGAAGTTGGGGCGTTACATTGCCCTGTTTACTATTATATTATATTTTGGTTTTTAAGATGCCTAAGGGAGTGGTTAGGTTGATTAAGAAACTATAAGCAACATTTCTTTGAGGGGGTAATGAGCTGAGGAGAAAAGTCCATTTAGTAAAATGACAGGAGCTAGCTAAGTCTAAAAGCCAAGGTGGCTTAGGGGTTAGTAGTATAACAGATATGAATGTTTATTTATTGTTAAAGTGGTGGTGAAGGTTTGGTGCAGAAGATAGGGCACTGTGGAAGTCAGTAATTTGTAGTATTTATGGGAGGGTTGGTGGGGGGTAGTGGCTAGAGTTTGGGGTTGTAAGGAGAGTGTCTCCAATTTGGCAGGGTATTCTTGATATTGCTAAGGTTAATCCTTAGTTACCTGAGTTTTATTTTGATAATGTGAGGGTAAAGGTTGGGAATAAGGAGAGGGTGAAATTCTAGATTGATAAATGGTGCAATAATAACAAGCTCAGTGAGGAGTTTCCAAGGCTGTTTAGTCTTTCTGAAGATAGGGATGGCTCTGTTATGCAGTTTAGGCAAAGGAGGGGAGTTCACGGGATTAGAATTTACGGTTCAGAAGACAGCTTAAAGTGTGAGAGGAAGAGGAGGTAACACAACTCCATACCTGGTTGATTGATGTCCCTATCAACAGTAGCCAAATGGATGACTATTTGTTGTGGGAGTTGAATGTATCGGATTAGTTCACAACGTCCTCAGTTTGAATGTGGCTATAAGCAGTCAGGGGCCCTGACTTACGCGTTGCCAAATGATTGTGGCAGGTTGTTGTACCTCCAAAACTGCAGTTTTTCGGGTGGTTAGTGTGGCGAGGCAGAGTCAAAACAGCAGATTTCCTTCATCGGATTAGGGTGTTGAATGTTAATGCTAGTATTCTGTGTATTTTCTGCAGAAATGAAGTGGAATTAGTCAATCATATTCTCCTTCACTACACACTGGTCTGGAAAGTGTGGGCTGGTATATTGAGCTGGTGGGATGTGTGTTAGGTAATTCTGGGTTCTGTCGAAGATCTATTACAATGGTGGGCTGGAGCTAGCTTCAAGAACAAAGTTATGTGCATCTGGAAGATTGTGCCATTGGTTGTATTGTGGTAAATATGGAAATTACGGAATGAGATTGTTTTCAATCAAGGGCAGGCAAACTTTGTTGATTTGGAGGAAGTTGTAAAATTAAAAGTAGCTTTCTGGGCCAAGAGTTGTGTAGTAGGTTTGCAATGCTCAGTGCATGAATTTTTGTGCAATTTTTAGCAGATTAGGTTATGCTTACAAGGGCAAGTCCAGCTGCTGCTGTTGGTTAAGTAGGTCTTCTTCAATTTTATTTAATTAATTGTTGTGCTTGCAAGAGGAAGTCCAGCTGCTACTGTTAGTTAGGTAGTAGATGTAGTAGTCATGGGTTTTAACCTCTATGTTGTTGTTGATAGCTGCTATTAGCTCTTCCTACTGTGGAGTTGTTCTTGGTGTTGGGTGGTTATGTACAGTCAGGGGGCTAGAATGCATTAGGGGCTATTTTGTTTTTGTTTTTTTTCTATTTCTTCTTGTTCTTTTCTGGCTGTTTGATTGGTCGCTTGCCAATCCTGGGCTGTGTGCTGGCATATGATAGGGCTTGCTCTTCGGTGCCAACCTAGTTGGAATCTTTGAGTCTAGCTTTAATGCTCTTTGTACCTCCCTTCTTTTTTGATGTAAGCTCTTTGTATCCTATAGCTTCCTCATCAATAAAGTTTTCTTTTGTTCATCAAAAAAAAAAAAAAAAATTTCATTGTTCAAAATAAAATAACTCATAAAAGTAAAAATGCCTGTAATCACCAACCTATATGAAAGAGAGTCTCTCAAAGCCCGAGATCATTTGGTAGTGAAACATTATTGAGGATTTCAATAATTGCTGCCCTGGTAAGAACTTTGCCCAGCCATCATCGAAAGCTCCCTAAGTTGTTTACATGCTCAGGATATCTTTGCACTTGCACCGGATGGTACGAGCTGTATCTATACCCATACACATATCCATACCCAAGTTGAGGAGGTGGTGGTGGGTATCCGTAACTACCCGGTGGCGGTGGTAGTGGTCCCATCACCATCACCGAGACTGGAGGAGGATATGACAGATATTACCCAATTGCTGCCACTACCCCATATGGCGGTGGAGGAGGAGAATGAGGAAGATAACGAGCAGTGAAAGTAGGTGGAGGAGGAGGAGGTGGAGTCAACACCGCTCTGGCAACTTGCTCACCTACTCACTCATACATGAAATTGAGCGTACCCTTGGGATTTCCGGACAGGGTTTGAACATGATAGGTCAGACTACCCTCAATCTGCCCTATCAGGTCTATAACCTTCACAAACACTTCTCTGATGTCCTTTGTAACAACCCTAATCCGTAATTAGCTACTAATCTGTAATTAAGAATGCTAACTAAGTGTTTAGAATGGAATTACGCGCTAATTGTGTATTTTGTATGTTATTTGACTTTCTATTTGTTACTCGTAGAACTATCTGTCTAGAATTCTGCTTTGATCTGAAAATTAGAAGCCTTATCAATATCTAAAACTGAAACTGGCTACATCAATATGTCATTTGGAATTTTTAGAATCATATGGCAAATTTTATTAAAAACAGATTCAGTTTAATTAATTAAGTTATGTTTGGTTAGCCAAATGTTCTAATTCTTATATAATAGCATCATGACTATATATATGAGCCCTTAAGCTCATTCTTGAGCTCAGTTTGCTTCATTTGAGTGCAAAAATTTGAGATTTGCATTTTAGAGAGAGGGAACTCTCATTTTAGAGAGAGAGAAATGAAGAGATAGAAGAGAAATTGAAGGTTTTGTGTTGAGTTCATTAAGATTGTGTAAGAACAAGTGTGTTGAAAGATTCTAGGTAAGAATTCAACCCCCAATTTATGAATCTAAGTTGTCAACATGAAGATTATGTGTTTAGATGTGTAAATTGAACTTAGAATGAAAAATTGGATTGTAATTCATACATGCAAGCATGCATAAGTGTTAAGTCATCATTTTGATCATGAGCTTCATCATTTGTGTTGAATTTGGAGCATAAGATGTACATGCATGTATATTTTACCAAATTTTGAGAGTGAATTCCATGTTCATATAGTCTTAAAAGAAAATTGGGAGAAGGATTTTACATGCATGCATAAACATGAAGAGTTTTGCCATGTTGAACTAATTTTGAGCATCTAGGTTGTTATCATAAGTTATTTGGTACATGCATGCATAATTCATCATGTTTTAAAGTTTAAATTCATGTTTTGAAAGGGATTTCTCTCATGTATGGAGCTTTTGAGCTCAATTTTGTTTAAAACCATGGTGTTGGAGAAAAAGGATTTGTAAAACTTATATACATGGAAGTTTGAACTCAATTTTGGTAAATTCATGAGTTTTGAGCAAGAATAGTTAGTGAAAATCATATGTTTATGTTTTAGAAAAGTTTTCAAGCTTTAAAGACAGGCCATACATGAGTTTTACCTTTGAATTTGCATTTTGGAAGCTCAAAATCCTGTTTTGAAAATCCAAAATTTTTGCAGGTCGCTCGAGTGAAGGATTTGCCGCTCGAGCGAACATTTCGAGCATCCAGTAGTTTCTGATCAGCTGAGACGCTCGAGCGACCACTTGGTGGCTCGAGCGAACCCTTTGTATTTTGTCTGACCACTCGAGCGAAGGAGTTATGGCTCGAGCTTATTTTTCACCCATCCAGTACTTTTGCAGGCAGAGCGGTCCGCTCGAGCGACCAAATGTGCACTCGAGCGACTAAGCCAAATTCAACATATTTTTGGAAAACATTCAATATTCATGTTTTTGTTCCCATCCTCTTCTGAGCATATTTAGGCATGAATTATGAGTAAATAAAGAGTAATAAGCTAAGGACTGACATGAGTAATTGAATTAGAAAACATGAGACAATCCGAGATCTGAGAATGTGATTAACGTGTATAAGTTATGAGAATGGACTGAATAAGAAACCAATGTGAAGAAAGCTAAACCGTAATGGCCAAGTGCATGTGTAATGATAAGCTATGTTTTGTGCTATGTACTTTTGTTTTTGTAGGTCAACGTTCGAAGATTGATTGACCGTTTCTGGAAGCCCACTGTGAGTAACATTATTGTAAAGATATGTCCATATGAATTATGTTCCGAATGTGATTTGATAAGTTATGATTTCTGCAATGATATTGCTTATAGGAACGAATGTCCTATGTTTGAAATCTATTATGGCATCCATAGATAGTCCCAAGTCATGGGGGACAGCATGTTCATGCAGGTCCATGACATATATGTCATTACGAGATCTCGTTAGCCACTTCATTGTGGTGATATGTGTTTAATCGGTATCCAGAACCGATTACTCTAGTCGGAAGACGATATGTGACGTGTTCTATGGGATGTACCAGTATTATGTTTGGATATGAGGATGATTATGTTATGATCTGTTTTATGATTATGAAATGTTTGGAATTCGTTCACTAACTCTTTATATTGATGTTATTCACTAGGCTATAGCTCACTGTTTATATATATAGGTGAGTGTGTACAGCACCAAGCCTAAGGGCTTCTGTCTGACATCCATTTTGTCAAGCCAACCATTGTGCCTCACGTGGAGGTTCCTGAGGAGTCGTGTGTTATAAGCTCTGGTTGTTTCTGTATATAAGACTTGGTTTGTTTTTGTTAGTTGTACTTAAGATGTTATAGTTAAGTGTATGAGTACAACGCAAGAATGATTTTTGGTTATGTATATAAAGTCTTAAATATTTTGTTTCACATAAGTCAACACAGATCATTGGACAATTATATTTATTTATTTGCTTCCGCTAGCTCCTCAATTTTGTTTAATCAATTCAGAGGCCTTCGGTAATCTCAGGATTACTGGCCGGTTACGATGCTAAACCTATAGGGGCAGGTTTGGGTCGTGACAGAGTGGTATCAGAGCATGAGTTATACCGTATACACGTGTCCAATTGAGCTATAGAATGTCCTAGAAAAGACATAGAGACATTTCATAGTCATGTGTGAGTATGTGTGCATTTTTCTATACATGTTTAGTAAGAAAATGATAATGAAAACTATGAGCATAAGCAAAGAAGCTATGTGGAATAACATGTAATGTTGATTTCTATATTGAATGTGTAATTCTTGTGAACATGACCATGTAAACGTGAAAGACTACGTGACCTATGTGAATATATTTGAGTTGAAATAAAATGACGAATTGGTTGATTTGAAGTGAAAATGAAACATGAAACCAATGAGAACTATTCCAATGTTAATGATTACCCTGTTTATGTATAGAGAAATGAAAGAAATGAGAAATGTAGACGAATCTGAATCTTCTGACGCGAGAATTAACCAGCTAGAAAGAATGATCGAAGCCTTAACCGAATCTTTGAGACAACAACAACAAAGACAAATACATGTACCTGAATCAGCGAATTATGATAGGATAACTCTGACACAAAAATATAATAAGATGAAGCTACTGGAATTTCTGGGGGTATTGAATCGTTAAAAGACAAGGCTTGGGTTTTAGAAACCGAGAAAATATTTGAAGTATTTCCGTGTACTGAGACACATAAAGTTTTGTTGGCAACATTCACACTTAAAGAAGAAGTTAGGAGATGGTGGATGTTAGTACGAAATGATAATGGAAGTATGACATGGGATAGATTTAAGGAAATGTTCTTTGAAAAATATTTTCCCCAATGCATCCAAGATAGGAAGGTATATGAATTTGAACAACTAAAACAAGGCAACATGACTGTGGCCGAATACGAAGCAAAATTTACTAAACTAGCCCGATATGCACCACACATGATAGACACTGACTACAAAATGGCTAGAAAATTTGAGGGTGGACTTGACTTGGATGTGTTTGACCGAGTTGGTATTTTAAAATTGTCAACGTATGTGGATGTTCTTGATAGGGCCTTGATGTCTGAGGCAAACATAGCAGCCTTGAAAATATCGAAGTCGTCATCATCAACTGAATGGAAGTGTAAGAAACAAAAGAAACAAAAATTCAAAATGACTAGTAATTCGATGACCTTCGTGAATGAAAACTCAAAGGCAAGAACTTTTGACAATGTAAATCGGGGAAGTAATATGAACAATGATATACCTATCTGTAGAGAATGTGGAAAACAACATTGAGGCATTTGTCGCCGCCTATCTGGAGCCTATTTTAGATGTGGACAGAAAGGACACTTGGCTAAATCCTACCCACAAGCCCATCCGAACAACAATAGGCCTAATGTTAGTACGACTGGTTATATTCCCGTACCTAGAACAAATGTAATTTCTACTCCCGAGGGAAGCAAGATTAGGCAAGGAAGGGTTTATACCCTAGTTCCAGAAAATGTCCGAAACACTAAGACGACTGACGCAGGTATTACCTTAATTATGTGCAAATGTTTATGTGGGAATTTGTGTGGCAATCGTACACTCCTTAACTTGATATAAATTGTGGACATATTGATTGAACCAATTGAACTATTAGAATTATGAACTCTAGTTATTGACTGTCCTGGAGACTTACTACTAATATAAATTATATGTGAGATGTCTGAAACTTTATGAATTTGAAAAATCACCATGCTATGCAAATTGTTGGGACTTGCGAACAATGAGAATTTGCTGGGTTAGATCCTTCTACCATATTGCAACAATTTAATATGAACTGTTATGTATGACCTTTTGAACTATGCTAGAACTATTGGACATGGGAACACATTATCAAAAAGCTAAAAAGCCAACTCATATCCCAAACGAACCCTATATATCAAAATTTTTTTATACACAATGTGAGTTGTGTTGTAAGAAATTAAAATAAAAGAAAAAGTTGGCAATTTAGTTAGTAACTTTAGCATAACCAAAAATTTAGTAAAAGTGCCACTAGTTATATATGGAAATTTTCTTGGTGGAATTTTTTTGATCAACAAAATAAAAGATTTATTGATGATAAAAACAAAGTACATGCAAAATTACATTAACAAAACAGGAAAGCGCACTAAGCATCATAGCAAACCTTCACAATCCCAACTAGGTTGACACCGCAAAAGAAGCACAATCATTTACAAGCACTTAAACCAAGATTGGTGAAAAGCCAATCAAGAGCAACCAAAAGCTAAAAAACAGAACAACACAGTTGAGATGAGAGCATTCAAGGTCTAAACTAAATCTATTTAGATCTCGTCAATCTTTTTTTTCGCAATGAAAGCATTCAGGGTCTAAACCAAATCTATTTAGATCTCGTCAATCACGGCACGCAGAGTCCCCACTTTGCCCAAGCTCTAGAGTTACTAGTGCTTTCGCTCTCATAAGTGCAAGGAAGACTTTTTTTTTCATTAGGATACGTTAGGAAGGTTGTTCAAAGAGTCGAATGATTGGTTAATGGTTTTGACGTGATTTTTGTGTCTTTGGTTATGGATGAGCCAGTAAATGCATTTTGGTAAGAGACCTAGAGAAGCTGAGAATGAAATAGAATAATGAGGGGGGGCTATGCTTGGAGTGACTTTCCTATTCGGCCGTTAAGTGTGGGGTTAAGTAGCTTTGACATATGGGAGAATTATTTTGAGAACACGATGACCAGATAAGAAGTGGTTACAAAGGTGCAACAATGAAAAATAATGTGTATATTTCTAGAGTACTTTTTTTTTCTTTGAAAAGTGATTTTATAGTGATTTTTTATATGGTTAATTTTTTATTTTTATTTTTATTTTTATTTTTTTAAGTGGCTATAAGTTATGTTCATAAGTGAGATTTTAGAGTGTTTTAGAAGTGGGAAATTTTTATTTTTTTTAACATTTAAACTAAATCAGTTAAACATAGAATTAAAGAATGAAAAATTAACTTAAACATATAAAAAATAAATGTTTCAAGACACCAACCAAAGACTTGATTTTATTGATTTTAATTTGATTTTCATTAATAAGGGAATTACATAACAATTGTATTGTCTCAAAATAATTACAGATTCATGAAAAAGTTTATAAAATTTACCATGAATCAGTAATTATTTTTCAAAACTGATTTGTTATTTCTCAAAAAAAAAAAAAAAAAAAAACCCGAAGTTGTTTCTTTTGTATAATAGTATAGAAATACATATATATTTTTAATCAGTAAAAAAAAAGAACATTATTGATGAAAATCATACATAGGAGATGAAATTATATTAATAAAGAGGAGGCGAGAGCACAAACATATAGAAGCTCAAGCCAAACTAGTTAGTGATGAACCAACAAAAGAGAATAAATCACCAAGAATATGAACAAGACACTACCCACAATCCCCAGAGCAGCCCCACACCACCATAACAGCATCCAGCAACAACTCTGCCAGCAAAATAGCAGAACAACACTGCCATTGAAGCCCCTAGAAAATCAAAACCCATTGAAGCTTCCCAGAAACAGCACTAACAGTAGCAATGCCTGTAGCAACCTGCAACCGATCATCAATAACTATACACTACACCTAACCTGCTGGACATTATTGATAATCTCTTGCACGGTGTAACAACACTCTTTAGAATCCAAAGGGAAATTCTAATCTTTATCAATTCACATACCTCTCCAAATGCACTTGTTTCCCATTGAACACCACCTCATTCCTAAGCTTCCATAATGACCATATGACTGCCAATGGCACAACCCTCCAGATCAAGTTTGCATTTTTCTCCATTTGAAACCCTTCCACTTAGGGGTGGTCACGGTTTGATTTTGGATAGTTCAGTTTGCAGTTTGGACCCGCTCACATATGTGCAGTTTGAGGAAAATTGAACACCCACAATCGCCTGCAGTGCGGCTTGCAGTTTGTGCGGATAGTATTTGCGGATGTGCGGTCAGTTACGGACGGTTTACGAATTTGATTTTTTTTTCTTTAAAATTTTATTTTTAGGCCTTTTTTTGTCCCTTTTGTAAATATTTATTTTGAGCTCTTTTCCCCCCATTTTCTAAAATACTCAACATTAATAATTAATGAATTAAAACTTATAAAATTAAAATACAACAAAGTTAATTCCTAACACAAGCAAATCATTCAAATCCTAAACTTTTAAATAAAATCATAAACTAATGCAAGGACATTTTTCAAAATCCTAAACTAAATCATCAAAATCATTGACTACCCAACAATACAATTAAAATAAAATCATTCACAATCCAAAACTATCAAGGATATGATAAATGAAATCAATGGTCCAAGTTTAAAAAAAAAAAAAAAGTCTAAGTGCGAGTGAGTTCTTGTGGGTATGGGTAAAACCCACAACCCGCAATAATGCCATATTCCAAATCACATCCGCCCGTATTGTGTCTGTGAAACCGCCTATTTGTATACAGATTGGTTCGAGTTAGGTAGGTTGTGCGGTTCGAATAACCCTATGCTCAGCCCTACCTCCACTAGTGTAGATGTCTTTCCGCATCCCCCACCAATGCGTCAAACTTGACCATACTCTCCAAGCAAAAAGACACCAAAGCAACAGATGGGGTACTGATTCCAAACCCATCTTGCAGAATACACACAAAAGAGAGGCATCCGGACCAAGCACTCCAATTCTTTGTAGAAAAGTAGAAGTCTTAAGTCTCCCCTGTAAGCCAACCACCTAAGAAATTGCACTTTTGGGGGGGCCACATTGTTCCACAGAAGCTTAGTGGCCAAAAGGAGGAATGAAGGCACAGACATAGAATAAATGCAGGAAACACTAAACTGACCTAACACTACAAGAAAATGCAGAATTGGCAACTAAAATAAGTATTTTCGTTGCTGAAAGTAGTACAAATGGCGACTAAAATTAGTTTAGTTGCCAAACTTGAGCACTTTTGCCGACTAAAGCACTTTAGTCGCCGAATATAGGGCTTTTAGCGACTAAAATTCAGTTTAGTTGCCGAATATAGGAGTTTTAGCGACTGAAAAAATTTTAGTAGCTAAAAGGCACGGTTTTTGGCGACTAAAAGCATTTAGTAGCCAAAACTATAGGTTTTGGCGACTAAAAAATACTTTAGTCGCGGAATATAGGTGTTTTACCGACAAACAAATTTTTTGTAGCCAAAAGTAAAGGTTTTTGGCTACTAAAAAAAATTTAGTAGCTAAAAGTGGACAAATGGCGACTAAAACTGAGTTTAGTCGGCAAAAGTGGAGCTTTTGGCGACTAAAAATCAGTTTAGTCGCCAAAAGTTGTTTTTTTTGGGCAGAAATTAATGTATTTAGCGACAAAACAGCATTTAGTAGCCAAAAAGTATAGAATTGGCGACTAAAATTCATATTTAGTCACCAAAAGTGCTCCCCTATTTTTTTTTTTAGTAATTACTTTATTTTTTTCGTAAAATATATTAAATAAAAATAATTATTTATATATATATTGTTTTCTATTAATATCGGTCAATATATTATATAAATAATATATGTTGCATTTATATTCATGTAATGTTCTTGTGGCGTAGTGGGGAGAGTGTTGGTAAAGGTTTACAGAGGCTGGGACGTTAGGAGTTCGAAACACAGAGTAGCAAAGGTGAATTTTTTTTTGGAAAAATGCTTTCAATGACTATCTTTAAATGCGCCAAATGTGTTGTTTTGGGCAACTAATGAGTTTAGTCGGCGATTCATGACCTAATGGCGACTAAAATAGTTGTCGCTAAATGGATAATTTGAAAAAGTGGAATTGAGTATTGGCGACCAAAAGTTTGGTCGCTGAAGACCTGACTTTTTGCCGACTAAAACGTTTTTAGTCGCCAAAACCTTGGGCGACCATTTATTCACGACAACACTAGCGACAAAAAAAATCTGTCGGGGAAGGTATAAAAGTGACTTTTGGAAACTAAAAATGGACCTTTGGCGACTAAAAATTTAGTCGCCAAAGGTGATTTTTGTTGTAGTGTGATGAATTTGCTTCCCACCTTAGGCAATCATCCCTTTCTGATATACTAACTGTAGTAGCATTTATAAAAGCAACTAAACTATCCAACTCATTTGACTCCCAACCCAACAAGGCTCTTCTATACCTGAAATTCCAATCTGTGTGAGTCTCCTTCCTCTCCACCAACACTCTAAGAGAGATATCATTTTCTGTTGATAAGCTAAAGAGCCTTGGATAAGCATTCTTAACACATAGATCACCCCACCCAATTGTCACTCCAAAAATGGGCTATGTTATCATTTCCCACAACAACCTTAGTATTTTCCATAAAAATATTAAAGAGTTGAGAATTTAATTGACTAACATTGAGAATATCACCCCAAATTTTTTAGTAGTGCCCAATATCAGCTGAAAAATGATGCCACTTCCCACCATTTGAAGGATACTTGTAGTATAAGGAACTATCCTCATACCCAAATCACCACCACCATTTGGCCAGCAAACAATCATTCACCTCTTGAACTCTTCTAATACCCAAACCCCCGTTCTCTTTGCTCTTAGTTGCTTCAGTTCATTTAACAAGATGAATCTCCCCTCCCCCCCCCCCTCCCCCTCTATGCGAAACAAATGCCTTAGCCACATATGAGGGCATTTTGAAAATAGACAAATAGAAAGTGGGCAAGCTAGACAACACAAACTTTATGAGAATTAACCTCCCTCCAAATGAGAGAAGTTTCTTATTCCAAAAGGCCAGGCTGGCACTACACTTATCGAGAAATATATGTAGTATAGAGATGTAGTTATACATGCTATCATCTTATCAACTCCTACATACAAAAAAAAAAAAAAAAAAGATTCTTTTATAAAAACATATTATTTCAATTTAATGTTACATATGTTTCATAGAGGACAATTAAAGTCACATGTTTGTGATTGGTGGTTAAACACCAAATTCAACTAATATAATAAGAGTTTTAGTATAATCACCATCAAGTTGGTGTTAGGAAAATCTTTCTTCCTCACCAAGATCGGTGAGACACAAAATAACAAATAAGAAAGATAAACAAATTTAAAAAAAAAACACACAAGAACACAGGGATTTATGTGATTTACTCTAGAATAGGGTTACGTTCACGATTGCTATGATTTTTACTATGATAAGAAAATAATTGAACTCTCTTTCTTTTTCTTTTTTTCTTTTTCTTTCTTTTTTATCACAAAAAGATAACTTTATTGAATAGATTCAAGGATAAACCTTACATCACATTTTAACAAAGATAAGAGGGTGCTATAAGCATCAAAGGAAAAACTCCCCATTCCAATTAGGTTGTACGAAGAACACCTTAAATCATCTGCAGCACCACTTATAACAGTGGTTAAAAAGAGCTCAACCACTTGTAACAAAAGGAAAAAACAATACTAATCATCGTTGGACAAAGAGCCTGCCAAATCATCAAAGCAATAGAACTCCCTTAACTTACACGAGGCACCCCTTTCATATATTTATAAGTATAGAATTAGAATAATGCAGAAACAATAAGGAAATTGCTAAAGTACCCTCGGACCCCCTCCCTTTGGGAAGACCCCCAAATCTCCCATTGGATCCAGGGTTCAGTAAACAGTACTATCAAAATTCACAAACCCAACAGTTGATGGATAAAAAATGGGCTCTTAAGCAAGGTTGGGGTTTGTAGGTTAGAAGTTACATGTTTTTCATATTACAAAATGAAGGTAAGCATTTTTTTTTAATGTTTTAATTATGAACAAAGCTCTCTCTCTCTCTCTCTCTCTTTCTCTCTCAAATCTATTTTTATTTTTTGAAATAAATTATTTTGAATAATGGTTATTTGTTATTAAAGTAGTTTTAGTTTAAAGGTGGACTTTGTTTTAACAATCTAATAGTTATAGGTCCACCACATATAAGGGTCTTTCAATTTTTTATTTTATTTTAATTGTAGATGGGAAAGTCGTGTCCAATAGAGGATTTTTTTATTTTTAAAGGGTGTGTCTAAGATGAAATCGTAACTTCAATTTGTGATATAATTTTAATTAACAATGACAACATAATGTGGTTCACAATAATTTTTTGAAGTTTGAATTCTTCAAAGTCGGTACACAAATTTTCACTTATATATATTGGCAATTTGATTGTTGTGATATGGAGAGAAATTCTGTTTTCATACTTATATATTTCTTAAGATACATGCAACCAGTTTACTCATCGGCACACATTCAGCATCGAAATATATGGTGGTAGTTTTTGAATATATTGTGGAATTTATGATGCTGGGCAAACATTTTGATTAAGTTATTGTGAGTATGTATTTTCAAATAGTACTATATATATGGGTGTAGAAACAATCTTCTGTGTAAATAAAATGAACTGAAATAATTCAAACAAAATAATTAAATAACATACCGAATTTATTTCGTTGAACCGAATAAATAATTTAAGACCAAGTCGAGTGTGTGACACTCTGTCCTTAAAACAGATTCGCCCCGCTACGGTACTTACAGTTGAGTGGCGTCTATCTCCCAGGATACAATGATCTTCACAAATTGTAGTAGTACTCCAAACAATTTGTTCGACAAATAAAACTTGTGTTCTAACTCTCTAAATTTTATTCTAATACTTAAAATGAAGAATAATGCACTAATGCACTAAAGATTACAAACTGGACAACAAGAAATATTTTAGACTGATTTTTTGGATCACCCTGGACTGCTGAAAAAGGATTTGTATTTATAGACAAAAATATATGATCCGAACAGGTACAATATGAAAAAGCACTGTTTGACCGTTACAACGTTACAAGACCAAATATTCAAACAATCCTGTCCGTTGCTTTATTTCAAAAAATTTGAACAAAGTTCCGTTGGTTGAAACAGATTTCAAACAATTGGAAATATATTATTATAAAATTATTTAAATAGTTTTATTAACCAACCCAATTAGAGAACAGTGTTTACTAACTGTTTGAAAAATTATTATTAAACTATTTGAATAGTTTAATTAATAAAGGAAAAGGTACAAACTTTAGATAACTAAAATTTGAATTTAGAATTAAATTAAATTCTCACAATTACAAACTTTAGAAAACCACTTAGGAATCCAAAATTTGAATTTAGAATTAAATTAAATTCCCACAATAATTTTTATTGAAAAAATTCAAATGAATTTTATCTAAAAAATTACTGTTAGACTCGAAAAACGACGTCAACTTCCCATTCACTTATAAATGGTTTTGACGTTCTGTCTTCACCTCTTCGGACCCACCCCAAACAACATTTAGGGGGCCCACTCTAATTTGGGCTCAAAAATATGTCTATATTAAACCATTTTTCCAACAATCCCCCACATGAATGGAATTTGACGGAGAGAAAATGCAACAACATGATCTAATTACAGAGAGTACAGAAATTGGAAATATTCTGCAAAGGATAGGTAGCTTTTGGCTTTGAACCTTCCCCTTGTGAGACACTATCGGATTTACTAGCTAACTAGTGAACATGATGTCTTGAACTGTTTAGCCATTTGTGTAAACCAAGACAATAGAACTCACACAGTATATTCCCAGACACAGTTTAGTTCTCACTATTGTGTTCATTTTGGCCCTAAACAACCTGGTCTCTCATGAGTGCTCTAAAGACTTGTAGCCCTTCACAAATCTTATAGAACCGGCCCAGTTCACACTCACATAGGTGATTCTTATGAAGAGTATCCTGCCATACTCCACTAGGTTTACTAAGATATAAGAATCATTAAAAGTTTTACTTAACCTCAAACGCTACAGACTTCACTATTTTATCAAAGAAATGGGTAGGAGTTAGACTCCCCAGTGATCCTTCTGAGTCAATCACAACTCGATTGTCCCTTTGAACCTAGATCTTGGGATCTCCAGTCAACTAGGTTGGGTTGCCGTTGTGGTAACTCTTATTTAATAGGCTTAAGTCCCATTTCCCTCGATGAATTCTCAACTAACTCTCTTGCTAACCCTTTGGTTAGTGGATCCGCTATGTTGTCTTTAGACTTAACATATTCTATGGAAATAATTCCATTAGAGAGTAGTTGTCTCACGGTGTTATGTCGACGACGAATGTGTCGTGACTTACCGTTATACATATGACTCTGTGCTCTACCTATAGCTGATTGACTATCGCAATGTATGCATATAGCAGGCACCGGTTTTGGCCATATTGGAATATCTTCAAGGAAGTGGCGAAGCCATTCTGCCTCTTCCCCTACTTTGTCCAAAGCTATGAATTCTGATTCCATAGTAGACCTAGCAATGCAAGTCTGTTTGGAAGATTTCCAAGATACAGCTACCCCACCAAGAGTAAAGACATACCCACTGGTGGACTTCGAGTCTCTAGTATTCGATATCCAATTTGCATCACAGTATCCTTCAAGTACTGCTGATATCTAGTAAAATTAAGCCTAATGTTACGAGTAAATCGGAGATATCTAAGAACCCTTATAATTGCTTTTCAGTGTTCTACTCCCGGATTACTCGTATATCTACTTAATTTACTTACTGCATAAGCTATATCCGGGCAAGTGTAGTTCATCAAGTACATTAAGCTTCCAATAATTTGGGCATACACTAATTGAGAAATACTTTCCTGTATATTCTTAGAAAGATACAAATTAACATCTACAGGAGTTCTAGCAAGATGATCATCATCTTTGCTGAATTTGTCAAGTATTTTCTCAATGTAATGAGATTGTGACAAAGCACATTCTTCTGATGTTTTGGTAATTTTCATACCAAGAATTACATCAGCAATGCCCATATCCTTCATGTCAAAATGTTTATTCAACATTTTCTTAGTAGTTTTAATCATACCATTATTACTGCTAATGATGAGCATATCATCTACATAAAGACATACAATGACATAACCTTTGTCTGTGTTTTTAATATCAACACATTTGTCACTGTCACGCCCTCAAAAAAATAACATTTAAACCCATCCATAGAGACATGCATTGATACACAAAAGATCTACATTCATCTATTCATCAGAGTATTTCATTACAAAAGTATTACGTATTAACAACAAAAGCAAATGCCCTACGGGCTTACAGCTTTCCAAGTTAACACTTGGTTACAAAAGAGAGTGCTAACTCAATTACACATTAAGCTCTTGGCTTGAATCTATATGTAATACAATCAAGGAAAGTAAGACAACAAAAGTATGGCCGCCTCTAGCCTCCCAAGCTATGTCCTTAGAGGTGGCATGCTACATGTACCTGAAAATGATGTCCCCATATAGGGTGAGCCACAGCCCAGTAGGAATATACTAAACCAACTATGAACAATGACTAAAATATTAGCAACTGATAGATGGTCAACACTTACACTTCCATTTACATCTTATTACAATTCCATGACAATCAAGTTTATGTTACAATTCACTGTCCATTTCTTATTCAACTTTGTGTTTGAAAACAAGGCTCAGTGCTATGGCCAAAACATTTGATGAGATTATAGTTCATCACTAGAACACTTTCAAAATTCAAGGTGGATACATATTTTGGTGTTGTATCAATAACACATAAACCGCTCCCATACTTCACAAACGATGATGATATACATTTTAGTGCTATATCAAATCAAAGAAACATTTCAATAGATAAGCATATGAGTTATATCACTACTACAACAGATAAGCATATGAGCTATATCAACACTTCAACAGATAAGCATATGAGCTATATCAACACTTCAATGGGAGAGCATATGAGCTGCAACCCTGGGTCCATCCCCCATCTTCCCTTAACCATTAACCGGTTTAGAGGTACATCCCTCATCTTCCCCTAAACCGTGGTGTACATCCCCCATCTCCTCCCATACACAAGCAATGCATATAAACATAGCATCATATACACAATCAATCAATACATAAAGTTAATGTATTTTATCAACCGTCTACACAGAATGCACATAAACACATTGGTCATATGCACAATCTACCAATACATGAAGTTAATGTATTCTATCAACCGTCATACTCTATGACACATCAAATTGATTAGTTTTAGTTTGCCTAATCATTATGCATTGTCTACAACAATCAATACTACCCTCCACCGGTAGTCCAAAGCAATTATTTCTAAATAGGAAATAAATGCACAAATGGATAATATATCAACATTTCAACTAGGTGAGCAATAAATGATTCAACTACACCCTTTAGTCCCATACATTCCCAATTTCAACATTCTCAATTCAATTCCTCATTTTCTTTAATTAATTATATACATTAATTAATTAAGCCAATTAGGGCAACTTACCATAATTCGCAAAACAACCCTAAGGTTCCATTTCCATCAATGTTCCAACTTTAATTTCATTTCTCTATGCCTAACTTGCATATAGGTTTATATAATTAAAACCCCAACTTTTGTAAAATTACACAAAGGCCCAAACTTTCTCAAAATTTACCCAACACCCCCCAACATATCAAAATGCTCAAATTCAAAGACAAAGCTCATAGGATGGAGTAGGTTATCCTTACCTCGAAGTTGGAACCCAATGAAGGAGATGAAGAAAACGAAAATGCTCCAAATCCCGAAATTTTCAGATTAAAAGATAGCCCTCGACGATCAATACAACTTTTGTAAAGGCCCAAGGTGAGAAAACAACTCCTACTAGATCAATCCTAAGAGAGAAGTTAGGGTTTTAGTGAAAGGAACTCTCAAAATAGCTTTTTAGAAAAGTAAGAGAGAGAAAAGATGTTGAAAAGTAAACAAAAAAGTCGGATCTCGGCTTTATATAAAAGCCTCCCCGCTCGAGCGAGAAAAGCCCCGCTCGAGCGTCACTCACAGATCCCCGCTTGAGCGTCCAATCCCCTGCTCGAGCGGCAGATGCACGCTTCCAGAACTTTTGCAGACAGGTCCCCGCTCGAACGTCCAACTCCCGGCTTGAGCAGCACACACAGACTCCCGCTCGAGCGGCCGATACCCCACTCGAGAGTCCAACACTGCAAACGAAAAACTGGATGGGTGACTTCCCCGCTTGAGTGCCAAAACCCCCGCTCGAGCGGACAAGAAACAAAAGGGTCCCCGCTCGAGCGTCAAAAGTCCAGCTCGAGCGGACAGGCCAAAATCTGGACAACTAGACTTGGTTCCTAAGCTCAACCAACTTGTTCCAAACCTTCCCAACACAACCCAAGACTCATAAATAAAGAGTAGAGGATGCAAACGACATAAATACAATAATCAACCCCATGGAACCTAAGTCCGGATCACTGTACAACAAGGGGTAAAACCCGCGATCGCTATAGTCACACTCATTAATTTTAAATCCATTTGACATCATTGCCTTGTCAAATTTCTCATGCCATTGCTTTGGGGCTTATTTTAAACCATATAATGATTTAACCAATTTTCACACTTTCTTTTCTTTCCCTAGAATAGAAAATCCTTCTGGTTGTTCCATGTAAATTTCTTCATTTAACTCAACATTAAAAAAAGCGGTTTTAACATCCATTTGATGAATTTCTAGATTGTATAGAGATGCAATGGCAATTAGCATTCTAATGAATGTTATTCTAGTAACCGGTGAGTATGTGTCAAAGTAATCTAGACCTTCTTTTTGTCTAAAACCTTTGACTACAAGTCTTGCCTTGTATTTGTCGATTGATCCATCTGCTTTCAATTTTCTTTTGAAAATCCACTTGTACCCAAGAGGTTTACAACCTGGTGGCAAATCCACCAATTCCCAAGTGTGATTTTGCAAGATGGATTCAACTTCACTGTTGACAGCTTCTTTTCATAAAGGAGCTTCAGGACTAGACATAGCCTCTTTAAAGGTTAAAGGCTCATTTTCTAACAAATATGTTAGAAAATCTGGACCAAAAGATTTTGAGGTTCTAGCACGTTTACTACGCTTAGGTTCCTCTTCCTCATTTTGATTTGTTCTTGATCATGTTCTTGATCCTGACTAGTAATAGCATCAAAAGATCTTTTATTAGTACTAGTCTCTTGTCCAGTCTTCTTTGGAAATACATGTTCAAAGAAAGATGCATTCCGAGAATCAATAATAGTATTTACATGCATTTCGAAATGTTCTTATTTATAAATAAAAAACCGATATGCACTACTATTCTTGGCATAACCAATGAAAATGCAATCAATGGTCTTAGGACCTATCTTAGTTTTTTTAGGACTAGGAATAGCCACTTTAGCCAAACACCCCCATACTTTTAAGTATTTGTAGGATGGTACTCTTTCATGTCACAATTCATAAGGTGTTTGATTTATTTTCTTTCGGGGTACTTTATTTAAAATATAATTAGCAGAAAGTATTGCTTCCTCCCACAAGTTCTGAGGTAATCCAGAACTTATTAACATGGCATTCATCAATTCTTTTAAAGTTCTATTTTTCCTTTCAGCAATTCCATTTTGCTGAGGTGAGTAAGGAGCGGTGGTTTGATGAATTATTCCATGTTCTTTACAAAATTCACCAAAAGGTGATTCATATTCACCACCTTTATCACTTCTAAGTTTCTTGATTTTCTTACCAAGTTGATTTTCAACTTCATTCTTATATTGAATGAAAGTTTCCAAAGCTTCATCCTTGGTTCGAATTAAATAAATATAACTATATCTAGTATAGTCATCTATAAAAGTGATTACATACTTTTTCCCACCTTTGGTTTGAATTGATTTAAAATCACAAATTTCACTATAAATTTATTCAAGTGGTTCCGTACTTCTTTCAATTGAATGAAAAGGAGTTTTAGATAATTTTGCCTCAACACAAATTTCACATTTATGATTTGAATCAATGTCAAATTTAGGTAAACAATTCATATTAATTAATCTATGCAAAGATCCATAATTAACATGTCCTAGTCTACCATGCCATAAATTTGAAGACTCAAGCAAGTAAGAAGAAGATATAGTATTATTAATAACTGAGGGTACAACGGTCATTACATTTAACTTGAAAAGGCCATCAGACATGTAACCTTTTCCTACATACATCCCATTCTTAGTAAATACAAATTTATCACTCTCAAATACAAGCCTAAATCCATTCCTACTCAAGAGAGATCCTAAACAAGATTCTTGAGAATGTCCCAGACATGCAAAGACATTGTTGAGAGTGAATTCCTTTCCATATGTCATCTTGAGTACAATCTTTCCTTGTCCTTCAACTTTGAAAGTTGAGGAGTTGCCCATAAAGGTTGTTCACCATTGTCCATCGAGAATAAGATGTGACCATCTTTTTGTCGGCATAAATATGACGAGTAGCATCGGTCCACCCACCATTCTTTAGGATTTCCAAGATTTGCCTCTAAACAAGCGCAGAAAGATTGATGTCATCTACATCATTGGAAATCTTGTCTACTTCAGTCATATGGGCTTGAGCAGGCTTCTTGCTTGTTCTTCTTTTGCTTTTGCCTTTACTACGGCAATCTTTGGCCCGATGTCCCTCTTTGTCACAGATGTAACATTTTCCATTAAACTTGTACTTTTTATTTTCCCCCATTTAGAGCCTTGTGATGAACTTTCTCCAGAAGACTTACGTTTCTTGGTTTTTGAAGCATGTTCCACCACATTTGCCTTAGACTCCATAGGATTCTTACCTGCCCGCTTTTCAGAATTGCAGTTGTCCTCCTCAATCCTTAAACGCACAATTAACTCATCCATAGAAATTTCTTTGCGCTTGTGTTTAAGGTAGTTTTTGAATTCCTTCCAGCCTTTAAGTAATTTTTCAATTAAGGCTGCAACTTGGAAGCATTCACTGAGAGACATGCCTTCTGTGTGAATGTCATGCAGAATGAGTTGGAAATCTTGAGCTTGGCTAATCACAGTTTTTGAATCAA
Organism: Camellia lanceoleosa; assembly: GCA_025200525.1. Classification (NCBI taxonomy): domain Eukaryota; kingdom Viridiplantae; phylum Streptophyta; class Magnoliopsida; order Ericales; family Theaceae; genus Camellia; species Camellia lanceoleosa. The sequence goes on from CM045769.1 coordinate 10,736,945, forward strand.
CCATAACAAAATCCAAGAATCTGCCAACCACAAATTTCTTTGAACCGGCATATTCCGTTTTGTACTTTTTCTCCAACGATTCCCAAAGTTCCTTTGCTGTCTTGATTGGACTGTAGACGTTGTATAATGTGTTGTCAAGTCCGTTCAAGACGTAATTCCGGCAAAGGAAATCAGTATGTTTCCAAGCATCAACCGCAGCAACCACTTGCCGGTCGATTTCATCCTCTTTCAGGATAGGAGCATCTTCACGGAGGAAACGAGCCAGGTTTAGAGTTGTAAGATAGAACAACATTTTCTGTTGCTATCTTTTAAAGTCAGTTCCTGAGAACTTCTCTGGCTTTTCACCGTGATTTACCTGCATCACCACAGGAGAGGGGTTTGGTGCAATTGCAACCACCACAGCAGTACTTGTTTGGGCATTAGTTTCAGTAGCCATCAATTCTAATATATAAAACAAAATTATAATTAGAATTTACACTACACAGAAAATTAAACCAAATTCACATAATTAAATTCTATAAAAATAAAAGAAACAAGAATGTAGCTTTATTTTCCAATTAATTTGAAAATAAAATAAAATTTTATTTAAACAAATTAATTCCACACAGAAAATTAAATTCTGTAAAATAAAAGAAATAAAAATATTATTTTTCAATTAATTTGGAAATAAAATAAAATTTTATTTAACCAAATTAATTCCACACAAGAAATTAAATTCTGTAAAATAAAAGAAATAAAAATATAACTTTTATTTTTCAATTAATTTGAAAATAAAATAAAATTTTATTTAACCAAATTAATTTCACACAAAAATTTAAATCTCTTGTTACACTCCAAAAATTAAAATATTGAAAATAGAATTTTAATTAATGAAAACTCAGAAAATAATTTTTAAAACCCAAAATTAATTTCTGAAAAAAAATTCCACAAAAATATATTCTGAATTGTTAATGACACCAGTATCGTACTACTAGTTGTTGTTAAAGAAAAGAGACAGTATATTACTACTATCTGTCAAATAGCATATAATCACTATTTGATTTTCCAACCAGAATATTATTTTGTAAATCCACAGAAAATAATTTTCTTTCGAAATTATTTACGAAGAAAGAAAAAATGAAACAAATGAAAAATTCTGTAAACAAAATAATTCGGATCTGTCTTAAGATTATAGGAACAATCTTCTGTGTAAATAAAATAAACTAAAATAATTCAAACAAAATAATTAAATAACATATCGAATTTATTTCGTTGAACCGAATAAATAATTTAAGACCAAGTCGAGTGTGTGACACTCTGTCCTTAAGACAGATTCGCCCCGCTACGGTACTTACGGTTGAGTGGCGTCTATCTCTCAGGATACAATGATCTTCACAAATTGTAGTAGTACTCCAAACAATTTGTTCGGCGAACCAAACATGTGTTCTAACTCTCTAAATTTTCTTCTAATACTTAAAATGAAGAATTAATGCACTAAAGATTACAAACTGGACAACAAGAAATATTTTAGACTGATTTTTGGGATCACCCTGGACTGCTGAAAAAGGATTTGTATTTATAAACAAAAATATATGATCCGAACAGTTACAATATGAAAAGGCACTGTTTGACCATTGCAAGACCAAATATTCAAACAATCCTGTCCGTTGCTTTATTTCAAAAAATTTGAACAAAGTTCCGTTGGTTGGAACAGATTTCAAACAATTGGAAATATATTATTATAAAACTATTTAAATAGTTTTATTAACCAACCCAATTAGAGAACAGTGTTTACTAACTGTTTGAAAAATTATTATTAAACTATTTGAATAGTTAAATTAATAAAGGAAAAGGTACAAACTTTAGATAACTAAAATTTGAATTTAGAATTAAATTAAATTCCCACAATTACAAACTTTAGGAAACCACTTAGGAATCCAAAATTTGAATTTAGAATTAAATTAAATTCCCACAATAATTTTTATTGAAAAAATTCAAATGAATTTTATCTAAAAATTATCATAGACTTTAAAAACGACGTCAACTTCACATTCACTTATAAATGGTTTTGATGTTCTATCTTTACCTCTTCAGACCCACCCCAAACAACGTTTGGGGGCCCACTCTAATTTGGGCTAAAAAATATGTCTATATTAAACCATTTTTCCAACAATTGGCTTATTTGATTAGGTTGACTATTCGTAGGAATCACATTTCATTGTTTGATTACAAAATTTATTATTTGGATTAGATTTTAATAGTTATTCTATTCAACAAAATTGATAATTTTTTTTAATCTTACAACTAATAATACAAACCATACATATAATTAGGATTATAAATTTTTATATCTATTGCAAAATAAACTTAGATGAGAGAAAATTATGTATCTCAATAATTCAGCTAGATAACCAATTATACACTAATTCATGAATTATTAATGCCCTAACTATTAATCCTTACTAATCAAACAAGCCCTTTGAGTATATCTTAATTGAGTTATAAAAATTGAATTTTGAATATTTTAAATGAAACTTTGGTCGGGGATCCATAATGTATCTCCCGATTATTGTCACTTTGACATATATTTTTTAACAAATTAAATTTTCCAAATCATTCAACCACTCAAAAAGTAAATATCATTTTTCTTATTTCATTTTATTGCTTGGTTTTTACTTTGAATATACTGTTGGACTCAAACTCAGCTCATTTGATTATCCAGCTTGAGCTCCGCTCAATAACTAATCGAACTTGAGCTCTACTCAACTAGTTAATATTAATTGAGCTCGAGCTTGACTCAAAGCTCAATAATGAATTTTTTTAATTATTATTTATATTATTTAAATAAATAAATAATATATTTATATATTATTTGATAAAAAATTTAAATGAAAATATTATTTATATTATTTTAAGATATAAATAGGAGAAGATTGGTGATAAATCCAATTTAGAGAGCCTCTAAGGCATTGGATCTAGTGGATATCTTTTGTTGGTGAGAAATCCACATTTTGTAAAATAGTTTGGTGAGAAATTCTGTAGGACATTTTGTTTTTAATTTACCCCTTGACTTTTTTTTATCTGTTTGACTTTTCGTTGACTATCAAATTTTTTCCTATCTGTTCAAATTTTTTACCCTTTCTGTTTAATTAACAAAATTAATATTCTGAACATTCATACTGAATATGAGTGGAAGAATGCCATTTTAAAATTTCATAAGAAAATTTTGTGACTATCATCTGTTTAATTTTGTGACTATCATCTCTTCTCCTCCTATCTGTTGCAATTTGTTTCTTCATCATCATTATCAACTCTTTACTTGTAGATAGGATAGAAGAAAGGGAAATGTATCAATTTTCCATTTTAGAATAAGTGTCAAAACAATAGAAAACTTTTAAATCTTGCCTTTCAATTTTTGTAACTTGTCTTTGTTTTTTCTGTAACCAAACATAAGATGAGAAAGTTCATTATGCAGTAAACATCAAACGAGGCTTATAAATTGAAAGCTAGATCAAAGTTTTATATCTCACAACTGAAATCAATTTGTTATCAAGAAAATTCTCTTTGAATGACTTCATAAACTCCTCCCTATTAATTCACCAACACCAGAAAATAAAAATAGAAACACAACATCAACAAACAACAAATACAACAAAAAGCATCACCATACAAAGACAAAATCGATCAATACAAAAATGGGAAGTAAAATCTCACATGAAAACGAAGAATGCACTTGAAGGACACTAATTCAAGAACACACACACACAAATCTGTCGATTCAAACCCTAGTTCGAAGGGGTACAAACCTTTATTTCAAACCTTAGTTATGTCACGACGATTTATTGATCTACCGATTTATCTAGATCTCTTATCTCTCTAGATCTGTCCATAACAGGTTGTTGGATGTTCGATCTGAGATCTCGATCGATCTGAGACCATCAGAGATGGTGGCGATGATGGAGATGGAGGCGAACTTCGTCGTAGGTGAGATTCATTACAATGATAAAATATAAGATGATACGAAAAGTTAATAATTTTTTTTAAATATAAATCTTTATTAACATTAAATTGATCAAAATGTTACACTTATTATTTAAAATATTAACCCCATTGATTCAATAAAATCAAAAAAAAAAAAAATAGTTAAATTGCTATGGTAATTGTATCACTCAGTCGGATTTGGGCATCCGCAGCCACAGGTTCAAGTGATTTCTCAGTGTCATCTTTATATTCTTTTTGCAATTCTCTTCTTGGGCCTTATCTCAGAATTAGCAAGTTTGTTTGGAGCAATATCTTACCCCCCCCCCCCCCCCAAAGTCCATTTTTTTAAATGGTTGGCCTAGAAAAACAAAATTAAAACAGCTGTATTTCTGCTCTATCTTGGCATTCTTGGCAACAATGTTTCCACCTTATGCACTTTCTGCAAATTAACTCCTATATCTGCTTCTCATGTACTGCTTCATTACCCATTCTCTTGGATCATTTGGTCATCTGTGTTACATGACTGGGGTCTTCATTGGTGTATTCCGTAACTGGCGGGTGCTTACTCAATTGGTAGATGGGTGGTAAACTCAAGTGTCTACTCAGGCAAATTTTGAAGAGCGATTCCACTAGTAGTTCTCAGGTCTCTTTGGAAGCATATGAATGAGTGTGTCTTCACTAATGCCCATCCTAATTCTACTGACTTGTGGGAACTCATCAAGATCAGATTAGTTCTTTGGCCACTACAACAAAAAGCACAATCGGCGACTAAAATTTCTAATTTCGTCGCTGAAAGTACGGTTGATCAGTTTTGCCGACTAAAGCAGTTTAGTCGCTGAAGGTAATGGTTTTAGCGACTAAAAGGCACTTTAGTCGCCAAATATAGGGTTATTAGCGACTACAAGTTGTTTAGTAGCCAAAAGTGACGGTTTGTGGCGACTAAAATCGTTTCATAGCCAAAAGTGATGGTTTGGCGACTAAAAAATAGTTTAGTCGCCAATTATAGGTGTTTTGCCGACTAAAATTTGGTTGGTCGCTGAAAGTGAAGTTTTTTGGCTACAAAAAAAAATTAGTAGCTAAAGGTCAACAATTGTCGACTAAATTGCAGTTTAGTCACCCAAAGTGGAGGTTTTGGCGACTAAAATTCAGTTTAGTCACCAAAAGTGCTAAACCTTAGGCGGGATTTCAGGTTTTTAGCAACAGAATACAAATTAGTAGCCAAAAAATATATAATTTGCGACTAAAATTCAGATTTAGTCACCAAAAGTACGATCCTAATTTTTTTCGTAAATAATTTATTTTTTGCATAAAATATATTAAATAAAATAATTATTTATATATATATAACTTTGTATTAATTACGGTTAATATAGTATATAAATAATATATTTTGCATTTATATTCATAGAATGTATTACTGGCGCAATGGGGATAGAGTGTTGGTAAAGGTTGAGTGTTGGGAGGTTGGGGGTTCGAAACTTGGGAAAACCAGGGGGAATTTTTTTTTTTTTTTCCTAAAAACTACTTTTGGCGACTAAAGTCGTTGGTCGCCGAAAGATAGGGAATTCACGATGACAGATTTAGTCGGCAAATGCGTAAATAATAAAAAAAGAAATTAGTATCGACGACTAAAGGTTTCGTCGCTGAAAGTATAATTTCCCAAAATGGAATGACTATTGGCGACTAATTATTTGGTCGCCGAAGACAGATGTATTGCCGACTAACAAATCTTTAGTCGCCAAAGGTATCCGCGACCACCTATTGCCGACCACAGCGGCGACTAAAATTTTTCGTCGAGGAAAGTGAAAATTCAACATTTGGCGACTAAAAAAGGGCTTTTGGCGACTAAAAATTTAGTCGCCAAAAGTGTTTTTTTTTGTAGTGGGCTCAAAGCTTCTCTTAAGGACTTCCCTTTCTCAGTTGATGATGTTGTTCTCAGTTGGAGGCAAATCAGGCTTTGCTATTGAGGTTGCTTTTTTCTTTTTTGTCCTTTCTCGGTTGGTTGGTCCCTTACCAACTTGGTGGTATGCATGCATTTGATTAAGGCTCTCCCTTTGGTGCCAACCTAGTTGGAAATCGATTGAGAGCTATGATGCTTTTGTCTCACTCCTCTTTATTGATTGTATCTTTGTTCTACATTTCCGTAATCATTAAAGTTTTCTTTGCCGATAAAAAAAAAATGTATCACTCAAGATGACTACGCTAATTTAGTAAGATTTATTAGATTTTTAATACATTTGAACATAAGTACAATATTATTTGGGTAATGCTAGGGATACCAAATTTTCTACCAAACAAATAACCAAATGTCTCACATGAATGTAGGGTCTGCAATTTTGTGGGTCTACAATTTTGTAGACCCCACACCCATGTGAGACATTTGGTCATTTATTTAGTAGAAAATTTAGGACCTATAACACTTTCCATATTATTTTAATAGCAACTTTACCACCACACAAAACCTACTCTAAAAATTAGCTAAATCAAATAGTACAAATCAAGATGCAACTAAAATGACATAAATTTCATATAAAAGTGCACAATTGTGGATTTATTTATTACATTATTGTTTGCACTTTGTGCTTTAAAGCTTCAAGAAATTTGGGTTTTTATTGTACTTTAGTCCTTCAATGACATAAATAATTCTCAATATCACCCATCAAAGTAAAAAGGGAAGAAGAAATAAAAAAAAAGAAAAAAAGAAAAGAAATGAAATGAAAGAAATAGATGGCCCACTCATCAATTTATGTAGCCTCACAATCAAGTTGTTTTTTCTCTTCAAGTTTGCTTGCAAATACAAAGAGCAATTCATGTTCTACAACCTGTGGTCAAAAACAAGAATTGAGAATGAGAAACAACATGCAGTTTCAAATTAAATTTCAATGAAATTATATTGGTGACATTATATATATATATATTTGTATAAAATTATGTGACAATGACATTTTTGTAATTGTGAACTAAAATGATGAATTTCTTTACTTTTAAGAATGAATATATGTACACGACACATTATTTTGTATATAAACTCTATTTGAATATTATTACCTTTATAAACAAAAAATTATACAGAATGATATTGTTAAGTTGTAGGTGCATCATTTAATAAAAAACAAAAAAAAAGAAACAATCAAAATGTGTCAATTACCAAAATATTGTTGTCATATCACATATCTCTTTAATTGATGCCGTTCAAAAAAAATATATATATATATCATTTTAATTGATACTTATAATTATGTGTAAAACGTTTGAAAGAATAGGATTTTCTAATAAGCAAGTTCTTAAATTCCATTCTCATGTGATTTAGAGAATAAAAAAGAAAAAAAGAAAAATATTATAATAGTAATTTTTGCACAAGGTTTTGAAACTGCAAAGACCTCCAACAACTTATGTTGGCTTGTGTGTTGCAAGTAACAAGAAACTCTGTGGGGTATATACTGGGTATGTCCAGGCTCTGTGGTGGATTTATTTGATTGGTGGATTGGCACTAGAATCAAGAAGAAGGAACTCCAAATATGGAATGCCTTACCACTTGCTGTTTTGTGGTCAATTGAAAGCTGGGGAACGATTGTGTGTTCAATAGTGCCGAACCCAATTTCATGGAGCTCTGTGAGTTATCAAAATTAGAGTTGCAATTTGGTTGAAGAGCCACTCTTTTGGGAACTCATACTCAATCCACGATTTTGTGTTCAATTTAAACCAAATCAGAAGTTGCATTTGATGGATTTAATCTTGTTCTGCTGCTGAGTGTTCCGCTACTGTTCTGCTGTTCTGCTGCTGAGTGTTCTGTTTGCTGCTGTTCTGCTCTGTTTGCTGCTTTTTGCTGTTTGCTGTCTCATGGTGCCTTGCTTTGTATTTACTGCTGTTGTTTCCTTAGAAAGGCTACCTTGTTTGCTCTTTCCTTTTTTGCTTCGTTGGTCTCTCACCAACTTTGGCTGGAGCTAGCAAATGATCGAGTGTCTTTCTTAGTGCCAACCTAGTTGGGATTTGGGGAGTATACTCTGATGCTTTTTACTTTTGCCTCATCTTTATTGATGTAATTCCATATTTTGTATGTTATTTTCAACAATAAAGTTTTCCTTTTTGCTGACAAAAAAAAAAAAAATCAAGAAACTCTGTTTTCTCTTGCTTCAAGCATCCTTCAACCTAAACATTCAACTAGAATATATATATATATATAAATTGTTAATCTCTTAATTTAACCAAACGAATATAGTAGCAATATTAACACTCTATTAGTTTCGGTGAAAAACACTATTTTATATTTAGTTCCAACCCTAAAAATTAATATGTTAGTGACTATATTAGTGGTGATGGTGGTGGGGTGGTGGCTACATTGACAACAGTGTGGTGGTGGATGTGGTGGCGATGGTGGTATAATTTCTTCAAAACATCTATAATCTCTCAAAAGTAGAAAGCATCCAAAAACGTTTATTTTCTATTGATTATTGAAAACAATTTTTATCATACCAAGTTTCAGCAAAAATAAATATATATAGATATATTGTCAAATCAAACAGAAGGGAAGAGCGACCTTAAGCATGTAATCCTTCCTTGTAGGATTCGCTAGTAATCCAAATTGAGGCCTTTTGAGAGTAAAATGCAGCAGTGTCTACAAGCATGGCTTCATCAATGTCCTTTTGATAGTATTTCATAGAGGCCTCTCCCATCTCTGTGTAGATATACAAAACATTCGGCACTAATGCTTGATCAATCTCCTCTCCCTCGCGCTCTTGATCAATCTGAAACATATCACATGGATGGGTCAAAACTGTTTACGTATTAAGATAATTTAATCCAACAACCATTTAATAAATAGTATTAAGCAACTAGATTGAATAAGATACGAGATTGACAAATCAACCTTGCCAAACCATTTACTTTATTGAACTCTTTTTCAATTTGGTGGTGGTGGAGGAGATGTTTGAAGTTTAAATTTTGAATTTTGAATTTGTAAACGAAATTATTTTTTCTTTTTTTCTTTACAAATTTCTCATCAAATTTAAAATTTAAATACAACTTAGATGGCTAAGTGAACCTTCCCAACCAAAATCAAGTAAAAAGTATGGATTTAAGTCTATTGTCTCAGTTGACCGGAATTTATGACTCTTATATGAGAAGTTATAAGTTCAAACATCAAGGAAAACTAATAGTTGAAAGTTTCATTCTCCGCTCTTCTTTGAGGTCACCCCAAGACTTAGACCCGATAATTACTTGGTATATGTGAGATAAAGGGGTTACATGAGTTGGGAGAATTAGTAAGGACGGAAGACAAAGTTGTGAGGGGAAAAAAAAAAAAAAAAAAAGAGACAACGTGATGAAGGCTAAATTTGGTGAGGTGCAAGGAAAAAAATATTAAAAAAGACAATTAGCCTTGTTAAACTACAATGAGGATACAAATACATTCGTTTCAAAATATTATGAAATAAAACATACCATAGATATGACAACATCCCTCACTTGATCATTCACTTCCCCGTAAACCTAATATGAAAAAAATATATATATAAAAAAAAATAACGTTAAAATAATTTATGTAAAAAACCAAACAACTTTTTATAACCAAAAAAAAAAAAAAAAGCATTGCCTCACTAAAAAATCAGCCAATTTACATACACATAATTAAATTTAAAAATTATATCAAGAATGTATCTACACGGGCATACCTGAGTATTCTTATTTACAGACATTCTCATCATTTTTATTAGAAGTGGGTATCATCATGTTGACATATTTATTCTTGATATTTTTTGGTAACTTAATTTTAGATTAATTACACGAAGTACCATTACACTTTTACTAATCTAGCATTTTAGATCATTTATTTTCAATTGTAACAGTTAACTTCTCACACTTTAAGTCTAATCATAAGGTTGACAGAACTTATCATGTGAACGATACATACCATTTTTATCGCCTCATTTGCTCCCCTACACTTTTATTAGAATCTCATTTTAATCTTTGCACTTTTACCAAAAAAACACAACACACGTCTAACCCTTTAATTCTATGTCAAAAATATGTAAGTAGCATTACCAACCAGTTCATAGAAGGTCATGAAGCTAGTCTCTAGCAGTTTCGGAAGTCTTCTGATTGCGGTGAAGTATCTATCAAGAAAGTTAAAAAATCTTGAGAGCCAGTGAGTCATAACCTGATGGTTATTCCATCTTTTTACTAGTTCTTGCAACAAATTCTCATCTTCCTTTTCCCTTAAAGATGGCAGTACCTGATGATAAAATTTTAAAAAAAAAAAAAAAAATTTAATATCTCTAGGTAGAGAAATTTACAGCGTGCACTCTTAAAAATAAAAAATAAAAAAGTCAGTATGTTTGGTTTTAATTTTCTGAATTCAGTTTTCTAAAAATTGAGTTTATATATATATATATATTTTGTTTTTAGTGAATATTTTAAAAATTTTAAGCAATTTTTTAATTTTTAGATACACCTTACTTAGATGTATCTAAATAGTAAAATATTTGTGAAAAGATATTTTAAAAATTAATAAATACACAAAAAACAAAAAATATACTGAATTTTCATTTTTTTTCTTTTTGTATTTTTTGTATTTAGTGAATTTTTTAAAGATTTTTTTTTTCACAAATATTATACTTTTAAGTATATTTATGTTAAGTTTGTCTAAAAATTTTTAAAAAAAATTGCTTAAAATATTAAAAAAATTCAGTGAAAACAAAAAAATATGAAAAACAAAAAAGTAAAATTTTTTGAAAAGTGAATTCTGAAAACTAAAACCAAACCGAGTGATTTTTTTTTTTTTTATGAGAAAAGTTATTAATTATCTGATATATGTTATGATATTTTATGATAAAATTACAAATAAATATTGAATGATGTGGCTAAGTTTTGACTTATCATTTTAGAACAGTGTCTATTTCAATGACATTTAATTACAGAAATGCAATCCTACATAATCTTGCATAAAAATTCTGTTTCTTTAGCATTTAACAACTGATATATGTACAAAATATTTATACTAACTTTTTTCACAAGGATGTTGTGACATTGGAATTTTAGAAAATACAAGCCACTTTGATGAGTTTTTGTTTTAAAATGACAAAAAAAAAAAAAAAAAAATACTTGTCACATTATTATGAATTGATTTTAATCCTTTTTTTTAAAATATATATATATATATATAATAAGGGAAGAGGGATTTTGAAAATATGTAAAATGTATCAGAGATACATTTCATTTTAAGGGCTCAGATCAATTGTGATACACATCAATGGTTGAGATTTTGCTTCAATTCCCGCCCAAACACTCGGTGCTCTCTCCCACCTACCCATGTCTCCTCCTCCATTCCATCTTTATCTCTTCTCTGTTGCATGTCTCCTCTCATTCCTTCCTTATCTCTATCTCCTTCTTTGTTCCTCTTCTTTATCTTTCTTCTCTCTCTCTCTGCCTTCCCTCTCTTCCCCTCTCTCCCGCCTCTCCCCTCCTTCGTCTGCCACTCCTCTCCACCCACCTCTCGCCTCTCGCCTCTCCTCTACCCGATCTATGCCTCTCGCTGCCTCTCCCTCCACCCTTTCGCAAACCGGGTTTCCGATTAAGAACCGCGATACCTTTCTGAACCCCGATTGGAGCTCTCCGGTATAGCTACTTTAGAGCTACACCAAACCTGAGTCTTCTATCTGTGCAAGGTAATATTTGTGTCTTTATTCCCCTCTTTTAATTGATCTACTATTAATTTCTGAGTTTTGAGGTCGTTTATCAGATCCCTATTTTTCTACTATTTTCTATCACTTTCTCGCGATTTCTTGTGCTGTTCTGTGTTCTCTCTATCGGGCTGTGAACAGATTATTTTAGGGTTGTGAACAGGTTATTCAAATGTTGGTTTCAGGTTATTAAAACAATTTGCTCTGTTTTTATTTTGTCTCTATGGTTTGAAACTTCTTAGTTGAATGTTTATATAAATTTTCTGAATATTATGACAACCAAAACTATTCCTTTAACATAAACAGAGTGATACACAGAGTGATTAATCTTCAGAATTATTTTGGGATTAATTTTCTAAATGTTTATATAAACAAACCACAAAGAAATAGGTTATGTTATGTTATGATAAACAGAGTGATAAACATGATTAATCTTCAGAATTATGTAAACAAATTATGTTATGTTAAAGGAGTACTTCTTAGTTGAATGTTTTGGTGGCCATAGGTATGTTAAAGGAATAGTTTTGGTGGATATAGCAACCATGGTTTAAAGGAATATTATGAAAATATTTAAAGTTTGATTTTTTTATTTTGTGTTCAAACAATCTGCCTTATTTTTACAATCTGCTTTATTTTTGTATTCAAACAATCTGCTCTATTTTTATTTTGTATATGGAAAGTATTTTTTTCCAAACTTATAATATGTTAGGTTCTTATTTTGTATTCAAAATATGTTAGCCATCGATATATAAATACAATTAATTAATTAATTAATACCACTAAGAAATTTAATTCACAACCTTAATACAGGCTATTGCAACCAGCTCCAAGGTAATGCTATTCATGTGCAATTGCATTAATGTGTTATTTTTTTTGTCTAATCTCTATTTAACTGGGTATAGTTTCCTTCTCTTCGGCTTTACTTCCATTTGTATCATATAAAATTTGTGTGTTTCAAATAAAGACACTTGCTAACATACAAATATTCATAAACTTAATTTTCAATTTCTTTTTAGATTTTCCCTCTGCTGCTCTCCAGCCCTGTTCTTCTTCTTCCATACCCTCATTCCCGAAACTGTTGCTCTCCAGGTAAGATCACTCTTTTCTTTCTAGCGTATTTGTAGAATCTAACAACTTGATCCTTGATAACTTTACATTCCACCAATCTGTTTCCTTGCTCATTAGAAATATTGAGAATTTTGTTACTCATCATATGAAAGCCACTTTCTTATGAAAAAGCTTAGTAATACTGTCACCTGAAGCAAGCCGCTGCACTCTTGATCTCTGTCGTTTAAATTTTTCTTTAGCAGTAGGCAAATCAATGTAATTTGCCAAACCTTCTTTCTTAGCTAAATGCATCTCCTCATCGAGAGGATTGTTGTGACACCTTTGCTGGAACTTATGAGGAGTATCTTTTGCTTCCGAAACTTTGGCAGAGATACCACTATAGAATATCTGGTTCAATTATTTCAAAACGGGCTTCAATCTTTTCAGTTTCAAAGACAGCTTCAACATTGCAGATCCTTAACTGCTATTTCTGGAGATTATTTTCTTCGTAATTATATATCTGATTTCAAAGACTTGCCGATATGGAAATTTCAGATCTTTTTTCTTTATTTTTTGGTCTCTTGAGGATGGGAGAGGCAATACATAATTGTTTTACTCCAATATCATGCGACCACTTCAAAAAAGCTAGACATAGGTGGAGATTTAAATTTGGAATTGGGAGTTTATAAGAGTTTGGTTCTTACATTGTCGGAACTACTCGCTCCCATTCTCTTTTTATCTCGAGTCGATCACTTCGCTCACTCTTCTCAAACTAAAGGTAAAGATCACTTTGTTTATTATGTTTGATTGCTATCACACGGACTCTTTACATTAAGGTAAAGACTCTTGGCTCCAAATTTTAGGATTTTATCTTTGTCAGTTTCCGCGATACCTCTCTCTCTTTTTTATTTTTATTTGTGTTTGTGTTTGGTTGAGCAAAAGAATAATTTCTCCTAGGTTTCCTTTTCATAAATTTAAATTTTTTTCTTTCCTTTTAAACAAAGCGCAAAGTAATTGATATGGGTTTGTAGAGTCATACCTTAAGTTGGTGAGATACATGACCTGTGAAATTTTGACAGTGCCATATGAAGCCCAAAGTAACTATGGGTTTGTAGAGTCGTACCTTAAGTTGGTGAGATACATGACCTGTGAAATTTTGACAGTACCATATGAAATTGATGTCTATGGTGGTGACCATTGTTTTTTACTGGGGTTAAAGAAATAGACGTTTTGATGCCCATTTGTGAGGAAAATGAGGAGTAGTGGCAGATGGGGAAAGGAGATGGGGGTAGTGATGGATCATGGTAAGGGTAGCAAATGACTGTCAACACCAAAATAAAGGGAAAAAAAATTGTTAGACTGTTTAAATGGCCCATAGAAATGAACGGTTAGAATTAAAACAATTTCAAGTTAGGATTGATTTGTTACCGAGGTCAAGATTTTGAAGTTTCTTTTCTTTTTTAAATTTCCCAAAAATCAATATATGAAACCATGAATTACTTGGTATATTTGTCATTTATCCTAGGTATGCATACAATTATAAGGGCAGGCTCTAAATGCAATTAAAATTTTAGGATGCATTTAAAGCCTCCCAACTACAGTCATATACCACAAATATAAATAATGTCATAGATGAAAGAAGAGTTACAGTACAATGTAACCAACTCCTTGCTAATTTACTGTAACTAACTCCTTGCCAATTCAAGTCAACAAGAAGCACGAAGGCAGTGTAATTATATGAACACAAAAAGTTAAAACATTTTTTTAACTGCCTAATAAAATGAAAGGAAAATTCTACTTACACAAAGTTTTAGCTCACTATACCTGTTATTATAATATTTTTATTCTTTTATAGGATTACTATTAAGAACTAAAAAACCTTATTGTTTTTCTTTGATTAACCTTTGATCATTTTTTGTAAAGGTTTTATCTGATCAGAATTTGGATTTGAATTCATCTGCAATCTATGATTTTGTCGGTCAAAGTGGCGTTCTTGAATTTATTTATTTGTTTAATTTTGTTGTTTTGATTATCAATTTGATTCACTTTATAGTTTCTTACATTGGTTGACATCGATTACTGATTGACACGATTAGGGTTTTGCTACCTTTGTTGAGATATGTTCTTCTATTTTTTTTTTTAATAGGGAATTGATTTTTGAAGATTTTGTATCTGCTTAGTTTTAGTTAAATGTGAATTGGGATTTTTGAGATGAAACGTAATTGTGGATTTGTTGAATAATGTAATATGGGTATTGAAATGATATATTTATTGTAAGATCTTTAGCTTATATGCATTCATCTTTGCCCTGCAGCCGAGATTTTTTGCAGCTGTTCGAACAGGGGCCTCCGATTTCTCTAGACAATCACAAATTTATTGTGTATGATCTTTCCATTTTACTTTTTGTTTAAACCCTTTACTAATTTTACCTAATTTATATATTTGCAATTTGTTCTTCTAGACTTAATCTTTTGTTTTTAAAGGTTTTATCTGATCGGAATTTGGATTTGAATTCATCTGCAATCTATGATTTTGTCAGTCAAAGTGGCATTCTTGAATTTATACATTTGGAAATCTGTATTGGGAAGATGATTTTGTCCTTTTCATATTATTAGCCTGTAGTTTTTTATAAGAAAAATAACATTTATTTGAGTTCATTTTGCAAATCAATGTTATGCTATAATTGCTAAGCAGAAGATTGAAAGCAATAAATAACATTGATTTGAGTTCATTTTGCAAAGCAATAAAAATAACATTGTTTGTTGTAGTTTTTACTGTAGAAACTGTGATTTATGTGTGTGCACGCGCGCGCGCACGTTTGAGATGTTCCTATCTGTTCAAACAATCTGTATGTTGGAATAAGGTTGTAGTTTTTATTATATTCCAGGTTATGTATTTTCTTTTACCTTTTCACATAGTGGTAATCATCTCTTTACTTATATGCTTTTATTTTTATTTTTCTTCTTCTTTTATTTCTATTTTTATTTTTTATTTTTTATATTAAAAAAATGGGATTCGTGCATTTTAATCTTAATATTATTTAAAGTTTGGTAGGCTTATATGCCACCAAACTGGGTTCCATTTAAAAAAAAAAAAAAAAAAAAAAAATTGGTGGGTTTGGATACGGATCAACTGTCTTTATTTGTTTATAGATTTTTAAATTGAATGTCTAAATCTAGGGAATCACTATCCTCAATTGGGATAGTAATCTCAATAAATATGTTATCATGCACTTGAGCCACACCAAATCACAGAAATATCCACAAATCCCATTTTGATTTATGGGTGGAAAATTGGTGGGTTTGGCGTTTTCCACCCATAAATCACAATACCAGCCCGAAATGGAGTACTTGGGTTATGTGTAGAATTGTGGATACTTTTCTCAAGGTTTCAAATATTTTTTCGAGTATCACTGTAATTTTCCCAACATGAGATTTAGGCTACACTACACTACCCAACAAAAAAAAAAAAAAAAAAAAAAAATTGAATAATTTGAGATGTTCTAATCTGTTCAAACACGTGTCTATTGTTGTGGAACTTTTCTCCAACATGTAACCTTCTAATGAAAACAATTTTGTTGAATGATAGAATTTATGTGTGTGCGTTATATTTTTTGTAATCAATTTCTTAGTCTCTACTATTTGTACATCCAAAAACTACTCTTTTTTTTTTGTTTCTCTAAAAAATAAAAAATTAAATGATGAGTTTATTTGAGATTCTACTACTCTCTCTCTCTTACCCAATTCGAAAACAACCTCTCCAGAACAAAATGATTATGTAGTTTTCTCTGTATGGTATATTTCTATTTGGTATTTTTCCATTTTGTTTTTCACCTATTAATTTTTTTTTGTTCTATTAGATAGTGTTGGGATTAAATTTAAATAGTGTTGGGAATAAATTTAAATTTAAATAGTGTTGGGATTAAATTTAAATTTAAATAGTGTTGGGATTAAATTTAAATTTAATTCGTGTTGGGATTAAATTTATAATAAATTTAAATAGTGTTGGGATTAAATTTATAATAAATTTAAATAGTATTGGGATTAAATAGTGTTGGGATTAAATTTAATTTTATCAAATTAAAAAATAAATTTAAATAGTGTTGGGATTAAATTTATAATAATTTTAAATAGTGTTCGGATTAAATAGTGTTGGGATTACTTGAAGAACCGACCCGATCAGTAGAATACGATTGGGGCGGTTTCGACCACTCGGCTGTGGTTGAGATTGATAAATTTAATTCTTATTTCGGATAGGTATTGAATTTAATATATAAAAAATCATATAATCGACCCAATCAACTTATTCATATGCGTACAACTTGAAACATGTGTGTTTATTTTCTTAATTAATAACTTGAATTTATCTTTAAACAATTGTTGCTAAAGGACTCCAAAGAAGCACTTAGAACCTGTTTTTTAGGTTTGAGATCCTTAAGTTTCATTACTTTGGGTTCAAGGTCTGAAGGCATTCATACAAAGGATATCTTTGACACCATCTTCTTCAGAAATGCCTTTCCAAATGACAAGACGTCAATTTCCAGTCCGATTAGCATATGCCTTGACCATTAATAAATCTCAAGGACAATCTGTGAAATTTATTAGGGTTGATTTGCGCATACCAGTGTTTAGCCATGGCCAATTATATGTCGCATTGTCCAGATGTACATCCTTTGATCGTATAAGTATTCTCCTCTCTAAAGATAGTTTGAATTCTACTACAAATATTGTTTATCCTGAAGTATTGTTGTAGTGTTCCATGTTCATTAAATAAAGTTTTATCAAAAGGTAACCATGTAAATTTATTTCTATTGATTATATATCTTTTAAAATAAAATTTCAATTTAATAATAATTGAAAATATGGATTTTTTATTATTAGATCGAAAAATTTATGGAGCTTAAAAGGAGAAATACAACTAGCTTGCTTCGATGGGGATGTAATAAGGTAATTTCAATTTCAAAGTTTTTTGACATGTATAATTCCAACAACTATACCAACTTATATCGATATTTTTTTTGTTTCCACAAATTACCAGATTGTTGTGCATATTCCTCATTGGGGACGCATACAAGTTGATACAAAGACTTTTTCGAGAGTAATGAGGAGGAAGTTTGGGCAAATGCATGTTTGAAGCATACAAATTTGGTAAAGCATACAAATTTTGGAAAGCTTTAACCCACTTTTTTTAATAAAGTTTTAATCCACTCTTTTGGTGTATGACAATATAATGTTTGTGTTAGAAATTAGGCGCCCATGTGACATGATCCTTTTCTAAACCTTTTGAATCTTATCCAAATAAGTTTGAATTTGAATTCAAAACCTATTTGGATAACTACTCAGGATATCTATATCTATCATATCAACTAATATGGATAGATGATATAGATATCTTATAAATCTGATATAACTGATATGGATAGATTTATTATTATCCTATATATTTGATATAATATAAAATATGGGTGATTAAGAGAATAACAGCGTATGTCATATGTTTTACCCATATACTGACTCTCTTCCAAAATACAACGATCAAGAGCCATTTTGCACTGTGACTTGTGTGGGTGATATTCATTTTGTAATATCACTCCATTGCTAGGTTGATTGATCAGATTCAGGAAGCATGTGATTTACCCACGAGATCCTTCAATTTAGACTCTGCAGATAAAGGTATGACCATAATTTTTCATCCGCTGCGTTTATACTTTGTTTTACATTGGTATCAGAGCCGATGTGGGTATTTTCGTGCTTATTTTTATGCGTTAAAATATGTGCATATTTTTATATAAATATATATACATGATATATGCATGAATATTAATAAAGGAGGAAGATGTCTTCATTTTTATGTTCATTAAATGTTATTTTTAATGCCATAAATGTTTTTATTGTGAAAAATGGAGTCCGGCAGTACAAAAATCGAACCAGAAAACACCCTGGAAGGCGGAACGTGGGCTCACGCTACACCACGCTGGGAGACTTCCACGCCTGTGTGTCGCCACGCCCGCTGCACCTCCAGCGCTAAGCGATTCCACGCTGCTTCAGCGCCCGTCACGCAGCGCCGTGTTGAGCCGCTCGTGTGAACCGCCATTGAGCCGTGCCGTTTTTTTTCCTCCGCCGGCTTGGCTGTTGACGTTAAGGGTTTGTTTGTTTTGTTTTAAATTCTGAATCGCGTTAAATGGTCATAATTAATTCGTTATAGCTTTGTTTTAAGCGTGGTTAGGACCGTTAGACTCAGAATTAATTTTTCTATCTTCTGGAAAATTTTGAAAATTTTATGAAAATAAAAAATATTTTTCCTGAAATAATAATTCATTATTTCTGGTTTAAAATGCATCTGGTGTTGCATGATTAAGTTTCTAGAGCTGAATTTTTTATTGTAGACTATTGTTGTAGTTTACTATTTGCTGGTATGGTTATTGCATTTTACCAGATTCTGGAATATTTATTTCTAATTTTATGTGTGTTTATTAGTTATTTAAAATTCCAAAAAATACCAAAAAATTCCAGAAATTTTTCAGAAGTGATATACTTTCTGTTATGGCATAATTTAAATATTAAATACGGCATATTGTTGTTCTTTGCCTAGAGTTACTAATATGTTGTAATTAAAATAGCATGATTAATTGTTATTTGTTTAAATTCTATTATTAATTGTGACATAGCATGAGTTGGTTATGAATCTACATTATGATGCTATTGTATGGAATTAGAATTTTTTATCATGCTTTTAGACATGCCATAGCCAGTGGGAGGTTATTCGGTTGAGAGAAATCTTTGTAGATTAACTCTCGAAAGCCAATTTTTTGCACATAAATTAAATTAAATTTTGAATAATTGTTACCTGTGGCGCAAGAGATGATTACGAGCATAGCGGATTTTCGATCTTGCGACTTGTGTAATATTGTCACTATTTAATTTAGATTTTTGTGGCAAAATTATATTATGCTAATCAAAATTAATCCCAATGCGAATTTCTCTCTAAATTGACTTACCTTATGGAAGTTAATTTGGTTGACCTAGACTTAATAAAGATGTTCAAATGTGAACAATGTAATCCTATTCTTTAGATGAGCAAAAGTCTTGGAGACTTTAGGTCAAACCTTAATTGAGCCAAAGTAAGGAAACATGACTCAAAGTCGCCCTGTTTTTGTTGCCTTGTTTGGCACAACAAAATTTGATGTGTGCGCTATGGTTAGCAAGCACTAAGTTTTGATTGGCGAGTTTTGGAGTTATGAAATTAGTAAGCCCTCAATAGATCTGTATATGATCTTGACTATTGAGCTGGGCGGATTGACTTTATAATTTGACTTGTAAATAATGTTACATCATTGGATGAAGTAACATTCAAGAGTCACGCCATCCAAGAAATGCGAGCTTAAATAAATTAATCATTAAGTGTAAGACAAGTAGCCAGTATGAGCAGTGTTTTGCTCTCTACCCAATTATTGGGAGTGAATGGAGCAAAATTTCATACACTATAATAGTGTGCGTTGAAATATCACGTGAAGTTAAAAGATTAGCGCTTAGAAGCTGCAAAAATCTATTAACACTAAGTGAAAAGATTAGCACTTAGTGGCTGCAAAATCTATTAGCATTGCCAACTTGTCTAAGTCTGGACACTTATTGTTTCCACACTTGAGTGTGAGACATGAGGAGGGGCTTCTTTGTATAATTCCTTAGCTAGACTAACATTTTTGAATAACGTTTACCACTAAGCACAAACGTTGCAGCATAGTAATGAAAAGGTCAAGGCTGACAAGGTTGTTATGACTCTAAGAATTTGATGCATCACTTGTGAAAGCATTGTGTTGAATTAGACTCTTTAGCCTAATTCGTGCTTAAGTTACTTCAGGAGCTGTTATAGATTGATAGCTTATTCTCTCCTTCTTGTGGATAGTAGAATTAATTGCAAGTAACTATGAAGCGAGAAACAGAGATGGCAAGAGGAGTATCGTCATCTTTCAACTAGATGCATTAAAGTGTATGGAGAATAAAATTGACTTGAAAGTGCAGGGGATTAACACTTACTAGTTAAATTTGCGACTTAGGCGCATTTGATATCTCCATGACATCCTTTTATGATCTAGTGAATATGAATTAGTCCTGAGTCATTACCTAGTTGGGCCTAAACCTTTTAAACTTATCTTCGAGAACTCACACATTAAGATGATTGGAATTAGTTTATGACATTGGTCATGAACCCGTGGTTTATTATACTTAATCACATTAATGAGATGATGACATGATGTTTTGAGTAGGCCTTCTCGGCCCCACTCGCTTGTAACATCCTGCTCTCATGTGAATGTGTAACTTTGTTCGCAATGGGTGCGCACAAGTAAGTAGAAAAGCCTTAGAAGGTCATTTGTATTGGCGCATTTAGTCCACTATGAATTTTGTGACTAGATATGTGTAAGGGTATGATAGCTAAGCCTCAATCTCGACACATTTACAGATTACGATACACATCTGAGTGAAGACTATTTGATCTCCCATAAGTCAAAAGTTTTGAGATGATTTTTGACATTGCACATATGAGGTTGAGATCAATTAGATAACAGCTTTTGTGCTTTTAGTTTTGACCAAGTTGGCAAGTATCTATTTCAGTTATTTTAGAAAACTCTGTGAAGAGAAATGGATGCTTAGAAAATTGATTATTCCTAATACTCAACAACACAATTGTGTAGTAGAGATAAGGAATTAAATATTGTTAATGTTAAGTGGATAATGGCACAAAATGTTTCCCAATTGGGAATTGCACTAGTTTGTTGCCTATATCCCTAACTAAGTGCCCTCCATATCAGATTTTACACTCCATTTGAGTAATGGGTTAGCGGAGAGCCATCTATGGGCGATCTCAGAATCAAGACTTATCTTTATTTTACTTCTCATAAGATTGCGAAGTTAAAACCTAGGGTTCTATAGCACATTATTGTATGCTGTCTTGTGAACAGATAGGGTCATGTGGCGCATTATTGTATGCGGTCATGTAAACCCTTCGGGTCATATGCATATAGGTAAGCAGCTTTGTGGTAGTGTAACTAAGTCACATAAAGTTTTCTTAGTAAAGGTGACGTGAATAGAGTTTTGGAACTCTATAAGATAGAGAATTCTAAGCATAGCGCTCTATGTAGCCTAGTTGAGAATGGAAAGAAATTTCCAATATCCTAGGGACAGTAGGAGCGATGTGCTTACTAATGGGTTACTCCATTAGAGAAGAATACTCTACATTCTTAGTTGCGTGGTAGCGAATATGAAAATTTTCCACGTCATCACTGGGTGATTGAGAAGGAAACATTCATAATTACTCCGTAAGATGATAAACAGCCTAGGATAATGCCAAAGGCTCTAGTCCCCTGTTTTTAGAAAGTGGATCAATGTTGCGCAGTTTAGGACAAAGTCTTTGAGGATTAACCATTTCTATAATTTGGTTGACTTTCCATTATGACGCAAAATTGTTCTAAAGTTATGCTTAATTTGGACAGTCATTGTTGAGGCATAAGGCTCGCTAGATACCGAAAAGTCGCACCATTGAGGCAAGTGTAGACCATGAGAAGACTTCTTCCTGGGGAGTGAGGTTATTTTGACTTCCTCCTGGGGAGTGAGGTTATTTTGACTTCCTTCTGGGGAGTGGAGTTATTTTGACTTCCTTTTGGGGAGTGAGATTATTTTGACTTAGGCTATGATTGACGTAAGTTCGGAACATTGATTTGTGGACATTGTGACCCAACTTTCCCATTGGAGAATTGGATAAGTAGATTCATAGGGATTTACCTTCTGCTTTTATGGTGAAAAGTTAGGAGCAAAAAGGTTGCTAGTTCCAATAAATCTTTTACAGCCTAAAACAGTTATCCAAATAGTGGTTCTTATATTTCGTCAAGCCATGATATGCCAACAATGATCGATGAGGACCACTGAGGCATGATCAATGGTCCAAAAGAAGTTTTTTTCTTACTTAGTCATTATAAGCTAAGAATTTATAAGGTTGTCGCCACCTAGGGTGGGCAGTCCTCTATTTTAGACATGATGGATATGGGTGATGTAATTTATATGCTCGGATGTACGATCCTTAGGGATTGTTTTGGGAGAATTCATGTTTTGTCTTCGATGACTTACATAAGGAATATCCTAGAACGATTCTAGATGTAAAATTGCAAACCCATTGACTTACCTATCGGTAAAAGCCAGAGCCTTAGCTTTTGAGTGAATCCTCGGATTTTCTTTGGAAGAAACAGATGACCTATATTCCTTGATCTTTTCTTTGTTGTGGGAGCCTAAAGTACGCTATGTGGGCATATTCGACATGATAAGTGTTATCTTTGGTAAATGGTCAACTGAGTTGTTTAGACATTTACTTTGCTCATTAGACTGTGGATAGAATACTTTACTAGCAGTATATTAATTTGCTCCTTGTAAGATTCAATGCACTAGTTGGGCGCATCTACGCTAGTTGGGCGCATCTAGAATGAACGCAAATTGGTCACCAAAATATCTTTAGAGAGGTTATTGTGCAAGAGGTACTGATCTTGAATCACTTCATGTGAGGCGCACATGGTGGCTTCTGTTGTATTAACTCATCGCAAGAGGTGTTGATAAGGCTTCTGTTTGGAATCTAGAATTGCGCAAGCTGTGGTCAAATTTTTTTTTTTAAATCGATCACTTATTTTGAGATGATGGAATGTTGACCCTATTATGGTTTGTGTCATAATGATTAGCAGATGATGATGTCAGCAGGCAAGATTGGCTCACTCACACGAGCAATCACCCTTGGCGCTTGGGAGCGAGCAAGGATGAGACTAGTGGTTTATTTTTATTTGGAGCCAAGAGAGGCTTAAATAATCCACTATGTATGTCGCCTTGGTTACAACCAAGATGAGGTCGTGTTAAGGATCAAACATGGATATTAGTACCCACTTTCCATGTCGTGCCTGTTATGATTAGCCAGATGCGAGATCTCATTTGGCGCCTAGAGAGCGAGCAAATAGAGAATTCAGGTTTGGAGCTAGAAAGCGACTAGACTAATATCTGTACGGTGGATTGTGTATGACGTCACTCTTTTGGAAGAGTTACTCCACCGTAGCATGTATTCATACTATATGTGCTTGGTGACCGAGTAATGAGGTGAGAGAATGGATCCATGTTTCCTCACCGTGTGAGTCTTACGTGTCATTATTGATATGACTTTCATTTATGTACCCTTTTGTGACTTTTGACTATGTCATAAGGTAAGGGGTTGATGTTTTGCTACTTTGGTATGTTGCCTGCGGTCACGTATGATTCGGCCTTAAGCGACATCACTGGGAAAGAGGTCAATCCTAAACTAAATGGCATGAGGGCAAAGGGAAGATCATCTAGTATTACACCACTATTGTATATTCACTGCCGGCAGCTCACATCGCTCTGTATGAGAGGCGGATTGAGTGTGAATATATTGCAAGAATTAAGAGGGTCAAACATGCTCTTTTGAGGATTAGAGATGTTTTTGGACCGTGTAATTAGATGGGTCCGGGGTATATAAGACACTATTTCGTTTCTTTTGGGTTGATGTCTCTATCTTTGGCTCATTTTGAGTTTCTAGTATAGAGCTCCCACATGCAAGTGTTCTCGCAATGCAGTGATGCAAAGGGCTAGTATGAGATTGTTCATTTTTTGGGGAGATTGAGATAGAGATGTGGCAGTGTCATGCCAACTCATGTGCGAGTGGGAGATGTTAGAAATTGGGCGCCCATGTGACATGATCCTTTTCTGAACCTTTTGAACCTTATCCAAATAAGTTTGAATTTGAATTTAAAGCCTATTTGGATAACCACTCAGGATATCTATATCTATCATATCAACTGATATGGATAGATGATATAGATATCTTATATATCTGATATAACTAATATGGATAGATTTATTATTATCCTATATATCTGATATAATATAAAATATGGGTGATTAAGAGAATAACAACGTATGTCGTATGTTTTACCCATATACTGACTCTCTCCCAAAATACAACGATCAAGAGCCATTTTGCACTGTGACTTGTGTGGGTGATATTCATTCTGTAATATCATTCCATTGCTGGGTTGATTGATCAGATTCAGTAAGCATGTGATTTACCTACGAGATCCTTCAATTTAGACTCTGCAGATAAAGGTATGAGCATAATTTTTCATCCGCTGCGTTTATACTTTGTTTTACAGTTTGTTTTTCTTATGTACTTATAATTTGATTGGCAGCAGTAGCACTAACTGGTGTGCATTTTAGTTTTAATTTCTTTTAAATTGCAGAGCACTAGCTGGTGTGCATTATTTGATACTTAATTTTTTTATATTTGATTTGTTTGGAATTGTAAAGTATAGTTTGTTAAATATATTTTTATAACTGCATTTTAATCTTAATATTATTTACACCGTGCCTTTAGGCATGGGCATACTCTAGTATATATATTGAGAATAGCTATGGCACAAATAAATTCATCGATGTGCACTTGCAAGTGAGGAATATGTACGTTTAAAAAACAAAATCAAGAAAATCCCTTGCACTTGCCTTGGATGAGATATAATCTTCAAAGCTCTTCTTGTATTCATCATATAACTTCTGACTTTGAGGACCAATAGGCTTACCACACATATTGTAAACAGTTCTGTTGAGCTCCGAGTCAAAGATATTCAAGTAGTATAACAAAAATTCATATAAATTTTTTTAAAAAGAAAACAGATAATAAATTCAAAGTAAGGTTAATTACATACTCATATGGTTTTGCATGAAAACAACTAATCCTTTAAAATGTAATTAAAGTTGTGTTTTTAGGTTACATCATAAGGAAAAAGTGTAATTAGAGCAATTAACTTCGTAATTAACATCTTAAAGTGTAATTGATCCTTTAGAATATAGTAATAAGCAATGAAACATATAAAAATTGATGTAAATTTAGACAATCATGTTCATGAGGATCTGACAGCTAATAGTAGTAGTAGTCAAATTGAGATTGTTCCAAATAATCAGACAACTAAATTTTTGTTTGGATCTAGAATTTATGGAGAGGGGGAAAAAAATTAAATAGACACTTTTGCTCAAAAACAAAAACAACATCTAGACACAAAGTTGGGTCCATGTTATGCCATAAAGAAGGGTCACTTTGGGTCCATTTTCATAATTCAAATAATTTATTTTAGGGCAAACTTCACTTTACCCCCTGTGATTTGGGCCGGGTGCAGATCACCCCCTGACATTCGAAAATCACCACATAACCCCCATGCGGTTTGTGGATTAAAACGCACATTAACTTCTGTTAGCAGAACGTGTAAATTTACCTTTATACCCCCATCTTCTTCCTCTTCTCTCTTGTAAACCTAAAAATACACACACACACACACACACACATGTATATATATATATATTTATACACAAACAGAAAAGAACAAGAAAACTTTGATTAAAGATCAGGCTAAAAAAAATTGGGATTATGTTAAAAGAATTTTGTGGAGGCCTGTGTAATCAGTGTTTGGCCTAATCTGGTAAAGAACTTTTGTTGAGTTTATAAGGCATGAAATTATAATTGTACTACTTAGTCTGTGGTAATGGGATTATTGGTTGCATATTGTTTTTGGTGCTTTATGCTACTATATGCAAATTGCAATGATCATTTCCAACGTTTCAACATTTTTATGGAAAAAAGAAAAATTAGTTTTGCAAAATGCACAGTTAGCTTGCTTTGGGATTATTTTTTAAAAAAATTGTTTTGTTAAAGCCCTATTTGAGATCCAAACTTGATTGAAGCTCCTGTTTTATATCCGAACCCTATTTGGATCTAAAACCCTTGAAGAACACAATCACAGAGCTGGTTCTAGATTGAACTTTGACCTTCGACTTCATGATTGAGATCCTTTAACTCGCATGTTTACGAGTGCAATCGAGTTAATCGTGACTGAGATTCACATTCAACTCGGGTTTGGTTTCTGTGATCTGGAGATTGATCTATGTTGCAATTGATCTGCTCTCAATACAAATTATGTTCAGTCTTGATTTCAATTCGATGGCTCAACAAGGTAGAGGTCAACGGGGTAGTCCGACGGGGTAGCCATGGAAGAACTTTCGCTACAAATTTGGGTAACGAAATTGCAATGAATCATTCAATTGGAACAAACAATAGCGACCAAAATGGATTTGGATTTATATATATAAACTGGGTTTATATATGAACAGAAAAATGATTTGGATTTGTACATGTGAACTGGGTTTGGATTTGTTTACAACAAAAATGATCTCTCTCTGCTGCTATTTGGTACTTTTGAACATGAAACACTCCATTTTTCTTCCATGGTCTGCTCCATGGTAGAGACCCAGATTGGTTAAAGATCATGAACACTCCTAATCTAGAGTTGAAGCCATTGATGGAAATGGAGCATCTTGAATCAAAAAGCATCTTTAGTAGCTTGATATCACCTTTTTCTTTGCTATAAAGGTCAGTTCTAATCAAGATAAACGGAGGGTTGGTGAAACAACCTTGTTCGTTCTGTGAGAGAGGAGGAGGAAGAAGAATGGAAAGCTTTTATAAATTTAAAGATGTGTAAGCAGTATTTTGGTCATAAAACATAGCTTACTCTCTTCATGGCCGTGTGAACTTTACAGCCTATTAATTTTAATGGAAAAGCTAACTGTGCATTTTAGTTCACAAATCACATGGGGGTGATGTGATGATTTCCAAATGTCAGGGGGTGATCCACACTCGGTCCAACCTCCAGGTGGATAATGTGAAGTTTGCCCTTTATTTTATTTTTAAAATTACATTTGCTATCAAATTTTAAAATTTTTTTTCCTAATCATTTAGTTATTACTATCTAATCAATTTAATTTTTTAATGAATGATTTACATACATATCCTATAAAACTAACATTTGAATTATAAAAATAGACTAAAAATGAGACCCACCTCGAGATTATTGTACTTGAGGTAGGGTAGGGATCCCAACTCCTCTAAACACAGATAAAGAGAAAACAAATTTGAAAATTAAAGATTAAGAGAGAGAGAGAGAGAGAGAGAGAGAGAGGATAGGCTCATGTTTCACACGCCCCGAGATACAATCTGCCCAGGGCCGTGCTTCACATGTCCTAAGATACAAGAGAAAGGTATGAGACTGTACCACAATTGTAATGAAAATATGCACTAGATGCACAAAGTGAATGAGTGCAATAGATGCAAGTGCGATAGATGCACAAAATGAATGAGGAAAGATGGTGTAAAGTATACGGATGCATCCGATTATCATTGAGCAGAAGTATACGCCGGCGTATGAAACTATCACTGCAATAGATGAAGTGCAAGACAAGAACCCTTGGTACTACGATATCTGGAACTTTTAGCTCAGATTTGCTGTCAACAATGGTTGCTGTCAACAATGGCTGCTTTGTTTGTCAACAAAGGCTGTTGATTGAAGAGCTTGGTTCTCCCATTGCATCTATAAATAGGTAGTGAATTGGAGGACTTCTGTGTGGTGTGTTGAAGAGAGAATACAGAGAGAGAGAGAGAGAGAGAGAGAGAATTATCAGAGTGTGTTTCCATTGTAATTCTTCCATTTCTCTCCATATAGTGAAATCCGTTGCTCGTGGACATAGGCGACTTGCCGAACCACATTAAAACTCTCGTGTTATTGCTTGTTTGTGTTTCCTGGTGTGCCCCCGATCCCCAACAATTGGTATCAGAGCCCGGGTGGTGAAAAATCAAATTTTTTCCGAAAGTGCCCAGATTTCGAAGTGATTGAAATCCACTTTTGAGCATACCAGGATAAAGCCCTTGAGAAAAGGAGTCCAGAACTACAAACCATAGGCCAAGAGGATCAGGCATGCGCCTACGGAACATAGCGCGTGACTTCTAGTCTCAACTACGCGCTTCACGCGCCGTTCACAATCGGCGCGTCAGTTGACTCGCAACCACGCGCCCACACGTGCAACGAAGGGAAGAAGTTGAGTGGCGCGCGCGTGGAGTGACGTTATCTCCACGTCACGTGCCAACTCAACGCCAGTTCAGTGCGTACGTGGCAGACAGATCATCGCCACGTTAGCGACACGCCAGCCAAATTGCCACGCCATACGCCACGCCGCCGGTTTACCACGGTTCAGCACGTCATCCGCCCTATCATCACCACGTCAGCTTGTGGAGGAAGGATCCAGTGCTACGCAGCTAAGGAGTAGCCACAGATCTGAGGCATTCAAACTGTTTTGGGTTGATCTGAGTCATTCGAAGTCCGTTTCTGACGATCTAATAGTACTTTCCAACTATTTGGAGTATTCCGGACACATCTGTATGGTCAGTTTTTTGAATCGGAATTTCTAAAAAAAAAAACAGTCTTAATGACAGAATCTACAGAGACGAGATCAACCGAGTCCATAAGCAATCCAGTGACTACAAGCAACTCTAGGTATTGGACCCCGATGTCCCATGCTAAGTTCGAGGTAGAAAAGTTTGATGGAAACAGCAACTTCGGCATGTGGAGATGCGAAGTTAAAGATATACTTGTCCAGATGAACCTGCACTTCACTCTGGGAGACAAACCAGATGACCAGGACGGGATAGAATGGGAGAAAGTGAATCTCCTGGCCTACAGTTCCATCTGAATTTGCCTTACAAAAGAGGAGAAGTATGCCTTCACAGAATATGACATTGCGAAGGAGGCTTAAAAGGCGCTGGAAGACAAGTTCATGACAAAGAGCATTGAGAACCGGCTCTACTTGAAGAAGAGGTTGTTTCGTTTCGACTATAAGAAAGGTATTTCGATGAACGAACACCTAAACAATTGCAACAAAATTCTTACCGATTTAAAAAACTTGGATGATCACATTGGTGATGAAGATAAAGCACTGTTACTATTGAATTCCTTGCCTGACTCATATGATCATCTCACCACCACTTTACTGTACGGTAAAGAAAAGATCAAGTATGTTGATGTTGCAAACGCCTTGGTAAATAATGAGTTCAGAAGGAAAGATAAAGTTGCAAACAGGGACTCAGCATCCGAGGCATTAATAGTCAGAGGCAGGACAAATAATAAAAGATATACAGGGCGAGGAAAGTCTCACTCAAAATCCAGAGGGAAATCATCAGATAGAAGATGTCTTGCAAAAGACAAGTGTGCTGCTTGTCGCTAGAAGGGGCATTGGGCAAAAGATTGCCCTAATAAAGACAAGAAAGAAGAAAATGTGAATGTTGCACGAGATGGAGATAATGGTGAAGGATTAGCCTTCACAGTTTCATCATATGGCCAGTCTGATGAATGGATTCTAGATTCTAGATGTTCCTACCACATGTGTCCTAACAAGCAGTGGTTCTCGAGCTTACGAGAGTTCGATGGAGGAGTTGTACTGATGGGCAACGACCAAGCTTGCTAGACAAAGGGGATTGGAACAATTTGACTGAAGATACATGATGAAACAATCAGAATTCTTGAAAATGTTCGGTATGTACCAGATTTGACAAAGAATCTTATATCAGTGGGAGTTTTAGACTCCAAAGGTTACAGAGTAACTATGGAAGGTGGAGTCCTCAAAGTTGTTCGAGGAGCATTTGTTGCAATGAAGGGTACTCGACAGGGAAATTTATATTTCCTAGACGGCTCTACAATTACAGGGAGAGTGGCTGTCTCCACCAGCTTAGAAGATGATGTATCAGACACTTCCAGACTTTGGCACATGCGCCTAGGGCATGTTGGTGAGAAGGCTTTACAAGGGTTGGTAAAGGAAGGCCTGTTGAAAGGCGCCAAAATAGGGAAGCTTGAGTTCTGCGAGCATTGTGTACTGGGCAAGCAAACAGGAATCAAGTTTGGTACTACTATTCATCGTACCAAAGGGATTCTAGACTACGTTCACACCGATGTATGGGGTCCTTCCAAGAATGCTTCATTGGGAAGTAAACACTACTTTGTGTCTTTCATTGATGATTTCTCAAGAAGAGTTTGGGTTTACACAATGAAGCATAAAGATGAAGTATTAGAAATCTTTCTTATGTCGAAGAAAATGATTGAGACCTAGACAGGCAGAAAGATCAAGAAGCTCAGATCTGATAATGGCGGGGAACACACATCAGATCCCTTCTTTGAGGTTTGCCAGAATGAAGGGATAGTGAGACATTTCACAGTTCCTGGAACACCGCAGCAAAATGGAGTTGCAGAACGCATGAACCGCACTTTGGTGGAGAAAGTCCGGTGTATGTTGTCACATTCTAAATTGAGCAAGGCATTTTGGGGTGAGGCATTGAACTGTGCTCGTCATCTTGTTAACCGACTACCTACTGCAGCACTAGATGGCAAGACTCCCATGGAGGTATGGTCAGGAGTGTCAGCTACTGATTATGATCAGCTACGTATCTTTGGATGTCCATCTTATTTTCATGTTACAGAATCTAAGTTGGATCCTAGAGCCAAGAAAGCTATCTTCCTGGGCTTCAGTGACGGTGTCAAGGGATATAGACTCTGGTGCCCTGAATCAAAGAAAGTTGTCACTAGAAGAGATGTTACCTTTGATGAGTCTACAATACTGACACAGCTAAATCCTCAACAAAATGAGGAAGCATTGAAGAAGTCAGTGCAGGTGGAGTTTGAGACTCTAGCGAAGAATGTTCAGACAGACAACAATCCTGTAAAAGTTTTAATTGACAGGTCTAAAGAAGATTCTGAAGAGAGTTCAGATGAAAATGAAGATCCAGAGGACCCACAATAGTCAGAACCCATTGCAATCAGAAAAGGAAACAGAGTTACTAAAAAACCCAGTTAGATGACCGATATGGTGGCCTATGCACTTCCAATCATTGAAGATAATATTCCTTGCACTTTCAAAGAAGCTGTGCAGAATCCAGAAAGTGTCAAATGGAAGGAGGCTATGGATGAAGAGATCGGGTCACTTCACAAGAACCGGACTTGGGAGTTGGTGCAACTTCCAAAGGGAAAGAAAGCAATTGGGTGCAAGTGGGTTTACACCAAGAAGGAAGGCATCCCAAGCAAAGACAACATCAGATTCAAAGGCAGATTGGTAGCTAAAGGCTATGCCCAGAAGGAAGGAATAGACTACAATGAGGTATTCTCACCTGTTGTGAAGCACACGTCTATTCGTATCTTGTTAGCTTTGGTTGCACAGTTTGATCTTGAGCTTGCCTAACTTGATGTCAAAACTGCTTTCTTACATGGAGATCTTGAAGAGGAGATATACATGTCCCAGCCAGATGGTTTCAAAGTTGCTGGAAAAGAGGATTGGGCTTGCAAATTAAAGAAATTGTTGTACGGGTTGAAGCAATCCCCAAGACAGTGGTACAAGCGATTTGATCGGTTCATGACAGAAAAAAAATACACAAGAAGCCAGTATGATCATTGTGTATATTTCCGCAAGCTTTCCAACGGTTCCTTCATCTATTTGCTCTTATGTGTAGATGATATGCTGATTGCATCTAAGAGCAAGGTGGAGATTGATAAACTCAAGACACAGTTGGCAGGAGAGTCGAAATGAAGGATCTCGGTGAAGCAAAGAAAATTCTTAGCATGGAGATTAAGAGAGACAGGAAGAAGGGCACGATTCATCTGACACAAACTCAATACTTGAAAAAGGTATTAGACAGATTTGGCATAAATGGGAAAACAAAAGCTGTGAGTACACCATTGGCCCCTCATTTTAAGCTTAGTGCTTCGATGTCTCCACGCATAGAAGAAGAACGGAAGCATATGGCACAAGTTCCATATGCAAATGCAGTTGGTGCATTAATGTATGCTATGATTTGTACAAGGCCTGACATCTCACATGCTATATGCATGGTCCAGGAAAAGATCACTGGCAGGTAGTGAAGTGGATCCTAAAGTACATACATGGCACGGTTAATCTGGGATTGAAGTTCGAGAGAGATAACCAACTTGGGAAGAATTTGGTTGGATATGTGGACTCAGATTATGCTGGTGACTTAGACAAACGCTGATCAACAACAGGGTATGTATTTACGCTTGCTAAAGGGCCGGTGAGTTGGAGGTCAACGCTTCAGTCAACGGTGGCTTTGTCTACTACAGAGGCAGAGTATATGGAAGTGACAGAAGCCTTTAAGGAAGCTATTTGGCTACATGGGTTAATAGAGGACTTGGGTATTGTTCAGAAGCATGTTGAGGTGTACTGCGATAGTCAGAGTGCCATTTGTTTGGCAAATAACCAAGTTCATCATTCCCGCACCAAGCACATTGATGTCCGTTTCCATTTCGTCCGAGAAATTGTGAATGAAGGGGATATTTTGCTTCAAAAAATTAGCACTGCAGATAATCCGGCCGATATGCTCACAAAAGTGGTTTCTGGGATCAAGTTCCAACACTGTTTAGACTTGGTCAACATCTCTCGGAACTGAGCACCTTCGGGTGAATGACAGTGTTGATCGATCACTATGTTGGATAGAGAATCCTCGCCAAGGTGGAGATTTGTTGAAGATTGGCTCAGATTTGCTGTCAACAATGGTTGTTGTCAACAATGGCTGCTTTGTTTGTCAACAAAGGCTGCTAATTGAAAAGCTTGGTTCTCCCATTGCATCTATAAATAGGTAGTGAATTAGAGGACTTTTGTGTGGTGTGTTGAAGAGAGAATACAGAGAGAGAGAGAGAGAGAGAGAGAGAGAGAGAGAGAATTATCAGAGTGTGTTTCCATTGTAATTCTTCAATTTCTCTCCATATAGTGAAATCCGCTGCCTGTGGACGTAAGCGACTTGCCGAACCACGTTAAAACTCTTGTGTTATTGCTTTGTTTGTGTTTCCTGGTGTGCCCCCGATCCCCAACAAGAGGATACGCGTAAAGAGTCATACACTCTTCAGGAGTTAAACTGTGGGGACAAAAATGGGATGGTTTTGCTAGTAACTTCTCCTTCCTTGGCCATGTTTGGATGCTGAGAAAGTCAGGGAGCTTTTGGATAAGAGTTCTGAGAAAGTTGTAATAATATAACAGCAAGACAGAAATTCCAATGATGGGAGGCTATAAACAAGTGTCTTAAATGGTAGGTAGGTTTTAAATAAAATAAACAATGGGTTGGCTTCGCAACTTTTCTTATAGGCCTGTGAAATTTCTTCGTCTGGTTGGTTGGACTTTTCGGACTAGGCATTCTTTTTACATTTCTTCTTCTTTTTTCTTTTTTTTGTTAAAAAAAATCTTCTCATTCGCCCAATGTCGTGTGTCCTACGTGTCAGTGGGTGTCTGTTGTAACGCCCTCAAAATAAAACATAGAAACCCACATTACCGACATGCATAGACATAAGTAAACAAAACTTAATTCCATTCATCAGAGTATTCCTTACAAATGTATTACATATTGACAACAAAAGTAAATGCCTAACGGGCTTACAACTTTCCAAGCCAACACTTGGTTACACAAAAGAGAGTACCAACTCAACTACACATTAAGCCCTTGGCTTGAATTTACATGTAATACATAAAAGATATCACAAAAAGTCTTTCAGCCTCTAGCCTCCCAAGCTAAGTCCTTGGAGGTGGCATACCATCTGTACCTGAAAATGATGTCCCATATAGGGTGAGTCACAGCCCAGTAGAGAGATGCTAAACCAAATATAAACAATGACTAAACTAATAGCATTTGATACATGGTTAACACTTAAAAACCAATTTAAATCACAATACAATTCCATGACAATCATGTCCATGATACTATCCATTTTCCTTTACTTATCAAATCATTTCATAAATATGGCTTAGAGCTTGGCCAAACATTTCAATGAGACCACATCTCACATTAAATCACTTCCTTGGTTCACAATTCAAATAAGTTTACAACTCACAATTAAAACACTTCCATACTTCAAATAATACACATATTCGCTGTATTAATACTTCCATTTAATACACATATTTGATGTATTAACACTTCAATCTGATACACATATTTGCTGTATCAATGGAGTCCATCCCCTATCTCCTCCCAAACAGGTTTGAGAGTCCATCCCCTATCTTCCCTCAAACCATGGAGTACGTCCCCTATCTCCTCCCACACACTACACATATTTCAAGTATATAAACAATTATCATACACAAGGATTAATCAATACACATATTTGATATATTATTCCAATCGTCATATTCAATATGATTAGTTTCGATTTTCCCTAATCAACATGCAGTATCTACAACAATCAAGACTATCCTACAACGATAGCCTAAAGCAGTTATTTCTAAACAGAAGATAAACGTATCAACAGATATAATATCATCATTTACATATGTGAGTGATAAATTAATCCAACTACACCATTCAATCCCACAATTTCTTAATTTCATAGATTTCAACTCAATTTCATGTTTTCCCAAATTAATTATACCAATTAATTTATCACAATAATTAGGGCATTCTCCCCCTTTACCAAAAATCAACCCTAAGGTTCAATTTCCTCAATTTGACACTAATAATGCCATTTTCCAAGTCTTACATACACAAGGGTATTAGTATTTGAAATCCCCTCTTATATAAATTAAACAACAACCCTAACTTTTCTCAAAATTTCCCAACATCACCAACTAATCAAAATGACCAAAATCAAAGACAAAACTCATAAGATGGAGTAGGGTATCCCTATCTCGACATGAAGAGACCAAAGGAGTAGATGAGAAAAAACCAAAGTGCTCTAAATCCACTATTGTTCAGATTAAAACAAAACCCTCGCGACCCTCTACCTTTCTTACAAAGAGACTAGGCTAGAAACTCACTAGAAGTAGATCAATCCCTAGAGAGAAGGTGTATAGAGAGAGAGAGCTCAGATCTAGGGTTTTGAAGTCAAAAGAGATGAAAAAGTAAAGTGTTTACCCGCTGCTGTCTACTGATATAACACAGGCTCGCTCGAGCGAAGGATTGGTCGCTGTAACAAGCCCGCGAGGGACCTCGCTACAGTTCGGACTCTAACAAGCACATAGCAGATAAGTGAGAGCCAAAACACCCCTATGTTGGGGTAGGGTTTCCTTGTCCTATTTTGTCAGGAGCTAGGGTTTCATTACGCACGCAGCGGCTTCAAACAACCTATAAACGGGTAAGCAACCTGTCCTAGTTTGGAATGGTCACTATGGATTTGAATATGCACTAGGTCGAATGGTCATAAAGGGTGCCCCGGTAAAACCGGGGTTTGTGTTCCCATGCTGTCAGAGCCCAGAGCCGATCAGCCTTATGGACATGCCTTGACAAGACAAGCCTCCGGCAAATCGTTTGGGAATGGCATATGGCAAACACGGTGTCCTAGGCGCACCAATGCAAAGAAACACACAAGTGTAATCAAAACCAGATATCACGAGTTCGAGTCAAGTTCTCTAAATCCCCAACAGAGTCGCCAGAAACTGTAACAAGCCCGCGAGGGACCTCGCTACAGTTCGGACTCGATTTTGTCGCGGTTCCAAATCTTGAACCAAAGAGTCCAAATCCGGCAAATCGTTTTTGAGAAAAACAGATTTTTTGAAAGAAGTGCCAAACATGGATCGCTTTGCGGATAATGAGTCGCCACCTAAATATTTTAAAATGGGAAATTTAGGAAACCTTGACTCGGTGCCAAAAGGCCACGATCCGTCATCACCAAAGTTGGCTCGAACTTGGGTACGATTGGAAGGTCACATCGTGAGCATTTCGCCGGTCAAAGACCGGCCTCTACTAACCATGATATCTGTTTTTTGAAAACATTGTGAGTTCTTATTCCGGTTATTAGCCTAGGTTACTATGTGATGCGCACAGAATACAAGTATAGACTGAACCGCCTGAATTGGAACTGAACATCTCATGTTTGTTTGTTTGAAAATGGTTTGATGGTGTTGCCCGCAAGTAGGCTAAGACGCGGATTTGCCACCCTCAGGTGGGCTTAAGAAAACAATGATTTTGCCACTATCTAGTGGGCTTAAAACAAGCATTTGATGAATTATTCCAATTCAGATAACTCAACCTCCACCCACAGGCATTCAAGGCAGTTATATCACAT
Source organism: Camellia lanceoleosa (assembly GCA_025200525.1). Classification (NCBI taxonomy): domain Eukaryota; kingdom Viridiplantae; phylum Streptophyta; class Magnoliopsida; order Ericales; family Theaceae; genus Camellia; species Camellia lanceoleosa. Next base: position 10,773,587 of record CM045769.1, read on the forward strand.
AAGCACATAGCCTCATGGTAAGCATGCTATTCATGGTAACACTCACACGCATGCAAGGATGCTAAAGCATAAAACTCACCGAGTACTCCTAGCCAAAACAAAAGCTGATTAGAAATCATGCATGATCCTAAATGTGCTGAAATGCCTAATGCAACACATGCAAAATGCAACTATAGCAGCTCGGCTATTCTAAACATGGTATATGAGATGCTCTGATTAGCATGTATTCAATTTGGAATTGAAATACGTATGCGGTTTGTATGCGCCGAGCCTATGCGTGCAAAAACAGATGAATGATCCAAACATGTCACATTGTATGCTAATTGAAATATGCCCTATATCTAACCATCATAAGAGATAAATAAAAGGAGAAAGAAATGGGGTTGGAAGACATACATCACACTCACCCACACTTATTACAATTATGCCCTCGCACAGAGGGTCCGAATAAATAATAATACAGTCCGAAATGAAAGAATAATACAGTCCGAATAATATACAAAAATCCTAATTAATTTACAAATTAAATAAAGAAAGACTGTAAACTGGCATGCAAGCCAGGGGGTGCCTTGCTTCTGATGAATAGTGTATGCTGGGCTGCCTTCGCGCGGAAATCCACTCGGGTGCCCCAATTAGCCTCTGTTTGCAATTTTCTCGAAATGCGACGACTCAAAAGTTCTCGATCCTTGATTTTGCTGCAACAGAGAGCAGGAAAAGGGCATAGCAATGTATTTCACAAATATATGCATGTCTCGATCCTCGTGCTATCAATCACGCATATCGATGCATGATGGCCGAGGAGTCGGATTGCACAACTCAATATAGGATGAATGCATATGAATGCTACAATAAAACCTAACTCCATCATGGGTAATCCGGAGTGTCGGTGACTTGGGAATTGAGACCCGTTCCGTCCTTTCGGAATCTGAACGCCTCGCTTCCGTGCCGAAAGTTAACGACTATACCGAACACGATGCGATATGCATGGTATGCATGAAATGTAGCTAATATGCAATCCTAACATACACAATGTTATGGGAATGAGATGCCTCGAAATCGTGCCACGCACGCAAACCGAGAAAATGGCTTGAAATATGATATACAATGAGACTAAATGGAATGGAATGCCTCGAAATGCGTGCCACGGGCACCCAAGAAAATGGCAAATGGCATACGGAATGCAATGATGGGCTTACGCCACGTGAGGGCCTCACCACACACTCATAGGCCGCCGGATAAAAAAGTGCCTCGGAATGCATGCCCGGGCACGAAACCGAGGCGGTGACATCTGTGCATGAAATAACAAATTGGGCTTACACTAACATGAGAGGACCTCACCGCACTCACATAAGCCGCCAAGAGATGAGAATGAGTGTCTCGAACATGCACACGCACGCAAAACCAAGGCAATGGCATACTAATGCAAATGACATGGAAAATGCAAATTGGGCTTACACTAACATGAGAGAGCCTCAGCCACACTCACATAAGCTGCCGAAAGATGAGAATGAGCTGCCTCGAAATACGTGCACACGGGCACGCAAACCAAGGCAGTGGCATACGCAATGCGAATGACATGGAAAATGCAAATTGGGCTTACACTAACATGAGAGAGCCTCAGCCACACTCACATAAGCTGCCGAAAGATGAGAATGAGCTGCCTCGAAATACGTGCACACGGGCACGCAAACCAAGGCAGTGGCATACGCAATGCGAATGACATGGAAAATGCAAATTGGGCTTACACTAACATGAGAGAGCCTCAACCACACTCACATAAGCTGCCGAAAGATGAGAATGAGCTGCCTCGAAACACGTGCACACGGGCACGCAAACCAAGGTAGTGGCATACGCAATGCAAATGACATGCAAATGAAACGTGGCATATGGCATATGAAAAATGCAAATTTCAGTAGCTAAAATGATGCACAAATAGCCCCCGAATTATGACAAAATTACACCCGATGCCCGAAGTGCAATGTTATGCACCCGAAACAGCCTACAGCCCTACTAAACATGCACAATATGGACATAACATGTAAAACAGTAGCAAGGAAGCCCCTAAACTAGCATTTTTTCAGTACAAAGTATGGCCAAACAATGATCACAAGTATGGCAAAAATAGCTTGCAAAAATGGGAAAAAGAGGAGAATTACAAAGCAAGTGGTATATACAATGCTCAAACTGAAAAACACAGTTCTAAAAAATTAAAGAGGGGCAAAAAATATGCACATTTACAAGAGATGACATCCCCCAATTCAGTATGTAGATAGGCTAAACATAGCATGCAAAATAATGAGCCAACAAAGGCTATAACATGAGGTACCAAAATCATGCATCAAACAACCTTGGACCCTTAACAAAACATGAAGAATGGGTCATTTTAAGACACTTTCTAAGCCTGATGAAGGCTGAAAACAGAATCCAAGAAAGCCTAACAACGCATGCAATTTTACGGAATCAAAGATGGTATTACATGAAGTACCAAAATCATGCACCAAATGGCCTAAAACCCTTAAAAAAACATTATGAGAAGGCCAAAACAAGGCTCTTTCCAGGCCTGATGAAGACTCAAAACAGAAGCCAAATAAGCTCAAAGGGGCATGCCAAATAGGAGTAGAACATGAATTCAAAGCAAGTGGCATGTAGAGCATGAAAACCAGGTTGATCCCTTCTTCAATGTTGAAGAGGGGCTCAAAATAAGCACAATATTAGTTCATGAGATGCTCCAAATCAGATCACAAATAGGCCAAATAAATCATGCAATTTTACGGAAAATATGGAGGATTACAAAGAAACTGCATGATAGAGAGGCCAAACATGATTGAGCCCTTCTTCAAAGTTGAAGAAGGGTTCAAAATAGGCCCACTCACAGTATATATCAGGCTCGAAAATGGATCACTCATAAGCCAAATAAAGCATGCAAAATAATGGCATAAAGAGTGACATTGAAAGAGATGCATCATGGAGACACCAAACAGAGCTGAGCCCTTCTACAAAGTTGTAGAGGGGCTCAAAATAAGCCTAAAACCAGTAGGGGTCGGAGCCCAAAACAAAAATCAAATAGGGTAAAGAATTGAAGCAAAAATGTGCTAGAAAAAGAGAATTTGAGACTTACCCTTGAAGATCAAACTTTTGTGGCTTCTTGGCTTGAATTTGTTGGTCCTTAGCCTCTGAAAAGCCCTCCTTTGCTGCTGGAATGAAGGTGGTGATGATAAGACTTAGGGTTGATGAAGGAATGAGCAAGACTTGAAGCTTGGTTTTAGGGTTTTGGAGATGAAGATGGAAGCTATGGGAGAGAGGCTCTTGAGAAGAATTTTTGTAACCCTAACAAAGGAGCCTCCAAATTTCTTAAATAGACCAAAAAGGGTGTAAAAGGGGAGGGAAATGCACCCAAGCTTTCCCTCCCAAAATATCCCTCGGAGGACAGGGATATTTTGAAAAGCAGCTGGACAGCTGTAAAGGGTTCAAAAGCAGAAAGCTGGCCGGCCAGGTGGATTTCTTGAAGGTGGCCGGCCGGCCACCCCAACTGGTCGGCCAGCCACTCCCCCTGGCCGGCCATGGCCAAAAAAAGAAGTGAAGAATTGCTGGCCGACCACCATGTTTTGGTGTCCTCCCAGGTGTGTAGAACAAGGTTCCAAGGTTGGAATTTGGCAACTCTGAAACAGGAGACACAACATTGCATTTGAAAGAGAGGCTCAAAAATGAAAATCACAATTACTGGCCGACCACCACTTTTTAGGGTTCTCCCATGTGTGTAGAACAAGGCTCCATGGTTGGAATTTGGCAACTCTGAAACAGGAGACACAACATTGCATTTGAAAGAGAGGCTCAAAAATGAAAATCACAATCGGCCGACCACCACTTTTAGGGTCCTCCCATGTCCCTCATCACAAATATGTAGTCTCGGCCAAGAAAATACCCCTAGGGTGTTCAACATTAGCCCTAAGTGAGCAAAACGGGCCGGAGGAGCTTAATCTGGTTTTCTCGAACAATTGCTAGCCTCCCACCCTCCAAAGGATCTTCCCGATGCTAACACAGAGGTACCTCCAAAAATTGAACAAAAACCGATGCAAAATGAATGCTCGGGGCCCAAATCACGCAGTTCGGGGTCCCGAAAATAGGCTGCAGGCACCGAAAGTGGCATTCGGCCACGAAGTGGGTATCTGAGACCCCAGTGTTCCTCGGTATGATAAAACAGAGGCACTTGCCAAAAAACGGAGAAATCGGAGATGGTTGGGCGGTCCCGAACCGAGGCACACGGCCTGACGGCTCCGAAAACCGGGAACCGGGCTCCGAAATGGACAAAATGGCCTACGGCCACGAAAAGTAGCTCACGGCCACTGAGAGATAGCCTACAGGACCACTCTCTCCCCTCAGGAAAGAAAACAGAGAAAACCGAGTCTGGTTCGCAAACCGAGGCAAGGCACAGGAGAAAGTTCGGAAGTCCGGAGGTAGGGCGCACGGCCGCGACTCTGAGACTTCTGAACGAGCACAGTATGCAACATCACCGAGCGCTCAATCGGTGACGTCTGAGTCTTAAGGTCGGTCAAAAATGGGGTGTCTACAGTTGCCCCTCTTTGACAGAACTCGGAAGTCAAGAAGTGACGGGAGTGAATGTCAAAGCCCAGAGACGACCCATTTTTGACAAGGCCGAAGACTTAGACAATCATACAAGATGAACAGATATGTGCACCCGCAGGCGTGCCCGCAGGCAGGGGGCAAAATGTAAAGTGATAGGCACGGAGCCAAGTGATCATGCAAGTGCAGCAAGCTGTAATGAAGCAAGTATTGACAAATAGATGCAACAGTTTTAAGCAAGAATGCAAAGCAACAACTATATTTCATGCAGTTAGGAGTGCGGAGAATCATTCAATTCTCGTCGCCTCACACGGAGAAGATACGATACTCAAGGCGATTCGTCGGGTCGCACCAAATTTCAAATGAACCGTACATACAATATCGTGGCTCGCAAAATAGAGAAATTCAACAAGAACAATATGCCAACAACATATATTCAATGTGATTCTGTGATTCGAAGTTTGACACACGCAGTTGTCGTGAGTGGATGCATCACAATGCGAGAAAAGATAATGCATGACAACGCATGCTCAAGCATAGAAGTATTGTACACCAAGAAATCACACATGACAATGCAAAACATTCATGAGAATGCAAATTATGAGCCAAATAATGCAAAACGAGCGCAAATCAGGGTGCCTGTTTGTTGCGCAACAACGAGCTGGGAAACGCGCATTTCGGCGACGGCAACTCGATCGCGGCCTCTGATTCACCTCCCGGAGAGGTCACAACATGTTTAAAAAGGATACACTCTGATTTTGATGAATAATGATGAGACACATGTCAGAAATTGCAATTGAAGTTCCGGCGGAGCAATTCGGCGCCAGAAAGTGCACTTTTCTTGAACTTTTTCAGGTCCCGGGAACTCCGATTTTCCTCAAAATTTGCAGAGAGGTAGGGGAGGGGGTGGGGACCACCAACGGCCAGCCCATTTCCCTAGGAGAGGCCATCGGCCAGGGGAGGAAAAGCAAATGGCCGGCCAGCCAGAAAAGGTGGCCGGCCGGCCACCTGCCAAAAGCAGGGGCATTTTGGTCATTTCGGCCATTTCTATATATATGCTCCTCCATTGCCTCCGAAATCATTCCCACAGCTGCAAAAGCTCCTTCTCTTGCTCCCTAAACCATTTTCTCCTTCAGATTTGCATTTTATACGCGCCCTCCGGCCTTCCACGCAAGTTGTTTTCGCGAAATCTTCTAGTCTTAAGCACTTTGAGCCGACTAAATTCCGATTTCGGGGCTTCTCTTCTCATTTTCACCACTTGAGGTAATTTTGTCTCAATATTTGGAAGATTTTCCCGGGAGTTGACTTTCGTTGACTTTTCATTTCCCGAGAGTTGACTTTTGTTGACTTTTTCCAATTTTGGCTCATTTTGCTCATTTTTGCTTCTCTTTGCAGATTTCTTGACATGGCGGGTCATTTCCCCTCACGGTGGAGGTTTTCCGGGTGCCGGAGATGATTTCGACGTTATGACATTGCCCCCGAGGGTTTGCCTATTTGTTCCCGATCGATATGCCCTAGCGGCACATAGGCTTCCGCGAGCCGTTTTCCGTCATTTTACCGAGTTCAACGATCGAGTACCAGGGGATCTTCTTCTGCGAGAGCCGGAGCAGCACCTCTCTCACGAGGCACGAGAGGTATTTTACTTCATTTGCTGTATCTTTCGTGCATTTTGTACCTTTGCCATGCTTAGACACACAGTTTAGCTTATGACATAGTACTTGCATCCTGAGCATGTGACTTAGCCACTTGAATTTCATGAACATAGCTCATTGACTGATTGTGAACGCACAGTACACATTAGTTAGAAATTGAACACACGGCTCAAACATTGATTCACCGAACACACAGCCCGAAGTTGAAAATGAGCACACAGCACATACTGACTAAGAGTAGAACACACAGTCCCAAACTCAGATTTTCTGAACACGCAGCCCAGATTTGAAGCTTAACACACGTTAATCGATTAAGAGTAGAACACACACCCTAAACTCGATGCATCGAACACGCACCCAGATTTGAAGTGAACATACATTAATCGATTAAGAGTAGAACACATACCCCAAACTCGATTTATCAACACGCACCCAGATTTGAAGTGAACACACATTAATCGATTAAGAGTAGAACACACACCTAAACTCGATTTATCGAACACGCAGCCCAGATTTGAAGTGAACACACAATTTAATCGATTAAGAGTAGAACACATACCCCAAACTCGATGCATCAACACGCAGCCCAGATTTGAAGTGAACACACGTTCCAATCGATTAAGAGTAGAACACAGCCCCAAACTCTTATTTATCGAACACGCACCCAGATTTGAAGTGAACACACCCATCGATTAAGAGTAGAACACACACTCTAAACTCGATGCATCAACACGCACCCCAGTGATTTGAAGTGAACACATTTAATCGATTAAGATTTGAACACGCCCTAAACTCCAAATTTATCAACACGCAAATTTCAGATTTGATGTGAACACGCAGCCCACTATTTTTCTGAAATTTGAACACCCAGCCCAAATAGCAAACTTACTGAACACGCAGCCCAGATTTGATGTGAACACACAGCCCACTAATTTTCTGAAATTTGAACACGCAATTTCAAATACCAAATACCAATTTATCAAAACACTTCACTTCATTTGCACTCATATTTTCACTTCATTTGCACACAGCTCTTTTTCACTTCATTTGCTGATACATGCTTTCATTCTAAATGCAGGTTGGCCCTCGCACAGTGCGAGGATGTGGCTCCACTGCCGCGAGGGAGTGGTATGCTGAGCTTCCGGAAGCTGTCCGGGACTTGGTTGACTTCGCAGGATTCGACCATTCTCAGGGGTTATCACATCGCCTTATCAAGAGGACATTGTTTGTCGCTCCGGAGAGATGGTGGGACACCACCAATTTTTTCCATTTTTCCGTGATGGATATGACCATGACCCCATCGATTCACAGACTCACCGCCTAGACATAGGCGGTGGACCCATTCGCTACGACGAAGATATGGGTCAAATGGAGGCTGCTTGGATACATCTATTGGGGCACTCCCACCAGAGACAGAGCTTCCGGAGGGTTCGGTATACTTGGTTCTTCCCATTTCCGGGACCACAGATGGAGCCCGAGTCTCCCGAGGAGGTCGAGCCAGATACCTGGTTTCCTCATGTTCCTCTTTGGCACCACTGCTTGTCGATAGAGGGAACATGGTCGGGCTGTATCTCTTGAGTGCCCTAGTAGACCTATCACAGGTCACCAGTATGACTGGGGTGGCGCTGGCCTGGCTACCCTTTATTGTTACATGAGCGAGCCTCGCACGCTGGGGACTTACTCGGCCATCGGAGAGCTTGGGAGGTACATTCTGTCCTCTTGATTTACATTTTGCTCCTCATTACTTATTCACTGCACACACGACGCACTTTGCATTCTGTATTCTGCCTTTAGCACTTTGTATTCACATTCCGCACTGCTTTTCTTAACTATGGGTATATGCATATTTCTCCACATTAGCCCCGGAGATGGAGGTGGCAGGACCTCCTATGACTCCGTTTTCATTGATGTTTGAGGGCGAGCACCTATCGAGGCCTCGAGAGACTCTCTTCTCTCATGACAAGATTAATAATCGCGGCGCTACGATGAGGTATTTCGTAATCCTCGCCTTTCATTTTCATCTTTGATCTGCATTGTATTTCTTGATTTCTGATTGATTTGTACACTGGTTATCCGCAGATCACCTGGCAACCCTGGGCAGTCTTTGGCGACGATCTCGAGAATCAGTACCCCGGAGGGTCGACTAGTTCCCAAAGATAGGTTCCGCCGAGGGACCACGGTGGCTTGGTTCTCGGGAACGCTTTCAGTGTGGGGGTATGATTCTCAGACCTCCTCGTCAGGCCTCCACCCACTATGCGGACTGCCGACAGGCTTTCTTCTGAGGAGGTCACTAGGGATATGCAGGGCACCGATGCTTTATTACATCTCATCGAGGGGAACTACGCCACCTATCGCCGCATATATCTGATGCCCCCCTTGACGGGAGTACGGCTCCGCCACTGAGGCCTACTGGCGCACCATCTTCGAGTCGTGCCCGTGCTGTAGACATCCCCTCTTCTAGCAGGGCTGGTGCATCTAGAGGTAGAGGCAGTTCGATTCCTCCTATCCCTCCGACTCGATCATCCCGATGGCCGATATGCCGATCGAGTTGACAAGTTGGCAGATGGGACTACTTCCCGATTCCGATCCCTATGGAGCCTCCGATGTTCGGTCACGATATGTCGCTGATCCCGACTCACCACCGGTATGTTCTACCATTTTTCATTTATCACACGTACATTTTGGCGCTTGCTTATTTATTGATGAGTTGAGCTTGTGTCTGCAGCCCACCCCGGAGTACATAGACCAGATGCTCGGGTGGTAGCCTCACTTGAGGATGGTCCTGCTGAGAGAGGCACAGATGTCCATCATGGGCTTCTGTGCACCCTTCATCTCTTTTGCATTTATCATATTTCATTAATGCCGGTTTTAAACATTCTCACAGTAATCGATAGGTCTGTAGAACACATCCGCACACACCCCACTCACATACCCAGACTTTGCACCTCGCTTATGTTTGAACCGATGTTTTGCACTTTTCATTTTCAGATGCCTCCCGTATATGCTCCTACGCGGGGCGGGCCACCCGGGCCTTCTCAGAGAGGTCGAGGTGTTAGACCTACTCGAGGTACTGGGCCCCGAGGAGCTGGGCCATCCAGGCCTTACCGAGGAGCTCGAGGAGCAGGGTCGTCTCGCAGACGCAGGGCACCCATCGTCGAGGATGAGGAGGAGGAGGTCGCAGACCGTGTGTCAGAGACATCTCCTGGGGAGGGAGGCTCCGGTCTCGGTTCCGGGAGCGGAGGCGAGGCTGAGGGGGATCCGGAGGATGACAGCTCTGATCCGGATGGTGATGATGGTGCAGAGGTTGTCCCGCAAAAGAGGATGAGAGGGCCTCCTCATTCCCGTTCCCGAGGATACTGATGTTATTTCCTGCTTTATTTTACTTTTTGACTAGTAGTTTGTAGCACTTTGCACATTGTTAGGCAGTTTTATTTTCTGTAAAACTTGTACCTTTATTTTGTTGTAAAAACATGATGGAATGGAACAGCTTTTGAAAAGATGTTTGTATTTGAAACTCTTAGCATCGCATCGCATCATTTTGCACAAAAATGGAATCGAATGAAAATGTGCCTCATGTATTTACCGGGTCAGGTAATGAACCGACGCAACAAATCAAAACAACTCGACTCACTAAGAAATAACAGAATCTTAGCAAGTTTACAACTCGATAAACAAAGTACAACAATGTTAACGACTCAATAGACAAAACTTAACAATTCAAAACACAAAATGTGACAGCTTGACAAAACTTACAACTCGATAAACAAAACAACAACTCGATAAGCAAAACACAACAAAACGTACTTCGGACGGACAATCTGGATAATGGAATGTATCCGAAACTGATAGAAATGGAGGCCTTCGACATTCCCGATGCACGAAAGTGCCTCAAGCTTCCCTCCGACGGGCAAAATAGGACCAACGCGAGGCCGAAAACATTTTGCATTTGGAGCCTAGAGGGTGGCCGGCCTACTAGGATAGATGGCCGGCCGGCCACCTCTCCCGCAACCTCCAGAAATTTGACACGTGTCCTTTGAATAGTGTTTTGCCCCTCTATAAAAGCCCCACCCTTGAACTCATTCATTTCATCACCTTTCCTCGTAAAAATGGAGGCATTTCTCAGAAAATCTCACATCTTGGATTTCTTCTTTAGATGGCTCTGAGAAGTTAAACTTCCGGGTTTTGGCTTGAATGCACTATTCACGCTAGGCCGGACTCCATCGATCTTCCTTTCCTCTATGCCGGCAAGGTTTTGGAACCCTATGACGACGCCTTTAGCTTTGGCGGCAAGAGGTATGTCCTACTTTTGAAGATTTTCAAATCTTGATGGAGTCCGAGCGAGGCGAGGAAATTTCGCCTCAAATCAATTTTAGCTATGCCCAAACCTTAGGCCGGATGTGCGGTCTTAATGCGCATGATGCTAGATCTCCGATTGGTGATGGCATGTTGATATCCCGAGCCCGATGCATCGATTCTCTGATGCCGGACCGCAAAGAACCACTATTGGCAAGGCTTCCGCAAAGACGCCTCGCTTGTGCCTACTATCTCATTTTCTGTTTGTCTCGCCCGGAGGAGCTAGCATCCGCTTGATTGAAGTCGCCAAGGCTTGAGGGATGGGAAGAGTCAGATCGCCATGACATTGGCCGAGACATCGATGGGCTTGGATGCTTTCACCACCGGAGACAACCAGTTTGCGGGGAGTCCACCATCACAGGTGTAATGTTTCCCACCCAAGCTCACATGTATATTCACTCACATCACTGCCCTGCCTCGGTTTTTCTCACAAAACCCTCATCTTACTTTTCTCTCATCGCACATCTCTATTCTTTATTCTCTCATTTTTCATCCCTCCCCAGATATGGTTGATGGATAAATTGCAAGTTGTGGACTCTTGTCCTCGCTTTACTCAAGTGGCTACTTCTTTCGGCAACGCCTAGTGAATGCTCCTGATGAGAGCTGGTGGTTTGAATGGATGTGCAACTTGTCGGCGGATCGCATTGCGTGGCGTTGTCCTTGGCTCAATCTCCCGGCAATGAGCTATAGCATGTCCCAGCAGGTCGGGATTCGACTAATCGGCTTGACTCACTGTGTGTTCTATTTTCCATTCCGTATTCTGCGCCAGTTTGGCCGTGATCAGACTTGCCCACCGGAGGGGATAGAGTATCCGGCTACATTTCCAGTTCGAGGCGCACAGCTGGCTCGACAGGCCGCAGCATGGAGAGTTAGAGAGCTTCTGGCCCCTGCTCCTATTTTCAGTTGCACTTTATCTGACGAGTGCTGGGATTGGCTCAACGAAGAAGCACAGGTTGGGCCTAGGTTGGCATCAGAGGCTTCAACTAGCTCTAGAAGGGGGCGCAGGGACACCTGACTTGACTATGCCCCAGATTTATTGCTTTATTAGTACTTTCAAGTTTTCGTTATGAATGTAATAAAAAGCAACTTCAATTGTATGCAAGAGCAAAAGAACTCTGTTTTGAAATCAATGAAATTGAAGGTTGTGGTACTGAAAATTCTCCACTTTTGGTCCAAAATGGTCTTAGTTGTGAAAAGATTAATTTGAACAAAGTCAACTTTTATTAAAACTTTTCAAAACTATTTTCGATATGAATCAATCGACACGCCGAGATCTCACCGAGATGCACAACCTCAATCCTAGCAACCGAAAGTTACCCCTAGTTTGAAAAGTGCCTTGGCAATTCATAGCAACGGAAAGTTGCCCCTAGTCCGAATAACACTATCGAGATCACAATAAATGCCGATGAATAGAGATGACCGAGATGATCGAATGGACAAAGTTGATCGGGAAAAGATTGTGACGAACTTCAAGATGAAGTCGCCACGATCCCAAAGATGGGAATCAAGTCTTACGAGTTCAGCTTAGGTTCGCCGGTATTTTTACTCTCCTTTGCGCCTAACTTTTGCCAAGGCCGCCTTTATGGTTTTCAACCTTGCGAGCTCGGGCTTTTATAATTTCAAATTTTTTATGCTCGAAGTTTTGCCTAGGTCGCCCTTTCGGTTTTCGCCTAGCGAGCCTCTCAGGGGTAGTATTTCTTCAACTTGTCCATATTGATCGGTTGGGAAAACTCTAAGCCATCTAGATCCATCAGAACCACAGCTCCACCTGACCAGATTGGCTTGATGATGTAAGGACCAGTCCAATTGGGTCTGAACTTGCCTCTTGGGTCGTGGATGGGAGCTCGGTTGTCCTTGAGTACCAAATCTCCTTATTTCAAGTTCCTGGACTTAACCTTCTTGTTGAAAGCCTTAGCGATTCTGCGTTGATAACCTTGGATGTGGTATGTTGCTTTCAAATTTCTTTCATCGAAAAGCATGAGTTCCTCAACTGCTCACGCCAATCCGCTTCGCTATCTCGCACTCGCCAATACTCGTAATGACGGACCTCAATCTCAATAGGCGTAATCGCCCATCCCATAGGCCAATGAGTACGGAGTCGCCCAAAGAGAAGTTCTCGATCAAGTCCTCAGAGTCTCACAGAGCAAACGGCAATTTATCCGCCATCCCGATAGGTTTCCACCATCTTCTGTAGTATGCGCTTGATGTTCTTGTTGGCGGCCTCAACTGCTCTGTTGGTTCGCGGCCGGTAAGTAGACGACTTATGAAAAGCCACATTATATTTCTCCAACAAATCAATCACCTCCTTCTTGAAGTGGGAACCATTGTCTGAAACGATTTCATTTGGGACCCCGTAGCGACAGATGATGTTGTTTCTGATAAATTTTGCTACGTGCGAAGCCTTCAACACCGCATAAGATTGGGCCTTAACCCACTTTGTGAAATAATCTATCGCTACCAAGATGAACTCATGCCCATTCGACCCCTTCGGCGTAACAGCTCCGATTACATCAATTCCCCAGACAGAAAACGACATGGCGAAGTCATGTTGTACAGCTTTGACGGCGGGATGTTCATGCGATTTGCATGAATCTGACATTTGTGGCATCGCCGGACGAAACCAATACAATCCTCCTCCATAGTAGACCAGTAATAACCTTGTCTAAGGATCTTCCGTGCCAACATCACTCCATTCATGTGTGCACCACATTCACCCCCGTGGACGGCTTCCATCAGGCGCTTTGACTCTTCTGCATCAACGCACAGTTTATGCATTCCCAGATGACCTTGTTTATACAGTTTACCCCCGCAGATGATAAACTGAGCTGCCATTCTTCTGATTGCTCTTTTGTCTTTGGCATTTACCCCTGGCGGATATGTTTCTTTCTCCAAGAAGTTCCAGATGTCGTAATACCAGGGGTGTTCGTCCTGAACTTCATCTATGGCTGCAATCGACTCATAGGCAGGTACAAATTTCTGGTCAATAATGACTGGACGCATTCGGACTCCACACGGGATGTCTATCATAGATGATAGAGTTGCTAAAGCGTCTGCGAACTTGTTGTTCTCTCTTAGTAGATGAGTAAAACTTAACTTTTCAAACCGAGGAATTAGCAGATCCAAGGTTTGGTGGTACATCATCATCTTTTCCTCTTTTACTTTCCAGTCTCCTTTAGCTTGAGACACAACAAGGTTCGAATCCCCAATGACGTCCAACCGTCTTGCCCCTAGTTCCGTGGTCGCCTAAACCAAAGAATGCACGCCAGATTCGCTTCATTATTTGAGACTTTGAACCGAGTTTGAAGGCTAGAGGGATAAGGAATTGTCGGTGCAATCACAAGAACACTCCTATCCCATACCCATGCCGATTTGACGCCCGTCAAAGTACATTGTCCAAGTCTCCTCGCCGATATGCGTAATTGATTCATCCGGGAATAGGTACTCAATCGCTTCATCCTCAACCGGTGGTCGGCAAGGAACTCGCCAACGCTTCTTCCTTTTCATCGACTTCTGGCCACATATGTGAGATCAAATTCGGAGAGCAACAACAACCAACGAGCTAGCCTACCCGTAAGCGCTGGTTTCTCAAAAAGATATTTGATGGGATCTAGTCGTGAAACCAACATTACAGAGTGAGCTAACAGGTAGTGCCGCAGCTTCTTGGTAGCCCATACCAGAGCTAAGCAAGCTTTTTCGAGCGGTGTATATCGGGTCTCGTATTCCAGCATCTTCTTGCTTAAATAATAGATGGCTCTCTCCACCTTATCTTCGATTCTTGTGCAAGCATGCAGCCCATTGTAGTCTCGACCACCGACAGATACAAAATCAACGGTATCCCTGCTCGTGGTGATAAACGGGTGGGTTCTCAGAGATATTCTTTAACTGCTCAAATGCTTTTGGCATCGGCCGTCCCATTGAACTTCTTTCCTTTCTTGAGGAGGCCAAAAGTGGTTCACAAGTCAAGGTTAGTTTTGAAATAAACCGCCTTATGAAATGTACTTTACCCAGAAAGCCACGCACCTCCTTTTCACCCTCGGTGGTGGCATTTCTAAGATGGCCTTGATTTTGGAAGGGTCGACTCGATGCCCCTTTATGTAATCAAACCCCAAAGATTTTTCCCCAACAGAACACCAAATGTACATTTCGAGGGTTTAGCCAAGAACCGAATTCCTCGATCCTTTGGAAAAACTTGTGCAAGGCGGTGTAGTGGCCCTCTTTCCTTAGACTTGACAATCATGTCGCCCACGACACCTCAACCTCTTTGTGGATCATATCATGTAGTATTGTGGTCGCGCTCGTTGATAAGTAGCCCCAGCTTTAACCCAAACGGCATTACCCTAGCAGATGTTCTACCGGGGTGGTGAATGCGATCTTTTTCTGTCTTCCGCGCCATCACTATTTGGTTGTATCCCGAGAAGCCATCCATGAATGAGAGCAATGCATGCCCCGCAGGAAATCTACCAACTCATCGATGTGGTAAGGAAAGTCGCCCTTCTGACTAGCTCGCTCAAATCCTCAAGTCTACACACACCCGATCCCGCCATCTTTCTAAGACCGGAACAATGTTGGCCAACCAAGTCGAATATTCAGATACCAGCAAGAAGCCTGCGTCAATTTGCTTGGTGACCTCTTCCTTAATCTTAAGAGCCCAATCCGGGCGGATCCTTCTGAGCTTCTGCTTGACAGGTCGGGCCTCAGGGTCAAGGGGGATCCGATCTCAGATAATCTCAGATCGATTCTGCATGTCTTCGTAGGACCACGAAAACATCTTTGAAATCTTTTAATAAAGCGACTAAGCGCTCGCGTTCCGAAGACAACGTGGACCCGATCCGACCACGCTGGGTCCTCCTCAAGACTAATGTTCACAGAAATGATTTCATCCATTAATGGCTTAACAAATCTCTTGCTCTTGCTCAATTAGACGTTAAAACCGAGGAACTTCCCTCGCTGCTTTTGATCAAAATTTTGAAAGTCCGAATTAATGCAACAAATTAGGGGCACGTAAAAGTACTGAAACCACAGTGCTCATTCTCATTAGGCACATCCAAATCATCCAATTCATGGGTACAACAAACTCAAATGAAAAGGAAAAAGACGACCTGGACAGGACTTTGGCATCCGGGTTGACACCCCCAGGAGTACCAGACTCAGACTCAGTCGAGCTGGAATCTGATTCCGACTCACAGGACTCGGTGGAATCAGATTCGCCACTACCCGCCCTTCGCTGGGACAAAAATCCTCCTCAGATCGCCAAGTGAGAGAGGGTGCGATTGATGCATCCAGGATAGTTGATAGCCGGCTCGCAGCCGTTTCATCCCCAACCATGGAAACCATGAAGTTATTCCCCAAGCAATCTTGGTCGATCGGAGGATCAGAGAGGAGACATGCCATACCCCTATTTCCAATTCAGGCTCTCGTGATCCACCGCCTTATTCTCGCTCAACCTCGCTTGTTGGGTCTGCTTGCTCTGCGGCAACATCATCCCCGATAGTTGCAGTGTCAAGAAGATTTCGAAACTGCACGCGCTTCCTCTCCGCGTTGAACCATGGCTCGAAGCCGCAAAATGGAAAGTTCTTCCTCCCAACAAAGCGTCCGCTCGTGGTACCTGGATGGGCCTGCATTAGATCAAAGGCTTCCCACTGCTTCGCTGCTCGGCCATTTCTTCCCTTTCTTGCCCAATCTTCTTTGGTGGGCGATAACCCACCGAAAGTATGTGGATTGTGGCACTTCGCCAACGCCGCGACTCCTTTCTGCCGCTTCTTCCCAATCCCATCCCGGGATATGTTGTAGCTTGTTCATGAGGTAGACGGCTTGAGCGCGACATACACACCCTCATTCATGTACCATAATGTTTTGCACCACCCGGGCCTCAGCCAAAGTAAATCCTGACATGAACATGTCTTCTATGCCGTGTTCAATCTCTAAGACTGGCGTAGATATCTCCGGAGGAGGATGGATTGATGAATTCCCAAAAACAATGGCTACTCCCTTTCCATAGGGGTATTTCACCATTTGATGTAGAGTAGATGAGACGGCCTTCACCTGATGCAACCAAGGTCGCCCCAAAAGCATGTTAAAGGATGCAGGGACCTCCAAGACATGAAAATCCAACTCGCGTTGTCCAGGCCCAATCTTGGTTTGGATTTTTACTGTCCCCAGGACATCCCTACTTGTATTGTCGTAGGCTCTTATCACTTGAGTAGTCGGTGTGAAGTCCGCAGGCTTTAACCCAATTGCATACGCCGTTCTGGCCGGGCAGACATTGATAGCGGACCCGGTATCAACAAGTACCACCGGAATCCATTTGTCCTTGCATTCTACAGAGATGTAGAGGGGTCTGTTATGATCCACGCCCTCAGGCGGCAGCTCCTTGTCTGAAAAGGTCAATGCCGGGGAACCTCCTCCCGGGAAAACCAGCCCAACCACCTGTACGGTTGTAGTTTCGTTGGTGAGTTTGGCCTTGCCCATAGAAGAGACAGCTTGTCTATGCACCCTTGAAGCCATAAGCAGTCCCCAGATGGAGATGTCTGCTTGTATTTTCTTTAACTGCTTGAGCACAGCTACTTCTTCAATTTGTTTCTCTCTCTGTTTTTCCGCCTCTTTATCTTTCCCCGATGCTTCGGGTTGATCAAGGTGTGGGGGCTTGAAATACCGCCCACTTCTTGTCATATGGTCCACCTCTTCGAGATACTGTGTCGCGCCCTTGGCCACCCGCCAGCCTTCGCCTCAGGTGGGCGAGATACAAGTCGCCATCTTCCCACCACATCCCATTAGCATCTAACAGCACTGCTTGTTCGGGCATGTTTGCATTCTCAAGATTTTCATTCCACATGCTCACAAAGATAGCCTGGCCAGGCTTACAAAGACTTTCAACTTCCTCATGGTTCTTGCTTTTCGGATCCTCTCGTAATCCCATTTCTTTTCTTGTTCCTCCAAATTAATTGTTCGGTTTTCAAAATGTCTTGATCTCGAGTGGAATTCTTTGTACCGCGCCTCCGGCAATTCAATTCGACCTCGCCCTTCCTACCACAAATGGTACAATATCCGGCCGATCATCCAACCACCCGACAACTTCGCCGACTCAGATTCGAACCATTGATTGATACATCCCCGATTCTTGGTCGTTGAAAACCGGAGGTTGGCGAAGTCCTCTTCCATCGTTGTCGATCATCCCCATCGATTCAAGTTTCTCCTGATCATACACAATTCAAATTTCTTCCATGGCCCCACACTCAAATTTTAGGTCGGCTCATTGACAAGATATATCCACTGGATCATAAGCTCGCCACTAAATTCTCGATCGCCCACCCTGCACTCAACAGCTTTTGTTTCCCTAAGCCCCGCCTGCTCCATTTTCGGTGGTCACCACCTTTGGCTCAAAGTTGGGTTGTGGAGGTGTCCATCATGCACAAGTCGCTATCAGAAGGATCACCTTCGGCTTGGGTAGGTGGGAGGAGTAATGTAGATACTAGGTCGAAGACACGCCCCGCTTGATGAGATTGATTCTTTGGGTGGATCTTGGTTATGTCCGAGTGGATTAGTTGTGACGTTGGGTCTCTCGGGAGGTAGAATGATGTTTTTGTCAATGAGGTCTTGAATCTCATGACGCACTGTAACATTGGTCGGTATCATGACCATGTCAGGTGGTATTTGCAATATTTGGTTGGGGAAGGGGGAGTGGATTTGGAGGGGCCTCGGTTCCAAGGGTTTCAGATGCCCTTTCTCGACTAGAACCCCGAGGACTTTGGACAAAGGCATATGTAGTGGGAGAAGGTTCGCTGACCTCGGATTGGTATCTTGAAGCTTGGTTATCGCCTCCCGTGATGCATCGAAAGGTGTGGCTGCCGCGGGCCTTGGTTGGGAGGGGAGTGGTGGTGACCATACCGACCTCTGGTTTTGTATCGGCAGAGCCACTCGGCCCGCATTGTTATTACGTTGAATGTTCTTCGGGCCGATCCCGTCCCGGTCAATCAACCCTTGCTTCATAGCATCCTCAATTTGCACCCCCATATCATGTAAGTCCGCGAAGGTGGGAAGGGAACTACAATCATCTTCGTGATAAGTTTTGGTTGAGATTGCGACAATCATCCGGATTTGATCTTTATCGCTTGGCCTTAAGGTCATCATCGATGCCTTTGCTCTCCACCGAAAGTGACAAAATCGAGAAAGTCTCTTCGTTCTCGCTTGTTGTCTCGAGATCACGTGTTGTAATCTCGATCCGAGTATTATATGAATATTGTGCAAAAGGCTTCACCAACTCATCCCAGCTTCCTCTTGACATCATTATCCAACTTTGCATACCATTGGCCACTCCCCGATGTGGTTCGCCATACAAAGGAGAGTTTCAGAGTCCGTTAGGCCCATTGGCCGCAAGATGTCTGAAAACAGCCGTAGATGAACCATGGGGTCCCCGGATCCATCAAAGCGATCGATCTGGGGCATCTTAAATCTGTCTGCAATGTTACGCCACATCGGTGTAGCCGCCTTCAATATCCGGGATGGCCTTCACCGTGATTTCTTGAAGAGCTTTTCCAACTTGCTCAATTTCAGAGTCTGGTCTACCTCGAACTCGAATGGAGAGTCCGTGATTGGGTGTAATATTTTGGACGATGGGCAAAAGTGGGCGAGCCACTGCTGGAAGACCCGTGTCCTCTTGGGTGTTTTGGAAGTTTGGCAGAGCGTTCTGTGGATTTGGGAGGGTATTCTGGGTGTTGTGGGTATTCTGGGGATTTGGAGGAGCATTCGCCAAGAGATATCCGCCAGTAATGGGGCCCCGTGGAGGAGGAACTGATGTGCCCCTAGTGGAGGAGGGACTGGTGAAGCGTATGCGCATTCTCATTGTAATCGTGATCACCAGATCGCTGGGCCATGACAGCTCATTGTTTAGAAAATTCCGCCTGGCGGATAGCATCATCTTGCATTTGTTTCATGCTCTCATTCATCTGGCACATCATCGCCTCCATTGTTGGATTCTCGTTGTTCCATCTCAATAACCCAAGTGTATCTCTATGGCGTAAACAGAATCTCAACCCGATCGCTCGACACTAGAGTAGACCATTGCTCCAGTGATCCGTGCTCGACACAATCGTGGCCTTCTCGCCTTCTTCTCGTGATCGGTAAAGAGGAACACCGGATGTCCGTCAACTTGATCCTCGATTGGTTGAGTCGGCGACCTCGTGTCCAAATTGCTTGGGAGTATCGATCGCTCGAAGCAATCGTATACAAACCCGCCCTAGAAAAAAGATAATAAAGCAAAAAGGAAATAAATGACCGTAAAACGGGCAAAGATAACAAATTTAATTTAAATACACACAACACACACGTATACAACACGCAGCTTGATAAGCCGAAATACACCGCCCTCAACCATCGATCATCGCTCTCAGATTACTATTCCCTAAATCAATCTGATATCCGCAGACAACCGATTCTCAGACATTGAATGATGCCCGCAGTTCGATGCCCAAACTCAATCGATACATGCATTCCTCAGAGAGACGACTCTAACAAGCACATAGCGATAAGTGAGAGCCAAACACCCCTATGTTGGGGTAGGGTTTCGCCCTATTTTGTCGAGCTAGGGTTTCATTACGCACGCAATGCTTCAAACAACCTATAAACGGGTAAGCAACTGGCCCTAGTTTGGAATGGTCACTATGGATTCAATATGCACTAGGTCTAATGGTCAGGGTGCCCCAGAAACCGGGTTTGTGTTCCCATGTCGTCGAGCCTAGAGCCGATCAAATTTATGGACATGCCTTGACAAGACAAGCCTCCCAAGAAATCGTTCGAATGGCATATGGCAAACACGGTGTCCTAGGCGCACAATGCAAATGCAATGCAAAGAAACACACAAGTGTAGTCAAAACCAGATATCACGAAGTTCGAGTCAAGTTCTCTAAATCCTCAAAGAGTCGCCAGAATCAGAATAAGCCCGCGAGGGACCTCGCATACTGTTCGACTCGATTTTGTCGCGTTCCAAATCTTGAACCAAAGAGTCCAAATCCGCAAATCGCTTTTGAGAAAATAGATTTTTGAAAGAAGTGCCAAACATGGATCGCTTTGCGATAATGAGTCGCCACCTAAATATTTTAAAATGGGAAATTTAGGAAACCTTGACTCAAGGCCAAAAGGCCACGATCCGCCATCACCAAAGTTGGCTCGAACTTGGGTACGATTGAAGGTCACATCGTGAGCACTCGCCGCTTGGTCAAAGACCGGCCTCTACTAACCATGATATCTGTTTTTTGAAAACATTGTGAGTTCTTATTCTGGTTATTAGCCTAGGTTACTATGTAATGCGCACAGCATACAAGTATAGACTGAATCGCCTGAATTGGAACTGAACATCTCATGTTTGTTTGTTTGAAAATGGTTTGATGGTGCTACCCGCAAGTAGGCTAAGACGCGGATTTGCCACCCTCAGGTGGGCTTAAGAAAACAATGATTTTGCCACTATCTAGTGGGCTTAAAACAAGCATTTGATGAATTATTCCAATTCAGATAACTCAACCTCCACCCACAGGCATTCAAGGCAGTTATATCACATAAGCACATAGCCTCATGGTAAGCATGCTATTCATGGTAACACTCACATGCATGCAAGGATGCTAAAGCATAAAACTCACCGAGTACTCCTAGCCAAAACAAAAGCTGATTAGAAATCATGCATGATCCTAAATGTGCTGAAATGCCTAATGCAACACATGCAAAATGCAACTATAGCAGGCTCGGCTATTCTAAACATGGTATATGAGATGCTACAGTTAGCATGTATTCAATTTGGAATTGAAATACAGATGCAGTTTGTATGATGCGCCGAGCCCGGTGCGTGCAAAAACAGATGAATGATGCAAACATGCTGTCATACTGTATGCTAATTGAAATATGCCCTATATCTAACCATCATAAGCAGATAAATAAAAGGGAGAAAGAAATGGGGGTTGGAAGACATACATCACACTCACCCACACTTATTACAATTATGCCCTCGCACAGAGGGTCCGAATAAATAATAATACAGTCCGAAATGAAAGAATAATACAGTCCGAATAATATACAAAAATCCTAATTAATTTACAAATTAAATAAAGAAAGACTGTAAACTGGCATGCAAGCCAGGGGGTGCCTTGCTTCTGATGAATAGTGTATGTCGGGTCGCCATGAAATCCAATCGATGCCCCAATTAGCCTCTATTTGCAATTTTCTCGAAATGCGTGTCAGACTCCGAAAAGTTGCTGATCCTTGATTTTGCTGCAACAGAGAGCAGGAAAAGGGCATAGCAATGTATTTCACAAATATATGCATGTCTCGATCCTCGTGCCATCAATCACGCATATCGATGCATGATGGCCGAGGAGTCGGATTGCACAACTCAATATAGGATGAATGCATATGAATGCTACAATAAAACCTAACTCCATCATGGGTAATCCGGAGTGTCGGTGACTTGGGAATTGAGACCCGTTCCGTCACTCGGAATACGAAACGCGCCTCGTTTCCCGTGCCCGAGTTAACGCCTATCCCGAACACGATGCGATATGCATGGTATGCATGAAATGTAGCTAATATGCAATCCTAACATACACAATGTTATGGGAATGAGATTCCTCGAAATGCGTGCCCACGGGCACGCAAATCGAGAAAATGGCATGAAATATGATATACAATGAGACTAAAATGGAATGCCTCGAAATACGTGCCCACGGGCACACAAACCGAGGAAATGGCATACGGAATGCAATGATGGGCTTACGCCAACGTGAGAGGGCCTCAGCCACACTCACATAGGCTGCCGTCGGATAAAAAAAGAAGTGCCTCGGAATTCATGCCCGCGGGCACGTAAACCGAAGCGGTGACATACAGGCATGAAATAACAAATTGGGCTTACACTAACATGAGAGGACCTCAGCCGCACTCACATAAGCTGCCAAGAGATGAGAATGAGCTGCCTCGAAATACGTGCACACGGGCACGCAAACCAAGGCAGTGGCATACGCAATGCAAATGACATGGAAAATGCAAATTGGGCTTACACTAACATGAGAGAGCCTCAGCCACACTCACATAAGCTGCCGAAAGATGAGAATGAGCTGCCTCGAAATACGTGCACACGGGCACGCAAACCAAGGCAAAGCATACGCAATGCGAATGACATGGAAAATGCAAATTGGGCTTACACTAACATGAGAGAGCCTCACCACACTCACATAAGTCGCCAAAAGATGAGAATGAGCCGCCTCAATACCCGCACGCAAACAAAGGCAAAGGGCATACGCAATGCAAATGACATGGAAAATGCAAATTGGGCTTACACTAACATGAGAGAGCCTCAGCCACACTCACATAAGCTGCCGAAAGATGAGAATGAGCTGCCTCGAAATACGTGCACACGGGCATGCAAACCAAGGCAGTGGCATACGCAATGCAAATGACATGCAAATGAAACGCGTATATGGCATATGAAAATGCAAATTTCAGTAGCTAAAATGATGCACAAATAGCCCTTAATTATGACAAAATTACACCGATGTCAAGTGCAATGTTATGCACCAAACAAACCATGACTCTACTAAACATGCACAATATGGACATAACATGTAAAACAGTAGCAAGGAAGCCCCTAAACTAGCATTTTTTCAGTACAAAGTATGGCCAAACAATGATCACAAGTATGGCAAAAATAGCTTGCAAAAATGGGGAAAAGAGGAGAATTACAAAGCAAGTGGTATATACAATGCTCAAACTGAAAAACACAGTTCTACAAAATTAAATAGGGGCCAAAAATATGCACATTTACAAGAGATGACATCCCCCAATTCAGTATGTAGATAGGCTAAACATAGCATGCAAAATAATGAGCCAACAAAGGCTATAACATGAGGTACCAAAATCATGCATCAAAAAACCTTGGACCCTTAACAAAACATGAAGAATGAGTCATTTTAAGACACTTTATAAGCCTGATGAAGGCTGAAAACAGAATCCAAGAAAGCCTAACAACGCATGCAATTTTACGGAATCAAAGATGGTATTACATGAAGTACCAAAATCATGCACCAAATGTCCTAAAACCCTTAACAAAACATTATGAGAAGGCCAAAACAAGGCTCTTTTCAGGCCTGATGAAGACTCAAAACAGAAGCCAAATAAGCTCAAAGGGGCATGCCAAATAGGAGTAGAACATGAATTCAAAGCAAGTGGCATGTAGAGCATGAAAACCAGGTTGAGCCATTCTTCAATGTTGAAGAGGGGCTCAAAATAAGCACAATATTAGTTCATGAGATGCTCCAAATCAGATCACAAATAGGCCAAATAAATCATGCAATTTTACGGAAAATATGGAGGATTACAAAGAAAGTGCATGATAGAGAGGCCAAACATGATTGAGCCCTTCTTAAAAGTTGAAGAAGGGTTCAAAATAGGCCCACTCACAGTATATATTAGGCTCGAAAATGAATCACTCATAAGCCAAATAAAGCATGCAAAATAATTGCATAAAGAGTGACATTGAAAGAGGTGCATCATGGAGACACCAAACAGAGCTGATCCCTTCTACAAAGTTGTAGAGGGGCTCAAAATAAGCCTAAAACCAGTATGGGTCAGAGCCCAAAACAAAAAGCAAATAGGGTAAAGAATTGAAGCAAAAATGTGCTAGAAAAAGAGAATTTGAGACTTACCCTTGAAGATCAAACTTTTGTGGCTTCTTGGCTTGAATTTGTTGGTCCTTAGCCTCTGAAAAGCCCTCCTTTGCTGCTGGAATGAAGGTGGTGATGATAAGACTTAGGGTTGATGAAGGAATGAGCAAGACTTGAAGCTTGGTTTTAGGGTTTTGGAGATGAAGATGGAAGCTATGGGAGAGAGGCTCTTGAGAAGAATTTTTGTAACCCTAACAAAGGAGCTCCTCAAATTTCTTAAATAGACCAAAAAGGGTGTAAAGGAGGAAATGCACTAAGTTTCTCCTCCCAAAATATCCCCGGAGGATGTGGATATTTTGAAAAGCAAATGACAAATTGAAGGGTTCAAAAGGTAAAGTCGCCGGCCAGGTAGATTTCTTGAAGGTGGCCGGCCGGTCACCCCAACTGGTCGGCCAGCCACTCCCCCTGGCCGGCCGGCCATGGACAAAAAAAGAAGTGAAGAATTGCTGGCCGACCACCATGTTTTGGTGTCCTCCCAGGTGTGTAGAACAAGGTTCCAAGGTTGGAATTTGGCAACTCTGAAACAGGAGACACAACATTGCATTTGAAAGAGAGGCTCAAAAATGAAAATCACAATCGGCCGACCACCACTTTTAGGGTCCTCCCATGTGTAGACCAAGGCTCCATGGTAGGAAATTGGCAAGTCAGAAACAGGAGACACAACATTGCATTTGAGAGGGAGGCTCAAAATGAAAATCACAATTCTTGTCTGACCACCACTTTTAGGGTCCTCCCATGTCCCTCATCACAAATATGTAGTCTCGGCTCAAGAAAATACCCTAGGGTGTTCAACATTAGCTTGGTGAGCAAAACGGCGGGAGGAGCTAAACCGGTTTTCGAACAATTGTTGGCCTCCCACCTCCAAAGGATCTTCCTGATGCTAAAACAGAGGTACCTGCCAAAATTGAACAAAAACCGATGCAAAATGAATGCTCGGGGCCCAAATCACGCAGTTCGGGGTCCCGAAAATAGGCTGCAGGCACCGAAAGTGGCATTCGGCCACGAAGTGGGTATCTGAGACCCCAGTGTTCCTTGGTATGATAAAACAAAGGCACTTGCCAAAAAACGGAGAAATCAGAGATGGTTGGGCGGTCCCGAACCGAGGCACACGGCCTGACGGCTCCGAAAATCGGGAACCGGGCTCCGAAATGGACAAAATGGCCTACGGCTACGAAAAGTAGCTCACGGCCACTGAGAGATAGCCTACAGGACCACTCTCTCCCCTCAGGAAAGAAAACAGAGAAAACCGAGTCTGGTTCGCAAACCGAGGCAAGGCATAGGAGAAAGTTCGGAAGTCCGGAGGTAGGGCGCACGGCCGCGACTCTGAGACTTCTGAACAAGCACAGTATGCAACATCACTGAGCGCTCAATCGGTGTCGTCTGAGTCTTAAGGTCGGTCAAAAATGGGGTGTCTACAGTCGCTGGAGCGACCAGACACAAAGAACTCTCGCTCGAGCGAAGAAACCCAAAACATAGACCTCGCTCGCTCGAGCGAAAGAAATCTCACTCGAACAAAGAATTGCAACCTTCAGGTCCAGAACTAGACGCAGACGCAAGCTCGAGTGAAGGACTTCTCGCTCAAGCCACCAGATACAAAACTCAACTCTCGCTCGAGCGAAGGATCTAAAACACAAAGCTTGCTCGAGCGACAAAAGCCTCGCTCGAGTGAAGACAACAAAATCTGGGCAGCAACCATTTGCTCCCAATTACACCCAACCTGTAACAAATCTGCCCAAAACATCCTATAACTCAAATACAAAGTATTGAAGGACGGAAACAAGATATATACAATAACCAATATCCACGGAACCAAGTTCGGATTACACTAATCAATGGAGAGAAAACTAGGGTCGCTATACCTGTAGACCGCCAGGCATTCTTGACATGGACTTTTCTTGGAAACTTCCAAGTCGGTATTCAGATTACTTGTAAAGAATGATAAGATAAATTACAAATTTATATTTGCTTAAAATATGAATTAGTCATTATAATTTTAAAAATTATACTTTTTTCTTTTAAATTTTTAATCGTATAAATTTTTTATATTTTATTAATAAATCATTAACTCAATTAACAATTTGTAATGATATCATAAATAATTTTTAATTAACAATTCTAATAATTTTATTTTTACATAAGGGAATAGTTAGAAATTTTATTTGTTTTATTAATTTTGTTTAATAACATTCCTAACATGTGAGTATTTATAATTTTTAGAACTATATGATGTAACCTGTAATTTTAAGCAAATCTCGAAGCTATATTTATAATTTATTCTAAATTTTAAGTCAATTTTTGTTTTGTGACTAGACACTCTTAATTTTATTTTATTTTTTAAAAACCAAATATTTGATAAAAATTCGATTTATTTTGAATTTCGGCTTAATTTTATATAAATTTGACTTATATTTTTGAGTCACATGTGAAGGAAGCATGTTCGTTTTTGAATGAATAAAATTTACTTGGGGCTGCGACGATATTTCTCAAAAGTCTTAGCTCATTTTTGCTATTGCGTCAAATCTCGTAGCCTTGATAAAATCACCGATCGGGTCCCAAACAATTGCATGAAGACCCATACATATTAAAAGCTGCCACGTGAACAGTCTTCAAACTCAAGCCTCATTTGAAATGAAGGGCAAATTACACTCACACCACCTCAAGCTTTTATTTAATATATATATATTTTTTTATATTTAAAAAAACATTTTTCTCTTTGATGTTTGTAATTTTATTATAAAAAATTGTCTTCTAAATTATTGATATTATGTTTTAAAATTTTCTAAATGAATGTCTTATTATTTTTTCAATCGTACACGCCGCCGAAAATAGGGCCCCGAATCCCTAAAAACGACGCTGTTGCTCAATCAAACCAATGTAAGAAGACGCAGGAAGGGAGAGGGGGAGGGAGAGGAGGGAGGAGGGGCCCATAAACTAGGGAGGAGGAGGAGGAGGCGGAGGAGGGCTGGAGGCGAGGCGGAGGCGGAGGAGGAGCGGAGGCCATGGCGAGGCCGAGGCGACGCTTGGTGGCGGCGACGAGCTTCTTCCTCTTCTCTTCCTCCTCTTCCGATCTCTCTCTCTTTCTCCCTCTCTTCTTCTTCTCTCTCTCTTCTCTCTCAAAAATCGGGATTCGGGCGGATTCGCTCCCAAGCATTATTCTTATTTTTTTTACTATTTCTTCTTCCTATTATCATGATTACATTCTATAACTTTCCATCATTAAATTTTACCTGAAAATATTCTTATTGAGTGATGATATACAAACATAACTTTTATATAGAATTTTCAAATGCAATAATATAGTTTAATGCTGATCTTTTATTTTAAAACAAAACACCCATAAACTTGATCAATATTTATAACAATATCACTATCACAATATTTTCATGATATTTTTTTATAAATTTTTATATATGAATATAATTTTTTATTTTTATTTCCACCATTATATTTAGATTAGATGAATTTAATCTAGATATATTTAAAAAGTATAAAATTTGTATAAAAAATTTAAAAAAAAATCTATCGAATACAACAAAATAAAATAATGTATTGAATTTTTGTATTTTTATATTTGATGAATTTTTAAAAAAATCACAAAATATTTCTTAAGTATATCTAGATTAGGTGTATCTAAAAAATAAAATAATTGCTTAAAATATTAAAAAAAAATGAAAAATAATTTTAAAAAATTAATTTTTGTGTGAATTAAATCAAAGAAGATGATTGTTATTTCCTTTGAAATGACATGAACATAATACCTGTATTATTTTATTTGTATAAAGGCTAAAGGGTAAATATGCCATTTTAATTTGACAAGAGGATAAGTATAATTTTTCAAATGCGATGAGGATCTATATTAAACAGAAACCACAGAGTGCGTCAGTGTAATTTACTCTTTGATGAAATAGCAAAAAGGAGCTATGACTTTTGAGAAATTTCATTGCAGCCCCAAGTCAATTTTATTCTTTCATAAACAGACCTACATCTAGAGCATCTACTTAACGGGTAAAAACAAGTTATGAGCCCCTGGGGTGGGTTTAAAGGAAGGGGTCGGCCTAAAAATGCTTTTTAAACTCTGGTTTGATTCTTTGTCGCTCCTTGGTATGGTGCTCATATAATTCGCTGAAAGTGAGATTTTAGCTCGGGGCGGGGAACTGCCAGAGCCTGCACTACCCCTTTTTCAGCACTATCCCTTTTTTTGGATTAAAAAAAAACAAAAAAAGTTATGCATTTTTTAGCTTGGGGCGGGGAACTAGCGGAGCCTGCACTACCCTTTTTTTTGGATAAAAAAAAACCAAAAAAGTTATGCATTTATAACAACTTAATCTAAACACGGATTCAAACGGGTTGAGTTAATAAAATACAGATTTGATAAATAAACATGACTAATTACTTTATTTACTTTTTACTTCATTGAATTTTTTTCCTCCAATATATGGTGGTGATGATAGTGTAGTGGTGACAATAACAATGAAGATGATTTGATGAAGGTAGCAGTGGTTTAGAGAGAGTGATGGTACATATTTAAGCAAGTTCAATGGACATTCATATCCAATTAATTTAAATTTATTTATGGATTTGGATGAGTTTAAATAAGTATAATTGAGCTGGTTGACAATTTCCACTTTGCTAATGTTAATCCGACACTAAAATTACCAAGGATTGTGGGATCTCGAATTCGTGTAAGAATTCGTGCAACAGTAATTCGTTTTATTTATTTTTTCATGTTATCATATCTTATTAATATCTTATGTCAAAAATTTTATACTTAATTAAAAATACCAAATATATATAGAGATATTAAAATTTGTTTCTCCATAAATTAAAATTCATGAAAATAAACTTTATAGGATGAAATCATTCATAAATGTATTTAATTTAAACTCAATTTTATTTTTCAATTTCAAAAAATTCAACCCTATATTTATTGTTTTATTCCAAAATGGTAAACAAAAAGATCCAATTATCTCAAATAAAAAATAAAAATATTATATTGATCCTGAAATCTTATTTTACATATTTTTATTCAATTGAACGAAGTTATGGATGTAACATGTGATCATAACACCTCTTAATGAAAATAATATTAAAATGAATAATTAATCTTTCATTAAATAAGTTGTTGGTTGCACTTGTAAATTGATTTTTTAATTTTATTTTTAGTACTTATTTTTATATTTCATGAACTTTTTTCATATGAGTCAAATAATAATAATAATTGAAGCTACCATTGATAGATGAGACTATTACCTATTTTTGGTGAGATTATCTTAGACCATCTCTAACGGTTCATCAAACCCAGCATCAAATTTAAAATTTGGTAAAAAAGTTACTGTTTGGTGCTCCAATGGTTGTACCAAATTGATATCAAAATGAGATTTCACCAAACATTTCATCAAACTGAGAACAGGCGAAGCATTTCACCAAATCACTGTTTCTGATCGTTGAGGGAGACCAACCGGTTGTCCCGGAAAGAGTTCAAACAGTTAAACATTTCTGGTTCAAACCGTTCAAAAAAAAAAAAAATTTTTTTTGCCTAACCGGTCGACCAGTCGGTCGACCAACCGGTTGTTTCGAAAAAAGTTCAGAAAGTTCAACAAAAAAGTTCAATTCGTTCAAAAAAAAAAAAAAAAAAATTCCCTTCACCGGTTGACCAAATTTATCGACCAACCTATTGTCCCAAATGATTTGATATTTTGTGAACCATTGGAGCCTCTAGTATCAAATTGGAGAAAGAGTGATATTTTTACTCAGATTAGGTGAAAAGTTTAATGAGCCGTTTGAGATGCTCTTATCCAACAACAAACTTGTTTGGGTCAAAGAAGTTAGGAATCACTTATATTATTAAAAATAAAGTAAACTACAAAGGTTTAAATTACTTAATTATTTCGTAGTGTTAGAAATTACATTTCATCCTTAGAAATTTCTAATTTCATAATAAATAGTTCATTTTATTAAGGGTAAACTACCAATAGATCTTAATAGTTAGACTTAATTCCCATCACGTTCTATTGAAAATAAATCCTAATAAAATTGTCGTCAAAAATAATTTTTTGTGATAATTTTTTGCATGTCTCTAAAAATTGACAATTAGTTACTTTTTTTGTCACATTTTTTATAAATTGTCACTAAAACTTTCAATTATTAACTTTTTTGTGACAATTTTCAAACTGTCACTAAAAGTTAAAATTAGTCACATTTTTTTAAATTGTCGCTAAAACTTATAAGTAGTGACATTTTTTGTGATACAATTTTTAAACTATCGCTGAAAATTAACAATTAGTAATGTTTTTTAATAGTATTTGATGAAAACGCCATTAATTATCATAGGACCTATTGGATAATCAGTCCACCTATTAAGACATATACGTAAGTCTCATTTTCATTAATAAATTATCAACTCAATTAATAGTTTTTAATGATGTCCAAAATTTATTTTAATTAATAATCCAAGTAATTTTATTATTGTATAAAAGAGCACTTAAGAATTTTATTTTTTTAATTAATTCTGTTAAATAAAAAATTCTGACAGATGAATATTTATAACTTTTTGAACCATATGAGATAATTTATATTTTAAACAAATCTCAGGAGGTATATTTATAATTTATACTTTAAAATAAGTTTAAATTACATTGAAATCCCCTGAAATTTCTGTTTAATACATATTCCCTCCTCATATTTGAAAAATTACATTTCCCTCCTTGAGATTTGTAAACTCATTACAATTGCCCTCTAGATTGATAATATCATGCCCTAAAAAAATAAAATTAGTAAAATTTTATTTAAATTAAAATTTTTAAAAAATTAATATAATTATGCTAAATTTGATAAGACTTACAATTTTTAAATTTTTTAAAAAATAAATCTAATTTTTGTTTTTAAGGGCTAGTTTGGCATAACCTAAATAAACCAAAAAGTCAAAAAGTCACTATCTTATTTAAGTCACATCATCTTATTTAAATCATATCACATCTCTAACACATCACATCAAATCCAACCTAAACCCAACCCAAACTCACCAATAAATCAAAAAATACACTTTTTTAAGACATCCCAAACCAACCATAAATATTTAATGTAACAATTGCATCCACTCGCCACTTGTTAGTTAAAAAAAAAAAAAATCACTTCACATCACATGTGTGTGTCGAGTCAAGAGTCTCTCCTTGCGGGCTTATGCTTGCAACCGTCCTTGCAGGCCTTCGGGTCTACTTTTAGGTCCAATTTTGATAATTCGAACCGTTTATATTTTATGATTTATTCAGTATATTATACCTGTAAAAAATCAAATTGATCGGATATCGGGAAGCATATGTTCAGAAAACTGTTTATTAAATTATTTAAAAAATAATTTTTAGTTCAATTTTTTGAACACATACTTCCCGATATCCGATCAACTTAATTTTTTACAGGTATGATATACTGAATAAATCATAAAATATGAACGGTTCAGATTATCAAAATTAACCTAAAATAGACCTGGCCTAAGGACGGTTGCAAGCACCAAGGCTGCAAGGAGAGGATCCTCTCTCGTGTGTGTCGCCCGGTGCTCCAAACCCCTTTAACGTATTTGTGTACAGTAGTCGGACCCCGTTTTTGTGTACTGTAGTTGGACCCAGAGTCAATAGTAGACCAGGAATTGATAAATGGTGTTTTAAAAAATTGATAAAAATTTTGTTTTTTGGCTTTTTCTTTCTTTCTTTCTTTTCTTTTGTTTTTTTGTTTGTTTGCTTTTTTTTTTTTTTTGGCTTTTATATGCTAAAAAAATTAACTTTTTGTGATTTTTTTAAATTAAAAAAATTAAAAAATTAACTTTTTACTATTCAAAACGTCACATAATTATAATAAATGTGGCAGAGAAAAAATATATATATAAACACAATATTACATCTATCAATAATATTTGAGACCACTAATTAAAATTATTATTAATGATGTGACAGTAAATCTCATCTATTGTCACAATGTGTAGTGTGCAATTTTTTTTTTTTTTTTTTTTTTTTTCTCGTTTTCCATCTCATTAATGGTAGATTTAGAACTGATTATTTAATACTCTAAATAATTTCTGTTTCATCAGCGATGATGCAAATTTTTTGACCGACTTTGATTGTGAGCTCGTTGGGCGACTCTAAACTGAGCTGGCACGCCTCAAAAAACAAAAAAAAGAAGACAAATTAATGCTACTATTCTCTCTCTCTTTCTAAAACATTTTCAATAGCAATGCTAGGTATCATGAAAAGTCTTTCATGAAAATAGTCATGAAAGATTTGTAACCTTTGAATTACACTTATAATAAAGCACCACACACTATTCAAGGTAATCTAAAGGTCACAAATTATTCATGATCATTTTCATGACAAAATTGTCATGATGTCTAACATTTCTCATATATATATATATTTCGCTCTCTATTGATATATCTCTCTCGAATCCACGTCCAGAAATTCAGATGAATATGGATAATCTATGGATCTTGGTGAAATCAGTGGAAGGTCTTGAGTGAGTCAAACCTTCCGAAAAGATGGTGTACGCGTTGGTGTCGATCTCCGGCGGTGGCAAAAAGTGGACGGCCGTAGACACACTCGACCACACTAACCCCACCTGGAACATACCCATAAGTTTCAAGGTAGAGGAGAAGACCGCGACGAACCAGATCCTCGTGGTCGAGCTCCGCTGTTACGATCCAACCGGTGGCGGCGGAGATAAAGACATCGGAGAAGTGCTTGTGCAGGTTAAAGACCTGATGGGCTCGGTCGAGAATAATAGTCTGACCTATCAGATTCAAACCCCGTCCGAAAATCCAAAAGCCAAGCTAACTTTCATGTATAAGTCGGCATATGAGAAAGTGCCGCTGCCTGCTTTGGCAGCGGTGACTGGCTTCACCACGCCACATGGTGCGGCGGGAGCAACCTGGCAGTTTAATCCACCATATCCTTCTCCAGCCCCAATGATGGGACTACCGCCTCCGGGTAATTATGGATACACGCCACTGCCACCTGGTTACTGGTACCCACCTCCTCAACCTGGATTCAGGGTGCAAGTTCAACAACAGCCTGAGCTTCCAAAAAAGCGGGAGTGGTTTGGACGATTTCTGGGCAGACTCTGTGTTGCGGTGGTGATTGATGATGTGATGAATAATGACACTCAACTCCCAGATGGTCTCTGGTTTTGAGTCTCTTTGGTGGCTGCTGCACATTTTGAATTCTGTGTATTTTGAATAATAGCGATTTTGAATTATGTGTGTTTTAAGGATTTATGGTTTTTGTTAATGGTGGGGCTCATACTCTAATTTATTGGATCACGTACTTGCCTCATCTTGCATGGACTTTTTTTTTAATCATCTTGCATGGACTTGATTCTGTGTTTACAACGGTGTCACTTGAATCAATGTGACCCCATTAAGGGTTCGTTGAAGATGTTAGTTGATTTTCTAGCTATTTAATTTTTTAACTAGTTTAATTTGAGATTAAAAATTTTTGTTTGAGATAAGGTTCTTAGCTTTTTAAATTTTTTGTAAGAGAAAAAATAAAATGATTATAATTTAAATATGACATTTTATCTAATTAGACTAAAAAATTTATTTTATTTTTTTATGTTAGCCAAAAAAATTACCGTTTAACTTATGCCAAACTAGGCTAAGAAATAAAGTTAAAACAAATTACAAAATAAAAAGTTGATTTTAAAACCATTCTCAAATAATGGAATTGTCAAAACCACAACTTTTTCCTTCCTTTTTGGGTACGAAATCATTGGAATGAGAATGGATGAATGGGTCCAAGGTGGCAGTATTGATTTAAAAATACAATTATTTTAATTAAAAATTATAAATAATTTTTTATTATCATTATATTATTATTATTTTTTAATTGATAAATATTAATTATTAATTATTAGATTAACATTTATAGAATAAAATTTTTCCACTCTTAGTAAAACACTTAAATACTTGAACCCATTATCGCTTTGTAACTAAGCCCTAAGAGCATCCATAATAGACACACTAAGGATGTTGTTAGTGTCAGATGCCAATTTTTGGCCAACTAAGTGTGTTGTTTAGTGTTGCAATGGAGCTGTTAAATGGTTCATTAGTGGTGTTCATTAGTGAAAATCCTAAGTGATTCATGATTAGATCAAGATTAAAATATTTTAATTCCCAATTATTCAAAACACACAATCTAAATCATCAAATACTTACGAAAGTGATTTAGATTGTTGAATTTGAAATAAACAATAAATCGACACAAACGATTTTACGTGGAAAACCACAACCGAAAAACCTTCAATTGTAAAAAACCACAAAGTAAACGCCACTAATCAATCCACTCAAGAAAGAAAGATTACAAAGATAACACACAAATTACCCAACTCAGTCAATTTGTCTTCAAACCTTCTATAACTCTTTCACCAAGCCTTCGTCTCGGAATTGATTAATTTGAAGTTGAATCCACAACTTCACTTGTCGAATCAACGACTACGCACATAATCAAACTCCTTTGAAACTCCACGTTTGAATATTCAGAATCTACCGAAGAATAACACTCTTGTATGTATTTAATTAACCTCCTTGATATGTGCTTGTCAATTCATGAGTTTAATACTCATTTAATTTTATCAAGGAAAACTCACAAAAACACTTCAGAAGAAAACTTTAGAAAACCTCAAAGTAGATCTGAAAGTAATCCTAGTTTTGGAGAAAAACAACTACTTATAGAAATCTTGGATTTTGAAGCTCGATCGAGCGAAGCTTCTCTCGCTCGAGCGAGAACCTGAACTCGCGTGATTTATCAGCCTGCCGCCGAGCCACAAAACCTTTGCTCGAGCAAGAAATCAACTCTTCGTGTTTTATGCGCAGCCTTGATTCTTGAGCGCACATTCATCTCTTCGTGTTTTAAGCGACGTTAGCTTCGCCGAGCGAGACTCCATCGCTCAAGTGAGGAAGACAAAATAGTAAGGAAATTTTACAACTCAATCACACAAGTTGTTCGCGGGCTTGACAAGACTAAGGGACCTAACAATCTCACCCTTTGTCAATACCCGGACAAAACTTTCTAACATAATTTCCTAACCAAACAACAAACTAAACAATCCAACTAAAAACCAAAAAAAGAACCAACTATCAAACCAATCTGGATGGAAGATCAATCTGCACAAAATAAACTTGGAGAGAATAGTTATCCCAAACAAGAAACCATCAAGACAAAAAATCAACAGAAGCCTAACTATAAATGAAATATAACCTTTAAACATGTCTAAGTGCTGCCTGCAAAAATATATCATGAGTATCCCATATACATCCATATACGTCAAAACATATGATAGACCCCTACAAATCATATCACATATACAGCAAAACATATCCTGTAAATCAATACTCCCCCTTTTTGTCCAGGAGTGACAAAAAAACAATCATATGCACCTGCAGAAATACTATCCAAGGAAAAAAACCAAGAGTATCTAAGAAAATAAACCAAAACTGTCCAAGAGAATAAACCAAAACTGTCCAAGAGAATAAACAAAAACTGTCCAAGAGAATAAACAAAAGACGGTCAAAAACTAAGACTCTGGTGGAGGTGGCTGCTGTATCTAGAGTAAAAGAGAATCTGCCAAGCATAGAGCTCTGCTTATCAAGGCGTTGTCAAGAGAATCCATCCAAGCATCCAAGCTGGTCAAGGCGATGCGATGACCGCCAAATGGCTGCAATGCCACTTAAATGATCTCGGACGATCTCGTAGATCCGGCACCGTGAAGCGGCATCAAACTCCTTCTCCGCAAGGATCATCACCGCACTGAACTCCCAACCCCGACACCCCCTCACATGAGCCTCGACTGAAATCTTAATTTAGTAATGAGTTTTATAGGATAGGCAAACTCATCATCATCAAAAATAGGAATATCAAGAGAAGTGAGAAAACGAGTAAGCAAACACCCATAAAGAAGCCCCAAAGACTTTCTACCCTCAAAGACCCCAATCATTTTGGAAACGATCATCTCCGAAGATCAATGGGAAGTCTATGATGAATACAATTAACACATATCCTCGGTCCCGGTAATGCGAGGAATGGGTGATGACATGAAGATTCGCACTCACAATGATATTCATAAGACGGCACCAAGGAAGTAACTCATTTTGCTGAATGAGTGCCCCAGCAAGCCAAGTCCGGTCAACACCACATAATTCAGACACAACACGATCAAAATCAACACCTGACCGAGTAAGAAACGGAAAATGAAAATTACCAACTTCAGGAAGATCAAGAAAAACAAGAAAAACATCACCAGTGATAACTAGAGACTTCTTCCTAACCCAAGTGGTAAAGGAGGCCGGAATTTCTTTTCGAATGGAATGGATGTTGCAATAAAATTCCCCGATAAGACTCAAATTTTGTGGCCTCGAAAAATGCAACACTTGATCACCGCCCAATGAATCAAATAAGGACCGAATGGTAAGAACCTCAAAAGCACTAGGAAGGACATTTCTTTCTAAATGGACTTTTCGAGTGGCAAACGACTCCTTAAACAACTTAGACTTTTCTTTAGACTCGAATTTGTCAGTGTTGAAAGAAGGACGGGAAACAGTGGTTTTACAATGCTTGGATGATTCAGCTATGACTAGACAACCCAATAACAATGATAGAAAAACCCCAAAAACAAACAGAAGTAGTCAACAAAACACATTAGTTCAACATGGTTATAAAAATAAGCATAAACCTGTAGCAAAATCTAAATGTTAAGAACAACAGACTAATGAGGAAATCACAGACACAGACAAAGCACCAAGAGAATAAGCAGAAAAACAGAAAAACAAAGGATGAAACCACAAATTAAACACTAAAAAATAAAACTCTAAGTAAACAAATTAAAACAACCCAAGAAAAATAAAAACCCCAAATGTGAAACCCTAGCAAAAGAACCTAGCAAAATGCTCCAACTTACTAACCCTAGAGACAAATGAGAGACACAAAACAAGATGAAATAATCAAAAGCAACAAGAATGAACCCTAGATGATAACAGAGCATAGTCACAATCATATTGCAAACAAAGAAGTAAAAACAAAGAGAAAAGAAAAACTTACCAACTTCAAGAATGCAGATGAAGGAAAGAAAAATGCCCCAAAACCAAGAGAGAAACAACTTGAAGATAGCAAGAATGAAGACCACGAAACCCTAGGGAGAGAGAGAAACACAAATAGGGAAAAATGAATCAAGAGACACAGTTTCAGAATTTGAACCTCAATAGGTCGCTCGAGCGAAGACTTTCTCGCTCAAGCGAGGACAATAATGCGCAAGAGTGCGCTCGAGCCAAGAACTGGTCACTCGAGCCAAAAACACACGCCGGTCTAACTCAAGCGAGGTATATCGCCGAGCGAGGACTCCGTCGCTCAAGCGAAGAAGAAAAAACAAAACCCCAAATTTTATTTTATTTTTTTTAAATGAAAACACAAAAAAAAAACAAAAAAACAAAAAAGCAAAAAAAAAAGATATTCAATATCATGAAGCGAGACCTGGACCACAAGTAAATGATCAAATTTAGCCAAAATTGATACTAAGAAGGAATAATCAACAAACCATGAAACCTGCAGACTTGCAATTGCCAATATAACACTTGTGATCATGAGCAAAGAAGATAAAATATAATCAATGATCATAAGTTTCATGAGAATGTTCAACTCAAAATACAACATGAGAGCTCACAAAATGAAGGTGTGTGTGTGCAATCCTCGAGAGGCCACTGAGCTAGAGTTAATCCTTGTAGTGATCGGATGGCTGGACCTCCACCAAGAGTAACTAAATATTACAGATAAAAGTCAATGGAGGCATCAAGTATGTATGACGGTAGGTCGCGTACTCTCCTTTCTCCAAATACAGAACTGCATCAGTGCCCAGCATAGCCAAATCAACTTCCTGGGGAGTGAGTCTCTCAGTAGATCGCATATCATCCAGAGGTGTCATGGATACTCGCCGAGGTAGCCCATCGTCTGGCGCATGAAGCGGTCCCCGTAAAACCAAAGCCCTCCCAACCCCTCAAATAGGATCCTATACCGATAGGCACCCCATGCCCCAGAAAATTAAAATCGGGTATCTCCATCCAAGGGTACCCAGGGCTGCCATGTGATCTGTAGATAACAAATGCATAAGCCGATTAGAAATCGTAAATGTGCAAGATGAATCAAAGGTGAAAACATGAAAAACCGAGAGTTCTAAATTACCTCGGTCATCCGCACTGTATCAAAACACTGCCGCAGGTAGGGCAGAGACTCCCGAGCTCTCGGCCAGTACTGGCCCTCGAATACGAGCGAGTAAGGGATCACAAGAGGTGTCTCCAACTCGAGCTCTGGGGCTAGCGTCGAAAAGTACGCGAAAACCCATAGCTGTGAAAAACAGGGCAATAGCCATTAGAATACAGAATGCTGAGTGCAGAATGTGAATGCAGAATGTACAGAGAATGCAGAATGCTGAGAGCGGAGTGTAAAGTACGGAATGTAAAGTGTGCCATGTGTGCAGTGTACAGATAATGAAAAGCAGAAATGTAAATCAAGAAGGCAGAAAGTACCTTCCAAGCTCTCCAATAGCCGTTGACTATATTCCCTCACCCGCGGGAGGTCGCACTCATGTAGCAGTAGAGGGTAGCATGGCCGGCTCCGCCCCAATCATATTGGCTAACTTGTGATCGGTCTACCAGAGCACTCAGCAGATAAAGTCCAACGGTGTTCCCCCTATCGGAGAACAAAGTAGTCCCCAGGAGGAACATCAAAAACCCTTGAGCATACTGCTCTGTCTCCACGAGAGTCCCGAGCGTAGTCCCCTTGTAATGTGCGGAAAACCAAGTATACCTAACCCTGCCTGACGATCTGTCGATCGATGGACGGGCTCCAAGCAGGTAAATCCAAGCTACCTCCCACTCACCCATATCTACATCCACTCACCCATATCTACATCAGATGGGACCAAATGACCGACCACGCCAAGACCGAACCAACAGGCAAAGTCAAACGAGGTCATCGTTATGTCCTCGGCAGCCAAAAAGTGGAAAGAGTTGGTGGTGTCCCACCATCTCTCCACGAGTGCCCCCATCAGCGTCCTGCTTGCGGGTAGCGAGATATCCCCGCAGAAGGTCCGAACCCTGCCTCATCAACCAGATCACGAACGGCCTCTGGGAGCTCTGCGTACCACTCCCTGGCGATGATCGAGCCATAGCCTCGTAATACGGAAGATACCGTGATTCGTAATGAACACATGTATTCGGTTCAAAATGAAAGTATGAACTGTGTGCAAACCAAATCGACATAATGTTGTAGATCGCAGATTCAAGATGAGTGCAAATGCAATGAATGAGCTGCGTGTTCATCAGTAAAGTATATGGGCTGTGTGTCCAGAATTGAAGTGTGTGAGCTGCGTGTTCAACATAAAGTATATGAGCCGTGTGTTCAGAATTGAAGTGTGTGAGCTGCGTGTTCAACATAAAGTATATGGGCTGTGTGTTTACCTTAAAAGTTTGGGCTGCGTGTTCAGATTTCAAAAACCGTGGGCTGTGTGTTCACCTCAAGAGTTTGAGCTGCGTGTTCAAATTTCAGAAAATGTGGGTTGTGTGTTCATAATCAAGAGTTTGGGCTGCGTGTTCATATTTCAAAAACTGTGGGCTGTGTGTTCACCTCAAGAGTTTGGGCTACGTGTTCAACTTTCAAAAACCGTAGGCTGTGTGTTCACCTCAAAAGTTTGAGCTGCGTGTTCAACTTTCAAAACTGTGGGCTGTGTGTTCACCATCAAAAGTTTGAGCTGCGTGTTCAGATTTCAAAACAATAATGTGTGGTGTTCACCTCAAGAGTTTGATTGCATGTTCAAATTTCGGAAAATGTGGGCTGTGTGTTCATAATCAAGAGTTTGGTCTGCGTGTTCAACTTTCAAAAACTGTGGGCTGCATGTTCACGATAAAAAGTACAGGCTGCGTGTTCAAAAATTCGAGTGATTGAGTTGTGTGT
This sequence comes from Camellia lanceoleosa, assembly GCA_025200525.1. NCBI lineage: Eukaryota > Viridiplantae > Streptophyta > Magnoliopsida > Ericales > Theaceae > Camellia > Camellia lanceoleosa. The sequence goes on from CM045769.1 coordinate 10,813,850, forward strand.
TCAAAATACAAACAGGATGCTATGTTATAGACTAAGTGTTCAGAACAAGCTGTGTGCCAACTCAACGGAAGTCTGCATTGTGAGATATGTGCTAAAATAAGCAGAAGTATGGTGCGCAAATGTGTTCAGAACGAGCAGATAAGCATACATAGCGAAAGCATGAAATGTGCAAGAAATGCAAAATATATTGCAAAAAATGTAAAAATAAAGTACGTACCTCTCATGCCTGGTGAGAGAGGTGGGACTCTGGCTCCCGTAACAGCAGGTCTGCGGGCGCCCGACGATCAAAGTCGGTGAAATGGTAGAAAACACTCGAGGGGAGGATGTGCTCCAGAGGGTCGTACCTCTCAGGATAAAAAGGGCAGATCCTCGGAGGCAAGGACATAATGTCTGGCTCACACCCGGCACCTGGAGGACCTCCGCCATGAGGAAGATGACCCGCCATTTCGAGAAATCTGCAAAAAAGAGCAAAAATGAGCAAAATGAGCCAAAATTGAAAAAAGTCAACAAAAGTCAACTCTCGGGAAACGAAAAAGTCAACAAAAGTCAACTCTCGAAAAAATGTTCCAAATGTCAAGAGAGATTTACCTCAAGTGGTGAAAATGGAGAAAGAAGCCCCGAAATCAAATTTTAATCGGTCCAAAGTGAAAAAAATTGAAAGATTTCGCGAAACAACTTTGCGTGGGGCGTTGGAAAGCGCATATAAAGAGTAGATCTGAGAGAGAAAATGGTCTAGGAAGGAAGGAGAGCTGATTTCGGACCTAAAGTTGTGAGGAAAAGTGCTTTGGCCATGTGTATTTAAAGAAACAAGTGCAAAAGGACAAAACTGCCCCTGTTTTTGGCAAGGTGGTCGGCCGACCACCTTTTTTGGTAGGCCGACCACCCCCTCTCACCAAACCTGGTCGGTGGCCCCCATACATGGTTGGTGGCCCTCCTGTGTGGTCTCTCATGCCTCTTTGAGCTCCCTGCAAATTTTGGTGGTGATTGGAGTCCCCGGCTTTCGAGAAAGTACAAGGAAAGTGCACTTTCCGGCGTGAAATCCCTCCGCGGGAACTTCAACTCCAACTTTCGATGCGTGTTTCGTCGTCATTCGTCAAAAGCAAGGTGTATCCTTTTTGAGTACGTTGGGACCCCTCCGGGAGGTAAATCGGAGGTTGCGATTGAGTTGTCCTTGTCAAAGCTCGCATTTCTTTGCTCGATGTTTTGTTTTAAACATGCTCGTAAAGTCATACTTATCTTGCATTGTTATGCATGCCACTCGCATTGTTATGAACATCGCTTGCATTGTTGTGCATGTTTCACCGGTATTGTCATGCCCTCCATGCTTAACTTGCGTCGCCGTGAGCATTTCTCTCACATTGCGATGCACTTTTTATCGCTGACACCATGCTTGTCTGCGTTCGATATAGCATTGAACATATGTTGCTAACCATGTTGTGCTTGTTAAGCTTCTCTCTTTTGCAGGCACGATATTGTATGTACGGTTCATTTGAAGCTGGTGCGACCAGACGAGCCGCACAGGTATTGTATCTTCTCCGTGTAAGACATAGCGAGAATTGTAATTCTCTTACACTCTTACTATATGAAATGTAGTTTCGCGTTGCATTCTTGCTTAAAATTGTTGCATTTATAGTGAATATTTGCTTCATTACAGCTTGCTGCTTTGCATGATCATAAGTTACATTCGGCTTTGTGCATATCGTTTTGCATTTTGCCCCCTGCCTGCAAGCGCGCCTACGGGTACATCTCTTGTTTATCTCGCCTGTTTGTCTAAGTCTTCGGCCTTGTCAAAAATGGGTCGTCTCTGGGCTTTGACATTCACTCCCGTCACTTATGTCTTTCGAGTTTTGTCAAAGAGGGGCAACTGTAGACACCCCATTTTTGACTGACCTTAAGACTCAGACGTCATCGATTGACCGCTCGGTGATTGCGCATATTGTGATCGTTTTGAGGTTATGGAGTCTCGGCTGAGAGCCTTGCCTTCGGAGTTCGAGACTCTTTTGTGTTTTGCCTCGGTTTGCGAACCAAGTTCTGTTTTCTCTTCCCGAAGGGAGGAGAGGTCTTGTAGACCATCTTCAAAGGCCGCAGCTACGTTTCGTGGTCGAGGTCGCTTCTCGCTTGGAGACCTGCTGATTTTTCGTCGGCGTCAGGCGCCTCGACCGAGCGCTTAACTTTCTCTATTTGCTCCAGTTTTTGGCACACACCTTTTTTCCTCTCTCTAGAGGGACATTGTGGCCCAGGAGACCAGCTTCGTGGTCGCACGCCACTTTCGATGCCTAATAGTCAGTTTTCGGGGCCTCCGGCCGCGCGTTTTGACCCTCGAACCCTCGTTTTGTGTCGATGTGGGTTCATTTTTGGCATGGACCCTAGTTTCATTGTTAGGAAGGTGGTACGGGGGTGGGAGACCAACAATTCTCTTGGAGACCACCTCTTCTCCCGCCGGTCGATTTTCTTGTCAGGAAGCTGGTCTCCTTGACTTTTGAGCCACATTTTCTGGTCTCCTATACCACCACTGAGTTGCATTCACCTGGGAGACCACCAATATGGGCTGGCCGACCACCTTTTGAGCTTGAACCTTACCCTGGTCGGCCGACCAAGGGGAGTGGCCGGCTGACCACCTGAACTGGTCGGCCAGCCTTCTGCTTTTTGGTCTCTTTGAATGCAATCTAGCTGTGCCAGCTGTGAGGCATTTGCTCCATCCTCCGAGGATTGACCCTCTTGTTTTGGCTTCTTAAAGAAGCTTGGCCTTTTACTCTTAGCTTCTAAGAGAAGCTTGACCTTTTGTTGAGCTTCTTGAGGAGGCTTGACCCCTTTGGTTAGCTTCCTCAAGAAGCTTGACCCTTTTGGTTTAGCTTCCTTAAGAAGCTTGGCCCCTTTGCTCCAAGCTTCTAAGAGAAGCCTTAGACCTCTTCTTCTATAAGAAAGACCCTCCTCTCTACTTGCAAAGGTTAAGAAATTTTGGCTGAGGCATATACATACACCTCTCCCTATCTCTCCACATCCAAGCGCCAAAGCTCCATTGTTCTTGCACCATTGCACTACACCTCCTATCCTAACACCTCTACCATCCCTCTAAGCACCTTGGAGCTCATTTTCAGAGGTTGAAGGCTTACTATTTTAGTCTAGAAGCTGCTGTCTCTTTTGACTACAAGGGTAACTCTCATTTTTCCCCTTTTTAGCATTGTTTTGCTTCATATCTTAGCCTAGTTTGCAAGCATATTTGGGCTTTGTCATAAACTGAAAAAGGCCTTATTTTAAGCTTCTTAACATGTTTGTTTAAGACCTCTTTTCTGTTGGGGGTCATCTACCCCCATGCATGCTTCACTTCTCTTTGTTTTGAGCCATGCATTAGGGCCTTTGTGTTGAACTTTGTTGGCCCTTTTGACCACTGAAATCCAGTGGAATTTCAGTGGTTATTATGTGTTTTTGAGCATCAAAATCAGAGAGGGCTGACCCTCTCACCCTTGTCTCGTTTACTAGCATTGTTGGCTTTACAAAGGAGCCCGTATTTGCATAATTCTTGAGCATGTTTCAAGCCATTTTTGGTGGGTTTTAGGACCTGCATTGGCTTTTTCCAGAGCCTTTTTTTCCATTTTAGATGTCCATCTTGCATGTGTAGAGTAACCCTCTTCATGGCCTTTCAAAGGAGCCTTTACTTGCATGATTCCTAGCTTCATTTCAGGCCTTTTTCAATGAGTTTTAGGGCCTTCATAACCTCTGTCCAGAGGTGGTTTTGTCTTTTTTGGATGTCCATTATGCATGTGTAGAATAACCCTCCTTTTGGTCTTTCAAAGGAACATATCATTCTTGCATGCATTGACCATGTTTCCATGAGTTTTTGGGCATTACTTGGCATGGCATACTTCTGACTTTTGCTGGTTTGGTGACCTCTTGATTGCCTCACATACTTGTAGTGTAAATCCCCTTTACTAGCTTACATTGCATGCTATGTTGGCCCTTGATTCTAGCACTTTTTGGCCATGCCTTAAACTGATTTTGTGCATGTTTTGGACTACCTTAGCTCCATTTTTGGGTCTCATGGTCAAATGAAGCTTGTCTTGCATGCTTGTAGTACAATATCCATGTCTAGCTTTGAGTTTTGAGAAGGTGTTTGCATGTTTCGAGACCATCTTTTATGCCATTTTAGAGCTGGATCATGTGTCATTCTATGCCATATTTCATCCTTTGTCATGCTTTGTTAGAGTTGCATGTTGTGCCTTAGGATCGATCCTTTGCATTCGTGCATGTTTGCATGTATTTCGGTTGTCTCACTTTCATCATAATGGCCACTGATTTGAGTGTGGCTGAGGTCCACTCATATTGGTTTAAGTCCACCTTGCATTGTGTATACCATTTCAGTCCATAGCATTGCGTATGCTAGGTTGCATGTGTGCATATCATCCCTCGCATGCCAGCATGATTTGGTTGCATTGCATTTAAGGTTGCATGTTAATGTGAAACGAGGGGCGTTTCGTACTCAAAGTGACGAAACGTGTCTCAATTTCCGGTCGCCGACACTCTGGATTACCCATGATGAAGTTTAGGCCTTGTTGTGTTTATATGTGCATTCATTTCACATTAAGTCTTGCAATTCGACTCCTCTGTCATCATGCATCGAGATGCGTGATTCATGGCACGAGAATCGAGGACTACACTCCCTAGAGCTTATGCAATGACGGGGAGACTGGTCGTGCACACATGTGTTGAAAATTCTTTGCCATGCCCCTTTCTTGCTCTCTGTTGCAGCAAACCAGAAACCAACAGCCTTCTAGAGCTTTGTACAATATTCCAGGATCAATTGCAAACAGAGGCAAATCGGGGCATCGCGAGGAATTTCCCGACAAGACGACTCAAGCATGCATGCATCTTTCATCATTCGGAGCAGAGCTGAGGCAGTCCATAGATCTGCATACTAGTTTATTTCGTTTCTTAGTTAATTTGTTAATTAATTACGGTTTTGTATTATTTAATTAGCTAGAGTAGTTAATTATTTATTTGGTCTGTATTATTTATTCGGACCCTCCGAGGAGGGCAATGTTGTAATAAGTGTGTGTGTGTGTATGATGCATGTCTTCCAACCCCACGTCTTCCCTACTCTTCATGTTTGTATTTTTTTTGTTTGTGTTTTATTATTATTATTATATTTCTTCTCATCTTGATTGTAACCAGTTAAATATTTAAGTTAAATTTTGAATTTTTTCATCTAATTTGCTACCAATGATTTTATTATCCAAATAAATTCAATGTACAACTGATATTGGAAATAAACATTTGATTTTCATAGTTAATTTTTTTTAAGGTTGTATAAAATTTTTCAAGAATGTACATTTGATTTAGTATCGCTTTTTTGTTTCTTGGTATAACCAAATACTTTTAGGTTGAAGCATATACATATTTTGTAAAGCTTTAACTGACTCTTTTGTAAAGCATACATATATTATTGATTCAGGTGTATGGCAATATAATGTTTGTTTTACTTATGTGGTTATAATTTGATTGACAACAGCAGTACTAGCAAGTGTACATTGTTTGGTGTTTAATTTAATTAATTAATTTATTTTTTAAGATTGTAAAGTATTAGCTGGTGCGTATTCATTTTTTTTTTTTAGATTGCAGAGCACTGGTCGGTATACATTGATTGATTTGATTTGTTTGGAATTGCAGAGTGTAGGCTGGTACACATTGTTTGATATTTAATTTTCAATTTAATTTGTTGAGATCGCATAGCACTTGCTAGTGTGCTTTACTTGGTGTTTAGTATGTTTTTTTTTTTTTTTTTGAGATTATAGAGCTTTAATAAGTGTGCAATAGTTTTAATTTGTGTGTTTTCTTTAGTGTTTACAATTTTTTCTTAACTTGCTTGGCAGGTATGCTTTCACTATTTTGATTTCCAATATGTTGTTATTTTTATTTCAATTTTGTAGAGTGTGTGGTACAAGCAAAATTGTTAGAAGTTCTTTAAGAAAAATAATATTTCTTATATTATTTCAATATCTTTATCAAATTTTAATATGATACGTATGAATTATAACTATATTTTATCCCAATATAATTTACTCTGTGCCTTCAGGCACGGGGATCCCTAGTCTTTAATAAAGGACAAGTGAATACAACGGAGAAAATGAAAAAAGGGTTGTTTGATGCTAAAATAGAAGAGCAAAAAAGACTAGAATCTTATCCACATGCATGCATGGATGGTTACTTTACATGCCATATGACGCATCAATGAATCCTCCAAGATGCAAAGGGAAGACACAAAACATTGTTTATGTCTGCTTTTTTCTTTTTTTCTTTTTTTTTTTGATTGGAAAAAAAATCTTTATTGATGAAAATATACAAGGTATGATAGAATACATCAATAAAGAGGAGCTTGGAGCTAACACAAAGCTCTAAGTGCCAGTTTGTGAGGAACCAACAAAAAAAAAAAAAAAAGAGCAAAACAAAACCAGATATAAGCATCAAAGACTAACAGGTAATCAAAGGCAACTCCTAGTAGCAACAACACAAATTAAGTTTGCCTCTAATTAAGAATGAAATCCTGCAATCAGCCAATTCAACCAGCAGACTTGTAATCAGCCCATACAACCACCTAACACATCAACATTCAGCCCATTCAAACCAGCAGGCCATCATACAGTCCATTCAAGCGTCTAGCATCAATGCAAGAACTGTATCAGCTAGAGCAACTAATAGCAGAGCAACCAGAGCAAAAACAAAGAACCAAACCTATCCACACAATAATCTAACTCATTGTTGTCCACACAATAATTTAACTCGAGCAAGCGAAAGAACTGTATCAGTCAAATTAGCACAACAAATCAGCCACCATTTCTGAGGCAAAATAAGACCTGTTATAGGTTTGAAACAATATCGCTAACAGAAAACACCAAAGAGGGTGATGAGGCATTAACCCACAAAGTTACTCTCACCTTAACCAGATCACAAAGCACCTCCTGGTTAGGTTGAGAGCCATTGAAAGCACATTCATTTTGATGTTTCCAAATGGACTAGAGGACTGCAAAAGGAATAACCAACCAGATTTTCTTTTCTAGTTTTTTCATCCTACAGCCAGACCAACAGTGCAGTAGGTCAGGCATAGATCCAGGTAAGACCCACTGGAATGTTAGACCAAATCAGCCAAACAAAATAGTAGAACAACAGAATATGATTCACAGATTTAATCTCATTATGACAGAAAATACAAACTTGATTGGCATTTATCCCCAGGACCCCAATTCTGTAGAGAAAACTAGTAGTCTTGACCTTGCCATGCCAAGCCAACCATCCAAAAAATTGGGCTTTGGGAGGGGCGTAGTTATTCCAAAATATATTAGTACAGCTTAAAGCATGCCCAAGAGAGGATTCCCACAAATTGTAAGCTAATGACACAGTGAAAAAGCTTGAAGAGCCAGCAGTCCAAGATAATTTGTCTGCTTGGGAACTGTATAAAACAGGCACAATTCTAAGAAAATCATATAGCCTATTCACCTCTTGCTCCTCCCAAGCCAAAGCTCTTCTAAAACCAAGGTTCGGTCAATAGATTCAACTCTTCTCTGATAATAGACATTAACCACACCAATGTTATCATTGTATAAGTTGAAAAGTCTGAAAAGACCTCCTTAAGACAAGCATTTCACCCATTTATCCCACCAGAATAGAGCCCTCCTACCATCCCCCTAATACAATGATGGAATTATTAATATAAAAATTATGTAGCTCTGTGTTTATGTCTGCTTATTGATATGTTGTCTCAGTTTATAATGAAGTGATTTTCATAGGTCTTAAGGGGGTTTCATGACTTGTTGCTAAATTGCTTAATTTTTTATTTTTATTTTATTTTATTTTTCATTTGTGGTCAGAATTATAATATTGTTAAGTTAGTGGAAGACAAAAGTTGTCCACTTAATCTGATTTACCTATTTTTATTAGCCAATGATATCATGTAGTATGGTGTCATTGTTATACTTATTTTTTTTTTTTCTTCTTGGGAGATATTGTCTAATATTAGGATTAGAGTGAAAAGTAATTCAAAACTTTGTAACCTGTTCAAAAAAAAAAAAATCAAAACTTTGTAAGAAGGTTTTTAAAAAATTTTGAAATCAAATAAAATAGTTTTTTTGGGATATAAAAATGAGATAAGTGTAGCATTATAAGTGCAAAATATCTTGTGTTTTTTATTTGAGCAATGCTATACATGAGTAAAATTTAATATTATGATGATACCACATCATCAGTGACATGTGATATCACCAACCAATAAAAACCCTATATGGAACGGATAAACCCCCTTTTTAGGATGCCACATATAGTTAGCAGAAACAATAAAATTAATGATTGGAGGTGATACCATGTGATTATAGTATTGTAGGGGGTTTGGAGTGAACAGTGATTAAGAGAGTGATTAGAGAGGCAAAACTATGTCAATGGTCCAATAGATTTGGGCTGGCTGAAGAATGAATTAACAAAAATCTAGGAAAGTTGGAGAATGAGTAGTTCGGTGAAGGTGGAGCAAGTAGTTCAAGGAGAAGAAAATGGCAGTGCACAAATGGGCAACATCTCCCCAAATCCCCAAAAATCCTTCTCTTGGACCTTGGGAAATGGGTCCTATTTATAGGTTTTTCCTTGGCACCAAAGGATACCAAGTGGCCATATAGAGTAAGGACATGTGTCCCTAATAATCACATAGAATATTCTGCCTTAGACCACCAGGCTGAAGGTGCCACCTGTCCCTCTACATGTACTATGTACTATCTGTTTAAGACAGATGCCTAAATAAGTGCACTTGCGACGGGAGTGTTTGCGCCGCAACTTGCCTTCTCAAATTGAACTTGAAGTGCCCTTCTTGGCGGTAATGTTTGCTGTTGCACTTGCTTTCTCAGTTCCGTTTAGCCAAGTCATGCATTCTCAGGACTTCATAACCTACTGTCAACTATGTTCGTGTTCACCTCAGCGATGCCTCCACCTTTAGCCACCTAACCACAAATTCCCTAGCTTCACAGGGCGAAGGCCACAATTAAGCCTGTTATCAGCCATGTTGTGCCCTAGTACTAAGCCCAATGGGACTTTCTTGGTCCTGTCTGTGCAACTAAGGCAGGTCTATGAACTAGGTAAATAGAAATGAAGTCCCTTGCACTCGGGCTACCCTACTCCCATCTTCACGGGGTCGCCACGGTATATTGGTGTCTCTGGGCCTGCTATCAGCTCCAACCAGTAAGCTTTGGGACCTGCTATCAGCGCCAAGCTAATGAGCTTTGGGGGCTGTTATCAGCGCTGAGCTAATGACAAGTTTGGGGGCCTGCTATTAGCCCTAAGCTAATAGTGCCTTAAGGTCTGCTATCAACGCCAAGCATTAGCCTCTACTTGTGAAGGGGAAGCTTCTCCCAAAGGCTGCTATTACCTTAGTGGAGTGTTCCTTTCGCAAGTTATTTATGGCAATTGTAGTTACTGTAGCAGCTATTTCTCATGGCAAATTCAAATGGCGACGTTGAGAATACTAGAGATGGCGGTGCCAACAAAATACCTCCATAACTTGACTGCTGCAAGTGTTGCCTCCGCAACTTAGTTGCTCTAATTTTCTCTTTCCCTCGGCAACTTTAAGTAATGACACCGACAATACTTGAGATGGTGATGCCGAAAATACTAGGAATGGCGGTGCTAAGACAAAGTGCCTCAATAACTTGACCATTGCAAGTGCCACTTTCGCAACTTGACTTAGGCATTTTTCTTCATGGAGCCTGTTCGGACCCTTGGCGGTTCAGACCTATTCTGGACCACTATTGACCCACTTTCCTTGGGCTTTTGCATATACTCCTTTAATCATTCTTGGTCACCTAACAAGGGTGACCTCCGCACTTAAGTCCATACTTAATTTCGACCTTAATTTCTATAACAACTCCAATCCGTAATTTGCCACTAATCCTTAATTAACAATGCCTAATGAGTGTTTAAAATGAAATTATAAGTTAATTATGCATTTTGTGCGTTATATGTAATTCTATTTGTCCGTAGAAAATCATTGTGAATTCTGTTTTGATATGGAAATTGAAGGTCTTATCGGCATCTAACGTGAAATTGATTAGGTCAATGTATTATTTGGAATTTTAAAGCCTTATGGTAAGTTTAATTACATTTTGATTCGAATCAAATAATTAGAATTAAGCTAGATTACGTAACCTTAATTATACTTAATTACTTGACACTAATCAATCCTATATAACGCTAATATAAGCTTGTAGACTTCAAAATCTTCTTCTTCTTGAGCTTAAAAAAAAAGTGAGAGAGAACTTGAGTTAAAGAGAAAGAAAGGCAAGACCAATGGGGAGAATTAAAGAGGATTGGCAAAGATTAAGCTCCTACACTTACAAATCAAGACTTTAGGTAAGAAGTCGACTCTTTAATTATGTATTTGGGTTGTCTAGTGTATGAATTCAAGAAATTAAGAAGGATTAATCCAAGAATTGAGCCTAGAAGAAAGAATTTGAAAACAAATCATGCATGCATGCATGCATAATTCATGGATTTTGAGTTTGAATTACAACAAATACTTACATGTATGGGCCTATACTTGCATAATTTTGAGAATTCAGCATGATTTTGTACTCAACACCTCATTTGTTCATGATTTAAAGAGTGTGTACTCAAAACATGCATGCATGTAAAAGATACAAACTTTCAAATATGGTTTCGAAGAACATGAGATTAGGCTTTGATTTTTGGGAATTTATCTTTAATTCATGTTTTGACATAAGTTTCTAAGTATTTTACGAAGTTTTGGCTCAAATGAACAAGTTTTGGTGCATTGAAGCTATGTTTTGGACTTGAAACACAAATCTAGAAATTCCAGAATTCTACTTCATCACTCGAGCGAACAAACCTTCGCTCGAGCACACGTTGCATGCTCTCAGTACTTTTATAGAGCTTGGTGGTTCGCTCGTGCGACTAAAGCTTCGCTCGAGGGAACTCACTTTTGTTCAGCACTTTGCTCAAGCGACCAAAAAAGTTGGCTCGAGCCTAAAATCACAGCATCCAGTACTTTTACAGACCTTATAGAGTGCTTGAGTGACTAAAGCTTCACTCAAGTGAACTGTTCTATTTTCTTAAATTTTGCAAAGCGTTTCTAGGTGCATACACTCATCCTCATTCTATTCTAGGCATTCTTAAGCCATGGTTTAGGCCACAATAACGAGGAAATTAATTAGAAACACACTAAGAAAGAATGCAATAAGTTAAGCATCATTTGAGACGTGTGTTGCAATCAGATTCGTTATATGTTTGTGTAGGTCATGCCTCATTGTCGACTAATCTCTCTAGAGTTATCTGTGAGTAACAACTCTATAAAAATATGTTTGTAATTAAGTGTTTTCTGATTATAAGATATACTCTGTTTTCTGAAATGATGTTTTGTGAGTAAATGAATAATTGTCCAATTTTCTAAAATGTAATTGTGGCATCCTTAGCATTTGTATCTAATATTTGTTATCTGTTACCAGGGATCTCTATGGGTTCTAATCTTGGAATTATCTGTGAAACCTATATTGTTATCTATTACGATTGTGCACAATTATCTATCTGATATGAATAGGTCTTAATGACTATCTCCTCTGTATATGGGTCTTTATGACCATCTGTTGTGTTAGCTAATGGATGTACCACGTATAACTATTTATGAATCTGTTTATGATATAATATGAATTCTGATTTCTGAATCTATAATCGAACATCATTCATTAAAACCTTTACTCTGTAATTATTCACTAGGTTCCAGCTCACTGTTTATATTATGTATATAAGTGATTAGACATGTGGCCAGGCTTAGGACTTCCAGTCTGGGTTTGGTTTTGTCAACCAACTTATGCGCCTCCCATGGAGGTTTCGAAACCGTGAAGTGATCAAGTTTTGTGATCAAGTCTTAAGCTTTTGTTTTCTTTTGTTTTCTTTTTTTTTTTTAAATTTTGAACAAGTTTTCGTTTATTCTATAAATAGGGCTAAGTCCTTTTTTGTTTTATCTGTATTTGTGATGACGTAAGAACGGTGTTATTATATGTATATAAGGTTTCAAATTTCTCTGTTTCATGTAAGTCTGCATAGCCCAATGGACATTGTACGTTTGATAATTATTTTTGCCAACCCCTATTATTATGAATTCTGTCTATGAGGCCTTCGGTAATCTTAGGATTACTGGCCTGTCACTTCACTAATCCCTTGGAGCAGGGGTTAGATCGTGATAGAGTGGTATTAGAGCACGAGTTATACCACACACACAAGTCCATATGAGATATAGGATGCCCTAAAGAAGAATTAGGGACATTGCATTAGCATGTGTGAATGTGTATGAATTATGTGAACATATCTGAAACAAAATGAAAATGGGAAACTTTGAAAACTATAAGAACTATTCCTATGTTTATTATTACTCTATTTACATATAGAAAATGGAAAGTACAAGAAGTGTTGATGAATCAGAATCTTCCAATGCCCGTATTGATCGATTAGAACGAATGATAGAAGCCTTGACTGAATCAATGAGACAACAACAGCAAAGACAACAATCATTACCTCATCCACCTTCTCTGGTACAAGTAGAACCGGTTAATAATGACATAATCACTCTAACTCAGAAGTTCAACAAAATGAAGCTGCCAACTTTTCTAGGTGGCATTGAACCGTTGAAAGCCGAAACCTAGATACTAGAAACTGAAAAGATGTTTGAAGTGTTTTCGTACTCTGAGGTTCAGAAAGTTTTGTTAGCAACTTACACTTTGAAAGAGGAAGCTCGACATTGGTGGATGCTAGTTCAGAACAATAATGGAAATATGACTTAGGAACAATTCAAGGAGATGTTCTATAAGAAGTACTTTTTCCAATGCTTCCGGGACTGCAAAGTATCAAAATTTGAACAGTTGAGGCAAAGTAACATGTCAGTGGCAGAATATGAAGCTAAATTCATAGAGTTGGCTCGGTATACGCCTTATATGGTTGACTCCAATTATAAGAAGAAAAGAAAATTTAAGGGTAGACTTAGCCTTTTTTTTTTTTTTTTTTGGGTGAATAAGTCATAAATATAAACAAAAATATATATATACAAGATTACAAGGGGCATACCCCAGGACCTAAATCAGCTAAAACAAAACCAACCAAGAAGACGAAACTGTTCAAGATCCATATTCCAATCAAAGATAAGGAACATGAACAGAAACATAAACTAGACCAACTTAACCATAGGCATAAGCCTAAACAAACTGTTCAAAACTGTTCAAGAACAGAGATAAAATCTAGAACATTGGCACAAGCCTTAAACCAACTCAAGGAACATGAAGGAAAACTGTTACAAACCCAAATATAACACTTATACAAAACATCCCAATTGTAAGAACTAAAAGAGAACAAAACCCATACAGAGTTACAACCATTACAAAAGTAAAAGGAAAGACAAAGTATTTTCCATGTGAAGGAAGTCCACTTAGACTAGCGCAGCAATGCAACCTGGTCCTGGTGATACTCTGACAAGCTGTAGCCTCAATGGGGAGAACACAGTGCTTCCTCCACCACTGATTACAGTAATCTGGGAAAACCAACAGTACATATATAAAACAATGAAAACAGCAACACCTATAACACTGTATACTCACAATATATATGGGCTAATTCACTCAACTCACACTATACACACAACTTAACAAAGACTAATAACAGTGATAGGTATTCTGGAAAAACCATAGACTTTCTGAGAGAGAAATAAAAACTACAACAATTTATAGCTCACAAATCTCGACCCACAACAATAACGTCCCCTACCAAGTACCAGCCAGTTGTCAAAACTTGCAAGTAAATAAAAGTTAGCACTCAGTATATGGCTAACACCACTCAACCCTCTTATAGTGACCTCACATCTCTCAAAGAAAAGCTTCCACATGTTACACCTGCAAACAAAAAGCACATTAGAAAATAGATTAAACATGAGCCTCACTATAGGAACTCACCAAACTCAACCCATAATATGAATCTCTCAAACACTCAACCCTCAGTAGATAACACTCCCCTCAATATTAAGGATGGTTGGAGGCAACCTCCACTCTTGCAAAAACCAGTTATCAGATTGAGACTGCTTGATATGGTTGAGAGAGAGGGCTCTATATCTGACCATGTAGAGAATGGCCTTCAAAATGATCTCCTCAGGTTTCCTATCATTGCTGAAAATTCTGTTATTTCTTTCTAACCAGATTTGATACACAGTGCAACAGAAAGCTAGTCTTTTGATAATTGTGGCAAGGGATTTACCTTTGCAATCCCTGGCCACAACCTCAACAAGACCCAGCTAGGTAGTGCTATGCCAGTTAGAGTTGCATTTAGCTTGCACAACTAACCACACTTTGGATGAGTAGATACACTTGAAAAACAAGTGGTCATGGTCCTTCTCAAAAGACCCACACAGAGGGCAACTGTGACTAAGGTTAATGCCAAAATTAGCAAGTCTATCACTCGTATTTAACCTTCTTAGAACAGCCAACCAAACGATAAAACCCACTCTAGGAATAGAATAGGGATTCCACACAAGATTGGCCTAGTAAACAGTAGGCCAATTAGATCTCCAAGTATGCCAAGCAAACCCAATGCTAAACTTACCATCCTTTTGAGGGAGCCAAGTAAATTTATCATTACTTCCCATGGACAGAGTAAGGTCAGGAGGAGTGTGAGCAAGGATTTCCCTTACAACCCAAGAAAAAGCATTAGGCCATCACCAACCACCATCTCTCACAACAGAAGCCACTTTAGACTAAACATTTAAAGTAGTGTCATACACCAATCTATTACCATACCTAGCCCAAAGGAAGCCAAAAGGATGCCAATTATCATGCCACATGAAGGCATCAACCCCATTGCCAATCTTGCATTTGATTAAAGGGAACAGGGACTCCCTCATAGATAAGAGTTTCCTCCACACCCAAGAAGGGTTACAAGGAACCTTAACTTCCTAAAAGCTATGGCCTCTCAACAAATAGGATTTCACCCATTGACACTACATGGATTGTTCACCACCAGATATCAGAAACCAAGCATGCTTAGCCACAACAGCTTTATTCCATATAGTCATAGACTTAAAACCTAAACCTCCTTCATTTTTAGGGGCACAAACTCTATCCCAAGCAACCTTAGCACTAGTATTCTTAAGGTCGAGACCAGACCAAAGGAAGGACCTACACAAAGCTTTCACCTCCTTAATAACTCTCTTAGGAAGAATGAAAAGAGAGGACCAGTAGACTTGCATGGAGAAAAGGATAGTACTGATCAATTGGGCCCTCCCAGCATAAGATAGGGTTTTATTAGTCCAAGACTTGATCCTGACAGAAATCCTATTCACAAGACTCTGGCAATCAAAAGCTTTAAGTCTAGTAGAAATGAGGGGAACCCCTAAATATTTCACAGGGAGATGACCCTCTTGAAATTGGGTAGTCCTTAAGATATCATTTCTAAGGGAGTCATCACACCCAGAGAAAAAGACCTGGCTCTTCTGAGAATTAGGAGCAAGACCAGAGAGGGATTGAAATTCCATAAGGCCAGTCTTGATAAGTTGAACAGAGGGGACATGCCCTTTGCAAAAGACCATAAGGTCATCAGCAAAACAAAGGTTAACAATTCTATTTTTCCCACATCTCCAATGAAACTTAAACTGAGGGTTTTGGGATGTCTCATTACAGATCCTAGCCAAAATTTCTATGACAATGACAAAAATATAGGGAGACATGGGATCACATTGTCTCAAATCCCTAGCCCCATGGAAATACCCGTGAAGGCTTCTATTAATACAAATGAAAAAAGTAGCTGAAGTGACACAAGCTCTGAGCCAGTGTATCATTATAGTGGGAAAAGACATAGCCTTGAGAACATCAAACAAGAAGTCCCACCTGATATTATCATAGGCTTTCATTAAATCAACTTTCAAAGCACACTTAGGAGAGGGAGACTTTTTGTGGTACCCCCTCATAAGTTCTTGGGAGAGGAAAATGTTATCAGTAATTCTCCTGCCTTGGACAAAAGTCGACTGGACAGGATCAATAATGTTAGGAAGCACACCCTTAATCCTATTAGCAATAATTTTAGCAATACACTTGTAAATGGTGTTACAGCAGGATATAGGTCTATAATCTCCTACCTTAGTAGGATTGGGAACTTTAGGAACCAAAGCAATAGTAGTACTATTAATCTCCTTCAGTAACTCGTCGGAGTCAAAGAACGACTTAATGGCAAGAGTGACTTCAGAGCCCACAACCTCCCAAGCACTATGAAAGAAACTAGCAGAGAACCCATCAGGGCTAGGGGCCTTGTTGGGATTAAGGGATTTAAAGACATCTTTGATCTCATCAACAGTCACATCTCTAGCCATGAAGGCCATTTGAGCATAAGTCAACCTCTTATTAACTAAGGAGTTAACTCGCTCAAAACCATTATAATCATCAGCATGAGAAGACCCAAACAGGTTAGAGAAATTAGCAACAAAAGCATTGTGAATATCAGAAGGGTTAGTGAGCCTAACCCCATTATCTAGGGTAACCCCTCTAATTCTACTCCTATTCTGGTTATTTCTAATGGACCTGAAAAAGAAAGCACTATTCTTGTCACCTAGACTAAGCCACTGGACTTTAGACTTTTGGTGAGCAAGGCTTTCCTCAGCATTGTACAAATCAACATACTTTTTGCACAAATTTCTCTCATTAACATGGAACTCCAAGTTCAAAGGATCCCTATCAAGCTTTATTTGACCATTTTCAAGCTAAGATCTGGCACACTGAACCCTGGAGGATAGATCACTAAAGTCCCTCTTATTCAAACCCTTCAACAGAGGTTTTAGGGATCTCAACTTATAACAGGTTCTAAACATGGGAGAACCTTGCACATACTTCTACCAGACACTCCTAACAATAGGAATGAACTCCTTGTGGTCAGCCCAGAATTTCAAATATTTAAACAGCTTCCTATAACTAACATCTATAGGAATAACAGCCAAGACAGCAAGGGAATGGTCAAAAATACCAGCAAGGCAAAATCTGACATGAGAAAAAGGGAAAGTTTTGAACCATTGGTCATTCCCCAAAACTCTATCAATCTTAGAAGCAATATAGTGGCCATCAGACTGCTTGTTAGCCCAGGTGAACTGGCAGCCACTATATGAAATATCATTTAAAGAGGCCTGGAGACAAGAAAGGTTACACAGATCTTTAGCACTAGACCAAGATTTGGAACCCCCAACTTTTTCAAAAGGGAATCTTATGGCATTAAAATCACCCAGCCAAACAGATGGGATTTTGGACGATTGGGAGGCAGTTTCCACAAGTTGCTCAAAAAGAGAAATCCTCAAAATATGTTGATTGAATCATATACAAAACCAGCAGCAAATAAAAAATCAGTGCTTAACAATCTAATTTTGCAAAATAATGATTTGGTCTGATTGATAGATAGGGTTAATAGTACAAAAAGTGGGATCCCAACATACCCAAATGCGCCTAGTAGAATTAGTGATGGAATTCGAAACAAAAGCCCAATTATTTTTAAAAACCTTCCCAAAAATACTCTGCTCATTAGCATGTTTTACTTTTGTATCCAAGATACTTAGGATTTTAAGATCCTCCTTCATGACAAAATTCCTAATTTCTTTTTGTTTTAGAGGATCATTAAGACCTCTAATGTTCCAAGATGAAATTTTAAAATCCATAAAAAACAAAAATATGAAGGTCACTATTAACCCAATAAATCAACCAGTTACCTATTTTTCTTTCTCTGACAGCCAGAGGCTTTACCTACTATTTTTTTCTTTTTGTTACCTGAATTTGTTGGAGTAAGATTCTGCACTTCCACTTCCATAACAGTATCCGAATTTACCAAATGTGTCTTTGCTGCCATAGCCTCACTTTCCACTTCATCAATAATCTGACTGGCTTTAGGGCTGAGAACTTGGGCCAAACTCAGACTTTCATCATATAACTCCTTCAGAGGGGCTTCCTGGTTTACTCCAAGGAAAAGGCTTTCCCTTTGAGGTGGACGGGCTAGTTGGCTTGGCTCGACAATAACCGTGCTTCGGAGAGATAGGTTAGGTTGGTCTTGCATATCTAGGTGAAGTTGTTTATCAGCAAGATCAGAGGCCTCAGGTTCTCCAATCTTTTTTTTCCCCTTTGCCTTGATAGTTTGCCACCCATCATCCTTTACATTTTCTGTCTCCTTTTGCATTTGGACTAGGTGAGCCACTTGGGTAGTAATACATTTTTTAGTATCATGCCTAAACACCTTGCAGTGATCACACTTAGTAGGAATACCTTGATATTCGACTCTGATCTCAACCACTTCATCCTCACATTTTACAAAGAAACTATGGGGAATGATAGAATCCACATTTACCTCCACACAGACTCTAGCAAAAGAGATCCTGGTGCCAGATAACGTTAGATGATCCATAAAGAAAAGGACTCCTATACGACTTGCTATTCTGCTAAGCCCCTCAAAGTCCTAATATTCCATAGGGACATTAAACAGTTTGAGCCATACAGGAATTTGGGCCACATACTCTTTAGTTAGTTTCATCATTCTCTTCCATTTTTTCAACATGAGAAGTTGGTTTCCCACATACTAGGGTCCCCCCTCCAAAACACTCGTACACGAGTCAATATTATCAAAGAAAAAGAACATGAACCCATCCCCATTAGCTGAGACTTCATTTAGACCCATATTTTTCCACTGGTTTGACACACTATTTTTAACATAATTGTATGGTAGCTTTTTGTCCAGAAAATACCCCACCAGATAGGCTTCCCACTTCCCTAAGTCCCCAATTCGTGGAGAAAGTTCCACAACATTAGGATTATCAGAAGGGGGAGGAGGGATATACCTCAGTTTGATAGGAGATCTACTCGAAATGTTAGCCACATCACCCAAGTTTTCACCGCCGATAAGTAGATTGAACAGGGTTCCCTCTAACAGAATGATCTGGTTGATGGTAACCCCTTCCTCTCCTACCACATCACCCACGGTATGAACCATAACCTCGACCCCCCTGATCACCTCTGCTCGGTAGACCCCGATCCTTTTTATCCACCAATCGAACTTGGAGATCCCGAAGCCCTAGTGTTTCAAGGCAACTAGTAGATGGATCTTGCGTGAAAACCATCCCTTCAAGACTGGTCTTGACCTTGTCACCCATTGGTATATTGTCCTTGACCCCTTCAAATCGCTGACTCTCTGTTCCTTCTTCAACCAAATCGCCCCAACTCAAGTTTCCGATCAGACTCAGAGGACTTTTCGTAACCACCCTAGGTATAGATCCAAACCCAAGACGATCTCGATCTCCTTGCAATACACCAGGCTCTACACATTGGCTTTGCTCCTTCAATCGTTGCAGTCGATTTGCTAACTCTGACATAGAGATCTGAAACTGATTCTCCATCTCACCACTGCATTGAACTAAATCAACGATGTCGTCAATATCTCTATGGTAGTTATCCAGATGATATGAAACTCCTCATATATTAACTGTATTCTGAACCACATCAGGTCTCATAGCTTGCACATTAACTTCAGTTAGAGTAGCATTAACTCCGGCCATTTTCAACAAGAAGGTTGGTAAAAAAAACAGAACTGAACCCTAGAAATAAGATGTTTCTAGAGAGAAGCCAGAGTTTCTCTCTCTAACCCATCCTTTTAGAGACCTTTAGCAAGGTTATTACCGATGCTCTAACACGTACGATGATTTTAGAGAGAGAGGTTTTTGGATGATGTAATGTACGTTTGAAGTGGTTTTTTTTTTAAATAGCCACAAAAAGACAAAAAAAAAAGAAGTTTTTTAGCCCTATAAAACAAAATGTCACATCCAAACCATAATCATTTCATTTTTTCTCTCACAAAAGTCAAAAAAGCCAAAAAGTCTATCCCAAACAAGGCTTTTAGCCACAGGCTAAAATAGCCAAAAAGCCAACCCACATCCCAAACAAACTGCTTGATCGAGTGGGTATTTTGAAGTTGACAAAATATGTTGACGTGTTAGATAGAGCCTTAATGTCCAAAGCCAATTTAGCAGCTCTGAAGCAAGCCAAAACTCCAGCAAATGAATGGAGAGGTAAACGGTTGGGATTGAACTTTAAGAAGGGCCAATCATTCTCAATGAACAAGAAACAAAATACAAGGTCAAGGAGTAATTCAAGTCAAGGGAACAGTTCTATACCAACCTGCCTAGAATGCGGAAAAAGACACAAGGTTGTCTGTTATCGAACTTTTGGTGCCTGTTTCTGGTGTGGCAAGACTGGCCACATGGTAAAAGATTGTCCACTTATGTCTCAAAATACCAACCGTCCTATAGCAAGTTTAGTCGGATCTACTTCTGTACCAAAATCAAATGCAAGAGCTAATACGAGAAAAGAAACCTTAAGCCAATAAAGGGTGTTTGCACTTGTGCCGGGTGATGTCTAGAACACTGAATTTGTGGTGTTAGGTACACTCCCTATATGTGCCCAAAATGCAAATGTGTTGATAGACTCAGGGTCAACCCATTCTTTTGTCACATGCTTTTTTTAGAAAACTAACTAAACCTATAGAACCAATGAACTATCTGTTAGCTGTACCTATACCATCTGGAGGCTCTATGACGTTTGCTTATATGTATCCTGCATGTGATATTATAATTGGTGATATGTGATTATGTTGATTTAATGCCATTGAGTATTGATCATTTTGACGTCATTTTGGGTATAGACTGCTTAACTAAATACCATGCTATTATTGATTATGTCACTAAGCCAGTTGTGTTTTGACCATCGGGGTTGCCTGAATTTGTGTTTATTGGAAATGGTGTAGTTCCTTCCCCGTATTAGATTTCATCAACGAAAGCTAACAAACTACTTAGGAAAGGGTGTAAGGGCTATTTGTGTTATGTCCTGAATGTGACTGTAGATAATGTAATTCTGGATAATATCCCTATAGTTAATGAATTTTTGAATGTCTTTCCAAATGAATTACTGTGATAGTTGATTGATAGGAAATTGAATTCATCAAGTAGTGTCAGGCACACAACCTATTTCCAAGACTCCATATTAGATGTTGACCACAAAATTGAGAGAATTGAAAATTCTATTACAAGAACTGTTAGACAAGAAATTTATCCGACCAAGCACTTCACCTTGGAGTGCTCCAGTTTTCTTTGTCAAGAAGAAAGATGGGACATTGAGACGGTGTATAGATTATCGAAAGCTAAATAAAGTGACCGTCAAGGAATAAATACCCACTACCTCGTATAGATGATTTCTTTAATCAACTCCAGGGGCCCAAATGTTTTCTAAAATTGATCTTAGATCCGAGTACCACCAATTGAAATTCAAAGCAAAATATGTAGAGAAAATCGCTTTCCAAACTAGATATGGGCATTATGAGTTTCTAGTAATGTCGTTTAGGGTAACAAATACACCAGTTGACTTCATTGATCTAATGAATCGAATTTTCAAACCATTCCTTGATGAATTTTTTGTTGTATTTATAGATGATATGCTGATTTATTCTAAAAGCAGGGAAAAACATAAAAGTCATCTGAGAATTGTGTTATAGACATTGAGAGAAAAGAAACTGTATGCAAGATTGTCCAAATGTGAATTCTGGCTTGATAGTATGACCTTTCTAGGGCATGTAATCAATAAGGATGGCATGTTTATTGACCCATAAAAGATTGAGGCAATTGTAAATTGGCCTAGACCGACCAATGTTACCAAAATTTGAAGTTTCTTAGGTTTGGCCAACTACTACCCCAGATTTGTAAAAGATTTTTCCAAAATTGCCTTGCCACTCACTCAGTTGACATAGAAAGGGGTACGGTTCAAATGGAATGATCACAAAGAATTAGCTTTCCAAGAATTGAAGACTCGACTAGTAACTACATCAACCCTCACTCTACCCTTAGGTACAGATGGTTTTACTATTTTCAGTGATGCGTCTTATAAAGGTTTAGGATGTGTATAGATGCAGAATGGCAAAGTGATAGCCTATGCTTCCCGACAACTCAAACCACACAAGAAAAATTATCCGTTCCATGATCTAAAACTTGCAGCTATGGTATTTGCATTAAAAATTTGCAACCACTACTTATATGGGGCAACATATGAAGTATATACTGACCACAAAAGTTTAAAATATTTCTGCACCCCGAAAGAACTGAACATGAGACAAAAAAGATGGCTGGAACTGATAAATGATTATAATCTGCAGATTTTGTACCATTCAAGGAAAGCTAACACTATTGCAGATACTTTGAGTAGAAAGGCAATGGGAAATTTGGCATGTTTGTTCATCAGACAAAGGGAGCTATTGTATGACTTAAAAAGAAGTGAGATTGAAATTGTCTTACGTAAACAAGATGGAACCTTAGCCGTTATTTCTGCACAGCCAGCATTAATTAAGGAAGTCAAAGAAAAGCAAAAAGAAAATGAGTTCTTGGAAAAGATTATTGACGAAATTGAGCCCAAGCCGAAGTTAGGATTTATTTTTGAGAATGATTGTCACGACCCAAACCCACCCCTATAGGTTTAGCATCATGACCGGCCAGTAATCCTAAGATTACCAAAGGTCTCTTAGACAGATTCAAATTATTAAGGATTGGCGGAAGCAATTATCAAACATACAATGTCCATAGAGCTATGCAGACTTATATGGAATAGAAAATTTCAAACTTTAAATACATATTTATGACGTCATATTTACATAATTATACAAAACAAATAGGTCAACAAGGGACTTAGACCTAATTAGAAAATATACATAAACTTGTTCAAAACAACAAAAGAAAATTTAAAACTTAAGACTTCTTCACAAAACTTGACCACATTAACTTTCGGGAACCTCCACGTGAGGCACAGTGGTTGGCTTGGCAGAACAGATCACAGACTGAAAAACCTAAGCCTAGTCATGCGCATGATCACCTACATACATAATATAAACAATGAGCTGGAGCCCAGTGAATAACAACAGAGTAAAGGTTTTAATGAATGATATCCCAAACAAATTCAAAAATCAAAATTCATATCAGAAACAGATTCATATACATATTCAGATTTTATAATCAATCATATGTGGTACATTAATTAGCTAACAGAACAGATTGGTCACAAGGACCCATATACAAAGCAGATGGTCATTAAGACCCATATTCATATCAGACAGATGATTGTGCACAATCGTATCAAATAACCATATAGGTTTCACAGATAGTTCCATGAAAGAACCCACAGAGATTTCCTAGTACCAGGTAATAGATAACAAATATCAAATAATGATACTGAAGTTGTCACGATACATTTCAGAAATTGGACAATCATTCATCTATACAGAAAATATCATTTCAGAAAACAAAGTATATCATATCAGTTAGAAAATACTTATAAGCAACATATCTTTACAAAGTTGTTACTCATAGTTAGCTCCAGAAACAGATTGAACAAATAATAGCGCATAACCTACACAGACACATAACGAATACAAATTGAAACACACGTCTCAAATGTTGTTTAACTTGTTACATTTCTTTCTTAGTGTGTTTGTTATTCATTTCCTTATTATTATGGCCCAAACCATGGCTTTAGAATGCCCAGGATGGAATGAGGATGCACTTATGTACTTACAAAAGTTTTGCAAAATTTCAGAAAACAGGACAATTCACTTGAGCAAAGCTTTGCTCGCTCGAGCGAACCCATTGGTCTGCAAAAGTACTAGATACAGTAATTTTAGGCTCGAGTCAACTTTTTGGTTGCTCAAGCCAAGGTCCAAAATAGAGGTGGTCACTCGAGCGGTCTTTTGATCGCTCAAGCCAACTACCAAACTCTGCAAAACTTCTGAGAGCTTGCAAAGTGTGCTCGAGCGAAGGTTTGTTCGCTCGAGTGGTGAGGCAGATTTCTAGAATTTTTAGATTTGTGTTCCAAGCTTAAAACTTAATTTTAATGCACCAAAACTCATTCTTTTGGGCCAAAACTTTAGAAAACACTTAGAAACTTATGTAGAAACATGAAATGAAGATCAGTCCTCAAAATCAAGGCCCAAAAACATGCCAATACTTCAAAATTACACTTGAAACTTTATATACATATCACATGCATACAATGACATAAACTCTTTGCTTTCAAAGCATGAGTAAATGAAGTAATAAGGGTAAAATCATGTTGAATTCTCAAAATTATGCAAGTATAAGCCCATGCATGTAAGTATTTGTTGAAATTCAAACTCAAAATCTATGAATTATGCATGCATGCATGGATTGATTCTCAATTCTACATTGTAAGTTCAATTCTCATGCTATATTTCACTTGATTTCTTACAATTTATGATTGAAACACAAAATTTAGGAATTGATTACTCACCCAAAGTCTTGAATTTCCAAGAATTCTAAGTTGTTCTTTCCAATTCCCAAGTCCCTAGCTTAGATTCCAAGCCAAATCTTCAATCTTCCTCTCAAATCTCCTTTCTATTAGGTTGAACTTCTCTCTCTCTCTCTCTCTCTATGTTTTTTTTGCTTCAAGAAGATGAGTATAAAGTGTTCTACTTAGATTGCATCACTTATTTATATGATTGGATTAGCTTAGCTTAATTATCCTAATTTAGATTAGTTAATTCTAATTAGTTCTAAATAATTTATTCTAATTATTTGGATCCAAATCAATTTCTAATTAAAGTTATCATAAAATTCTAAAAATTCTAAATGACACGTTGGCCTAGTCAATTTCATGTTCAAATGTCGATAAGGCCTTTAATTTCATACTGAAACAAAATTTCAGACATATATTCCTACAATAGACAAATAGAAACACAAATAACATATAAAAGACACAATTAACTCATAATTTTATCTTAAACACTTATTTGGTATTCTTAATTAAGGGTTATTATCTAATTACGAATCAGGGTTGTCACAATGATGTGTTAAAATTCCAAATGAGACTTTGTGTACCAGATTATTCAGAACTAAGGAAACGTATTATGAATGAAGCCCACAATTCAAAATTTGCTATGCATCCAAGGAACACGAAGATGTACCATGACCTGAAACAGAATTTCTGGTGGCCTGGAATGAAGAAGAGTATTGTTGATTTTGTAGCCAAATGCTTACATTGCCAACAAGTAAAAGACGAACATCAACAACCGCGGGACTACTTCAACCGCTTCCAATACCAGAGTGGAAATGGAAGCATATCACGATGGACTTTATTGTTGGACTACCTCGTTCTTCAAGAGGTATGGATTTTATCGGGTTCATAGTTGATCATTTGACTAAATCTACACATTTCTTACTTGTCAAAACTTTTTATAATATGGATAAGATAGCTAATATTTACATTGATGAGATTGTGAGACTGTATGGAGTGCTAGTGTATATAGTATCTGACAGTGATTCGAAGTTCACTTCAAGATTCTAGCAAAGTTTGAAATAAGCCTTGGGAACCGAGTTGAGACTCAGTAGTGCATATCATCCACAGACAGATGGTCAATCAAAACAAACTATTCAAATGTTGGAAGATATGTTGAGAATGTGTGTGTCGGATTTCCAAGGAAATTGGGAGACTTATTTGTCTTTAGCCGAATTTGTGTATAATAACAGTTATCACTCGAGTATTAGCATGGCGCCGTATGAAGCTTTGTATGGAAGAAGATGCTGATCACCTATCTATTCGGCCAAAGTGGGAGATAGACCAATATTCGGACCCAAACTTATGCAAGAGACGACTGAGAAAGTAAAGTTGATTCAGCAACGGTTGAAAATCGCACAGAGTTGTTAGAACAGTTATGCAAATGTCAAAAGAAGAGACAGAGAGTATGAAGTGGATGACCACATATTCATCAAAGTGACTACAATGAAGGGATAAACAGGGTTTGGGACAAAAGGTAAATTAGTACCCCAATATGTTGGGCCATATTAAATTATAGAGAAGATTAATCTAGTGACGTATCAAGTGGCATTACCTCCGGTCATGGAGCATATGCATAATGTTTTTTATGTCCCAATGCTTCGAGATTATTTGAGAGATCTACTACATGTTATTGAACCAACTCACGTACTTCTAAAAGATGATTATACATACGAGGAACAGTTGATCCAAATTGTCAATCGTCTGATCGAAAGGTTAAGGAACAAAGAAATCCAATTGGTGGAAGTTGATTGGCAACAACACGGAGGAACATATGCAACTTGGGAAACAGAAGAAGATATGATGAAAAGATATCCAGAGTTGTTCCCACTGAACCCTATGTTCTTCTAAAATGAAGGTAACCTAAAGTTTGGAGGACCAAACTCTCTAAGAGGGGAAGACTGTAACAACCACAGTCTATAATTTGCCCCTAATTCTTAATTAAGAATGCCTAATAAGTGTTTAAAATGAAATTATGAGTTAATTGTGCATTTTGTGTGTTATATGTAATTCTACCTGTCTATCTTAGGAAAATCTGTTGGGAATTCTGTTTTGATATGGAAATTGAAGGCCTTATCTAAGATCCTAATGTGTAATTGATTAGGTCAACGTATTATTTGGAATTTTTAGAGCCTTATGTTAGTTTAATTAGATTTTGATTCAAAATCAAATAATTAGAATAAATTAATTAAAATTAAGCTAGATTACTTAACCTTAATTACGCTTAATTAGTTGACACTAATCAAGCCTATATAAGGCTAATATAAGCTTGTAGACTCCATATTCTTCATCTTCTTCAGCTCAAAGATAGAGTAAGAGAGAGAACTTGAGTTAGAGAGAAAGAAAGGCAAGACAACTAGGAAATTAAGCTCGAAAAGGGAGAATTGAAGAGGATTGGTAAAGATTAAGCTCCTACACTTACAATTCAAGTCTTTAAGTAAGAAGTCAACTCTTTAATTATGTATTTGGGTTGTCTAGTGTATGAATTCAAGAAACTAAGAAGGATTAATCCAAGAATTGAGCTTAGAAGAAAGAATTTGAAGACAAATCATGCATACATACATAATTCATGGATTTTGAGTTTGAATTACGACAAATACTTACATGCATGGGCTTGTACTTGCATAATTCTGAGAATTCAACATGATTTTGTACTCAACACCGCATTTGTTCATGATTTAAAGAGTATGTACTCAAAACATTGCATTTATGTAGAAGATACAAAGTTTAGAATATGGTTTTGATGAATTGACATGAGATTGGGCTTTGATTTTTGGGAATTTATCTTCAATTCATGTTTTAACATAAGTTTCTAAGTGTTTTCCGAAGTTCTGGCCTAAATGAACAAGTTTTGGTGCATTGAAGTTGTGTTTTGGACTTGAAACACAAATCGGGAAATTCTAGAATTCTACTTCATTGCTCGAGCGAACAAATCTTCGCCGAGCGACTTTATGCGTTTCTCAAGATTTCTTTGCGTAGCTTCGTGGTTGGCCCAAGTGAACTCACTTTTGTTCAGCACTTGGCTCGAGCAACAAAAAAATTGCTTGAGCCTAAAATCAAAGCATTCGATGCCTTTATAGACCTTATAGACCGCTCGAGTGAACTGCCCTATTTTTTTTAATTTTGCAAAATGCTTCTAAGTGCATACATTCATCCTCATTCCATTCTAGGCATTTTTAAGCCATGGTTAGGCCACAATAATGAGGAAATGAATTAGAAACACACTAACAAAGAATGTAATAAATTAAGCATCAATTGAGATATGTGTTTGAATCTGTTATGTGTTTGTGTAAGTCACGTGCCACTGTCCGACTAATTTGTCTCTGGAGCTATCTGTGAGTAAAACTCTGTAAAGATATGTTTGTAATTAAGTATTTTCTAATTATAAGATATACTGTGTTTTCTAAAATGATATTTTGTGAGTAAATGAATAATTGTCCAATTTTCTAAAATATAATCGTGGCATCCTTCGCATCTATATCTGAAATTTGTTATCTGTTACCTGGTACCAAGGATCTCTATGGGTTCCAATCTTGGAACTATCTGTGAAACCTACATGGTTATCTGTTAGAATTGTACACAATCATCTGTCTAATATGAACAGTGTCTTAATGACCATCGCTTCTCAGATATGGGTCTTTATGACCATTTGTTCTATTAGCTAATAGATATCGCGATGACCTGCTTATGAATCTATTTCTAATATAATCAATTCTAATTTCAATCAGAATGTGACATCATTCTTAAAACCTTTACTCGTTGTTATTCACTAGGCTCCAAATTTCATTGTTTATATTATGTATAAAAGTGATCAGGCGTGTGACCAGGCTTAGGACTTCTAGTCTGGGTTTGTTTCTGTCAACCAACATGTGTGCCTCCCGTGGAGGTTTCGGAACCGTGAAGTGATCAAGTTTTGTGATCAAGTCTTAAGCTTTTGTTTTTTTATTAATTTGAACAAGTTTTTGTTTATTCTGTAAATAAGGCTAAGTCTCTTTTTGTTTTATCTGTATTTGTGATGACGTAAGAACGATGTGTTATTATATGTATATAAGGTTTCAGATTTCTCTGTTTCATATAAGTTTGCACAGCTCAATAGACATTGTATGTTTGATAATTGCTTCCGCCAGCCCTTATTATTATGAATTCTGTCTATGAGGCCTTTGTTAATTTTAAGATTACTGGCTGGTCACTTTACTAATTGTGACACCCAAATATTTGATTAATTTCAACACCATGACAATGTCAACTAAACATTTAATTTTTATTAAAATAATAATAATAAATGGCAAAAATAATAATAATAGGGGCTAAATTATTAGTAAGTAATTTAATCAGAGGACCAAAAGGGAATTAAGAAAAAGAAGTGGGTCAAGAAAAAAAAATAATAAATAAATAAATAATTAATTAAGCCAAAGTAAGACAGGTGGCCTCATCCCTTCACACTAGCGCAATGAAAACGCGGCAATATATTAGAAAGGGAAGCAACGTGGCAACAAATTGGCCTAGGGACCTTGCGTGGTAAGCAAGTTTGGAGCCTATAAATAGGACCTTCGTAGGAAAGAAAGAAAAAGCAATGAAAATAGGAAAAAAACAGCGGGCATCGGCAATAGAAAGGCTCGAAAAATTAGAAGGAGAATGGGAAATAATAAAAAAAAATTGAGTTATATTATACTTTGAGTTACCATAATATATTTTATGTATGTTTTTAAGTTACCATAATTTATTTTACACAAGTTATGTTTTATAACTTATATTTAGATTTCAAGTACGATAATTATTTTCTGAACTCCATTTGCTTAAATTGAAATCCATAGATATGTTTGTTTATATTTTAGAAATTATTTGACTATGATTATAGAAATGTTTTTTTTTTAAGTACCACCATAGGAGTCCCATGCCTTAAGGGACTTAAATAAACTATTGGCTTCTGATTGGTCACTTGTGGCCTTTTATTTGTTATGGATCCATTGACCTCTGTTCTGTTTGTCACTCCAGTGACCTCTGTTCTATTCTGTACCGTGGTTATGATTAGTGATTTACATAATTTCAGCTTTTCCACTTAAATGATTTAATTACTCAAGCTAAGTTATTTTAAATGTTTTAGCTTAAATAACTATCCATGGTTATTTTGTGTCCCCTATATTCTTCGCATAATGTTTCTCACTCCACTGTGTGCTTATAGTTGTCACCCCTTTCAGGTGATAAGATCTAAAGAAGAACTATAACCTCGTATAGTGGAACTCACACGAGATTTGATGTCAACTAGTTACACATTTTTTTTTCTTTTCTTTTCTTTTTCTTTCTTTGTCTTTTTCTTTTTTTTTTCTTTTTTTTTAAAAAGAAATTTGTCACCACATAATAATAATAAAAGATAAATGCCCCATGGATGTATTTTCGATCATTAACGAATTAATTTTCTGTTTAATTATTTTCTTACCTTTATTCCGCTTCTACTTGTGCCACTTAAATTAGAATACAATTCTAACCCTAAACATCCGGGGGTTGGGTCGTGACAAAGGTGATATCAGAGCCAAGTTTTACCCTTCTACGTAGAATCTCACATTTGTACAATGACTAATTCTAGTGATGTAGGAATGTCTGAGGTTATCCTTAATGAGGCATTTTGGGATGAGCTTGGGGCTATGAATTTGAAGGAAATCTTGGCAGAGTGCCACGCCCCCGCTTCGCCTGAGAGATGGAGAGACTTTGAAGACATAGCCAGGCGACTACATCCAGGCCTTACCCAATTGATAGGTTGACCAATATATCTACAGGCCAATCCTGACGAGGTAGCATACTTATCGTGGAGGCAGAGCCATGCCTACACACATGGACGATATCTTAGACCTACCCGTACTCGCCCTGTCCTGCAATCGACCGCCTCATTATATAGTTGGTCGCTTGCCCTGATTTTATCAAAATGTTTATCCCAAAGATTACATATTCACCAACATCCCTAACCCTTGGAAATTATTAATGGCCAGAATGTTGATTTTAGCAATGACTTAACATACGTCGAGACGCTCAGATGGATTGTCGACCGAGCATTTTGGGGATACAAATAGTCCGTACCCATTTACACAGCCCAAGTAGCGTGGTTTTGTTTTAGCGTGGTACAGCTAGGATAAGAATTTGATGTTCTTATGCAGCACCACTTTCCGTGATTATTTGACCTGCCAATCTAGATTTTGTAGAGAAGAATTGTTTTTGTGAGCTAACCATGATCGGTTCTGATCCCTCTTTTATTTTTGTACCAAAGGGATTAGACACTAAGATCACTTTTAACTTTTGGGATAAGGATGTAATGCCAATACGATATTAGTATAAATAGTAAAGCTAGAATTTTGTATATATGATGCTTTATAAATGTGATGCCATGTTTATTAAATTATTTCCACGAAACTCTACCTTGTAGAATGGCCAAAGATGATAACGAAACCGAGTCATCAGTCAGCGGAACTGAGTCAATGGAAAGAATCATAGAAAGAGCGGTTACTAGCTTTTTGCAAGCCTTGCAGACCAACATAAACAATGGGATGCCAAAACGGCGAGAAGAGCCGATTACCATAAAAAAATTCTAGGATCTGAAGCCCACCACATTTATCGGCAGTCCAAAACCATTGGTAGCAGAAGCTTGGGTTAGGGACATGGAGAAAAAATTTCACGCACTACCCTGCACCGAAAGATAGAAGGTAACTTTTGCCACTTTCACTTTCAAAGATGATTTGCAGGAATGGTGGCTTTTTACCCTGGAGAAAGAAGAAAACGTGACTTAGGAAAGATTCTTGGAAGTATTTTATGAAAAATACTTTCCAAATTCTCTACGGGAACAAAAGGCGTTAGAATTCATACATCTAAACAAGGAACAATATCGATGGCTGAATATGAAGATGCCAACCAATGCAGGAGTGGTAGATCGGGCACACATTGTTGAAAAAGGAATTAAAGCATCGCACTCCAAGGAACCAAGCCAAAAAAAGCAATTTGGGGAATCAGACAACAGAAGATCCAGTGTTGTTCCTCCAAGAGGGTAAATACGGGCATAACCAGTTCAAGCAATCAAGGTTCTACTAACCCCAGAGATGGCACTATTCCTAATTGCCCTACTTGTGGAAGGGTTCACTAGGGATGATGCCGTCGAGACACGGGAGCATGCTTTAAATGCAGTCAAGTTGGCCACTTGCTGAGAGATTGTCCAAAGCTTACCAATCCTACAGTCGGCCCCTTTGAACCAGTCAGAAAACCCGCAGGACCTAGAGAATGGAGGAATGACCAAAAAGGCCAAGGAAGGGCTTTTGCCTTGGTACCTGGAAAACTAGAAGTTACCGAAGACGTTGTGTCAGGTACACTTTCTATTTGTGGTCATTCAACTCATGTTCTCATTGACTCTGGTTCAACTCATTCTTTTATTGCACTACACTTTGCTTCCAAATTAGCATCAATGCCCGAACCCTTAGGATATATACTATCTGTGTCTTTTCCTTTTGGTAGTTCTGCCCTTGGTACTGATGTGTACAAATCTTGTGCTATATCCTTAAAAGGCAAAACCTTATACGTAGACTTGATTCCCCTCCGCATTGGTAACTTAGATATAATCCTAGAAATGAATTGGCTGGTTGCCAACCACACCTCTATTCATTGCAAAGCCAAAAAGATCTTCCTTCGATTACCAAACAAACTCGAGCTTATCTTTGATGGGACTGGAGTTTCCATCCCTCCCTGTCTTATATCTTCGATAACAGCCCAACGACTTCTAAGAAAGGGTTGTTGTAGTTATATCTATTATGTGATTGATACTCAACAAGAGGCCCCCACACTTGATACAATCCTCGCGGTTCGAGAATTCTCGGATGTCTTTCCTGAAGACCTACCTGGTACCCCGGTTGACCGAGAAATTGAATTTACCATTGAAACTCAACCTGGTACATAACCAATATCAAAAGCCCCTTACCGTATGTAATGACGAAATTGAAAAAACTAAAGACCCAACTCCAGGAACTACTAGACAAGGGCTTCATTCGACCTAGTACCTCGCCTTGGGGAGCTCCAATATTGCTCATAAAGAAGAAGGATGGTACCATGAGATTGTGTATCGATTATCGAGAATTGAACAAGGTCACCATCAAGAATCGGTACCCCTTACCACGAATCGATGACTTGTTCAATCAACTTCAAGGCGGCCAAGTATTTTCAAAATCGACTTATGCTCGCTACCATCAACTAAATGTCAAAGTGGAAAGCATCGAAAAGACTACCTTTAGAACACTTTGCGGGCACTACGAGTTTCTCATCATGCCATTTGGCGTCACAAATGCTCCAGCAGCCTTCATAGACCTCATGAATCGGGTGTTCAAACCCTATTTTGACAAGTTCGTCATTGTCTTCATTGACGACATTCTTATATACTCCAAGTCACCAGAAGATCATGAACACCACTTGCGAAAAGTTCTACAGACACTACGTGATCACAAACTTTATGCCAAGTTTAAGAAATATGAATTCTAGATCACTAGTGTACACTTCCTCGATCACGTCATTAACAAAAATGGCATCTCAATTGACCCCCAAAAAGTTGCAGCAATCGTGGATTGGCCACGACCTACTAATGTGTCAGAAATTCAAAGTTTCTTGGGTCTAACTGGCTATTACCAATGCTTCGTGCAAGATTTCTCGAAAATAGTATCACCCTTGACCCAAATTTAACTCGTAAGAACACACCCTTCGAATGGACTGACAAGCAGGAACGTTGCTTCCAAGAGTTAAAAAATTGACTTGTAACAGCTGCTGTACTAGCACTCCCTATGGAATCGAAAGGGTTCGTAATTTATAATGATGCCTCATACAATGGTTTGGGTTGCGTCCTTATGCAAAATAGAAAAGTCATTACGATACCTCGTGTTAACTAAAGACTCATGAGAAGAACTACCCAACCTATGATCTAGAATTGGCTGTAGTGATCTTTGCCCTCAAGATCTGGCGTCATTATCTCTACGGAGCAAATTGTGAGATTTACACTGATCACAAGAGTCTTAAATATCTGTTTACACAAAATAAACTGAATATGAGGCAACGAAAGTGGCTAAAATTTATGAAAGACTGCGATGTAAAGATTTATCACCATCCATGCAAAGCTAACGTGGTAGCAGACGCGTTAAGTTGAAAGACTACCAGAAGTTTGGCATGTACCCTCATCCCTTGCGAGATCAATGGACTGCTCGCCAACATAATCGTGGAACCCGTATTGATTAAAAAATTAAAGCATGCCAATGTAAAGATAAACTTTTGCAGAAGAAATATGAAGAGCAAAGAAGTATGCCCGATCCTGACTTTACTATAAGCAATGGGTTGCTAAAATTTCGAAATTGAATTTGCGTACCCGACCTTCCAGAACTCAAGAAGAAGATATTAGTAGAAGCTCATAACTCGAGGTTTGCAGTCCACCCTGGCAATACGAAGATGTACCATAATCTAAAGGAACACTATTGGTGGACAAGAATGAATAGAGACATAGAAAGCCACGTCTCCAAATGCTTGCATTGCCAACGTGTTAAGGCAGAACATCAGAGACATGCAGAAACGTTGCAACCACTCCCTATTCCCGAATAGAAATGCACATTACTATAGACTTCGTGATCGAGCTGCCTCAGTTAGTCTTGAAGAACGATGCAATATGGGTTATAGTAGACCAATTGACGAAGTCGGTACATTTTCTAACAATCAAAACCACGTGTTCCCTTAATAAGTTTGCCACCTTATACATTAGGGAAATCATTTGATTGCATGGTACCCCAATCTCCATCGTATCTGACCGAGACCCTCGATTTGTGTCTCACTTTTGGAACAAATTGTAATAAGCTTTGGGAACAACACTAAAGTTGAGCACTGCTTATCACCCCAAAACTGATGGACAATCCGAAAGAACAATCCAGTCTTTGGACGATATGTTATGTGTCTGCATGCTAAACCTCAAAGGCAATTGGGATGAGCACCTACCATTAGTAGAATTCACTTATAACAACAGTTACCAAGAGCATTGGAATTGCACCATGTGAAGCACTGTATGAAAGGAGATGTCGATCACCTCTGTTGGACTTAAAGTCAGAGATAGGAAATTATTAGGCCTTGAAATCGTGCAAATAACAAGTGATAAAATTCAACTCATCCAATAGCGAATTCGCACTGCCCAGAGCCGCCAGAAAAGCTATACAGATACATGGAGATGGGATTTAGAATTTCAAATAGAAGATCATGTGTTCCTAAAGATCTCACCAACAAGAGGGATTATCCGATTTGAAAAGTGGGGAAAGTTAAACTCATGTTACATAGGGCCATTCGAGATACTGGAAAGGATTGGTCCTATGGCATATCGCCTTGCACTGCCACCTGAACTGTCCAATGTCCACAGTGTGTTTCACATTTTGATGTTTCAACGGTATCTCCAAAATCCAGAGCATGTTGTCAATTATGAGAACCTGGAAGTTCAAGAAGATCTCTCTTATGAAGAACAACCAGTGCAGATTCTTGATCGTCGTAATCAGGTTCTCCAAAACAAGACTATACCCCTTGTGAAGGTCTTATGGAGGAATCATCGAGTTGAAGAAGCAATATGGGAAACTGAAAGTCAAATGCGAGCTAAATACCCATATCTCTTCAAAAACCAAGGTATGTCAAGTTTTGGGACAAACTTCTATTTAGGAAGAGGGAAATGTGACACCCAAATATTTGATTAATTTCAACACCATGACAATGTCAACTAAACATTTAATTTTTATTAAACTAATAATAATAAATGGCAACAATAATAATAAATGGCAACAATAATAATAATAGAGGCTAAATTATTAGTAAGTAATTTAATCGGAGGACCAAAGGGGAATTAAGAAAAAGAAGTGGGTCAAGAAAAAAATAATAATAAATAAATAAATAATTAATTAATTAAGCCAAAGTAAGATAGGTGGCATCACCCCTCAACGCCAGTGCAATGAAAACGCAGCAATATATTAGAAAGGAAAGCAATGTGGCAACAAATTGGCCTAGGGACCTTGTGTGATAAGCAAGTTTGGAGCTTATAAATAGGAACTCCGTAGGTAAGGAAGAAGAAGCAACGAAAATAGGAAAGAAATAGCGGGCAACGGCGATAGAAGGGCTTGGAAAATTAGAGGGAGAGCGGGAAATAATAAAAAAATTGAGTTATATTATACCTTAAGTTACCATAATATATTTTATGTATATTTTTTAGTTACCATAATTTATTTTACACATGTTATGTTTTGTAACTTATATTTAGATTTCAAGTACGATAATTATTTTCTAAACTCCATTTGCTTAAATTGAAATCCATGGATATATTTGTTTAAATTTTAGAAATTATTTGATTATGATTATAGAAATATTTATTTTTGGAAGTACTACCACGAGAGTCCCATGCCGTGGGGGAGTTAAACAAACCATTGGCTTTTGATTGGTCAGTTGTGGCCTTCTGTTTATCATGGATCCATTGATTTTTGTGCTGTTTGTCACTCCAGTGACCTTTGTTCTATTCTGTATCGTGGCTATGGTTAGTGATTTACATAATTTCAGTTTTGCCACTTAAATGATTTAGTTACTCAAACTAAGTTATTTTAAATGTTTTAGCTTAAATAACTATCCATGGTCATTTTGTGTCCCCTATACTCTTGGCATAATATTTCTCACTCTACTGTGTGCTTATAACTATCTTCCTTTTTAGGTGATGAGATGTAAAGAAAAACTGTAACCTTGTACAGTGGGATCTACACAAGGTTTGATGTCTAATTGCTACACTTTGTTTATTTTTCTTTTCTTTTTCTTTTTTTTTTTAAATTTTGTCACTGCATAATAAATAAATAAATAAAAGCCCCATGGGTGTATTTTTTATCATTAACGAATTAATTTTTTGTTTAATTATTTTCTTACTTTTATTCCACTTATATTTGTGCCACTTAAATTAGAATTAATAAGTTACGACTCCAGCCCTAAGCATATGGGGGTTGGGTCATGCCACTAATCCTTTGGGACGGGGGTTAGGTCGTGACAATTTCTGACCCTCTACAAGTATAATGGTTGTATTCAATTTTTTTATCATCATACATAATTTGATTTTTTTTATTTCTTTTTTCTTCTCACTATTAGACACAAAGAAATAGTAGATTACACGTCAATATTTATTTGTTACAAACTCAACCATATAAGGCTTAATTCCTTAATCATGTCATTTGAATTATGAATTCTAAATTGTGGCTAATAAGATTAGTTTATGAAAAAAATTTAAGCCCACGCATCACCATAATCCATCTTTTGGGCTAGTCTGTGTAGACACCCCATTTTTGACTATCCTCGACATTTAGACATCATTGTTTGTGCACTCGATAATTGTGTATGTTTGTGTTCGTTTTGAGTGCCCAAAGTCCTCGGCAAGATGCCTTGTCTTTGAGCCTATAGACCTTGTTCTTTCTGTGCCTTGTTTTGGACCAAAATTTGATGTATGGACCTCTTGGTGACCTGTCGGCCACCACCCAAGGCTATCAGCCATGGGATGTTTTTGTCGGCCACCAGTGGTGGCCGGTTGGCTATCAGTGGTGGCCAACAGCCACTAGTGCCTTTTTCCAGATATTTGTTGATAGTCGGCAATTGTCAATTTGAGTTGCATCTCCATACACGTGTATGGTAGGATGTTTCTAAGCTAAAGGGGTGTTTTTCTATAAATAGAGGGGGTTCCTCCCTAATTTTTAAAGTTTAGACATTTTAGAGCAAAATATATATCTCTCTCTCTCTCTCCCTCTCTAGAATTCTCTCTCTCTTGATATTTTGTACACATTTGCTCAGAAGTCCTTAGCTTTTGCATACCAACCCTTAATCAAATACTCTCACCTTTGGGCTGAGATTACTTGAAGCCTTGTTTTAGCTCTAGAAGGTGGTTTGGGTTTGGATTATTGGCTATTTTGTGCTTTGCTTCAAAGGTATAGCACTTACCTTGTTTAAGCTTATTTTGTATCTTTGTTTTGCCATCTATTTCAATTGTTTTTGGGCTAGTTTTGAACTATCAAAAGCTCTTTTTTTCTGACTTAAAAGTGTTGGTTTGAGGTCTCTTTGAGTTAGAGGGTGGTCCACCATCCTTGCTCCTTTGCTTGTTAAGTTTTTGTACCATTTTTCATCACTTTTAAATCAATTTTTTTTGGGCTTTTTAACCACTGAATTTCAGAGGCTTTTCAGTGGTAAAAACCTTGTTTGAAGTCCAAAATTGGAGGGATTAGCCTCCCCTCCTTGTGTCTTCTTTGCATGCCTAGTTAGCCTCACATGTTAGCTTATTATTTTACTTTTTGTGGCTCAAGTCCAACATGTTTTAAGCTCTATTTTGACCTGTTTTAGCTCTGTTTTAGGCTGGTTAATTCATTTGAGTCTTGTATTGCATAGTTGTAGTGTAATTTTCTTCACTAGCTTGATATTTTAATGCTTTAATCATCATTGGTTTGAGTTAATAGCATGTTTTAGTATTGTTTTACACTTCATTTCAGCACTTTAATCTATGCAATCGCCCTCAATCCTTCACTCTTTTGTTTGCTTTGAAAGTGGTTTCAAACCACTTGTTTGCCTAAGTGTGAAATGGAGATGTTGCACCTAATAGTTTAATTCCTTAGGCGGTTCATTACCAACAGTGTAATGCCTCTTTCATGCCCAAAGCAACTTGTTGTTTGAGTCATCTTTCCATTAGAGGACACTCACTAATGGACTTAATCAATTAAAGAATGGCTTTGGTAATTAAAATGAGTAAACAAAATTGGCAAGTAAAAGAAGCAAGATAAGCATTCTTTGTGTTACATTCCATGTATTCAAATCAGACATTAGTTTGAACACAAGAGAAATGAGACATTTCATACTCAAAAGTGATTAAATGTGTCATTTTCCTAGGTCTCCATTGCCTTTGATCATACATGATAGGGTGATGGTCATTTTGGTCTTGTTTCGCATCTATTGAACTTGCACAATTGGTTTCACAAGCTATCATGCAATGAAATTGCTTGCTTGAGGGTTTATGAATCAAATTTTGTCCCTCCTTTGATTTCCCCATGAAAAGGAGAGGCAAAGTGTGCAAATAACCTGTGAGAATACACTGTTTTGCTCTGTCTGCTCTCTGTTGCAACAAAAAGAGGAGTTCATGTCATCAGTGGCCGACCGGCCACCACCAGTAGCCGACCGGCCACCGTTGGTAGCCGACAAGCCCCCTATCGCCCATCAATGAAATTTGCACAATGTCTTCCTAAGGTGGAGCAGAGATATTCTGGAAGTAGACAGCTTCTTTGGTGATCAAATGTGCAAACAGAGGCTCGCAGCAGCAAAACGGTGGCTTTTTGGGTGGAGGAATCGAGCATTCATGCATCCCTGGTTTCCCGAGGCCGTTTAGTTAACTTGTCTAGTTAATTAGTTGATTAATTCGTGTTATAATTAATTATCTTAGTTGTTTTCTAATTAATTACTTAAAGTACTTAACTAAGTGGTTTATTTGTAATATTTAATTAACTTAGATAGTTAATTATTTAATTGTCTTAATTAGCTTAGAATAGTTAGTTAATTCAATTCAAGTGTTGTAAATAATTAGTTAGTTTAACTAGTTGTCCAATTTCGTTTTGTAATTAGTTAACTAGAATAGTTGATGTGGGAGCCGAATAAATGGCAGAATCATAAGCGTACACTCTGGGAGACAGATATTACTCAGCTCCATCCTGCAAGATCAGGAGGCCGAATGTAATAGGTAGGCGTATCTATTGTATTATGCAATTTGAGCAAATAAGCAGATAATGAGTGAAAAATGGGCCAGGGCCCGAGGCCCAGGAAATGAGTATAAATAAAGGAACAACAGATGAAGAAAGGTATATAAGAACTATTGTGCTTAACTTAGAATACAAGTAATCCTGAGTGCATAAACTAACTTGCCTGTCGGCAAGTGCTAATTCGGCACCTAATAGGAGTGTTTATTCCTTTTCAGATGACTAGCAGAGGATCACTAGCGTCTCCCAAGATCAAAAGAGTGTTTCCAAACCACTTCTCCACAATTGGTGCCGTCTGTGGGAATACTCAAACATATCCATGGTGGGCGTAATAGAAGACCCTCCTATAGCCACTGATGAAACCACGTAGAGAGACGACCTCACTCCAACAAACATGCTTGGACTGAAGACTATCCCCGCAAGACGCGGTTTGAACTTCGCCTCACCCTCGACTCCAAAGCATGAGGCAATGCAAGCGATCATGGAACAAGCAAAGCAAAACGAACAGAGGTTGGAGAACATGATCATTGAGAATGAACGTCTCCGTCAGGATTTGGCCTTAGAAGTGGCGAA
Source organism: Camellia lanceoleosa (assembly GCA_025200525.1). Classification (NCBI taxonomy): domain Eukaryota; kingdom Viridiplantae; phylum Streptophyta; class Magnoliopsida; order Ericales; family Theaceae; genus Camellia; species Camellia lanceoleosa. The sequence goes on from CM045769.1 coordinate 10,853,619, forward strand.
GTCTAAACAAGCTGTACGCCAAGATCTGGAACGACCTGTAAGGGCAGGTGGTCGACGATCTCGAGCCCGACAACAAGACACTGATAGCGACTCCGACTTATTATCCTCGGAGCCCAAGAAGAAGGGACGATCTCAAACTTCCAGTTCCTCTGAAGAGAGTCCTCGTATAAGGCATAAACGCAAAAGAAACAGCTCAAAGGAAGAAGACCAGCATGATCCCTTTGTACGACGGATTGCCAGGGTAGTTCTGCCTAAAAAGTTCAAAGCTCCATCGTTCACTCTCTATGATGGAAAATCAGACCCCACCGATCACATCCATTACTACAAGCAAGCCATGACATTGCATGTAGACAATGAGGCTCTTATGTACTGAATATTTCCCAGTAGTTTGGGACCATTGGCTGTCAGGTGGTATTATAAACTGGAGCCGACTTCGATCAAAAGCTTCCACCAATTATAGAAATCTTTTAGGGCCAGATTCATCACCAACGAGGTCCAGCCGAAACAAGCCGACTCTCTCTGGGCAATGCAGATCCAGCCAGGAGAAACACTAAGAGCGTATTCAGTGCGCTATTGGGAATGCTTTAATCTTGTTGATGACGCCTGTAATGACTCTATGGCCATCACCGCCTTCAAAATGGGTTTGCATCCTGACAATGCTCTCCGCAGTTCTTTGACTAGAAGACCCCCTGTAACAAGCCCACGGGGGGACCTCGCTACAGCTCCGACTCGAATTGTGTCACGGTTCTTAATCTTGAACCAAAGAGTCCAAATCCGGCAAATCGTTTTGAGAAAACAGATTTTTAGAAAAGAAGTGCCAAACATGGACTGCTTTGCCAGATACAGAGTCGCCACCTAAATATTTTATTTTGGGAAATTTAGGAAACCCTGACTCGTTGCCTAAGGCCACGTGTCCGTCATCACCAAAGTTGCCTCGGCTCGGGAACTTGGGTATGATTGGGGAAGGTCACTTCGTGAGCACCCCCGCTCGCCCGATCAAAGATCGGCCTCTACTAACCATGATATCTATTTTTGAAAATATTGTGTGTTCTTATTCCGGTTATTAGCCTAGATTACTATGTGATGCACACAGCATACAAGTATAGACTGAGTCATCTGAATTGGAACAAAACATTTCATGTTTGTTTGTTTGAAAATGGTTTAACGGTGCTACCCGCAAGTAGGCTAAGACGTGTATTTGCCACCCTCGGGTGGGCTTTAGAAAACATGATTTTGCCACTATCTAGTGGGCTTAAAACACACATTTGATGAATTGTTACAATCCAAATAACCCAACCTTCACCCACAGCATTGAGTTATATCACATAAGCAGTTAGCCTCATGGTAAGCATGCTATTCATGGCAGTCACTCACACGCATGCAAGGATGCTAAAGCATAAAACTCATCAAGTACTCCAAGCCAAAACAGAAACCGATTAGAAATCCATACATGATCTTAAATATACAGAAATGCCTAATGCAACGCATGCAAAAATGCAACTATAGCAGGCTCGGCTATTCTAAACATGGCATATGAGATGCTTGACTATCATGTATTCAACTTGGAATTGAAATACAAATGCGATTAGTATGATGCTTGGCAGTTGCATGCAAAACAGATGAATGAATGCAAACATGCTATCATACTGTATGCTAATTGAAACATGCCCTAATCTAACCATCATAAGCAGGTAAATAAAAGGGAAGAAAGACGTGGGGTTGGAAGACATACATCACACTCACGCACACTTATTACAACATTGCCTTCGCGCAAAGGGTCCGAATAAATAGTACAGTCCAAATAATACAGTCCAAATATGTACAAATCCCTAATTAATTTACAAATTAACTAAGAAAAATAATAAACTGGCATGCAAGCCAGGGACTGTCTTGACTCTTCTCTAGATGATGAATGATGCATATCCGGGTTGCCTTGTGCAGAAATCCACTGCGATGTCCTAACTAGCCTCTGTTTGCAATTGTTTTTGGAATGCGTGCCAAGCTCCGGAAGGCTGCTGATTCTTGTTTTGCTGCAACAGAGAGCAGGAAAGGGGCATGGCAATGTATTTTCACAAATGTATGCATGCCTCGATCCTCGTGCCACCAACCACGCATCTCGATGCATGATGGCCGAGGAATCGAATTGCACTACTCAATATAGAATGAATGCACATGAGAACTCAACTAAAACCTAACTCCATCATGGATAATCCGGAGTGTCGGTGACTGGAGAATTGAGACACGTTCCGTCACTCGGAGTACAAAACGTACCTCGTTTCCCGTGCTCGAGCTAACTCCTATCCCAAACACAATGCAATATGCATGACATGCATGAAATGCAACTAAGATACAACCTAACATGCAACATGCTATGAAATGGCATACACGATGCACGAGGTAACATGGCATACACAATGCGCTAACATATAACCTAGCATACACAACGCTATGGAGTGAAATGGCATACACAATGCAATAATGGACTTACACTAACACAAGTGGACCTCAGCCACACTCACATAAGAGGCCATTAGATGAAAATGAGACACTCGAAATGCGTGCACACGTGCACGCAAACCGAGAACCGACCCTAAGGCACGAAATGCCACTCTAACAAGACATGGCAAAGCATGGAATATGGCATACTAGCATGCAAATTTCAGAGGCAACAAGTGATGCAAAACGGCCCCGAAAGATAGCAAAATGACACCCGATGCATGGAATAGGTCCCGAAACATGAAATTAGGCATACAGAATGACCTATGACTATGCAATGCATGCATTATTTGAACATGGAGTGTGAAGGCAGAATCAAGAAAGCCCAAAAATAAGCATATTTACAGTTCTAATCAAGGCCAAAAAGCGAACGCAAATGGGGCTAAACTAGCATGCAAAAATGGTCCCGAAAGCAAGATAATGAAGCAAGTGACAGCTACTGACCCTAAACAGAGAATGGCCCTTCTACAATGTCAAATAGGGACCCAAAATTTGGTAATTTATAGTTTATCACAAGCCACAAAAACAAACACAAGTATGGAAAAACTCTCATGCAAAAAGTGGGCCTAAATGAGGACAAAGAAGTAAGTGATGCATGCTGGCCCCAAACAGATGAAGTTCCTTCAACAAAGTTTAAGAGGGACCTAAAATATGAATTTTTACAGTTTATGATCAAACCCAAAACAGTGCACAAGCATGCTCAAAATACTATGCAAGATAAGGCCAAAAAGAGAGCTATAACACAAAGTATAGAAAGGATTCTTCAAACAGCAAAAGACCCTTAATGAAATATTAAGAGGGGGTCAAAATGAGGCCATTTACAGTTCTGAAAAAAGTCCAAAAATGCAAGCATAAGGGGTTAACAAATCATGCAAAAAGAGGGCCATAAGATGGATACAAAGGCAAGTGATAAATGGAAACCTCAAAAAGTGATGATCCCTTCAAAAATATTGAAGAATGGCTCAAAATAAGCTACTTTACAGTTTACAACATGCCTCAAAACAGTTTACATATAGGCAAAAAATACTACACAAGAAATAAGCATACAAGAGAGGTAAAGAAGCAAGTGCAAAGAGGAGGCCTCAAACTGTGAGAGGCCCTTAATAAAACATGCAAAATGGCTCAAAATAATGCTATTTTCAGTTAGGGTCGGAGCCTAAAAATGCAATTAATAGAGGCTAATGTATTGATCAAAATAAGGCCAAAAAAAGAGGGGAAATGTACTTACCCTTGTAGCCTAATCTTTGACAGCTTTTTGGCTTGAGAAGTGGTGCCTCCTAAGCTCTGAAAAGGTCCTCCAAGCTGCTAGAATGGAGTGGTGGTGTGGTGCTAGGTGATGGTGTAGAAATGGTGTAAGGTTTAGAAGGTTTGGGTGCTTGAAGTGAGGGAGTGAGGGAAATGTAATACAAAGCTCCAAAGGGAATTCTTCTAACCCTTAAAACCAGAGCTAGAGGCTGGCTTATATAGACAAAAAGAGGGGGGAAAATGGGGGGGAAACAATTCAAGTTTCCCCCCAAAATGGCAGCCCCCCGGATACAAAATCTGGGGGGAAATGAAATAGAGATTTGTGATGTACCAACTGCAAGGATCAAGGCCGGCCAAGTATCTAGGTCACAGGTGGCCGGCCGACTCTCCCCATGGCCGGCCGGCCAGGGGTCAAAAGGTCCAAGTGCAATTACTAGCCGACCAGCACAAATTGGTGGCCTCCCATGTGTTCTCAACACAACCCTATGGTCAAAAAATGGCAATAGTGAACCAGGAGAAAGAAAAGGCCACTTTTAGGAGGGGTTCAAAAGGGTCAATCACAATTACTAGCCGACCATATGATATTGGTGGCCTCCAGTGTCTACAACACAAATATGTGGTTTTGGGCAAGAAAAAAGTGGCCTTAGGGTGGTCAACATTGGTTTTCGAGTGAGAAAAGCAGTGACGAGAGGCGATGGAGGAATAAAACTGGTTCTTTGAAACAATTCTGGCCTCCCACCCTTCTCGACCTTTCTAACAATGAAACAAAGGTCCTGCAAAAATGAGCATAAACCGATGCAAAATGAAGGTTCGGGGGCAGCCTTGATCAAGGCCCCAAAAGCTGTATAGGGCACGGAGTGGTGTTCGACCACGAAGTTGGTCTCTCGGACTACAGTGTCCCTCAAAATGGAGGAAATAAGATGCGTGCAAAAACAGACAAGCGGAGGTGGTTAGCGTGATCCCGAGGCACTCGGCTGGCGGCTCAAAACCAAGAACCGAGCTCGAAATGGGCAAAATGCCCTCGACCACGAAATGTAGCCTGACCTTTGAGAGATGATCTACGAGACCTCTCCCTCCCTTTGGGAAGAGAAACAGAGAAAACCGAGCCTGGTTCGCAAACCGAGGCAAAACACAGAAAAGCCCGGAAGTCTAGAGGTAAGGCTCACGGCCGAGACTCTGAAACCTCTGGACGAGCACGATATGCAACATCACCAAGCGCTCAATTGGTGACGTCTGAGTCTTAAGGTCGGTCAAAAATGGAGTTTCTACAGTTGCCCCTCTTTAACAGAACTCGAAAGTCATAAGTGACGGGAGTGAATGTCAAAGCCCAGAGACGACCCATTTTTGACAAGGCCGAAGACTTAGACAAACAGGCGAGATAAACAAAGGTGTGCCCGTAGGCAAAGGGGCAAAATGCAAAATGATATGCACAAGGCCAAATGTAACTTGATGTTCATGCAAGTGCAGCAAGCTGTAATGAAGCAAATATTCGCGAACAGATGCAACAGTTTTAAGCAAGAATGCAAAGCAACAACTACATTTCATGCAGTTAGGAATGCAGAGAATTATTCAATTCTCGTCACGTCTCACATAGAGAAGATACGATACCTCGCGATTAAATGCAGTCGCACCGACTTCAAATGAACTACATACAATATCGACTGCAAAAGAGAGCGAACAAGCACAACATACTAACAACATATGTTCAATGCGATATCGAAAGTTCGACAAAGCGCGGTGTCGATTGGGTGAGTGCATCGCAATGCGAGAAAGGTGTGCGTGACAACGCATAAGCTTAAACACGAGGTATGGTAATATCAAAGGCGTGCATAACAATGCAAGTATGTTCATGAGAATGCAAGTTATGTGCGCAACAATGCAGAACAAGTGCAAACTAGAATGCATATTTGTTACGAAACAACGAGCAAGGAAATGCACGTTTCGGTGAGGGCGACTCGATCGCGACCTCTAGTTCACCTCCCGGGAGGGTTACAACATGTTCAAAAAGGATACTTCTCACTTTCGATGAATAATGATGAGACACGAATCGGAAGCTAAAGCTGAAGTTCCGGCAGAGCGATTTTGCGACAGAAAGTGCACTTCTTTTGTACTTTTTCAAGTCCCGGGAACTCCAATCCTCCCCAAAATTTGCAGAGAGCTTGAGACCAACCTAGGGATCACCACCGGCCAGTTTTCTTTCCCATTGGAGGCCATCAGCTAGCTTTTGAAAATGAGATGGTCGGCCAGCCTGAAAAGGTGGCCGGCCGGCCACATACCCAAATCCGCGGGCATTATAGTCCTTTCACCCTCTTTTCTTTAAATTCATTCGGCCAAACACTTTGAGCTCATAACCTCAGCTCCAAAATCACCTCCTCTAGCTTCCCAAACCATTTTCCTCCTTAGATCTGCGCCCTATACGCGTTTTCCAACGCCCCACACAAGTTGTTTTCACGAAAACTTTCAATTTTAAGCACTTTGAACTGATTAAATTTTGATTTCGGTGCTTCTTTTTCCATTTTCGCCACTTGAGGTGAGTTTGTCTCAACATTTGGAAGATTTTCTCGGGAGTTGACTTTTGTTGACTTTTTCATTTCCCGAGAGTTGACTTTTGTTGACTTTTTCCAATTTTGGCTCATTTTGCTCATTTTTTGCTCCTTTTGCAGATTTTCTGCAATGGCGGCCATTTTCCTCACGGTAGAGTCCTGCGGATCTTGGGAGGTGATCCCGATATCATGGCTCTGCCTCCGAGGGTTCGACCCTTCATACCCAAGAGGTACGACCCACCAGCGCACATTCTTCCACGAGCTGTTTTCTATCACTTTACTGACTTTGATGATCGAGCGCCCTAGGATTTGCTTCTGCGGGAGCTAGAGTATCACCTCTTCCATGAGGCACGAGAGGTATTTACTTCGTTTTCACCCTTTCTGCAACATATTATGAATTTTTCATGTATTCTGTTTGCCTTCTGAACACACGGTTCAATCACTTGAATTTCTGAACACTCAGCCCATAAATTGATTGTGAATGCACGGCACACACTGGTTGAGAATTGAACACACGGCCCAAGGACTGATTTTCTGAGCACACAGCCCGAACTAGAGGTGAACACGCAGCTCACACGGATTTAGAGTTGAACACCTGACCCAATCTTGATTTTACGACGCATAGCTCAAATTGAAGGGAACACCACGATACCTTGGCCGAGAGTTGAACCATGACCCAAACTGAAGGTGAACATGCAACACACACTGATTGAGAGTTGAACACGCAGCCCAAATACTGATTTTCTGAACACACAGTTCGAATTGAAGGTGGACACGCAGCACACACTGATTGAGAGTTGAACACGGAGCCCAAACTGAAGGTGAACACGCAGCACACTGTAGACACCCCATTTTTGACAGCCCTCAAGACTTGGGCATTACTGATGGTTTACTCGGTGTTGAGAGATGTGTAGGCCAAAGATTCAATTCCTTCGGCAAGGAGAGAGGCAAACCCTTCAAAACACTTTGTTTAGGGATTTGGAGTTGAAGAAAAGAGGAGAGGAGGGGAGAAAATAGGTGGGAGAAGAAGTTCGCCATGAATCCAGGTAGAAGAAAGTCGAGCGGCCCTCGCTGAATCAGGCTTATTCAATTGCATACTTGGAGTTAAGCTATGAGGCCACCATCGTTGGAAAGAAGACTTCCGGGGCTTCACTTTGTACTCAAGAATCTCCCAAAGCCAAGTTCGGGTGGAAGAGATATGATTGGTTGAAGCTGGGCATCATCCCGGTTGGATCGAGTCTACGCGGCTTCACCAAAAAAGGCATAACTTTTTGCATAGGAGGAATTTTGATGCAAGGTTTACGCCATTGGAAAACTAACTTCCAGGGCTTCAATTTGCATACCCACCAGCCCTTTTTTTGACCTTGGAATCATCTATCGGCAATCTATTTTACCGACCGGCAGAAAATAGTGCCGACCGGCACTTTATTTTGACCGACAACCAAATTTTCTGGCCGGTTTGCACCCTTTGCACCCTCCAAGCCTGGTGCATACCAGCTGTGCCAGCTGGGATGCACAGAACCAGCTCCACGTGCATATATGTGGCTATTTTGCACCCTTTTGAGCCTTTTGGCCCCAAACCTCTTCTAGAAGAGTGACCCTTTGGCCAAGCTTCTTGGGGAAGCTTGGCCAGCTGTCTTAGCTTCTCCTAGAAGCCTTGGACCATTTGCACCCTTTGCCCCTTTTCATTTAGCTTCCTTGGGAAGCTTAGAGCCTTTATTTTGTCTATATAAGAGCTCTTCTTCTCCATTGCTTAGGGTTAGAGTTTTTTTTGAACCAAAAAGCCAGATATATACAGATATATATCTGCCCTACACATTCTCTCTCTATATTTTCCCTCTCTCTCCTCCCTTGTGTGTGTTTTGTGGCCTAAAAGTGCATTTTTACCATAGTATTGCACCAACACACACACCATTACACTTCGACTTGAGAGGCCTTGAGGGCTTGTTCTTGGAGTTTCAAGCTGGTTTTGGTCACAAGAAGAGGTCGACCTTCTTTGTTCATCAAAGGTTCTTCAAGGGTAACTTCTTTGCTTTAGTTTCCCCAATTTTGCAATGATTTTTGACCTGGCTTGCTTGCTGATTTGAGCTTGGTAAATAACATAGAAAAGTGGTTTATTTACATGCTTAAGATGTTTCATTTAGTCCACTTTGGTGTTTGGGGTTGTTTGGCCTCTTAGGCCTTGTTTGGCCTCATTTTTGTGCATTTTTGTGAGCTTCGGGACCACCTTGTATTGGCCCTCCACCACTGAAATCTAGAGGATTTCAGTGGTGGGGTGATGTTTGAGGTCCTAAGAAGGAGAGGCCATCCCTCTCCTTGTTGTCTTGTTTGCTTGTGTTTTTGGCCTTACAAAGGGGCCTATATTTGCACACCTCTTGAGATCAGTTCAGGCATTTTTCAGTGGGTTTTAGGGCCCCTATAGGCCATTTCCAGAGTTGATTTGGCCTTGTTGATTGTCCATCTTGCATGTGCTTAAGAATCCCTTGCATGGCCCTCCAAAGGAGCCCCTCATTTTGATATGCATTGGCTGCATTCCAGAGGTTATTTGGGCTTATTTTTGCATGTTTTATTCACTGATTTTTGATGGTTTGGTCAGATTCCATGTGCATCATACACTTGCCATGTAAACCATGTTAACTAGTCAAATTCGCATGCTAATTTAGTCCATCTTGTTAGCACTTTTTGGCCATGCTTAGAACTGGAAAAGTCCATGTTTTGGGACTTCCAAGATTCTGTCTTCATGCTTCGTAGTCCAATAATGCATGCTTTGTATAGCTGTAAGTCATTCCATGTACCCAGTTTTGCATTTCGGGGACCATCTCATGCATCGGGTGCCATATCTCCATGTTTCGGGGCTGTTTAGCATCATATTTTGGTACTGAAATTCACATGCTTATATGTCATCTTACACCCCTTGCCATGCTTTGGTAGAGTTGCATTTTTGTGCCTTAAGCTTGGTTAATGCATTGTGCATGCATTCCATGTATTTTGTTGCCTCACTTGCATCATTATGGCCACTGTTTTGGACCTAGTAGAGAGCTGTCCAAGTTAGTGTAAGACCATCCTTTGCATGTTGATGCATGCTCACCTTGTGTGTTGTTGCATACTTGTGTGTTGTTGCATGTTTAGGTTGCCTAACATGATGCGTGCCTTGCACACTTGCATGCTTAGATCACATCTTGTATGCTTGTCACTCCCATTGTCATTCCATATCTTGCATACTTGCTCGCTTAGGTTGTGTGCCTAACATGCATTGTGCATTACTTGCTTGCATGCCCATGTTGCATACTTAGTTAACATGCCTAGGTTGCATTGCATGAGCATACATGCCTTGCCTCTTGAATTGAGTATGATAGAGGTTGGGTTTCACTTGTTTGTTTGATGTGCATTTCATTTGATATCAAAGTTGCTAACTTGGCTTTTGGGCCATCATGCATTGAAATGCGTGATTGATGGCCCGGGGTCGAGGTCATGCTCCTTGAGTCTATTGCATGATAGGGAGTGTGTCCGTGCACATTTGCTCAAAATTCCATACCATGCCTTTCTTTGATACTGCTTTGTTCTTTTGTGTCTTCTACAGGAATTATTTGTCGACCGGCAGTATAGAGTGCCGACCGACACTGTATTTATTGCCGACAAACTCCTTAGCAGCCGATGGATATTGTACACGGCCGGTGTACATTCTATTCAACCGATGATGATCCTCAGTGTGCAGAGAGCATGTTCCGAGACTTTGGCAGTTTTCGGAAAGCGAGGCGATAAGCGAAAGCCAGCGGTGGTATGGTATGAGGTTTCCGGGCAAGACGGGCTCGAGCATGCATCATCACACGCATCCCGAGGCGGGGGCCGCGGCCATCTCTTCTTTGCATTTAATTTAATTAGATTAGAGGTTTTGTAATAAGTAATTCAGTATTATTTATTCGGCCTGTATATTCTTTTGGTCCCTCAGTGAGGCGTATCTGTAATAAGTGTCTGTGTGTGGTGTGCATGTCTTCCAACCTCCACTTCTTTCTTCCCTTTATTTACACTTATGATGGTAGATTAGGGCACGTTTATTTTAGCATACCTTATGCTATGCATGCGTGCATTCATGCATTTGTTTACATGCATTGGGCTCGGTACATCATACAAACTGCATCGTACTTTCAATTCCAAATTGAATACGTGTTATTTGTAGCATTCCATATGCCATGTTTAGGATAGCCGGGCCTGTCTAGATTACATCTTTGCTTGCATTGCATTAGCCACTTAACATGAACTAGGATCATGCATATGATTACTAATTGGTTTCTGTCTTGGCTTGGAGTACTAGGTAAGCTTTTATGCTTTAGCATACCACATGCGTGTGAATGTTGCCATAATAACATGACTACCATGAGGCTAAGTGCTTATGTGATATAACTGTTTGAATGCCTATGGGTGGAGGTTGGGTTGCTTGAGTTGGAAAACTCATTGAAATCCGTATTTTAGCCTACTTGCGAGTAGCAAACTCAAACTGTTTTCAAAACAAACGGATATGCAATGCTTATTTCCAAATTAGGCGATCTAGTCTATACTTGTTTACTGCGCGCATAACATAGTAATTCTAGGTTAATAATTGGAATAAGAACACATAATGTTTTCAAAAACGGATATCACGGTTAGTAGAGGCCGGTCTTCGGACCGGGCAAAAGGGGGTGCTCATAGCTGACCTTCCCCGATCGTACCCAAGCTCCCGAGCCAAGACAACTTTGGTGATGACGGACACGTGGCCTTCGGCACCGAGTCAGGGTTTCCTAAATTCCCCCCATTAAAAAATATTTAGGTGGCGACCTTGTATCTGGCAAAGCAGTCCATGTTTGACACTACTTTTCAAAAATCTGTTTTCTCAAACGATTTGCCAGAGTTGGACTCTTTGGTTCAGATTAAGAACCGCAACAAAACAAACAAAAACAGGGGAGTTTGAACTGTAGAGTGAGGCCCAAGGGCGCGTCTACAGTTTCTAGCGACTCTGCTGGGGAGTTTAGAGAGCTTGACTCGAACTCGTGATATCTTGTTTTGACTACACTTATGTGTTTCTTTGCATTGCATGTGCATTGGTGCGCCTAGGACACCGTGTTGGCCATCTGCTATTCCTGAGCGGTTTGCCGGAGGCTTGTCTTGTCAAGGCATGTCCATAAGGCTGACCGGTTGCGGGCTCTGCCAGTATGGGAACACAAATCCCGGTTTTGCCGGGGCACCCTTTTCAACCATTCGACCTAGTGCATATCGAAATCCGTAGTGACCATTCCAAGCTAGGACAGGTTGCTCACCCGATCATAGGTTGTTTGAAACCGCTGCATGCGTAGTGAAACCCTAGCTCCTGACAAAATAGGACAGGGAAACCCTAGCCCAACATAGGAGTGTATTGGCTCTCATTTACATGCTATGTGCTTTTAGAGTGTATCTCTACAGGGAATGCATATACCAGTTTGCGAGTTTGGGTATCTGGCCTGCGGGCACCAGTATCAGTATTTTGAGAATCAGTTATATCTGCGAGTATCATATTCAGATTTGGGGCAATGATTTCGGGGAACAGTGATCAGTAATGGAATACAGTCGTTCAGCTCTGCTTGTATCTGTTTTGGCGAAGTTGAACTGAGATGCTGTCTGTTTTCCCTTTTGCTAGGTAGTCTTGGAACCATAGCTTCAGAAGGCTCCACTATCTCCCGGGTACATTGGATTTGTACTGATAGACTTTGTCAGGTCAGAGACTCAGTTCAAGGGTAATTAGGGCTAGAGAAGGCTAGTCGAGCCTGATCACCCGATTCGGTAGTTACGGATCGGTGGCCCTTATCCACCTCCGGTGAGCAATTGACCAGATGGATCGGAGAATACATCGAGGATGGAGGCAATGATCGTCAAATGCGAGGAAACTATGAAACTCATGCAACAAGGCTGTCATCCGAAGCGGAATTTTCCAAGCGACAAGTTTGCAATCATGGCTCGGCGGTGAGCTCATCACAATGTCAGCCACAAAGAAAGCCGCGTCTGCTTCACAACAAGTTCCTCCCGATAGGAGCTCCGGCACTGGAGGCGCCAAATGTCGAGGAATACTGAACATTCCGGTAGGGCGGCTCGCCCCAATTTTACCCGGTTATCAAAAACACCCACCAACCTACGGACTCTCCTTTTGAGTTCGAGCGGATCCCACGAACACCGGTTGAGCAAGCTTGAAAAGTTGTTCAAGAGATCCCGAGTCAAGACCATCACGACATTGAAGATGGATACGGACACGGTGTGACATTGCTGGGATAGGTTCAAGATGCCTCACATCGACCGTTTGTGGTCGGGAGATCCCATGGTCCACTTGAGTTTGTTTTCGGATGTTCTGCCCGATGGGCTTGACAAGATTCTGAAGCTCTCCTTTTTAGTAGGACCCTGTCGGTGTATCGCGACCATCTGATGCGCCAAATTAGAGGACTCGATGAAAGCGAATTGGGAGGAGATGTCCGAGGCCTTCGTCGCACAATATTCATACAATACGGATCGAGATCACAACCCGTGATCTTGAGACAACCAGCAAGAGCGAAAGAGGGCTTCTCGACTTTGTAACCCGTTGGAGGCCAAAGCTTCTTCGATGACCACCAAGCCGGTCGACAAGGACGGATCACGGATGATTGTGCGCAATCTCCAACCCAGGCTGATGCAAAAAATGATTGTCCTCCCCCTACCCACCTTTGCAGACCTCCATGAGATTGGGGTACAAATCGAGGACGCTATAAAGCAAGGCCTCATTGACCAGGAGAAGGAGCAACCCAGGAGGGTGTTTTCCCGCAGTTCGAATGTGACCACCAGTGGTGATGCAGCTGCAAGATCTTCTGAAGTGGGCATGGTCACCAACACCACATCAAAAAAAGCTACCCCATTTACCGGTGCGTCCGGAAGTAGCTCATAGAAAACCAAATATCCACCTCGAGTCAAGAGGGTTTTCACCCCACTTTATATGCCTTTGTCAAAGGCTCTAGAGGTCTTAATCCGGAAAGGACATCTGAAACCATTGGAACAACGGCCTTTACCTAATCCTCTCCCTCCAAAACATGACCGGACAAAGTACTGTGCGTACCATCAACAAACCGGTCATGAGACCGATAGCTGCTTTCGTCTGCGCCATGATGTACAAGATTTGTTTGACAACAACGTCATCACCGCACGATTCGATGGGTCTATCGTCCTTTGGGTCGATGACCTTGGGGATAATACGATATGATCGAGGATGAACCACTGCGGGCAACACTCGGTTTACTCCAGATGTGGCGTTTGGCACCTTTGCTTTGAGCATTTGCGAATGCTAGTTTTGTACTTTCTGACTTGGGTATTGAGCCAGTTCTATTGTTTTGTTTTGAGTCTATCTCTTTGTTTTGAGTCAGTCTTTTTGGTTAGGGTCTGTCTTGTTGTATCGAGTCAGTCCTGTTGTACAAAGGTCGGGTGATTCCGGGGGTGTTACCTCGGGCATCACCATTTTGTTTTATATTTGTCTTTTTGCTTTCTTTTGAGTCTGCTTTTGCCAAGGAGCCAGTTGTGCCAACAGATTTGAATAAAACAGCAGTGATTTTCACGCTCTCGCGTTTGCTTCTGCCATGTGCCAGTTGTACCAGAAATTCCAAATGAGATTGCAGTATTTGACTAGAAGCTGTGTCTTTTCTGTGCCTTGAATTCATTGCATCGACCTAAGTTTTCCAAAAGCTTTTTGAACACTGTGTTGAAAACAAAAAGGAAGGAATTCCTTGGGATTTGCAAAATTTGATCAAACTGAGAGAAAGAGAGGCGTGCTAAGCCTTTTAATGAATGAAATCATGCTTGTTAATGTGAGTACTGAGAAGGATCCTGGCTTGATCGATTGGTTCTACTTGTCTTGTATGACGATTTGTCGCTTTCTTAAAAACTTTCAAAAAAAAATGTTTTGCGCGGTCCTGCAAAGACATGTGTGGAATCACTCCTGAGATTGTGCAGCTTAGGATCGCTCTCGACCTCGAGACTCAACCCCTTTGCTTTCAAACCTTGAACTTGGATTCAGAACGTTCAAAGGACAATCATGATGTGAGGCCTGTGTGGCCAGCTTTGAAGTAGCCCTCGAACAAGAGGCATCAAAGTTAGATCAAGAAGATCAGATCTCATCGGAAGAAGCTTGCAAAGCTAGATCAGAAGCACCCCTCGAACTAGGGGCAAAAATATCCGATGTGCTCGAAGAGCCAAAGGTGGATCTTTCTGCAAATCAATGACACCCATTCTCCTGGATTCAGATGACTTCGGGATCTCAAAAACATTTGGCATGGACAAAGCTATACTTTTACTCTTTGAAAGGCTCGCTGGGCCGAAAACCCGGAAGGGCGACCCAGGCAAAAGTTAGAGCAAAGAAAAGAATGAAAAAAGAAAAAAGAGAAAAAAAATTCAAAGATACAAAAATGCAAAAAGAAAAGAAAAGAAAAATGCACAAAAAAAAAAAGAAGAAGAAGAAAAAGGAAAGAAAAGAATAGAAAAAAAGAAAAGAAATAAGAACAAAGCTCGCAAGGTCGAAAACCTGCAATAGGCGCCTTGGCAAAAGTTAGAGCATAAAAAGGAGAGGTTAAATACCCGAGTGTACCTTAACCCCGAACTACGTAAGGCTTGATTCCCATCTTTGGGATACGTAGGCAACTTCATTCTGAAGTCCAGCCCTAAAACACTTCAAATTCAGTTGTGTCTATGAAATGGTTTTGATCATCTTTGCTTTCTCTGTATCCGAGAGTTCGGTTATGATCGTCGCTCTGAAGGATTGATTTCAATACGCTGCGGTGCCATTTAGACAAGGGGCAACTTTCCGTTGCCATTCAATGCACTGCGGTGTCATTTCAAACAAGGGGCAACTTTCCGTTACCATGCAGTGTCCTTCAGACAAGGGGCAATTTTCCATTGCTATGGGTCCGAGGTTGTGCATCTCAAAGAGTTGGTTCCCTGCTTGTTGAGCGGTGGCCGTTTGCAAAAACAGTTTTTGAGAATTTTTACTGAGGTTGACTATTCTCTCAAAAATCATTCCATTTTTCCAAAACTGGACCATTTTCTTGGACCCAAAAAGGAAAATTTTGATTACAACTGACTTGCATGATTTCAAATCAAAAATCGAATAAGCATGTTAATCTAACTTTCATGTTGGTCAAAATTGTTTTAAAACAAAAATGGTCGAAATGATGAACTAGGGGCACAGTTGAGTCGGGCTTCTGTCTTTCCCCATTTTCAACATACTTGCCAAGAAAGGCACTCTACTGCGAGAAGAGGGCACAACCTGAAGTTAGCAAAAAAGTGAAAGCTCTCTCTCGTCCTCAAGCGGAGGTATCAAGCCATCTTGAAGCATAAATTGGAATGGGGCGAGATGTTCCACTTCCTCATCTGGACAGATCTAACCACGTCCAAACTCCCCACAAGGCATCATCAAGCGATGTTAGGCTGCAGTTGCTACACACCCGGTTGTGGCACAACCTCTCTGTGGGAAAGTTCAACTGCTTTGTGTGCGAAGAAAAAGAATCTAGCGAGAATGCTAGGGGCAAAACCCGCAACTTCTTGTCTATCTACCAACCACTCTGGGAAGGGATAAAAAATTAAGAGATTGAAGAATAGAGATGTGTTGAGAGAAAAAGTGAGAAAAGGGCTTTTTTTTCTTGAAAAACAGAGCTTGAGGGCCGAGTGATGTGAGAATCACAAATGAGAAAGGGTGGGAAATAATACCCGGTGAAACAGGCTCCCTGTGCACATTTGAGTCTTGTGTTTTGTTTTGTCTGTTTCGATTCTTGTTTTGAGTGTCAATAGATGTGTTTAGGTTGTTTACCTTTGTTTTTGTTTGTTGAGTCTTT
Source organism: Camellia lanceoleosa (assembly GCA_025200525.1). Classification (NCBI taxonomy): domain Eukaryota; kingdom Viridiplantae; phylum Streptophyta; class Magnoliopsida; order Ericales; family Theaceae; genus Camellia; species Camellia lanceoleosa. The sequence continues at coordinate 10,869,748 of CM045769.1, forward strand.
TTTGCTGTGTTCAGTCGTAGGCTCAATACCCAGTTAAGAACTCATTTCTTAATTTTAAAAAAAAAAAGAAATCAAATCATCTTGTGCTTGGAGTGCCGTGCCGTTCTCCACATTTGTGCAAAACAGATTCGTTCTTTCATAAAACTGCAGGGCCCACCCCCGATAAGTGTGAACAGTTAAACCAGGACCTATTTGAAGCTATGTAGTTCCGGACTGCCAAGTAAAAGCAAAAGAGGAAAACGTCGGGTATCTGAGTTTGTTTCAATTTCAGTAAGTTCCGAGACTACATCCCGTGTGTACCTCTTCAGGCCTTGCCAATGCTCCGAAGTATGAGTGTACCTCTACCTCAAGCTCAAGATCAAGTCTGCACCAAGCTAGAATAATGTATCAATCACACTTCATTCTCATTTTGTGTATCTATCACACACATTCTCATTTCGTGTATCTACCACACACACTCTCATTTTGTGTATCTATCGCATACATTCCCAATTTGTGTGTCTAACACACACATTCTCATTTTGTGTATCTATCACACACATTCTCATTTTGTGTATCTAACACACACATTCTCATTTTGTGTATCTACCACACACATTCTCATTTTCTGTATCCATCACACTTCATTACCTTTTGTGTATCTATCACGCACATATTCACTTTATTCCATTAGTGTATCAATCACACTTCATTCGCTTAATATATCAATCATACTTGTTCACTGAGTGCATCTATCACACTTTGTGTTCACTTTTAGTATATCAACCATACTCCTGTTCACTAAGTGCATCTATCACACTTTATGTTCACTTTTAGTATATCAATCATACTCCTGTTCACTAAGTGCATCTATCACACTTCGTGTTCACCTTTAGTATATCAATCATACTCCTGTTCACTAAGTGCATCTATCACACTTCGTGTTCACCTTTAGTATATCAATCATACTCCTGTTCACTAAGTGCATCTATCACACTTTGTGTTCACTTTTAGTATATCAATCATACTCTTGTTCACTAAGTGCATCTATCACACTTTGTGTTCACCTTTAGTATATCAATCATACTCCTGTTCACTAAGTGCATCTATCACACTTTGTGTTCACTTTTAGTATATCAATCATACTCCTGTTCACTAAGTGCAGCTATCACACTTCGTGTTCACTTTTAGTATATCAATCATACTCCTGTTCACTAAGTGCATCTATCACACTTCGTGTTCACATTTGGTATATCAATCATACCTTGTTCACTAAGTGCATCTATCACACTTCGTGTTCACATTCAGTATATCCATCATACTTATTCACTAAGTGCATCTATCACACTTCGTGTTCACATTCAGTATATCCATCATACTTGTTCACTAAGTGCATCTATCACACTTCGTGTTCACATTTAGTATATCAAATCATACCTTGTTCACTTAGTGCATCTATCACACTTTGTGTTTGCCTTTTGTGTATCCATCACACTTGTTCACTTAGTGCATCTATCACACTTTGTGTTTGCCTTTTTGTGTATCCATCACACTTTGCTCACTTCATTCATTTAGTGTATCAATCACACTTCGTTCATATAGTGCATCTATCACACACTCGCTTTGTATCTATCACGCACGCTCGCTTTGTGTATCAATCACACATGCCCCCTTTGTGTATCCATCACACACATTCGCTTAGTATATCTATCACATATTTGCTTAGGGTATCCATCACACTCGTTTCGCTTTGTGTATTTGTCACACTATGCTTACTTTGTGTATCAATCACACGCTCGCTTTGTGTATCAATCACACACTTTCGCTTTGTGTATCAATCACACGCTCGCTTTGTGTATCAATCACACACTTTCTCTTTATGCATCTATCACACTGCGCTCACCTTGTGTATCCATCACACTTTGCTTCATACAGTGTATCCATCACACTGCACTCACCTTGTGTATCAATCACACTTTATTCATATAGTGTATCCATCACACTCTCTTCACTTTGGTGTATCCATCACACATGTTTGTCCACTTAGTGTATCCATCACATTTCATTCACTTTTGTGTATCTAACGCACATGTTCGTGAGAATTGCATAATTCTCTTACATCTTTTCTGCATGGGATGTAGGTTGGTTCACGTTTACTTGCTTGCATAGCATTCGCTTAAAATGTTGCATTTATTTTGCATAATTGCTTCATCACAGCTCTCTTTGCATGATAATAAGTTATGCACCTGCATTGTGCATCACTTTGCTTCCTGCCCCCGAACTACGCTGGTTTGATTCCTTGCAAAGGGATACATAGGCAGCCTGCGGGCATAACCATTTATCTATTTTGTTTGTTTGTCCAAGTCTTCGGCCTTGTCAAAAATGGGTCGTCTCTGGGCTTTGACATTCACTCCCGTCATTGTTATGACTTTCGAGTTCTGTCAAAGAGGGGCAACTGTAGACACCCCATTTTTGACCGCCCTCAAGACTTGGGCATTACTGATGGTTTGCTCGGTGTTGAGAGATGTGCAGGCCAAAGATTCAATTCCTTCGGCAAGGAGAGAGACAAACCCTTCAAAACACTTTGTTTAGGGGTTTGGAGTTGAAGAAAAGAGGAGAGGAGGGGAGAAAATAGGTGGGAAAAGAAGTTCGCCATGAATCCGGGTAGAAGAAAGTCGAGCGGCCCTCCCTGAATCAGGCTTATTCAATTGCATACATGGAGTTAAGCTATGAGGCCACCATCGTTGGAAAGAAGACTTCCGGGGCTTCACTTTGTACTCAAGAATCTCCCAAAGCCAAGTCCGGGTGGAAGAGATATGATTGGTTGAAGCTGGGCATCATCCCGGTTGGATCGAGTCTGCGTGGCTTCACCAAAAAGGGCATAACTTTTTGCATAGGAGGAATTTTGATGCAAGGTTTACGCCATTGGAAAGCTAACTTCCGGGGCTTCAATTTGCATACCCACTGGCCATTTTTTTGACCTTGGAATCATCTATCGGCAATCTATTTTGCCGACAAGCAGAAAATAGTGCCGACCGGCACTTTATTTTGGCCAACGACCAAATTTTCTGGCCGGTTTGCACCCTTTGCACCCTCCAAGCCTGGTGCATACCAGCTGTGCCAGCTGGGATGCACAGAACCAGCTCCACGTGCATATATGTGGCTATTTTGCACCCTTTTGAGCCTTTTGGCCCCAAACCTCTTCTAGAAGAGTGACCCTTTGGCCAAGCTTCTTGGGGAAGCTTGGCCAGCTGTCTTAGCTTCTCCTAGAAGCCTTGGACCATTTGCACCCTTTGCCCCTTTTCATTTAGCTTCCTTGGGAAGCTTAGAGCCTTTATTTTGTCTATATAAGAGCTCTTCTTCTCCATTGCTTAGGGTTAGAGTTTTTTTTGAACCAAAAGCGGATATATCTGAGATATATATCGCCCTACACATTCTCTCTCTATATTTTCCCTCTCTCTCCTCCCTTGTGTGTGTTTGTGGCCTAAAAGTGCATTTTTACCATAGTATTGCACCAACACACACACCATTACCACACTTCGACTTGAGAGGCCTTGAGGGCTTGTTCTTGGAGTTTCAAGCTGGTTTTGGTCACAAGAAGAGGTCTGACCTTGCTGTTCATCAAAGGTTCTTCAAGGGTAACTTCTTTGCTTTAGTTTCCCCAATTTTGCATTGATTTTTGACCTGTCTTGCTTGCTGATTTGAGCTTGGTATATAACATAAAAAAGTCTTTTATTTGCATGCTTAAGATCTTTCATTAAGACCACTTTGGTGTTTGGGGTTGTTTGGCCCCTCTTAGGCCTTGTTTGGCCTCATTTTTGTGCATTTTTTGTGAGCTTCGGGACCACCTTGTATTGGCCCTCCCACCACTGAAATCTAGAGGGATTTCAGTGGTGGGGGTGATGTTTTGAGGTCCTAAGAAGGAGACGGCCATCCCCTCTCCTTGTTGTCTTGTTTGCTTGTGTTTTTGGCCTTACAAAGGGGCCTATATTTGCACACCTCTTGAGATCAGTTCAGGCATTTTTCAGTGGGTTTTAGGGCCCCTATAGGCCATTTCCAGAGTTGATTTGGCCTTGTTGATTGTCCATCTTGCATGTGCTTAAGAATCCCTTGCATGGCCCTCCAAAGGAGCCCCTCATTTTGATATGCATTGGCTGCATTCCAGAGGTTATTTGGGCTTATTTTTGCATGTTTTATTCACTGATTTTTGATGGTTTGGTCAGATTCTATGTGCATCATACACTTGCCATGTAAACCATGTTAACTAGTCAAATTCGCATGCTAATTTAGTCCATCTTGTTAGCACTTTTTGGCCATGCTTAGAACTGGAAAAGTCCATGTTTTGGGACTGCCAAGATTCTGTCTTCATGCTTCGTAGTCCAATAATGCATGCTTTGTATAGCTGTAAGTCATTCCATGTACCCAGTTTTGCATTTCGGGGACCATCTCATGCATCGGGTGCCATATCTCCATGTTTCGGGGCTGTTTAGCATCATATTTTGGTACTGAAATTCACATGCTTATATGTCATCTTACACCCCTTGCCATGCTTTGGTAGAGTTGCATTTTTGTGCCTTAAGCTTGGTTAATGCATTGTGCATGCATTCCATGTATTTTGTTGCCTCACTTGCATCATTATGGCCACTGTTTTGGACCTAGTAGAGAGCTGTCCAAGTTAGTGTAAGACCATCCTTTGCATGTTGATGCATGCTCACCTTGTGTGTTGTTGCATACTTGTGTGTTGTTGCATGTTTAGGTTGCCTAACATGATGCGTGCCTTGCACACTTGCATGCTTAGATCACATCTTGTATGCTTGTCACTCCCATTGTCATTCCATATCTTGCATACTTGCTCGCTTAGGTTGTGTGCCTAACATGCATTGTGCATTACTTGCTTGCATGCCCATGTTGCATACTTAGTTAACATGCCTAGGTTGCATTGCATGAGCATACATGCCTTGCCTCTTGAATTGAGTATGATAGAGGTTGGGTTTCACTTGTTTGTTTGATGTGCATTTCATTTGATATCAAAGTTGCTAACTTGGCTTTTGGGCCATCAGCGTTGAAATCGTGATTGATGGCCGGGGTCGAGGTCATGCTCCTTGAGTCTATTGCATGATAGGGAGTGTCGTGCACACATTTGCTCAAAATTCCATACCATGCCTTCTTTGATCTGCTTGTTCTTTGGAATCTTCTCTGAGAATTATTTGTCGGCCGGCGATAGAGTGCGGCAAACCTTGTATTTATTGCCGACAAACTCCTTAGCGACCGATGGATATTGTACACGGCGGTGGGCGTTCTATTCAGCGATGATGATCCTCGGTGCAGAGAGCATGTTTCGAGACTTTGGCGCTTTTCGAGCGAGGCAAGAAAAGCGAGCCAAAAGTGGTATGGTATGAGTTTCCGGGCAAGACGGCTCGAGCATGCATCATCACACGCATCTGAGGCGGGGCGCAGACCATCTCTTCTTTGTATTTAATTTAATTAGATTAGAGGTTTTGTAATAAGTAATTGATATTATTTATTCGGCTGTATATTCTTTTGGTCCCTCCGAGTGAGGGCGATCTGTAATAAGTGTGTGTGTGGTGTGCATGTCTTCCAACCTCCACTTCTTTCTTCCCTTTTATTTACACCTTATGATGGTAGATTAGGCATGTTTATTTTAGCATACCTTATGCTATGCATGCGTGCATTCATGCATTTGTTTACATGCATCGGGCTCGGTACATCATACAAACTGCATCGTACTTTCAATTCCAAATTGAATACGTGTTATTTGTAGCATTCCATATGCCATGTTTAGGATAGCCGGGCCTGTCTAGATTACATCTTTGCTTGCGTTGCATTAGCCACTTAACATGAACTAGGATCATGCATATGATTACTAATTGGTTTCTGTCTTGGCTTGGAGTACTAGGTAAGCTTTTATGCTTTAGCATACCACATGCGTGTGAATGTTGCCATAATAACATGACTACCATGAGGCTAAGTGCTTATGTGATATAACTGTTTGAATTCCTGTGGGTGGAGTTTGGGTTGCTTGAGTTGGAAATCTCATTGAAATCCGTATTTTAGCCTACTTGCGAGTAGCAAACTCAAACTGTTTTCAAAACAAACGGATATGCAATGCTTATTTCCAAATTAGGCGATCTAGTCTATACTTGTTTGCTGCGCGCATAACATAGTAATTCTAGGTTAATAATTGGAATAAGAACACATAATGTTTTCAAAAACAGATATCACGGTTAGTAGAGGCCGGTCTTCGGACCGGGCGAAAGGGGGTGCTCATAGCTGACCTTCCCCGATCGTACCTAAGCTCCCGAGCCAAGACAACTTTGGTGATGACGGACACGTGGCCTTCGGCACCGAGTCAGGGTTTCCTAAATTCCCCCCATTAAAAAATATTTAGGTGGCGACTCTGTATCTGGCAAAGCAGTCCATGTTTGGCACTACTTTTCAAAAATCTGTTTTCTCAAACGATTTGCCAGAGTTGGACTCTTTGGTTCAGATTAAGAACCGCAACAAAACAAACAAAAACAGGGGAGTCTGAACTGTAGAGTGAGGCCTAAGGGCGCGTCTACACACACACTGATTGAGAGTTGAACACGCAGCCCAAATACTGATTTTCTGAACACACAGTTCGAATTGAAGGTGGACACGCAGCACACACTGATTGAGAGTTGAACACGCAGCCCAAACACTGATTTTCTGAACACACAGTTTGAATTGAAGGTGAACACACGGCACACACTGATTGAGAGTTGAACACGCGTCCCAAACACTGATTTTCTGAACACACAGTCCAAATTGAGGGTGAACACGCAGCACACACTGATTGAGAGTTGAACACACAGCCCAAACACTGATTTTCTGAATACACAGTCCGAAGTAAAGGTGGACCAAGACACCTCGATTGAGAGTTGAACACGCAGCCCATTTACTTTACTTTGCACGTAGCCTATTCATTTTATTTGCACGCAGCTTATTCATTTATGCTGAACCATGTATTTATTCTGAATGCAGGTGACTTCTCGCACTGTGCAGGGATACGACTCCACCGTGGCTAGAGATTGGTATGCCGAGCTCCCGGAGGCTGTCCGGGATTTAGTTGACTTGGCGGGGTTCGGGCCCTTCTGCACTGGGCTTTCTCGTTATCCCGCTAAGAGGACGTTGATGACAGCTTTGGTGGAGAGATGGTGGGACACCACCAACTCCTTTCATTTTTCTGCCACGGGGGACTTGACTATGACCCCGCTTGATTTTGCTGTGTTGATTGGCCTTGACGTGGGAGGTTGGCCCATTCCTTACGACGAGGACATGGGCCAGTGGGAGGCCGCTTGGGTGTATTTACGGGGGGCTCGCCCACCTGTTGATAGATCTTCGGGCAGAGTCCGATACACCTGGTTCTCTTCCCATTTTTGGAGGGTGGAGATGGAGCCCGGGACTCCTGAGGAGGCAGCACAGTATGCCCGTGGTTTTCTGATGTTCCTCTTTGGGACCACTTTGTTTGCCGACAGGGGGAACACTGTTGGGCTGTATCTATTAAGCGCTTTGGTGGATCTATCACAGGTCAGACGGTATGACTGGGGTGGCGCCGGCTTGGCTACCCTTTACTGCTACATGAGCGCGACCTCCCGCAGACGGGGGGACTTACTTGGTGGCTATTGGAGAGCCTGGGAGGTACTTTCTGCCCTCTTGATTTACATTTTTGCTCCTCATTACTTGTACATTGCACACACAGCGCACTCTACATTCTGTATTTTACCCTCAGCACTTTGTATTTACATTCTTCACTGTCTTCCACAGTTATGGGTCTATGTGTACTTCTCGACATTAGCCCCGGAGTTGGTGGTAGAGGGGCCCCTCGTGACCCCGTACTCACTTGTATTTGAAGGCCAGCACCGGCCAAGACCTCGGGAGTCTCTCCTTTATCTACGGCAGTATTTCGACACGGTGCGATCGATGGAGGTATTTCAGAACTCTCAGTTCTTTTTGTTTTCATTTGTTTTGTACTTTCCAATTTCTGATTGGTTTATGCACCAGTTATCCGCAGATTACATGGCAGCCCTGGGCGCCCTTAAGTGAAGGTCTCCGATTCCAGTTTGCCGGAGGGCGAGGTGCCTCCCAGTACAGGATTCTATTCGAAGGACCAGTTGGTAGGGCCTGGTTTCTGGGGGAGCACTTCTTGCGTCAGGTGTGGGGTATACTTCTCAGGACCTTCCCTCGGTACCCCCGGTTAGTATGCGGACTGCTGATAGGCTCTCTTCCTGAGATGTTGTTGATGCTATGCTGGGTATTGATGCCTTACTTTATCTTAAGGACGGGGATTATGCTACTTACCGTCACACATACCTGATGCCTCCATTGACGAGAGTCCGTACTCCGGCGATGAGGCCTGCTGGCATGCCATCTTCGAGCCAAGCCCAGGCTCGGGCTGCAGACGCTCCTTCCACCAGCAGGGCTGGTACATCCAAAGGCGGGAGCGGATTTATTCCCCCGATTCCTCCAACTTATCATCATCCTGGATGGCCGGATATGCCGACTGAGCTGATGGGGTGGCAATATGGGACTACCTCTCCGATTCTGATCCCAATAGAGCCTCCAGTGCTTGGCCACCGCTACGTCAGAGACCCCGACTCACCACCGGTATGTTTTACAGCTTTGATTCATCACTCAGATATTTGAACGTTCATTCCTTTACAGATACCCTTGCCTTTGCATCTGCAGCCCCCTGTTGAGTACATGGATTAGGTGCTCGAGATGGTAACCTCACTTGAGGGGATGGTCCTGCGGAGGGAGGCACAGTTGTCCATCATGGGCTTCCAGGTACCCTTTAGTTTTCTAGCATTGTACTTCTGGTCACATGCTGATTTTGGACATTTTACTGCATTAAATAGGCTACTTGTGTAGAGCGCATCTGACACACACCACATTCATGCATTATTCCTGCGTACATCCACTCTATGTAGCTTGCTTGCATCTGTATCTGATATACATGTTTTGGCTAATGTATTCAAACTGCATTTTTCATTTTCAGATGCCTCCAGTATATGCTCAGTCGCAGGCCGGGCCACCTGGGCCTTCTCGGGGAGGCGAACCATCTGGGTCTTTTCGAGGAGCTGGGCCACCTGGGCCTTTTTGAGAAGCTGGGCCATCCAGGCCTTCTCGGGGAGCTAGGCCATCCAGGCCTTTTCGGGGAGCTCGAGGAAAGGGATCGTCTCGCAGACGCAAGGCACACATTATAGAGGCGGAGCCCGATGAGGATGAGGAGGAGGATATTGCAGATCGTCAGTCAGAGACATCTGCTGACAGAGATGAGGGCTCCGGTCTTGGTTCCAAGAGTGGAGGTGAGGCTGAGGGGGACCCCGAGGACGACGGCTCTGATTCAGATGATGATGATGGCGATGGTGGCGTAGAGTCCATTCCGCAAAAGAGGACGAAGAGGGCCTCTTATTCCTGCTCTTGAGAGCACAGATGCGGCTGTTCCCTGTTTTATTTACCTTTTTGCTAGTAGTTATAGCACATTGTACATTATTAGGCAGTTTTTATTTTTTTGTAAAAATTGCTCTCTTGTTTGTAAAATGTTGTAACAAACGAAGCATGATGGAATGAAACAGCTTTTGAAAAAAGTGTTGCATTTTAAGCTCTTAGCATCATATCGCATCATTTTGCACCATAATGAGATTGAATGGAAATGTGCACTATGCATCTGCCCAATCAGGTAGTGAACCGACGCAACAACTTAACAAAACCTCAGCAAGTTTACAACTTGATAAGCAAAATACAACAGTGTTGACGACTCAATAAACAAGACTCAAACAAAAATTGCTTAAACAAAGAGTAACAACTCAAAAACACGAAACACGACAGGTCGACAAACAACTCGATAAGCAAAACGACAACTCGATAAGCAAAACAACAACTCGATAAGCAAAACAACAACTTGACAAAGTGTACTTCGGACGATCTGGGCAACGGAACGTATCCGAAACAGAGGGAAATGGAGGCCTTCGACACACCCGTTGCATGGAAATGCTTGAGACTTCCTTCCGGAGGGTAAAACAGGGCCAAGGACACACATTGGAGCATGGCCGGCCACTTTTGGGAGCTGGCCGGCCAGCTTTATTGCAAAAGGAGAGCCACCGGCCATTTTTTGAAAAAAAGAAGGATCGGCCTGCCAAAAAAGGTGGCCGGCCGGCCACTTAATTCAGCAGCCATCAGATTTTTGACACGTGTCCCCCGAATAGTGTTTTCTCTTCTTTAAAAGCCTTGGCTCCGTGGTTCATTCAATTCATCTTAGATTTGCACAAAATGGAGGCGTTTCTCGTCAAAAATCCCACATCTTGGATTGTTTCTCTAGATGGCTCAGAAAAGTTGAACTTCCAGGGTTTTGGCTTGAATGCACTATTCATGCTGAGTCGTAGTCCGCTGCACCTTCCTTTCCTCCATACTGCGGCAAGATTCTGGAACCCAGTGACGCACGTCTTTAGCTTTGGCGGGCAAGAGGTATGTCCAACTTTTGAAGATTTTCAAGTTTTGATGGAGTCTAAACGTTCGGAAGAGATCTTGCCTCAGTTCCGCTTTGGCCACGCCCAAGCTTTAGAGCGGATGTGTGGACTTACCGCGCATAATGCTCGGTCTCTGATCTGTAATGGGGAACTGGATATCCTCGGTTTGATTCATCACTTTTCTGGTGTCGGTGACCACGGCGACCATCATTGGCAAGGTTTCCGACAACATGCCCTCTACTTGTTCATGCTATCTCACTTCCTGCTTGCCCCGGGCCTGGGCGGACCCAACATCCATTTGATTGAAGTTGCTCAGGGCTTGAAGGAAGGGAAAAGCTGTATTGCTATGGCATTGGCCGAAACGCTGATGGGCTTGGACGCTTTCCACCGTCAGGAGACGGCCAGATTTACGAGAAGTCCACTACTGCTGCAGGTAACGTTTCCCACCCAATCTCACATATGTATTTGCTCACATCACTCGGCCCTCAGGCTCGATTTTTCTCACAAAACCCTTGTCTCACTGTTCTCTCATCGCACGTCTCTCTATTCTTTATTCTCTCATTTTTCATCCTTCCCCAGGTATGGTTGATGGATAAATTGCAGGTTGTGGACTCTTGCCCTGCTACTCAAATTTCATGGCTACTTCTTTCGACAACGCCTGGTTGATGCGCTTGATGAGGGATGGTGGTTCAACTGGATGTGCAATTTGTCTGCTGACCGCATCGCTTGGCGCTGTCCTTGGCTCAATCTTTCGGCAATGAGCTATAGTATGTTCCGGCAGACTGGGATCCAGTTGATTGGTCTGACCCACTGCGTGTTCTACTTTCCGTTCCGATTTCTGCGCCAGTTCGGTCATGATCAGACTTGCTCGGCAGAGGGAATTGAGTATCCGGCTGCTTTTCCAGTTCGAGGCGCACAGCTTGCCCGATATGCCACAGCGTGGAGGACTAGAGAGCTCCTGGCCCCCGCTCCCACTTTCAATTGCATTTTGTCTGATGAGTGCTGGGATTGGCTCAATGAAGAGGCACAGATTGGGCCTAGCTTGGCATCAGAGGCTTCGACTAGCTCTGGGAGGGGGCACAGGGACACCTGACTTGACTATGCCCCAGATTTATTGCTTTATTAGTACTTTCAAGTTTTCTTCATGAGTGTAATAAAAAACAACTTCAATTGTATGCAAGAGCAAGAGAACTCTGTATTGAAATCAATGAAATTGAAGGTTGTGGTACTGAAAATTCTCCGCTTTGGTCCAAAAATGGTCTCAGTTGTAAAAAGATTAATTTAAACAAAGTCAACTTTTATTAAAACTTTTGAAAACTATTTTCGATATGGATCAGAACTGGACACGCTTGAGATCTGTCACTGAGATACACAACCCCAGATCCTAGCAACTAGAAAGTTGCCCCTAGTCTGAATAGTACTGCGGCACTGTGTGGCAACGGAAAGTTGCCCCTAGTCTGAATAGCACTGTACCGGAGATCGCGACGAATGCTGATGGAAAAAGATGACTGAGATGATCAAAATGGACAAAGTTGATCGGGGAAAAGTTTATGGCTGAACTTCAGGATGAAGTTGCCTACGTATCCCAAAGATGGGAATCAAGCCTTCCGTAGTTCAGGCTTAGATTCGCTCGGGTATTTTCACTCTCCTTTTGCGCTCTAACTTTTGCCAAGGCCACCTTTTGCGGGTTTTCAACCTTGCGAGCTCAATTTTTATAATTTCAAATTTTTCGTGCTCGGAGTTTTGCCTAGGTCGCCCTTTTGGGTTTTCGGCCTAGCGAGCCTCTCAAGGGTAGTATTTCTTCAACTTGTCCAAGTTGATCGGTTATGAGAACTCCAAGCCATCTAGATCCGTCAGAACCACAGCTCCACCTGACTAGATTGACTTAATGATGTAGGGACCAATCCAATTAGGTCTGAACTTGCCCCTTGGGTCATGGATGGGAGCTCGGTTGTCCTTGAGCACCAAATCTCCTTATTTTAAATTCCTGGACTTAACCTTCTTGTTGAAAGCCCGGGCAATTCTGCATTGATAACCTTGGACATGATACAGTGCTTTCAGTCTTCTCTCATCAAAGAGCATGAGTTCCTCAAATCACGCTAATCGCCAATCGGCTATTTGACACTCAGCCAATACTCGTAATCACGGGACCTCAATTTCAATAGGTAGAACGGCCTCCATCCCGTAAACCAATGAGTACGAAGTCGCCCCAGTAGAAGTTCTGATTGAAGTTCGGTAGCCCCACAGAGCAAACGACAGCTTATCTGGCCAATCCCGGTAGGTTTCCACCATCTTCTGTAGTATGTGCTTGATATTTTTGTTGGCGGCCTCAACCGCTCCGTTGGTCTGCAGCCGATAGGTAGATGACTTATGAAAAGCCACATTGTATTTCTCCAACAAATCAATCACTTCCTTCTTGAAGTGGGAACCATTGTCTGAAATAATCTCATTTGGGACTCCGTAGCGACAGATGATGTTGTTTCTGATAAATTTTGCGACGTGCAAAGCCTTCAACACTGCATAAGATTGGGCCTCGACCCACTTTGTGAAATAATCTATCGCTACTAAGATGAACTCATGCCCATTCGACCCTTTCGGAGAGACAGCCCCGATCACATCAATTCCCCAAACCGAAAATAGCCATGGCGAAGTCATGTTGTACAGCTTCGACGGCGGAATGTTCATGCGATTTGCATGAATTTGACATTTGTGGCATCACCAGACAAAACCGATACAATCCTCCTCCATGGTGGACCAGTAGTAACCTTGTCTGAGGATCTTCCGTGCCAGCATTACTCCATTCATGTGTGCGCCACATTCCCCTCCATGGATGGCTTCCATTAGACGCTTTGACTCTTCGGCATCAATGCACAGCTTATGCATTCCCAGATGACCTCTCTTATACAGCTTACCCCCACAGATGATGAACTGAACGACCATTCTTCTGATTGCCCTTTTGTCTTTGGCATTTACCCCTAGCGGGTATGCTTCCTTCTCCAAGAAATTCCAGATGTCGTAATACCAGGGGTTTTCGTCCTGAACTTCATCTATAGCAGCAATCGACTCGTAGGTAGGTGCAAATTTCTGGTCAATGATGACTGGACGCATCCGGACCCCACACGGAATGTCTATCATAGAAGATAGAGTTGCTAAAGAATCTGCGAACCTGTTGTTCTCTCTCATTAGATGAGTAAAACTTAGCTTTTCAAACCGAGGAATCAGCAAGTCCAAAGTCTGGTGATACATCATCATCTTTTCCTCTTTCACTTTCCAGTCTCCTTTTGCTTGAGACACAACAAGGTTCGAGTCCCCGATGACGTCCAACCGTCTTGCCCCTAGTTCTAGGGCTGCTTCTAGACCGGCAATGCATGCCTCATATTCTGCTTCATTGTTCAAGACTTTGAATCAGAGTTTGAAGGCTAGAGGGATACGGGAATTGTCGGGTGCTATCAGCAACACTCCTATCCCATATCCGTATTGATTTGAGGCTTCGTCAAAGTACATCGTCCAAGTTTCGTCGTCGATATGCAAAATGGCCTCATCTGGGAATAAATACTCGACTACTTCACCCCCTTCCACTGGATGGTCGACTAAGAACTCTGCCACTGCTCTTCCCTTGACTGACTTGCGTGTTACATATTTCAAATCAAATTCGGAGAGCAACAGCAACCAACGAGCTAGCCTACCCGTAAGTGCTAGTTTCTCGAAAAAATATTTAATGGGATCAAGTCGTGAAACCAACATTATAGAGTGAGCTAACAGGTAGTGCCGCAGCTTCCTGGTAGCCCATACCAAAGCTAAGCAAGCCTTCTCTAGCGGAGTGTAGCGGGTTTCGTACTCTAGCATCTTCTTGCTCAGATAGGAGATGGCTCTCTCCACCTTGTCCTCTGATTCTTGCGCAAGCATGCAGCCCATTATAGTCTCAGTTACTGACAGATACAAAATCAACGGTTTCTCGGTTCAAGCGGTGACAAAGACGAGCGAAGTTCTCAGAATATTCTTTAATCTGTTCAAACGCAGCTTGACATTGGCCGTCCCATTGGAACTTCTTTCCTTTCTTGAGGAGACCAAAAAGTGGTTCACAAGTCAAGGTTAATTTTGAGATAAACCGTCTTATGAATTGCACTTTACCCAGAAAGCCTCGCACCTCCTTTTCAGTCCTTGGTGGTGGCATTTCTAAGATGGCCTTGATTTTGGAAGGGTCGACCTCGATGCCCCTTTGTGTAATCAGAAACCCCAGTATTTTTCCCGCTGTAACACCGAATGTACATTTCTGAGGATTTAACCGCAACCGGAATTCTCTGATCCTTTGGAAAAACTTTTGCAAGGCGGTGTAGTGGCCCTCTCTTTCTTTGGACTTAACAATCATATCGTCCACGTACACCTCAACCTCTTTGTGGATCATGTCGTGCAATATTGTGGTCGCGGCCCATTGATAAGTAGCTCCAGGGTTCTTCAACCCAAACGGCATCACTCTGTAGCAGTACGTCCCCCACGAGGTGGTGAATACAGTCTTTTCTCGGTCTTCAGGTGCCATCACTATCTGGTTGTAGCCTGAGAAGCCGTCCATGAATAAAAGCAAACCATGCCCTGCTGTGAAATCCACCAACTCATCGATGTGCGATAAGGGAAAATCGTCCTTCGGACTAACTCTATTCAAATCCCTAAAATCCACGCACACCCGGATCCTGCCATCCTTCTTCAGCACCGAAACAATGTTGGCCAACCAAGTCGGGTATTCGGATACCAGCGGGAAGCCTGCGTCGATTTGCTTGGTGACCTCTTCCTTAATCTTGAGAGCCCAGTCCGAGCGGATCCTCCTGAGTTTCTGCTTGACAGGTCGGGCCTCGGGGTCAAGGGGGATCCGATGCTGTACAATCTCAAGATCGATTCCAGGCATGTCTTCGTAGGACCATGCGAAAACATCTTTGAAATCTTTTAATAAAGCGACTAAGCGCTCGTGTTCCTCCGAAGACAACATGGACCCGATCTGGACCAGCCGCGGGTCCTCCTCAGTACCAATGTTCATGGTAATAATTTCATCCATTAAGGGTTTGACAAATCTCTCTTGCTCCTGCTCAATTAAACGTTGCAAAACCGGAGGAATTTCATCCTCGTCGTTTTTCTCAAAGTTTTGAAAGTCTGAATTAATGCAATAAATCAAGGGCACAGAAAAGTACTCAGAAACCACAATTACTTGATTCTCATTAAGCACATCCAAATCGTCCGAATTCTCGGTTACAACAGACTCAAATGAGAAAGAAAAAGATGACTTGGACAAAACTGTGGTATCCAGGTTATCATCCCCAGGAGTACCAGACTCAGACTCAGTCGAGCTGGAACCTGATTCCGACTTACAAGACTCGGTGGAATCAGATTCCGGCTCACTACCTGACCCGGTGCTGCTGGACAAAAATCCCTCCTCGTATTGCCAAGTGAGAGAGGGTGCGATAGATGCATCCAAGATAGTTGCTAGCAGGCCCACAGCCGTTTCATCCCCAATCATGGAAACCGAGAAGTTATCCCCCAAGCACTTATGGTCGATCGGAGGATCTGAAAGTAGACTTGCCAATGCTACCCCCATTTCAATTTCAGTGCCCTCGGCATCCCATGTTTTATACTGCTCAACCTCAGCTGATGGGTCTGTCTACTCTTTGGCAACGTCATCCCCGGATAGTTGCAGATCGAAGAAGATCTCGAAACCTGGCACGCGCTTCTTCTCCGCGTTTAGCCACGGCTCTAGGAAGCCGCAAAATGGAAAGTCCTCCCCCTCCCGGACGAAGCGTCCGTTTAGGGTACCCTAGATGGGCCTATGCATTAATTCAAAAGGCTTCCCAGCCTGCTTTGCTCTGGCTCTTCCAGCCATTTCCTTTCCCTTCCTCACCCAGTCCTCTTTGGTGGGCAGATAACCCAAACCAAAGGTATGAGGGTTGTGTGGCACCTCAGCCAATACTGCGACGCCTTTCCGACTGCTCCTTCCTAATCCCATCCCGGGGATGTGTTCTAGCTTGTTCATGAGGTAGACAGATTGAGCACTGACGTACACCCCCTCATTCACAGCCATAATATTCTGCACCACTAGAGCCTCAGCCAAAGTGAACCCTCATAAGAACACATCCTCCGTGCCATGCTCGATTTCCAAGACTAGTGTGGACACTTCCGGCGGCGGATGGATGGATGAGTTTCCGAAAACAATAGCCACCCCTTCCCGTGAGGGTACTTCAACATCTGATGTAAAGTGGAAGAGACTGCCTTCACTTGGTGCAACCACGGCCGCCCCAAGAGTAGATTGAAGGTTGCGGGAACGTCCAAGACATAGAATTCAATATTGTGTTGTCCTGGACCAACCTGGGTTTGAATCTTGACAGTCCCCATCACTTCCCTGCTAGTATTATCATATGCTCTAATCACCTGAGTAGTTGGCACGAAGTCCGCGGGCTTCAACCCGATTGCATACGCTGTTCTGGCTGGGCAGACATTAATGGCGGACCCGGTATCAACAAGTACCACCGGTATCCACTTGTCTCTACATTCCATGGAAACGTAGAGGGGTTTGTTATAATTTGTGCCCTCAGGCGGCAGTTCTTTGTCTGAAAAGGTTAATGCCAGGAAACCTCCTCCTGGAAAAACCAGTCCAACCAGCTGCTCTGGTGTAGTATCTATAGAGAGTTTGGCCTTGTCCATAGCAGATAAGACAGCCTGTCTGTGCACTCGCGACGCCATAAGCAGTCCCCAGATGGAGATGTCTGCTTGTATCTTCTTCAATTGCTTGAGCACAGCTTCTTCTTCAATCTGTTTCTCTCTCTGTTTCTCAGCTTCCTTGTCTTTCCCGGATGCCTCAGGTTGGTCTAAGTGCGAAGGCTTGAAATACCGCCCACTTCTTGTCATATGAGCGACCTCGTCAATATACCAGGTATCATCTGGTTGATTATTCCCCCAATCCTCATCTGTGTGGGCAAGACATAAGTCATCGTCTTCCCACCACATTCCGTCGGCAGCCGACAGACACCTGTCCGGCTCCGATATGATCGTACTCACAGCACCTTTAGTCCTCATGCCCGCAGCATTTTCTGTTCCTGTGCACACAGCACTTTCGACCCCCACATGGGCCTTAGCTTTTCTGATTCTCTCGGAATCCTCAAATCTTTGTTGTTCCAACTGCCAAGATAAATTTGGTTGTTCAATAATCCTGATTTACAATGCCCAAGTTCTCGAAATTCTAGTGCTTCGACTCTCGGTATTCCCTTCCGCCACCATCGATACTCTCGCCGCCAGCCCTCGCTCGTTGATATTCTACGACGCTGGTTGATCATCTAACCATCCGTAACTTCGCCGACTCTCATACTCGAACCAATTGATTCCGCATCCCCGATTCTTGGTCATCAAGAACTAGAGGTTGGCAAGGTCCTCTCTACAACCGTTAGATCATCCGTTCCTCTGCTCAAATTGCCCCCTCAGATATACATAATTTCGCTTTCGCAGCCCTACACTCACCAGACGCCCATCGACCGGATGTATTCACTTGGATCGTAGACCTCTCCAGCGAGATTCCCAGACTGTTCAATCCCAGACTCAACAACCCCACTTTCCTCTGAAACCTGCCCTGTCCCATCTTCGGTGGTCACCACCATCGGCTCATATTGGGTTGTGGTGATGTCCATCATGCACAAGTCGGCAGACAGAAGGATCACCTCCAATTTTAGGTAGGTGGGATGGGGTGATATAGATACTAGGATCGTAAGACACAACCCCAGTTTGGATGAAGTTGATTCTGTTGGGAGGAGAGGCTTGGTTATGTGGTGGGAGAGGATTTGTCGTGACGTTGGGTTTTTCGAGAGGCGCGATCACCTGCTTGTCAATAAGATCCTAGATCTCATGATGCAATCTAAAACAACGGTCGATGTCATGACCGTGCTGTTGGTGATACGCGCAGTATTTTGCCGGGTCATGAAAGGGAGGGAGTGGATTTGGTAGTGGCCTCGGCTCTAGGGGCGTCAAATGCTTCTTCCTGATTAATACCCCCAGAGCTTTGGACAGGGGCATATATAGGGGTGTGAAGGTTCTTTGGCCTCTGGGCTGATATTTGGTGGTTTGGGTATTGCTTCCAGATGCGCCAGAGAAAGGCGTGGCTGCCATAGGTCTCGGAAGGGGAGGAGGAACGGTGGTGACCATGCTCACCTCTGAAGCTCGTGCAGTTGCAGCGCCACTCGGGCCTGCGTTGTTGTTACGGTTGAAAGTCCTCCTAGGTTGCTCCCTATCCTGGTCGATCAGACCTTGCTTCATTGCATCCTCGATCTGTACCCCCATCTCGTGTAAATCCGAGAAGGTGGGAAAGGGGAGTACAATCATCTTCTGCATCAATTTCGGTTGGAGATTGCGCACAATCATCCTGATTTGGTCTTTATCAGTGGGCCTCAAAGTCATCATTGATGCCTTCGCCCTCCATCGAGTTACAAAATCTGAGAAAGTCTCTTTGGGCTCTTGTCTCATGGTTTCGAGATCACGAGTTGTAATCTTGATCTGGGTATTGTACGAGTACTGTGCGACAAAGGCCTCAGCCATTTCATCTCAACTTCTTTTTACCTCATCCTCCAACTTCGCGTACCAGAAAGCGGCTACACCCGACAGGGTTCGGCCGAACAGCGAAAGCTTTTGTGGTCGAGTTAGGCCCATTGGCCGCAGTATGTCTGAGAATAACCGGAGGTGGACCATGGGATCCCCGGATCCATCGAAACGGTCAATCTGCGGCATTTTGAATCTATCTGGCAATGTTACAGCCACATCGGTATATCCATCTTCGATATCCGGAATAGCCTTTACTCCTTGTGATTTCTTGAAGACCTTCTCAAGCTTGCTCAGTTTCAGAGCTCTATGGTCTATTTCGAACTCGAAGGAAGAGTCCGGGTGGTTGGGTGTATGGGTCTTGGACAGTTGAGGCGGAAGCGGGAGAGGAGCTGGCCCCATTGGAAGGTTTATGTCCTCTTGAATATTCTGGGCATTTGGCACGGTGTTCTGGGTATTTGGCAGAGCATTCTGGACAGTAGGTGCCTGCTCGGGTAATGAGGCCCCTGGTAGAGGAGGAACTTGATGTGAAACAGATGCCGCATTTTGCTGTTGCAGTCTAGTGATTAGCTCGGCCTGTTGGGCCATGATCGCGGCCTGCTGTTTGGAGAACTCCGCTTGACGGGCAGCGTCCTCCTGCATTTGTCTCATGCTCTCCTGCATTTGGCGCATCAGGGCTTCCATCCTTGACGTATTTTGCTAATCCATCTGACTGACCGGTATGTCTATTTCTCTAGCAACAATTGAGAACTCAGTCCTACTGTCCTCTGATGGAGTAACCCACTGTTCTGGCAACCTCTGTTCTGACACACTGCGCTTCCTTGGCTTTCTCCTGACAAGAGGGGGTAAAGAATAGAACACTGGATGTCTGTCAACCAGATCCTCAGATCGATTGAGTCGACGACCTCATGTCCAAAGTGCTTGGGGAATATCTACTGGGTCGGAAGCAATTGTGCTAAAACTGCCCTAGCAAAAAGATAAATAAAGCAAAAAGGAAATAAATAACCAGATAAATGAAGAACATGACAGCTTAAAATAAATACACAACACACAGTCGGGCATACAACACACGGTCGATAAGCTGAATACACACTGTTCCTTAAATACTGATCACTGTCCCTGAATCACTGTTTCCCAAAGACTGAATCGGATACCCGCAGATAACTGATTCTCAAACACTGACTGATGCCCGCAGGCCTGATGCCCAAACTCATACACTGATACATGCATTCCCTGTAGAGACGCACTCTAAAGCACATAGCAGATAAGTGAGAGCCAAAACACCCCTATGTTGGGGTAGGGTTTCCCTGTCCTATTTTGTCAGGAACTAGGGTTTCACTACGCACGCAGCGGTTTCAAACAACCTATATCGGGTAAGTAACCTGTCCTAGTTTGGAATGGTCACTACGGATTTCGATATGCACTAGGTCGAATGGTTGAAAAGGGTGCCCCGGTAAAACCGGGGTTTGTGTTCCCATACTGGCAGAGCCTATAACCGATCAGCCTTATGGTCATGCCTTGACAAGACAAGCCTCCGGCAAACCGTTTAGGAATAGCAGATGGCAAACACGGTGTCCTAGGCGCACCAATGCAAATGCAATGCAAAGAAACACACAAGTGTAGTCAAAACCAGATATCATGAGTTCAAGTCAAGTTCTCTAAATCCCCAAAGAGTCGCCAGAACAGAATAAGTCATGGGAGACCTCACCAAACTCGGACTCGAATTGTGTCACGGTTCTTAATCTTGAACCAAAGAGTCCAAATCAGGCAAATCGTTTTGAGAAAACAGATTTTTAGAAAAGAAGTGCCAAACATGGACTGCTTTGCCAGATACAGAGTCGCCACTTAAATATTTTATTTTGGGAAATTTAGGAAACCATGACTCGTTGCCTAAGGCCACGTGTCCGTCATCACCAAAGTTGCCTCGGCTCGGGAACTTGGGTACGATTGGGGAAGGTCACTTCGTGAGCACCCCCGCTCGCCCGATCAAAGATCGGCCTCTACTAACCATGATATCTATTTTTGAAAACATTGTGTGTTCTTATTCCGGTTATTAGCCTAGATTACTATGTGATGCGCACAGCATACAAGTATAGACTGAGTCATCTGAATTGGAACCAAACATTTCATGTTTGTTTGTTTGAAAATGGTTTGATGGTGCTACCCGCAGGTAGGCTAAGACGTGGATTTGCCACCCTCGGGTGGGCTTTAGAAAACATGATTTTGCCACTATCTAGTGGGTTTCAAACACACATTTGATGAATTGTTCTAATCCAAATAACCCAACCTTCACCCACAGGCATTCAGGCAGTTATATCACATAAGCAGTTAGCCTCATGGTAAGCATGCTATTCATGGTAGTCACTCACACGCATGCAAGGATGCTAAAGCATAAAACTCACCGAGTACTCCAAGCCAAAATAGAAACCGATTAGAAATCCATGCATGATCTTAAATATACAGAAATACCTAATGCAACACATGCAAAAATACAACTATAGCAGGCTCGGCTATTCTAAACATGGCATATGAGATGCAACAGCTATCATGTATTCAACTTGGAATTGAAATACAAATGCAGTTAGTATGCGCCGAGTCTGCATGCAAAACAGATGAATGAATGCAAACATGCTATCATACTGTATGCTAATTGAAACATGCCCTAATCTAACCATCATAAGCAGGTAAATAAAAGGGAAGAAAGACGTGGGGTTGGAAGACATACATCACACTCACACACACTTATTACAACATTGCCCTCGCGCAGAGGGTCCGAATAAATAGTACAGTCCAAATAATACAGTCCAAATATGTACAAATCCCTAATTAATTTACAAATTAACTAAGAAAAATAATAAACTGGCATGCAAGCCAGGAACTGTCTTGACTCTTCTCCAGATGATGAATGATGCATATCCGGGTTGCCTTGTGCAGAAATCCACTGCGATGCCCCAATTAGCCTCTATTTGCAATTGTTTTTGGAATGCGTGCCAAGCCCCGGAAGGCTGTTGATTCCTGTTTTGCTGCAACAGAGAGCAGGAAAGGGGCATAGTAATGTATTTTCACAAATGTATGCATGCCTCGATCCTCGTGCCACCAACCACGCATCTCGATGCATGATGGCCGAGGAATTGAATTGCACTACTCAATATAGAATGAATGCACATGAGAACTCAACTAAAACCTAACTCCATCATGGATAATCCGGAGTGTCGGTGACTGGGGAATTGAGACACGTTCCGTCACTCGGAGTATGAAACGTACCTCGTTTCCCGTGCTCGGGCTAACTCCTATCCTAAACACAATGCAATATGCATGACATGCATGAAATGCAACTAAGATACAACCTAACATGCAACATGCTATGAAATGGCATACACGACGCACGAGGTAACATGGCATACACAATGCGCTAACATACAACCTAGCATACATAATGCAATAATGGACTTACACTAACACAAGTGGACCTCAGCCACACTCACATAAGAGGCCATTAGATGAAAATGAGACACTCAAAAGGCGTGCATACGTGCACGCAAACCGAGGACCAACCCTAAGGCACGAAATGCCACTCTAACAAGACATGGCAAAGCATGGAATATGGCATACTAGCATGCAAATTTCAGAGGCAACAAGTGATGCAAAACGGCCCCGAAAGATGGCAAAATGACACCCGATGCATGGAATAGGTCCCGAAACATGAAATTAGGCATATGGAATGACCTATGACTATGCAATGCATGCATTATTTGAACATGGAGTGTGAAGGCAGAATCAAGAAATCCCAAAAATAAGCATATTTACAGTTCTAAGCAAGGCCAAACAGTGAATGCAAATGGGGCTAAACTAGC
The DNA here is from genome assembly GCA_025200525.1 of Camellia lanceoleosa. NCBI lineage: Eukaryota > Viridiplantae > Streptophyta > Magnoliopsida > Ericales > Theaceae > Camellia > Camellia lanceoleosa. Next base: position 10,892,651 of record CM045769.1, read on the forward strand.
ATGCAAAATCGGCCCTGAAAGCAAGATAATGAAGCAAGTGACAGCTACTGAACCTAAACAGAGAAGGGACCTTCTAAAATATCAAAGAGGGACCCAAAATATGGTACTTTACAGTTTACTACAAGCCACAAAAACAGACACAAGTATGGAAAAACTCTCATGCAAAAAGTGGGCCTAAAGGAGGACAAAGAAGTAAGTGATGCATGCTAGCCCAAAAAAGATGAAGGTCCTTCAAAAAATTTGAAGAGGGACCTAAAATATGACTTTTTACAATTTATGATCAAACCCAAAACAGTACACAAGCATGCTCAAAATACTATGCAAGATAAGGCCAAAAAGAGAGCTATAACACAAAGTATAAAAAGGATGATTCAAAAAGCAAAAGACCCTTAATGAAACATGAAGAGGGGGTCAAAATGAGGTCATTTACAGTTCGGAAAAAAGTCCAAAAATGCAAGCATAAGGGGTTAACAAATCATGCAAAAATAGGGCCATAAGATGGATACAAAGGCAAGTGACAAATGGAAATCTCAAACAGTGATGATCCCTTCAACAATGTTTAAGAAAGGCTCAAAATAAGCTACTTTACAGTTTACAATATGCCTCAAAACAGTTTACATATAGGCAAAAAATACTACACAAGAAATAGGCATACAAGAGAGGTAAAGAAGCAAGTGTAAAGAGGAGGCCTCAAACAGTGAGAGGCCTTTAATCAAACATGCAAAATGGCTCAAAATAATTCTATTTTCAGTTAGGGTTGGAGCCTAAAAATGCAAGCAAGAGAGGCTAATGTATTGATCAAAATAAGGCCAAAAAAAGAGGGGAAATGTACTTACCCTTGTAGCCTAATCTTTGATAGCTTTTTGGCTTGAGAAGTAGTGCCTCCTAAGCTCTAAAAAGGTCCTCCAAGCTCCTGGAATGGAGTGGTGGTGTGGTTCTAGGTGATGGTATAGAAATGGTGTAAGGTTTAGGAGGTTTGGGTGCTTGAAGTGAAGGAGTGAGGGAGATGTAATACAAGGCTTAAAAGGGAATTCTTCTAACCCTTAAAACCAGAGCTGGAGGCTGGTTTATATAGACAAAAAGAGGAGGAAAAATTGGGGGGAAACAATTCAAGTTTCCCCCCAAAATGGCAGCCCCCCGAATACAAAATCTGGAGGGAAATGAAATAGAGATTTGTGATGTACCAACTGCAAGGATCAAGGCCGGCCAAGTATCTAGGTCACAGGTGGCCGGCCGGCTCTCCCCATGGCCGGCTGGCCAGGGGTCAAAAGGGCCAAGTGCAATTACTAGCCGACCACCACAAATTGGTGGCCTCCCATGTGTTCTCAACACAACCCTATGGTCAAAAAATGGCAACAGTGAACCAAGAGAAAGAAAAGGCCACTTTTAGGAGGGGTTCAAAAGGGTCAACCACAATTACTAGCCGACCATATGATATTGGTGGCCTCCCATGTGTCTACAGCACAAATATGTGGTTTTGGGCAAGAAAAAGTGGCCTTAGGGTGGTCAACATTGGTTTTCGAGTGAGAAAAACGGGCGACGGAGGGCGATGGAGGAATAAAATTGGTTGCTGAAACAATTACTAGCCTCACACCCTTCTACGACCTTTCTAACTATGAAACAGAGGTCCCTGCAAAAAAATAAACGCAAACCGATGCAAAATGAAGGTTCGGGGGCTGAAACGCGCAGTCCGAGGCCCCGAAAACTGACTGTTAGGCACCGGGAGTAGTGTTCGACCACGAAGTTGGTCTCTCAGACCACAGTATCTCTCAAAATGGAGGAAATAAGATGCGTGCCAAAAACCAGAGCAAACGGAGGTGGTTAGGCGGTCCCGAACCGAGGCACTCGGCCTGACGGCTCCAAAAATCGGGAACCGGGGCTCCGAAATGGGCAAAATGGCCTACGAGCACGAAATGTAGCCCACGGCCACTAAGAGATGATTTACGAGACCTCTCCCTCCCTTTGGGAAGAGAAACAGAGAAAACCGAGCCTGGTTCGCAAACCGAAGCAAAGCACAGAAAAGCCCGGAAGTCTAGAGGCAAGGCTCACGGCTGAGACTCTGAAACCTCTGGACGAGCTCAATATGCAACATCACCAAGCGCGCAATCGGTGACGTTTGAGTCTTAAGGTCGGTCAAAAATTGGGTGTCTACACCCCCCAAGATGGTCTGGTCGTTGATGAAGAAAGTTGAAGAATACTGCAAAGTAGAAGATGATGCTTTGCAGGTTAAAGCCGAAAACACAGCCAACAAGACACTCGTAATTGCTCACCTCAAAGCCCTGAACCACGGCATCGAGCCAAAAGGGACAAGAGACGGGATTCCCGCCGATCAAGCGACCACTACTCCCACCAAGAAAGTGAACACTGCAAGTTGACAGTAAGCGTACGAGGCGCGCCGACAAGAAATTTACGGAGTTAACAGAGCCGATCAATGTGGTTATGTCCAAAACCCAACACCTTCCGTTCTTCAAGTGGCCATCGAAAATGGTAGGACCTCCCAACACGAGAAGGCAAGATAGACGGTATGAGTATCACAAGGACCATGGCCATGATACTGAGAGTTATTATGCAGTAAAGGATCACCTGGAGGAATTGGTACAAGATGGCCGCCTACAACAATATGTCCGAAAAAGCAACCCAACCAAAGCAATAGCCTTAAGACAGGATTCACCTTCGATCGGTGTGATCCACATGATATACAGCCTGCCAATGTCATCGGCAATGCATACGATTTAGTCAAATCCCGACCCTCAAAATCAACTTACTCCGGCTAAACGGCCCCATGAAGCCGCAGGCATTACTTTTGACGATTCAGATTTGGCCGGAGTGACACTGCCCCACATTGATCCCTTGGTAATTGAGTTACGCGTAAACCGATTCATAGTTGAGCGCGTACTCATTAATCCGGGGAGTACATCGGAGGTCATGTACTACAAGATATTCACCAAACTCGGCTTCTCCGAATCAGATCTCTCTCCGGCTCCTTATCCACTATTCGGCTTCAACGCCAATCCAGAGTACCCGTTGGGGAAAATCATACTACTTGTTCGAGCGGGCTCCCAAACAGTGGATGTAGAATTCTTGGTCGTCAAGCTACCATCGCCGTACAATCTCATTATTGGGCGAACTTGGTTGCACACCGTGCAGGCTGTGCCGAGTACGTATCATTAGCTGCTACGCTTCCTGACGGAACGCGGCATTGAGCAAATCCACGGCTCCCAGAAATTAGCACAAGCATGTTATCTCCTCGTTGAAAAGACGACAAAGGAGTTGTAAGTAAATTCCATTGAGGTTCCGGATCGGGAGAGCCTCAATGATGTTGGGCGGTTTCCAAGTGAAAAGGCCACAGAAGGCCTAGACCGAGTTGAAATTGACGGAAGCCTAGAGAAGTTCTTCATGGTCAGCGCCTTCTCGAGTCGGCCGGAGATAGCGGCTAATCTCTTTCCGCTTTCAAAGAATCAGACGCCTTTGCATGGAATCCATACGAGATACCAGGTATAGATCTGTCCGTTTCACAGCACTGTTTGAATCTTGACCATAAATGCAAGCCGATTATTCAAAAAAGTCGACGGTCAACTGCAGAGCATACTGTTGCCGTTGTTGAGGAGGTTGACAAGCTGCTTGATGCCGGGGCAATTAGGGAAGTGACCTACCGTACATAGCTCTCTAATACAATGGTTTTAAAGAAGAAAAATGGGACTTGGTGAGTGTGCGTTGATTTCACGGACCTAAACAAAGCCTGCCCCAAGGATTGTTTTCCCTTACCCAGAATTGACCAACTTGTAGATACGACGGCACGCCATCAGCGCATGAGCTTCCTCGATACTTACAGAGGCTACCATCAGATCGCCATACATCCTGAGGACTAGGAAAAAACTGCATTCCTCACCCCAAAAGGAATCTACTGCTGTAAGGTTATGCCTTTTGGGCTGAAGAATGCAGGGGCAACTTACCAAAGACTAGTCATGGCTATGTTCAAGGAGCAATTCAGCCACACTATGGAAGTATACATTGATGACATGGTAGTCAAGTCTAGAGAAGAGCAAACCCATCTAGCCGATCTAGAAGAGACGTTCGGCATCTTACGCAAACACAAAATGAAGCTGAATGCTTCCAAATGTGCGTTTGGAATTGGCTCCAACAAGTTCTTGGGTTACATTGTCAACCACCGGGGAATCGAGGCCAACCTGAGGCAAATCACAGTAATCTTGGAACTCAACTCCCCTCGTTCAGTAAAAGAGGTTCAAAAGTTAATGGGAATGGCTGCCGCACTCATTAGGTTCATCAGTCAGTCTACAGATCACTGCCAACAATTCTTCCATACACTACGGCAGGGCAAGGCTTTTGAATGGTCCGCCGAATGCGAAGCCGCTTTCAACGGCCTCAAGACTTACCTTCGCTCAATACCACTCTTGACAACACCTGCTGCTGGTGACCCGCTCATTTTGTATCTAGCAGTTGTGACAGCCAACAACAGATCGATAAAAAGTGTTTGAGGAGCAATGGCCAGTGTATTATGTGAGCAAGGCAATGGTTGATGCCGAAACACGCTACCTTCTACTAGAAAACTCATCCTAGCCCTAGTCATGGTGGCAAGAAAACTGATGCATTAATTCCAAGGACATAGCATCGGGGTGCTAACAGATTATCCCCTCCGATCAGTACTACGAAGTGCAGAACCATTAGGACATGTTTCAAAGTGAGCTCTTAAACTCGGCCAGTACGACATTCAGTTTCTACCTAGAACCTCAATCAAGGGACAGGTGCTAGCCGACTTTGTTGCCGAATTCACTAAGGGTCTTGCCGATTTCAAGTCCGACGAAATTCGACCGGAGCCGAACTGGAGAATTTATGTTAGGGACATCTAGCAGTTGTACTGTGATGGATCATCCAATCAGCGAGGCAGCAGAGCAGGAGTTGTGATCATGGCTCCTGACGACGCAATAATTGAGCAGGCCGTCAAGCTCGGCTTCAAAGCATCAAATAACGAAGCCGAATACAAAGCCTTTTGGCCGGTTTACGGAATGCACATCTTTTGGGTGCTCGACGCTTGCTTGTATTTTGCGATTCAAAACTGGTGATCAATCAGCTAAAGGGGAGTATGCGGCAAGAAACGACTGTATGACGGCTTACATGAAAATAGCCAACTCCTTGCTAGCAAAATTTGACCATCATGAATTGAACCAGATAACACGTGATCAGAACACACATGCAGATGTCCTTGCCTGCCTAGCCTCCACCATTAACTCAGAGATTAAATAGACCATCAAAGTAGGTTTCATCCCGGAGCCGAGCATCGACCCTTTGGAGGAAGTTCAGGTCAATGTTATAGAATTTGGACCCAGTTGGATGGATCCCATTGCTGCATTCCTGTCTTCCGAATAGCTCCCAGGGGACAAGAAAGAAGCGCACAAGCTGCAAAACAAAGCCCTGCAATACTACTTGGATCCGCAAGAAAGGCTTTATAAAAAATCCCTCTCTGGTCCATATTTGGAATGTGTGCACCCAGACAAAGTCGAAGAGCTTCTTGCTGAAATACATGAAGGCAGTTGTGGTGCCCATTCTGGCAGGCACTCTCTGGCCCATAGAGCTATAACACAGGGGTATTATTGGCCGACAATAAGATCTGATGCCGAATGTTATGTGAAAAAATGTGAATAGTGCCAGAAGTTCTCCCTGTTAACCCATCTGCCTGCTGAAGAGTTGAGCTCTATCACTAGTCCCTGGCCGTTTGCCCAATGGGGGCTTGATATCGTAGGACCGTTACCGCGGGCCCTAAGGAACAAGCGATACTTGATCATCGCCACAGACTACTTCACAAAATGGATCGAAGCGGAGGCATTAACGCACATTCGAGATTCTGATGTCAAGAGCTTTGTGTGGAGAAATATCATAACGCGATTCGGCATTCCAAGAGCTCTTATCTCGCATAATGACACTCAGCTTTGATTGTGGCGTCTCAGGGAACTGTGCAAAGAAGTATGGTATCGACCCTTTCTCACGGCTTACCCCCAAAGCAATGGTTAAGCTGAAGCCTCTAACAAATCCATCTTGGACGGCATCAAGAAGAGGCTGGAGAAAGCAAAAGGCAAATGGGTCAAAGAATTACCGAGTGTATTGTGGGCATATCGAACTACACTGAAGCGATCCACTGGTGAAACGCCGTTTGCTCTACACTTTAGAACCCAGGCGATCATACCCCTAGAGATCGGCCACCCAACCCTGAAATCTCAAGTTTTTGATATGGACCGAAACGACATGATGCTAACTTTGGATTTGATTCTGATCAAAGAACGAAAAGACCGTGCCCTTGCCTCCATGGCACGATACCAGCAACAGCTTGCCAAGTCGTACAATCAACGTGTTCAGCTGCGCCACTACACACCAGGAGAGTTGGTCCTGAAAAAAGTACTTCCGGCGGCCAGGAAACCGGCTGATGGAAAATTGGGCCCTAACTGGGACGACCCTTATCAGGTCGATTCAATCGCATGGGTAGGGGCGTATCGGCTTAAGGACATGTCTGAAAGGAGTTTGCCACGGCCTTGGAATTCAACGCACTTACGAAAATTTTATCATTAAACCCGACTTGTGGGAAATGATACTAGTTCTGAATGGTACAACGTGTACATGCTCCACTCTTGTAATGCAAAGATCTTTGTTTATTCATTGCGCAATCCAGTTCAAAGGTGTTCCGGTTAAAGCCTCCGGATTCGGAGCGCCCTTCGTGGATATCACGATTGGCCAAATAAAGTCTCTGGATTTGGAGCCCCATCGGCGCATAACGCCTTTGGGCTGAAAAAGCCTCTGGATTCGAAGCGCCCTTCGTGGATATCACGATTGGCCAAAAAAGTCTCCGAATTCAGAGCCCCATCGGCGCATGACGTCTTTAGGCTGATTATGCCTCCAGATTCGGAGCGCCCTTCATGGATATCACGATTGGCCAAGTAAAGCCTCCGGATTCGGAGCCCCATCGGCGCATGACGTCTTTGGGCCGATAAAGCCTCCGGATTCGGAGCGCCCTTCATGGATATCATGATTTGCCAAATAAAGTCTCTGAATTCAGAGCCCCATCAGCGCATGACGTCTTTGGGCCGATAAAGCCTCCAGATTCGGAGCGCCCTTCGTGGATATCACGATTAGGCAAATAAAGTCTCCGGATTTGGAGCCCCATCAGCGCATGACATCATTGGGCCAATAAAACCTCCAGATTCGAAGCGCCCTTCGTGGATATCACGATTGGCCAAATGAAGCCTCCAGATTCGGAGCTCCATTAGTGCATGACAACTTTGGGTCGATTAAGACTCTGGATTCAGAGCCCCATTGGTGTATGACGTCTTTGGGCCGTTAAAGCTTCCGGAATCGGAGCCCCATCAGCGCATGACATCTTTGGGCCGATTAAGACTCCGGATTCGGAGCACCCTTCGTGGATGTCACGATTGGCCAAATGAAGCCTTCGGATTCAGAGCCCCATTGGTGCATGACACCTTTAGGCCAATTAAAGCCTCCGGATTTGGAGCCCCATCGGCGCATGACGCCTTTGGGCCAATATAGCCTCCGGATTCAGAGCCCCATCGGCGCATGATGTCTTTGGGCCGATTAAGCCTCCGGATTCGAAGCGCCCTTCGTGGATATCACGATTGGCCAAATAAAGTCTCGAGATTCAGAGCCCCATTGGTGCATGACACATTTGGGCCGATTAAGACTCTGGATTCGGAGCCCCATTGGTGCATGACGTCTTTGGGCCGTTAAAGCCTCCGGAATCGGAGCCCCATCTGTGCATGATGTCTTTGAGCCGATTAAGACTCCGGATTTGGAGCGCCCTTCGTGGATGTCACGATTGGCCAAGTGAAGCCTCTGGATTCGGAGCCCCATTGGTGCATGACACCTTTGGGCCAATTAAAGCCTTCGGATTCGGAGCCCTATCGGCGCATGATCCCTTTGGTCGTCTGACCTTCGGATTCAGAGCCCCATCAGCGCATAACATATTTGGGCTGATTAAGACTCCAGATTCGGATCGCCCTTTGTGGATGTCACGATTGGCCAAATGAAGCCTCCAGATTCGGAGCCCCATTGGTGCATGACACCTTTGCGCCAAATAAAGTCTCCGAATTCGGAGCCCCATCGGCGCATGACGTCTTTGGGCCGATTAAGACTCTGGATTCGGAGCGCCCTTCGTGGATGTCATGATTGGCCAAATGAAGACTCCGGATTCGAAGCCCCATTGGCGCATGACGCCGTCGAGCCTGGGCCGAATGAGGTGCCGAATTCCTAGAGCTGTATCCATATGTTTTGGCCTAATTTGCGGTACCTTGTGCAATTTACGTTTCGGCCAACTAAATATATTTTCATGGTCATGGTCATTTTATCAAAACAAGTATAATTTCATACCATCATAGTTGGAATAAAAAGATCATAATGTCATGATTAAATCCACTCATAAAATAGTTGGTACAACAACAAAAACATTCTGACAAATATATGTCATCATTAAACTACTTTCGAATACATTATTAATTAAACAATAAATAAATACGTAATGTATTTATTTTTACAATAAAAGTTTATGCGACGCCACCCTTATCGTCACTCTTCTCTATCTCGTACGCGTCGAAGGGAAGATCACGGCGATGATATAACAGTGAAGCCGACTGAACACCTGCTGCACAGAGGGTATCTGTGGCCTTCAGTGCCTCGATCCACCCATGCCGAAATCACGATTTTTGCATCGCAAACCTCCTCGGCAAGTTTTTCCCTGGTTTTTTCAATTCCGACCTTCCGGCCTTCATGGAAGCCTTTTTCATAAGCCCTACCCTTGGTGAACTCAATCGCAAACATGCTAGCCGTATCCCAATCGGCGATCGCATGACCTATTAGCCGTTGTGTCACCCTTTCTTCTACGATTGGGTTAGACTTTCCAGCCGACTGCTCCCCACCAGCCTTGACCTTTCTCAGCTCACGCTTGGCCTTCTCCACGCGAGCTTCTAGGCCTCGAATGCGTTCGTCTCTCTGCTCTATCTCCCATCGAGCGACGAAGACGATACCGATTTCAGAGGAGGTATCTGACCCCTTCACCGCCCATGAATGCCCTCTTGGAACACTTTGAAGTCTTGTCGACCAACCATCATTCTTGAACTTCGTGGAAAAATCTGTCGGCAAATTCTCATCGCCACATTTGGATCTCGGATGATTGAATCCGCCTCCGTCATCGGTCTATTGTCGACAAAAACTACAAAGCTCAATAGGCATGGTGGCCCACTGGCTTCGCTACGCGGACGAAGGGAACTACCCCATTGGCGTTTCTCTCTTCTAGGTGACCTGCTTCGTCAACGAGGAGAATGACGCCTCTTATGCTCAGCAGATGCTCTAGGCCCCGTTTGGGGAAGTTTGCCACCTCGATTCATCGAGTCCAGCTCCGCCAATGTCTTGCTTTCACCTTTGCTATTGAAAAATAATCGCTAGACATTCACTCTTATTTGCGAGGTTAAGTTTTGTTTAGTTCCTTATCTGAGGTTGAGTTTTGTTTGGACACAACCCTCTCTAAATAATTCATGGGCGCACGCGTTCTGCGACAACCTCATTCTTGCATGCATTTCATAAATCGCCGACTATCGGCTTTCTAGCTTCACCCCCGACCAGGGCAAATCCCCTAATTCAAACGATCAATGGCTCTGCTTGGATCGGCCAAATCCCTTGGCCTTAAGCCCTTAAGCCGAAAGGATTCATTCCATGAACGCATTCTATTCGGCTGATGAAGCTCATGCTGCCGGTAAGGGCAGATGGTTAATCGATCGGCCAAGTATTTAAACCAATGCCGATCGATTTATGCCACGACCATTCCTGAACGTGTTCTATTGGTGATGAAGCTCATGCCTCGGTTGGGGCAAGGCGGTTATTAATCTGATCGGCCAAGTATTTAAACCCAACGCCGATCGATTTATGCCACAGCCATTCCATGAATGTGTTCTATTCAGCTGATGAAGCTCATGCACTGGCTGAGGCAAGGGCAGATTTATTAATCTGATCGGCCAAGTATTTAAACCCAACGCCGATCGATGTATGGCACAACCATTCCATGAACGTGTTCTATTCAGCTGATGAAGCTTATGCACTGGCTGGGGCAAGGGCAGATTTATTAATCTGATCAGCCAAGTATTTAAACCCAATGCCGATCGATTTATCCCACAGCCATTCCATGAGCATGTTCTATTCGGCTGATGAAGCTCATGCACTGGCTGGGGCAAGGGCAGATTCGTTAAATCTGAATCACGAATATGTCCCAACTTTTGAATCATCCGTCTTTTTAATAGAATAATTGTCTATTCATTTATAGCGTAATTGTCTATTTATTCAATTAAGTATAGGAATAACACAAAACAAGGGAAATTTCATTGATAAACTAAATACAGACAAAGTATCACTTTATATATGAAGATCATCCTGAGCAAAAATAAAATAAAATAAAATAAAATACATTGAAAATCCTAGGCAAAAACAACCAATGTGACGTCCTAAATCAATCCTCAAGGTCCTTGGGGTCAGACTCCAGCAGCTCGATGTCCACTTGCTCATATGGAATTGGCATTGCCAATGTCACATTTGCAGCAGCAAGGGCTTTGAGCCAGCCATGCTTGAATCCGTGGTTTTCAAATTTAGGAGCTTCCTCCGCATAGCTTTCAAGGGCGGCGTCTTGCCCTACCAGACGCCTTGGAAGTCTCGAAGTCGGCTTTTTCTTTTGCCTTCTTCAATTCTTTCAATTCATTCTCCAGCCTGGCAATCACCTCTTGGGCTGACTTGAGCACTTCATCGCTCGCGCTTGCCCTCTGCTCAGTGACCAATCTCTGCTCTTTAGCATTTTTCGCTCTCTCTATTTCGGCCTCCGCCCCTGCACTCTCCATCATCGCCCTTGCCACCTCAAAATTGGCCCTACTCCTTTCGCCCTCCACCTCCGATCTTAGGCGGCCTATTTCTTCCACGGCGTCGTGTTGACGCCGCCCTATCTCAGCAATCTTGCTAACTGTCTTAAAAACAGAATGTTAAAACTAAAACAAATATACACAGAAACGCAAAAGATAAGATCAAGATACATACCAGAAGAGCTGTCTGAGCGGCCAATGCAATTGCCAACACATCTGGCTCCGAATGGAAAGTTGTCTTGTCAGCTGGCAACGAGACTGACGAAGCCAGGCTCAACGCCACTGCTGGGTCTTTCAAAGCCGATGCGTCAGAGGAGATCGGCACGTTTTTAATCTTCGGTTGAACCACAAAAAGAACAACCACGTCCGACTCCTCTAAGCGCAGCCGTTTTTCGGTTAGGATTTCTTCAAAGATGGCTTCAAAATCGACGGGTCGCTTTTTCCTACCCTTATCGGCCTCTGGAGTCAAACATTCAACTGACCATTCTGTCTCGACAAAAACAATTTGAGCCATTTCAACAACCACAACCGGCTCGGATGATTCAGGGAGGGCAGCTTTGGAAGTAACAGCCTCGGCCTTCTGACGGGCGACCAAACACTCAGCGTTCTTTTTTCGTGCTAGTTGAGAAAGAGATTCCTTCGCCATACCCTCGGAATAGGAGCCAAGCAGATCTTCTAAACCAGTAAAAATATCTCCAAAGGGAAACTCCCCAGACCCGAAGTGGATGGTGAGTTAGGCTAGTTAAGACCGACTGCTTCAAATGCTGAGTTTAGAGCCTCGTCGACCTCTTCGGCCTCCTCAACGAACTCTCTCGTTGGATCGGCAACTACCTCGACCATCGGCTATACATCTCGCTCCGAATCAGATGCTTCAAAACCAATTTGCCGAATGGTCTTGAAGCTGGGGAAGACAAGAGCCGTAAGATGTTGTTCGCCGGTTGGGATCAGAATGTCGTCCGTGGCCAAGAACGTAGTATAAGTTGGCTCGTATCGCAGGAGTATATAGGCGGCTCTCCCTTGCTTCTGTATGTTTGGATGGCCAAAATACTTGAGTGCAGTCTTAATTTTCGCAAGGACTGCCTCGTCGGCCGAAGTCAAAATCTTCTTCAACTTGTTGCCTGCATAAACAAAGGATTAGACTGGGAGAAAAAGCCGAGTAAAAGAAAGATCAATGAACACGAGGAGTTACACGGCAACCTGGTTTGCCCCTCCGTCTGGGTATAGGGTCTAGGCGATCTTCGCCTTCGCCGAATTCCCAGTTGTCTCAAACATTAACCATCACATCATCAGCTCATTTGCCAGAGCTGGCAAGCATAGTTATTAAGTAGTAGTCAGTGTCCTTGGCCCTGAGAAAGTAGCGCCCAAGCCAACCGGAGGATTTGGCTAAAGCATAGCAGTGACGAGTGGTCGGAATGCCAAGGTTAATCCTAAGGCGCTGGTTCAACTCTGCGATTCCCATGATGATTCGAAAAAAATTCACATTGGGTTGGGAAGGAATCAGACCCCAATGGCGGAGGACGGCCCTAAGGAATGGGTGTAGGGGAAAATGGACTCCACCCTTTGCAATGGGTAGGAGAGGAAAGACGATCGTATTTTGATCTTCCCTCTCCATATCAAGAGTATTGTCCGTCACTAGAGATAGGTGGACATCATCAGGGATAGAAAAATGTCGTCGGAACCCCGAAATACGACCCTCGGAAAGTAGGTCTTTCAAGTGCTTAGCCATTCTAGTGAGGACTCAAGGGTATGCCAAATCTAAAATAAACACGAAAAATAGGATTACAAAGAGGAGAAGAAAACTTACAAGTGGCAAAGGAGACAAGGAGAGACGGGGAGAAGTTACAGAAGACGCGAGTCAGAGAAGAGATATCGACTGTTAATCCAGAAGGCTCAAATATTTGAAAAACATGCATTCGAAGGAACTGTAGTTTCAAATTGTATTAAATGCAAGAGATGCACGAATAAGGCTAGAAAGTATAATGATGGTGAAAGCGCGTAATGCGTTCTGACATTCACATTGGGATATGTGAAGCCGCCTAACTATTGTCCCTCTTGACTTTTCAAATTCGAAACGAAGCACACCAATTAACCACCGTCAATGGGGAGTTTGGAGGGCAATTGTGGGAGCCGAATAAATGGCAGAATCAGAAGCGTACACTCTGGGAGATAGATATTACTTGGCTCCATCCTACATGATCAGGAGGCCGAATGCAATAGGTAGGCCGAGTATCTATTGTATTACGGAGCCGAGTAAATAAGCGGATAATAAGTGAAAAATGGGCCAGGCCCCGAGGCCCAGGAAATGGGTATAAATAAAGGAACAACAGATGAAAAAAGGTATGTAAGAACTATTGTGCTTAACTTAAAATACAAGTAATCCTGAGTGCATAGACTAACTTGCCCATCGGAGTGCTAATTAAGCACCCATTTGGAGTGTTTATTTTTTGGTGACTAGCGAGAGGATCACTAGCGTCCCCGGATCGGAAGAGTATTTCCAAACCACTTCTCACAGTTGATTAGTTTGAGCTTTGTAATAATTAGTTAGCTTAATTAGTGAGTGGGAAAATAATGGTGCAGTACCATGCCAAAGCAATTGCCGGATAGAGTTACGCCGGGCAAGATTTGGGCGGCAGTCTTGGTGAGAAGGTGCTCGATTAACGCACCGATTGTGTGAACCGAGCTGCATGCTTTGCAGGATAGGGCGACCGGCCAAGCAGATGACCGGCGCCAGGAAGGGCATAGTCGACCGAGCTAGGAGTTTGTTCGGCAGGAAGGCCGACGAAGGTGAATGCAAGATATCTCGGACCTGATCTGGCCGGATCTTTGCGTAGCGGTTAGCCCAATCTTAGCCGTGGCGTGCTTTGGCATGAAGCACAGCCCGGCTATGGATTGGGCAGCTCGGCTGTCGGGCTCTAGCAGAGAAGGCTGGCATTAGGGATTAGGTAATATCCAGCATGGTGTGACCTGATAGAGGCATGGTTTGTGTCTTGGCAGATGGGATAAGCGAGCCACGTGTTGAGAGATCAATGGGAGTAGATATGAGGCGCAGAGGTATATAAACGAGTCGGCGCCACCCCTTACGAGGATGGACAATTTTTGTAAGTAAGACTTACACTCAAACACTCTCCCTTCTCTCTAAGCATTTTTCCAGGTGTGTGGTTTTAACTTGATCGTCGGAGGGGTTTTCCGGCCACGCACCGCCGGGTAGCTCACCGCCGTTGTGCTTTCAGGTGATCAGACAAAAACGGAGCTCGGAAGAAAGGAGTACGGGCTAGTCGGAATATTTTCCCCCCGTACAATTGGCGCCGTCTGTGGGAAGCTTGCAGATAAAACCTTGTCTTCTAGGTTCATCTGATCGTCGTTCATGGCGCTAACGAGAGTTCTGGATTGTCGCCGTCAGCGGAATTCCACCGGAGTTTGTCCGTGAGAAGGACTCCGTCCGTCTATCCGATGGCGAACACAGAGCGACCACCGGAGGGCAGGCGGGAAGCAGCGGATAAGCGCGGAAGAAGTCATGGCCGTTCCGTAGTCGAGCGGTCACCAAGCGGCGGAGAGTCACACTCAACGCTGGAACACAAGTTGCGGGACCAAGATGCCGTCATCCGGCGAATGGCGGCGAGATGGAGAGCTCAGCGGCGTTACAAGGGAAGGGTGTGGCTGGAGTGGGTGACCACGGTGGCGCACCCCATCGCCGTTCGGCCCCCTCCGCCGTTGCCGGCGAGTTAGAGGCACACTCGGCAATCTCTATTACCGAGCTACGAGATGGTGATTCGACTTGCCTTGAGAGAAGTCCGGCGCGCAAGATAGCACTGAGACCCTCACGTCCGGAAGCGGCGTCGGGGTATTCCTATTCACTGTCTGAGAGGATTTGCGGGCAGATTCTAAAGAGCAGGCTCGTGGCGGGAAGCTTCAGAGGTGCGGCGTTCAGCGGTTATCCTCTGAGCTACGCCCGAGAGGTCGGAATGCCTCCACGCGTCAAGCGGTGCCACTCCTTCTTAATCTGATTGCTTGATTAGCGCCACTCCTTTTTCATTGGAAATAGAAGCAGCGCCGCTTCCTGCGGGATTCCACCAGCCAAAGTTTACCCTTTACGATGGAAAAACCGATCCGTACATGCATGTAAGTCATTTCCGACGAGGTTATGGCGGACACCGTGAATGATGCTCTTATGTGCCTTATCTTTCCGTCGAGCTTGGTAATTGGGATTAAAGTGGTTCGGAAGGCTAGGAGGAGTATTGAAAGGTGGCAACGGTGGCGAAGCCTTAACGCAGCTTCACGACTAACACCAAAACTCCTAAGGAAGTTGATCACCTCTGAGTATCAAGATGGGCAAGCGACACACTCAAGGCGTACAACTCCAAGTATTGGAAGACATTCAACGAGATCTTGGACTGCCCGGTCAACCTTGCTATCGTACAGTATAAACGTGGGGTCCCGGTCGGACATAGACTGCGAGACTCACTTGCCATGCAACAACCTCGACCATGGGAATGACTTATGCAGCGCATCAATGAGCATATCCGGGTAGAGGATGATGCATCGGCCTCAACCAAGAAGGAAGCCCCGGTCGTGACGACCAAGAGGGTGGCTTGAAAAGTGCATCTTGATCGGGCAAGAGTCCGCCGATCTAGTGACCAAACTCAAGAGTCGACCGAGGTTGAACCGCAAGAACCGGGGTAGGGAGCAGCGTAATGACATGAATGATTACCGGGATGATTACCCCCAAGATGATGTGGCGATCTGAGTGAAGGTTGAAAGCAAACGAGCATCACCACGGTCTTCAAAATTCCAATCTATCGCATACTTAGTGAAATCCGTGATGAGAATGCGTCCGGGTTTCGCTAAGCTAAGCGACGGCGAAGAAGGCTTCAATGCCAAAATGGTTGTACCTTCCAGGAACGTGGCCACCGAGCAAGGGTATGCGCCTTTGAGGCAACACCTAGAAGAGCTAGTAGCAGTGGGCATCTGGACCTTTACATTGATGGAGAGTCGAGGCAAATCCGGTTCGGTTGTTCCAGCGGACGGATGACGAAATGTACCTCCACAAGGGTTGTGAATGTCATCCACGGCATAGTGGAACGGTAGCGTGTTCGCGAGCCGTGGTATGATTAAGAAGCGACACATGAGGAAGTTTTGTCGATTGACTGCGCTCAAAGGGGAAGGCAGTAAAGGATGTAATCGGCTTTTCCTCAAAAGATTTGGGCGCATCTGACACCGCACAATGGCCTTGGTAGTAACTCTCGCGTCAATGATTTTGAAGTTAAAAGGATCTTGATCGATCGGGAAGTTCGGTCGAGATCATGTATTATGACGCTTTCAAACAACTCAAACTCCGAGACACGGATTTGGCCCCTGCAACCTCGCCATTGGTCGGTTTCAACTCACAACCGGAGTGGCCTTTGGGAAAAATTATCCTGCCGGTTAAAAGCGGGATCGATGGTCAAAGCAGGTTGAGTTCTGGGTATTGCAGGTGCCATCTACTTACAATCTGATCCTTGGCAGGGGTTGGCTTCATGCTATGCGAGCCGTGGCATCAACCTTTCACCAAGTTATGAGATTCCCCTCGGCTATAGAGGCGATTGAGGAGATTAGGGCGTCGGGTTATGTCAAAAGTGCTTTGTGGCGGTCGATGGGCCGGCTGCCAAGGGATTTGTTCGAGATGATTGAGGACGGAGGACTGGTAGTACTAGATGATGTGGGCACCAAGGCGAAGACAAAGCCGTGGAAGGATTGGTGGAAGTCTTGAATTGATCTGCGTCTTGTGGGACAAGTTCTTCTTGCTTGGCTCCTTCCTCACAGCACAAGAAAGAACCGAGATGGTGGAATTTCTTATGGCCAACTTTGAAGTTTTCGCATGGTCGCCTTATGACATGCCTGGCCTCGATCCAAACTTTATCTGCCATCATCTCAATGTCTTCCCCGGAGCAAAGCCGGTCATTCAGCGAACAAGGAGGTCAGCTTTGCATCACGCCGAGGTAGTGGCGGAGGAAGTCAAGAATCTGCTTGGTAGCGAGCAATTCGGAGGTTCACTATCCTCGGTGGATCTCAAATCTGATCGTTGTCTTAGAAGAAGAATGGGAAATGGCGGGTTTCGCGTCGATTACAAGACCGTCAACCGTGCTGTCAGAAAACGACTTTCCTTTGCCTAGAATTGACGGCTTGTGGATTTGTGGTGGCCATGACGAACTAAGTTTCTTGGGCGCTTCTGGGGTTATCACAGTTGCCATGCGGCCCGGCAGAAATCACTTCATTCACTACACCTAGGGACTCTTTTGCTACCGCGTTATGCCTTTTGGTTTAAAAACGCCGGGCAACTTTCCGAGGATGGTGACCAAGATGTTTGCTCCTTTCTTTGGGCGGACAATGGAGGCTTACATTGATGACATGGTGGTAAAGAGCGAAACAAACAAGTCATTTGTCCGACCTAGCCGAGATGTTTGCCATCCTCGAAGCATAAATTACGCTGAATCGTCTAAGTGTGCCTTGATTGTGGGATCAGGGAAATTTTAGGATTCTTAGTCACAAACCGAGGTATTGAGGCGGACCCTACACAAATCGAGCCGTACAAGAGTTAATGACCTCGCTCGGTGAAAGGCGTGCAACATCTGGCGGAATAGCCGCGTATCGATTTATAAGCGGGTCACCAGATCGCTGCCGTCCTTTCTTTCAGTCCTTGAAGTCCAAGTTCTCATGGGATGAAGAATGCGACCGAGCGTTGGCCGAGCTCAAGGAATATCTGTCTTCAGCACCATTGTTAGTCACGCCGGTGCCCGGAGAAGAACTTTATCTTTATCTGGCCGTATCGCAACATGCGGTCGGTCACGGTGCTTGTTAATTTGAAGGAATCAACACCTCCCCATCTTTTATGTCAGCAAGACCTTACTACCGGCAGAGACTAGGTACCTGCCTTGAAAAGCTTGCTTTGGCATTAATGATGGCATCAAGAAAGTTGGCGCACTACTTTCATGCACATACTATCGTCGTTTTGACCGAGTTCCCCCTCAAAGCTTTATTTGAACGGGCGGATTTTTCTGGGCGAGTTCTTAAGTGGGCGGTCGAGTTGGGGCAGTTTGATGTGAAGTATCAGCCGCGCACTGCCATCAAAGCCCAAACTTTGGCTGACTTCGTTGCAGAATTCTCGCCTGGCACTCATCCGGTATGCCCGGTCGATATTACCGCGGCAGATGATGAGATGCGCGATTCATCGAGATACTACCACTGGTGGGGTTATGGCGGCGGACTTAGCGCATACCATGATGGCCTACACTTCTACAATTTCAACAACCGGTGTGCGATGGCCAGTCGGGTGTTGTTATTCCTAACTTCTGCGTACTGCATCACCAAAGAAGTCATGGAACTACTCGGCCTGGCTGCGTGACATAATACCGCATCTGGTGATTCGCCTCACGGACTTAGGCGTGGCGAGCGACTTCTTGAGTCGGTCGAATCACCAAGGGGGCGGAGTGGGGCGATGGCGCGAATTTGAAACCACCCTCACTCGCGCGGGATCCATCGGTTCTTTGGAAGCTTTTGTGGGGACATGTGGAAGCTTTTTGTTGGCCAGGCGTCAATAAATCGCAGTCTTTGAAATTTGAGTATTGTTCTTATCTCCCGGATGGCCTAACCATTGAACATTCTATCACCCTTGGCTGACATCTAACAACGGCAGTATAAACCCTTTGGCGGGCTCAAGCGCGCAATCCGGATGAAGGCTGAGAGCTAATGGTGTCTGTGACTCCCAACTTGTGGTTAACCAAGTTTACGGGAGCTATGAGGCAAAGATGACCGCATGGCTAAGTACCAAGCTTTGGTCGGGGAGCATCAGCGATTCGAACAATCGAGTCAACAGATCGGTAGAAAAGCAGTAGAAGTGATGAAATTTGGCGTCGATGGTAGATAATCGTCTCAAATCCTTGTTAATTGACTTTCTTCCACGACCAAGCATTGAAGATCTGGGCGACGGAAGTACTCGGTAGCGAGCTAGGTCCGTCGTGGATGGATCAATCATTTTGTTCCTCGAGACGGATTCTACCAGTGAGAAGAAGGAAGCACACAAATCTTAGGGTAAAGTCGAGGCGGTTTTGGCTCTCTCCATCTGGCGCGTTGTATAAGAAGTCCTTCAGGTCCTTACTTAAAGTGTGTGCACCGGCGGTGTGGATGCATTTACGCACGAAATTCACGAAGGCATTTGTGGCGGCCACAGGGGCGAGATCCTTAACCTCTGAGCTATTTCACAAGGCTATTGGTGGCCCTACATGCAGTGACAGCAAAAATATAATAGGAAATGTGAAAAGTGCGAAATTTGCACACGGATCCATCGGCCGGCGAGAACTTCTTCCCTCACGGCCCTTGGCCTTTTTGCGATGTGGGGGCTCGATATAGTGGGACCCCTCCCAAGCTGCGCCGCAACAGCATAAGTTCTTTATCATGACAGCGGACTACTTCACCAAATGGGTTGAAGCGAACCTTTGACAACTATCAAGGAAAAAAGCGTTAAGAGGTTTATGCAGCGAATGTAGTAATGCACGGTTGGCGTCCCCAAGATCTTGATTTACGATAACGGCACCGGTTTGTGATGCGCCTATTGAGAGGTTTTGTGAAGATTTAAAGATTGAATTCTACAACTCCACTCAAACACCTGATCCAACGGTCAAAGAAGCGTCGAACAAGATTATATTGGATGGGTTAAAAGAAAAGGTTGGAAAAGGCAAAGGAAAGTGGGCGAGAACTTCCAGCGTCCTTTAGGCATCTTAGGACTACCATGGCGTTCTCTGAAACTCCATTCGCTTTGGCTTATGGCATGGAAGCAGTCATTCCCTTGGAAGTCGACATGCCCACCCTCCGAAGTGAAAGTTTTGAGCCTGCTCTGAACACCGAGGCTATTGCTCTGGAATTAGACCTGGCTGAAGAGCGCCGGGAAAAGGCCCTCATCCATGTGGCAGCCTACCAACAAGAACTCTCCAGGAAGTACAACAAGATGGTGCACCCCAGACCGTTCAAGGTGGGTGGCTGGGTCCTGAGGAAGGTTATGGGAAATACCACAGTGCGGAGAAAGGCAAGCTAGGGGCAAATTGGGAAGGACCATACAAGATAACAGGTCTGCAGCGGGCAAGGGCATACCACCTAGAGGACTTAGATGGTAGAGCAATACCTCGGCCATGGAATGCGGCCAATCTCAAAGTGTACTATTTCTAGCTTTTGTTTGATTCGCAAAGAAGTAGCTTTTTGCATTACACTTCAGAATGTAATTCCTTTTTGTCAATATATACAAGTGTCCTTTGCCTTCGTAATTTGATGTTTTGTTCAAATTAAGCATGCCCAACCGAGATAGATTAGTGGGTTGGAGGTTGGTGTTTTGCCCAACTTTGGATTCCCAACCGAGATAGATTAGTCAGGTTGGAGGAGTTGATGTTTTGCCCAACTTTGGATTCCCAGCAAGAGATGGATTAGTCGGTTGGAGGAGTTGATGTTTTGCCCAACTTTGGATTCCCAAGAGATGGATTAGTGCGGTTGGAGGAGTTGGTGTTTTGCCCAACTTTGGATTCCCAGCGAGATGGATTAGTCGGTTGGAGGAGTTGTGTTTGCCCAACTTTGGATTCTACCGAGATGGATTAGTCATTTGGAAGAGTTGGTGTTTGCCCAACTTTGGATTCCCAACCGAGATGGATTAGTCGGTTGGAGGAGTTGTGTTTTGCCTAACTTTGGATTCCCAAGAGATGGATTAGTCAAATTTGGAAGAGTTGGTGTTTTGCCCAACTTTGGATTCCCAACCGAGATGCCTTGCTCGGTTGGAATTGTTGATGTTTTATCAACTTTGAATTCCCAACCAAGATGTTTAAATGGGTTGGATGGATTAATGTTTGTGCAAGTCAGATATTTCTTGCCGAGATGAATTACCTCGGTTGGAGATCTGGTCTCTCAACCGAGGTGATGTATCCCAGTTCAGTGAGTTGATGTTTTTATAAAGCTCAAGCAAACCGTGCAAACACTTCATAAAAGTTAAGTTTTCATTAATTCAAAATGGGTACAGCGGTGGGGTACTTAGCGGTTACATCAAAAACAAACAAAGTCAAAGAGAAACTAAGCAAGGGGGAGGTTGTCAAATTCATCTTCAATGTTGGCCGGTGCATTCCTCTCTTGATCAAGACTCATTCTGGCCATTACGCTCAAAATTTGCTTCCTTCACGCCGTCTGCTTGCCGTCTCTCTAGCAAGCTCTTCCTCGGCCTCTGCACTGCTTGATGAAGGCGTCGTTAGCATAAGGCACAAGGTAGACCGCGAAAAGGCTTTGGGGTGGAGCAAACACATCGGTTTGAGGCCTGACCGAGCTTAAACAAGCTTCCTTCCGGTAGGCTTTGAAGTATATGTCTGGGTTGCAAAGACACCTTTTTGTAGTTGTCTTACCTTCTTTGAAGCTGCATTGTTGGCATCTTCGCGATCTTTACCTGGACTCCTTCAGCGCATTAAGCTCGGCTTGGAGTTCATCTCTTTTCTTCTGGGCGTCATTCAACTGGCCGAGCAGTCTGTTGTTTTCGGTGCTAGCC
Organism: Camellia lanceoleosa; assembly: GCA_025200525.1. Taxonomy (NCBI): domain Eukaryota; kingdom Viridiplantae; phylum Streptophyta; class Magnoliopsida; order Ericales; family Theaceae; genus Camellia; species Camellia lanceoleosa. The sequence continues at coordinate 10,914,107 of CM045769.1, forward strand.
CGGTTGAAAGATGCCTTTGCCCGTCCCAGCTCGATCTGAAGGCTCTCAACTTGGCTGGCTGTATCAGTTGCCCTCTGCCTAAGTCGGTGGATGCGCTCCATCACGAGTCTTTGTTTGGATGGCTGCAAGAGAATAACTTGATCGAAAAGCAAGGGGCAAACACTTGGTAAATGCAGGAATAGGTTGGGGTGCTTACCACGGTCATTGACTTCACGGACGTTTTGACGGTAAGATTATGCAGGCGTGGTCACTCCCAACCACGTCGACGGCAGCGGCGAGTGCCTTTGGGTCGAAGGCCAGCAGATGTTCCTTATCGCCTTTGGCCGGCGTTGGCGGGATGTCGACACCGGTGTTTATTGTGAGCGCCCGATATAGTCTTGGCAATGTAGCGATTTGCTCGGTTTCTAGCTCGACCACGGCTCGGTGAGGATCTGGCAAAACTCTCTTTCCACGTATTTGTCTGCGAGTTCTCGGCGAAGTGGCCGATTCTTGAGTGTGTGAGGCCAATCAACTGTATTGGATTAGCCGGCGGATGAGGATTCTTGGCCTTGTGCTTCGGTGAGTGTGGCGATTAATAAATTCGGATTCGACTCTGTTTGGCCATTTCCTGTTCCTCGGTCAGCCGGATTAAGGGGATGTCAGGTAAAGTTGGATCTGGCGGTGGAGTTGGCTCATGTGAAAGTCGGTGACTCTACCGTGAGGCGAAATATCTGTAAGTAGGGTTACTCTTAAGCGATTCGTTACAATGCCGGTGACTGTATCGAAGCACGGTTCGGATTGACACGGAGTTTGGGAAGCGGTAATTTACTGTAGTTCTGGATTCTTTGCAAAGGAAACAAAAAATGGGTAAGTAAAAATAAGCGGTTAGAAGGATTGACCGAGCAAGAAAGCGGCTTACATGAACTACCAAAGTTCTTGCTAATGAACCGGCGATCGGCCGTTTCATAGTTGCGGACACCCGAAAAAAGTCGTCATCGTGCAAGTCTTTATCCGGGGTGCGGTCACTATTTTCTCCTTGCGGTCTTATTTTTGGGGTAGTAGGCAAGACCGTCCCGATGTGGCCCATGGTGTCTTGCCTTAAGATCTCGGCTAAGCCTAGTTGAGTGCCAAGCGGTTGTTTAATTCGTGAACGCCATTGATAAACGGTATGTATTTGTGGACACTTAGGTTGGTGCGGCCGGTCTTGCGGCGTAAATTACGTGATCAAGGGATTGAGTGGAAGCGAAGGCCTCCCTCAACTATTGAGAGCACGGTGAAGGGCATTGCTCGGCTCTTCTCCAAGGAGTTGTTTTCTCTCATTTTGCAAGCTCGAGGTGGACATCGGTAGGATGGATCGTACTCCTTCTGAGCAGCGTCTAAAGCGTAGGTGTCTACCATATAGCGGTACTTCCCCATTCGAGGCGGTCCTAAGGTAGCTCGGTTGTGGTTTGGCACTGGATGATTGCTCGGTCTTGGGAGCTTCAGAATGGTTAATGGTCCCCTTGGACTCTGCAGGAAAAGGATGGCAAGTGTGTGTGATGTCGCGGGACCAAGCTTGACTTTAGCTTCGGTCAGAAGGCGTGCCAAACCACCGGTTCCTAAGGCTGCTAGAGAGCTCAATCGCCCAAACGGACCGGATACAAGCCCGGTTAGACGACCAAGTACTCCCACTATCTCGGTTTTTACTGTATTCACTACAAACATGTCATTTTCTCGGTTTTGTGGTTCTTTTGGATCAAATGGAGACCAGGAGCCCGGTCCGTCCCAGTTCTTCGTTGTTCTTCAGGAAAAATGAAGAACACCATGAACTATGGACGATTTGGGATGTTTTTAGGTGCCCAAGTTCTAAAAGCTGTATTTTTAGACCCTAATGTGTGAAATGTGAAAGAAAATGGCAAGAAAATAGAAGGACTTACCAGGAGAAGGGCAAGGAGGACTTCCTCGAGGACTGTGTGATAATGGCGAGGAAAGGTAAGGAACGAGCTCTGGGCTTGGTGAAATGGAGGAATAAGCGTAGGAAAGGAAAGAAGGAGGGGGCATGTATATAGGGTGTTCAAGCCAAAATTTTCAAATTTATTGGGTTGGTAGCTCGAGACGAATAAAGCTCGCGTGCCCCATTTAATGACTTCATCGAGTTGAAGAGGCAGGGGCAATTGATCGTCGGTAGGGAAAAACGAGATGACAAAGGTCGGATGTAGCATCAGCAGGAAGATTGCGGACAAGATTGAGAAAAAGACAGCAAGTTTGAAGTCAAAAGCGGTCAAGTTTGAAGGCGGTCGACCCGGTCGTTACTAATTGTTAAGCGGGGCAGAAATGAAATTATACCGGTTGGAGTGGGTAATCCTGTCACGCTAAATGGGCGGAATTAAAGCAATTGGTGGGAAAATAATAGTGCAGTACCATGCCAAGCAATTTGCGGATAGAGTTCTGTGGGCAAGATTTGGGCGGCAGTCTTGGTGAGAAGGTGCTCGGTTAAGGCACCGATTATGTGAACAAAATGCATGCTTTGCGGATAGGCGGCAAACCAAGCGGATGGCCGGCGCCGGGAAAGGCGTAATCGGCCAAAGCTAGGAGTTTGTTCGGCGGGAAAAGGCAGCGAAGGTGAATGCAAGATATCTCGGACCTGATCTAGTCGGGATCTTTGCGTGGCGGTTAGCCCAATCTTAGCCGTGGCGTGCTTTGGCATGAAGCCTGACCCGGTGTGGATTAAGCGGCTTCTGCTCTAGACTCTAGAAAAGTGGCATGGGGATTAGGTAATATCGGCATGGTGTGACTGTGAGGCATGGTTTGTGTCTTTGCAGATGGGATAGCAGAGCCACGTGTTGAGAGATCAATGGGAGTAGATATGAGGCGCAGAGAGGTATATAAACGAGTCGGCGCCACCCCTTACGGGGATGGACAATTTTTGTAAGTAAGACTTACACTCAAACACTCTCCCTTTTCTCTAAGCATTTTTCCAGGTGTGTGGTTTTAACTTGATTGTCGGAGGGGTTTTCCGGCCACGCACCGCCGGGTAGCTCACCGCCGTTGTGCTTTTAGGTGATCGGACAAAAACGGAGCTCGGAAGAAAGGAGTACGGGCTAGTCGGAATATTTTCCCCCCGTACAATTAGCGTAGCTAGTTAGTTAGCTTATTCATTCGGACCCTCCTTCGCGAGGGCGTAATGTTGTAATAAGTGTGTGTGCATATGTGTATATCTTCAAACCCCACTTCTTTCTCCCTTTTACTTAATCGCTTTTGATGGTAAGATTAGGAATATTTTCAATTAGCATACCTTATGCTTGCATGTTTGCCTCTATTCATTTGTATTGCATGCACCGAGGCTCGGCACATCATTCAAACTGCACTGTCATTTCAAGATCTTCTTTGAATACGTGTTTAATAGCATGTTGTTCAAATCAATTCATATGCCATATTAGTAGCCGAGCCTACTAATTACATGCGTCGCAATAGACACTTAACATAGTTAGGAATCATGCATATTTTTCTAACTTATTTCTTTCCTAGCTTGGAGTACTAGGTGAGTTTTTATGCTTTAGCATACTTGTATGAGTTTGTATGATGCCATGTCTAGCATGCTTGCCATGAGGCTATGTGCTTAAATGCTAAATTGCATGAATGGCTGTGGATGAAGGCTTGTTGCTTAAATTGGAATAATTCAACAAATGTATGTTTTAAGCCCACTTTGTTAAGTGGCAAATCCTGTTTTAAGCCCACTATGTTTGGTGGCAAATTCGCATCTTTAAGCCCACTTGAGGTGGCAAATCCAAACCATTTTCACAAACAAACATGAGTTGAATTGTTCCAAATTGAGCGAACTAGTCTATACTTGCTTTTGCACGTCACATAGTAAAGCTAATTTAATAATCGGAATAAGAACACATAATATTTATAAAATACATATCATGATTAGTAGAGGTTGATCTTTGATTGGGCGAGCGGGGGTGCTCAATTCATGACCTTCCTCCTTTGTACCCAAGTTCCAGAGCCGAGGCAACTTTGGTGATGATGGATACGTGGCCTTTGGCACGAGTCAGGGTTTCCTAAATTTCTCCAAAAAAAAAAATTAGGTGGCGACTTTGTATCTGGCAAAGCAGTCCAATTTTGGCATTATTTGATTCAAAATTGATTTTTCAATATGATTTGTCGAATTTGGACTCTTTGGTGATTATCAGTTTCACATTGCACTTCTAAGATTAGATTCAGAACCACAGGAGTCTGAACTGTAGGACAAATTCAAGCTTCAAAAAGGGGGCGCGAAAAGGTCGAGCTACAGTTTCTGGCGACTCTGCTGGGGATTTAGAGAACTTGACTCGAACTCATGATATGATGTTTTATTTGCACTTATGTGATTCTTTGTATCTGCATTTGCATTGGTGCGTCTAAGTCACTATGTTTTCCATCTGCTATTCCTGAGCGCTTTGTCGAAGGCTTGCTTGGAAAAGCTTGCCAAAAGGCTGACCGATTGCGGGCTCTGCCACAATGGGAACACAATCCTTGGATTTGGACTACCGCTGTACTGTTTGATCCTTCTTTCACTTCTCAGTGTTAGGTGTGAGAGGTATATTAGGTAGTCTTGTCGAGGTACCCTTTTTAGACCAATCGACCTAGTTACATATCGGAAACCATAGAGACTGTTCTAAACTAGAACATGTTGCTTGCTTGAATGCAGGATTGTGGTGAAACCACTTTGTTTGAATAGTTATCCCTAGTTCTTGTGAAATTAGGGCAGGTAACCCTACCCCATCATAGGGTGTTTTGGCTCTCACTTGCTTGATACCTGCTTTTAGAGTGAAACTCTACAAGAATGTATGTATCAGTTGCAAGTTTAGGTATCAGTTTGAGGGTATCAGTTTTGGGGTAGAAATCAGTATTGAATACAGTTCTCCAGCTTATGATAGCAACTGCATGTTGTTTGTGTCTGGCCGAGGAGTCTTTGTCGGTTTCTGATTTTTGTTTCTTTTTGCTTTATTTCTTTTTGCAAGGTAGTTTGTCACAATTGCTTCAGATGATTCTGTTACCCCCCAAGCACTCTGGACCCAAGTAAGAAGGATTTGTAGATCCAGGGATCTTGTCAGGGGACAGCCAGTGTTTGTTTCACTCCCGTCGGTTACCAGACGGAGGAGAATCAGGCAAAATTCACCGATCCAGCAGTCACTTTTTACTTCGTCTGCACCCAATCAAGCCCAATCTTTTACTTCTACTCCAGAAAAAGAGTATTCACCAACTCTAAAAACTTAGCATTCCTCAGCCAGCATGGAAGATATGCTTCGTCAGCTCCAACAGACCATTGAGACTATGTAGCTAGATGCTGCCCACCAAGCTGAGTTCTTAGCTCATCAAGCTGAGGTTGTAGCTCAACAAACGGAAGTGATAAACAGGTTACAACAGCAATAACCACAGCAAGCAGCAACTTTTATTTCTCATCCACCCCCAGTGGGTATTCCGTACCCAAGATCACTATTAATGTCCAGGAAAATGCAGACATTTTGGCAGAACCAATTCTGCTTCAGACCTCCAAGGCACTAGTATACCAGACGGAGGCACCATTTGAGTTTGAGGTAGACCCTACCGTTTTGGAAGTCAGCAAGCTAGAAAATCTATTCAAGCATGCGTAGGGTATGAATACAATCCCGGATATAGAGGATGGCTACACTGATGCAACAGTGATTTTGCCAAACAGATTCAAGATGCCACACATAGACCGTTTTGATGGTTCAAGGGATCCTATGGTCCACTTGCGGCTCTTCTCAGATATTCTGCGGCTTATGGGCTTGTCCAGACTTCAAAAGGTCTCACTCTTTGGCTGGACCCTGTCGAGTATAACAGCCATTTGGTACGCCAAGTTGGAAGACTCTATGAAACGGAGCTGGGATGAGATGGCCGAGGCCTTTGTAGCGTAGTACTCCTAAAATACCCAAATCGAGGTCACGACTCGTGATCTCAAAGCGACTTGCAAGGAGCCAAAAGAGGGCTTCTCGGACTTTGTAACAAGATGGAGGGCGAAGGCATCGATGATGACAACCCGGCCATTTAAAAGGACGGATCGAATGATAATCCATAACACCTAAAAGCCCTTTCTGAGAAAATGATTGTCTTGCTCTTATTCACATTCGCTGATCTCTATGAAATAGGAGTTCATATTGAGGATGCGATGAGACAGGATTTGATAAATAATGAGAGGGAACAACCCAAAAGGTCCTTTACACACAGTTCCAATGCGACTACTAGCGGTAGAGCAGCTGCGAGGCCTTCAGATGTCGGTGTGGTCACCACCACACCTAAGACTGCCACCCCCTTTGCCGGTGTATCCAACCTAACCTCCCAAACCTCAATCCATCAGGCCCAAGGCCGAAGGGTCTTCACTCCGCTCTACATGACTTTGTCCAAAGCCTTAGGGGTCCTAACCAAAAAATGGCATCTTAAGCCGTTAAAACAACACCCACTGCCCGATCCTCTCCCCCCAAAACACAACCCGACCAAATACTGTCAGGCCCAAGGCCGAAGGGTCTTCACCCTGCTCTACATGACTTTGTCCAAAGCCTTAGGGGTCCTAACCAAAAAATGGCATCTTAAGCCGTTAAAACAACACCCACTGCCCGATCCTCTCCCCCCAAAACACAACCCGACCAAATACTGTAATTTTCATCAGCAGCATGGTCATGACACGGATCAGTGTCATAGACTGCGTCATGAGATCTAGGATCTTATTGATAACAAGGTGATAACGCCTCCTCAAAAGCCTAATGTCACTACAAATCCCCTTCCACCACTTAATCAGGCCCCTCTACCCCGGCATGTGAACCTCATACAAATGCTGGCCGTCCTTTACGATCCCAGTATATACATCACCCCTGCCCGCCTACCTAAGCCAGCACTATTCATCCCAGAAAATACAAATTTGTGCATGATGAACATGTCCACATCCCAACCCCAACCTATGGTGGTCACTGTGGTAAGTGAAGGTAGGATAGCCCTGGTGGAGAATGGCAATGTCAGTTTAGTGTCGGAGGGCTCCGTGAATTTATCTGAAGAGGAACACAACCCATGCCGTTACATTGTGTCGACCAATCAGAGCAAACCAAAGATAGAGCTGCCAATAGCTATAGAGGTTAGTATGGTCCAAGAGGATGGTCCAAGCCAGGGATTAGATGATCTAGCCGACCTGGAAAAAGATCTCAACAATTTGCAGTTCTTCGATGAACAAGATTTAGGGGATGTGCACATTGACTGGTTTGATCAGAACGAGTCGACAGACAATTCTGGGTGGCTCAGTGATGAACCTAATGTGGATGAGGGATTTCAACCAAAGTTGGAAAAGCAAGAGACGAGAACCGCTGCAAAGGCCGGAACGGCCGAGGATAAGGGGAAGTTATTGGAGAGCACCGGTATTAAGAATTTGGCTCAGGAATTAGGCATTGTTAGTACTACTAATACGAAACAAGAAGCCGCACTGAAGCATTTTGAACAAGAAAATGATGAGAACAGTCAGAAAGTTGGAACAACCCAACACCCTGCGGGGGATGATTATGTTGTGGAGATGATCACAACCTAACTGGACAATTACTTATCAGTTGCCGAAGGAATATAGTGAGAAGATGATGATCTGCATCTTGCCCACACTGATGAGGATTGGGGTCAAGACTTTCCAGACGATAACTAGTACTCTGAGGAGGTAGATCATATGACTCGAAGTGGGCAGTACTTCAAGCCTCCACATTTGGACCAACCCCAGGCGTCTGGAAAGGATAGGGAAGTTGAAAAACACAAGGACAAGTAGTTTGAGGAAAAAGCTGTACTGAAGCAGCTAAAGAATATCCAAGTTGATATATCCATCTGGGGTTTGCTCATGGCTTCGCGAGTACACAAGCAAGCTGTATTGTCAATAATGGATAAGGCCAAACTGTCTATCGACACAACTCCAGAGCAACTAGTGGGACTTGTCTTCCTGGGAGGTGCTTCGCCTATTTTGACCTTCTCGGATAAGGAATTGCCACCCAAGGGCTCTGCACATAACAAACCGCTCTACATCTCAGTTGAGCGTAAAGAGAAGTGGAGTCTTGGGTGTATTGGTTGACCTTTAGTGCGCAATTAATGTTTGTCAATCTCATGACCTATGCTATTGGCTTGAAACCAACGGATTTTGTACCTACGGCCCAAGTGATCCGGGGGTACGACAACACAAACTTATGCTATATGTCAATGCTCAATCAGTGTATCTCATGAACAAGCTACAACATATGCCTGTGATAAGATTAGGAAAGAGCGGCCAAAAGGGTGTTACCGTACTGGTCGATGTGCCGCATAACCCACATACCTTTGGCCTTGGCTACTTGCCTACCAAAGAGGATTGGGTTCGGAAAGGGAAGGAAATGGCAGGAAGAGCCAAAGCTAAGCAAACTGGGAAGCACTATGAGCTTGTGCATAGGCCAATTCAGGGAACTCTGAACGGCCACTTTGTCCGGGAGGGGGAAGACTTCCCATTTTGTGGTTTTCCTGAGCCATGGTTTAATTCGATCTACAATTACAAGAAGATGAAGCCACAAGGGAAAGGGTAGAATATGTTATTGCCGGAGCTAAGCAGAGCATAGAAAATAATCCAGACAGCGATGAATTTGAGGTAGGAGCAGCACTGGTATGTCTCCTTTCAGATCCTCAGATCTACCCGGAGAGGTTGGGTGATAACCTAACTGTTTCCATGATTGGGGACCAATCGGGTTTGAACCCTTCCAGCAGTATTCTTGATACTTCCAATGCACCGTCCCTCATCTAGTAGTTCGAGGAAGGCTTCTTGTCGATGGATTGAGTCAGGTAGTGAACCAAAATCTGATTCCACAGAGTTTGTGGAGTCAAAATCAGATTCCGATTCTTTTGAGTCTGGGTCCGGTATTCCTGGGGTTGATAACCCGGATGCTGAAGTTTTGTCCAGGTCGTCTTTTTCCTTTTATTTCAAGTTGGGTGTAACAGAGGAATTTGATGAACTAGATCTTTTGAATGAGAATGCTGTGACAGATTCTGAGTACTTTTTCATGTCTCTTGTTTATTGTGTTGATCGTGATTTTCAAAATTTTGATGAAAACGATGAGGAAGGAATTCCTCAAGTTTTGAAACATTTGATTGATTGAGAGAATGAGAGGTTTGTAAAACTCTTTGTTGATAAAATCATTGCAATTAATGTGGGTACCGAAAACGATCCACGCCTGGTCCAGATCGAGTCCACGTTGTCTTCGGAGGAGGCGCTTAGTAAACTTTATTAAAAGATTTCAAAGATGTTTTCTCGTGGTCCTACAAAGACATGCCTGGAATTGATCCTGAGATTGTATAATATCGAATCCCTCTTGACCCCGAGGCCCGACCTATCAAGTAGAAACTTCAGAAAATACGCCTGGATTAGGCTTTGAAGATTAAGGAGGAGGTCACCAAGCAGATAGATGCAGGGTTTTTGTTAGTATCTGAGTACCTGACTTGGTTGGCCAACATAATCTCAGTGCCTAAGAAAGACGGCAGAATTGGGGTGTGTGTGGATTTCAAAGATTTGAACAAAGCCAATTCGAATGATGACTTTCCTCTACCGCACATCGATGAATTGGTGGACTTCACCGCAGGCCATGCGCTGCTCTTCTTCATGGATGGATTTTCTGGGTATAACTAGATTCTGATGGCACCCGAAGATAGAGAGAAGATTGCCTTCACCACGTCGTGGGGAACCTACTGCTACAGGGTGATGCCGTTTGGATTGAAGAATGCTGGGGCTACCTATCAATGGGCTGCAACCACAATTCTGCATGACATGATCCATAAAGAGGTTAAGGTGTACGTGGACGACATGATTGTCAAGTCCAAGGAAAAAGAGGGCCACTACACCGCCTTAAAGAAATTCTTTTAACGGATCAAAGAGTATAGATTGAGGTTGAATCCACATAAGTGTACCTCTGGCGTAACAGCAGGGAAAATGCTAGGGTTCTTGATCACACAGAGGGACATCAAGGTTGATCCTTCCAAAATCAAGGCCATCCTAGAAATGCCACCACCAAGGACTGAAAAGGAGGTGGGAGGCTTTCTAGGTAAAGTGCAATTCATAAGACGGTTTATTGCAAAATTAATCTTGACTTGTGAACGACTATCTGGTCTCCTGAAGAAAGGAAAGAATTCCAATGGGATGACCGATGTCAATTCGCTTTCGAGTAGATTAAGCGGTATCTTCAGAATCGACCTGTGTTGTTACCGTCAGAGCTGAGGAAGCCATTGATTTTGTATCTATTAGTCATGGACACAACTATGGGCTACATGTTTGCTCAGAAATCTGGAGAAATGGTGGAAAAAGCCATCTACTACTTGAGCAAGAAAATGCTGGATTATGAGATCCGCTACACGCCGCTGGAGAAGGCTTACTTAGCTTTGGTATGGGCTACCAAGAAGTTGAGGCACTACCTGTTAGCTTACTCTGTAATTCTGGTTTCAAGATTAGATCCCATTAAATATCTCTTCGAGAAACGAGCACTTATGAGTAGGCTAGCTCGTTGGTTGCTTCTCCTCTCTGAATTTGATTTGAAATATATGACTCGCAAGTTTATCAAGGGAGAGCGAGCAAAGTTCCTAGCGAATCACCCGGTGGAAGGGATGAAGAGGTAGAATACCTATTCGGATGAAGCCATTCTGCAAGTTGAGGAAGAAACTTGGACAATGTAATTTGACGGAGCATCTAATCAATACGGTTATGGGATAGGCGTGTTGCTGATAGCACCCGAAAATTCCCATATACCCTTAGCCTTCAAACTCCGGTTCAAAGTATCTAACAACGAAGCAAAATATGAGGCATGTATCGCTGGTTTGGAAGCCACCTTGGAACTAGGGGCAAAAAGGTTGGACATCATTGGGGACTCGAACCTAGTTGTATCTTAAGCAAAAGGAGACTGGAAGGTCAAAGAAGAAAGAATAGAGATCTATCACCAGACCTGGATGTTCTGGTTCCTAGGTTTGAGAAGCTGACTTTCACTCATCTTCTAAGAGAGAATAACAGGTTCGCTGATTCTTTAGCAACTCTATCATCAATGATAGACATCCCGTTGGGAGTCCAAATGCATCCGATCATCATTGAGTAGAGATATACGCCGGCCTACGAGATGAAGTACAATATCAGAACCCCTGGTTTATGATATCTGGAACATCTTGGAAAATGAGATTTATCCACTAGGGGCAAATGCCAAAGATAAAAGGGCAATATGGCAGATCACCATTCAATTTATCATCTGCGGAGGTAAATTGTATAAACGAGATCATCTGGGATTGCACAAGCTATGTGTCGATACAGAAGAATCGAAACGCCTAATGGAGACCATCCATGGAGAAGAGTGTGGAGCACACATGAACGGAGTAATGTTGGCTCGGAAGATTCTCAGGTAGGGTTATTACTAGTCAACCATGGAGGAGGATTGTATTGGTTTTGTTCGGTGATGCCACAAATGCCAAATTCATGCCAATTGCATGAACATTCCGCCGTCAAAGCTGTACAACATAACTTCACCATGGCCTTTTTCAGTCTGGGGAATTGATGTCATTGGCGCAGTTACACCGAAAGGGTCAAATGGGCATGAATACATCTTGTTGGCGATAGACTATTTTACAAAGTGGGTCAAAGCCTAATTCTATGTAGTGCTAAAAGCGTCGCATGAAGCCAAGTTCATCAGGAATAACATCATTTGTCGTTATGGGGTCCTGAATAAGATTATTTCAAATAATGGTTCCCATTTCAAAGGAGAAGTGATCGACTTGTTGGAGAAATACAACGTGGCTTTTCATAAGTCATCCAGATACCATCCGTAAACCAACGGAGCTGTTAAGGCCACCAATAAGAACATCAAGCACATTCTACAGAAAATGGTGGAAACCTACAGGGACTGTCCAGACAAATTGCCATTTGCACTTTGGGGCTATAGGACTTCAATTCGGACATCTACTGGGGCAACTCCGTACTTTCTAGTTTATGGGATGGAAGCTGTTCTGCCGATTGAAATAGAGGTTCTGTCGTTGCGGGTTATGGCTGAGTGCGGATAGCGAAGCGGATTAGCGTGAGCAAGTTCAAGAAGCGATGTTGTCACGATGAGAGGAGGCTAAAAGCACTGTACCAAGTTCAAGGTTATCAACGCAGGATTGCCAGGGTTTTTAATAAGAAAATTAAGTCCAGGACTCTGAAAGAAGGGGATTTGGTGCTCAAAGACAACCAAGCCCCCATCCCCCTAGGGGCAAGTTCAGACCAAATTGGACTGGTCCTTACATTATCAAAACAATCTGGTCAGGTGGAGTTGTTATTCTTATGGACGTGGATGGCCTAGAATTTTTCCAACCAATCAACATGGACAAGTTGAAGAAATACTATCCTTGAGTGGCTCACTAGACCGAAAACCCGAAAGGGCGACCTAGGCAAAAATTAGAGGACAAAAAATTTGAAATAAGAAAAACTGAGCTCGCAAGGTTAAAAACCCAGAAAAGGTAGCCTTGGCAAAAGTTAGAGTGTAAAATAAGAGAGTTAATACCAAGTGAACCCAAACAGAACTACGTAAGGCTTGATTCCCATCTTCAGGATACATAGGCAACTTCATTCTGAACTTCAGCCATAAACACCTCTAAATCAACTGTGTCCATACGTTGATCAGGTCATCTTTGTCTATCATTTAAGAGTTCGATTATGATCTTCACTATGAGAACTGGTCACAGTGCTGAGCAGCGCCGTTCAGACAAGGGGCAATTTTCCATTCTTTTGGATTCGAGGTTGTACATCTCAAGGATAAATTCCACGTGTGTCAAGTTGTGATCCTTATCGAAAATGGTTTTGAAAAGTTTTAATAAAAGTTGATTTTGTTCAAATTAATCTTTTTACAACTTAGACCATTTTTGGACCAAAAGAAAAATTTTCAGTGCCTACAACTTCAATTTCATTGATTTCAATACAAAGTTCTTTAACTCTCGATACAAATCAAAGTTGATTTTTACTACATTCAAAAGGAAAACTTGAAAAGTAAGATCAAAACAAATAAACATAGGGCATAGATGAGTCAGGTGTCCCTACGTCCCCTCCTTGTGCTTGTGGAAGCTTCATATGCTAAAGTAGGCGCAGCTTGTGTCTCATCTTCAAGCCAAGTCAAACATTCGCCAGAAAGGGCATAGCTGAAACTAGGGGTAGGAGCCAGAAGCTCTCTCGTCCTCCATGTAGTGGGATATCTTGCCAATTGTGAACCTCGGATTAGAAATGAAGCCGAGTACTCTACCCCTTCTTCTGGGCAAATTTGGTCATGTCGGTGGCGCCCTAATAGGAATGGAAAGTAGAAAACACAGTGTGTCAAACCAATCAGCTGAATGCCAGGTTGCCAAGTCATGCTATAACTCATCTCGAGCAGATCAAACTAGAGGCAACGCCAAGCAATATCAACAGCAGACTTGTTGCACATCTACTGGCCCCACCATCCCTCGTCTAAGAAATTAACTAGCTGTTGAAGAAAGAAGTATGCTCTGGCTGAGTATACGGGGCAAGAGTCCACTACCTTCAACCTATCCATGAGCCATATCTATGGAAGGATAAAAGAAAAGAGAGATTAAAGAATAGAGGTGTCGTTGAGAAAAAAAAAAGTGAGAAAGGGTTTTGAGAGAAAAACAGAGCCCGAGTGTCGAGAGATGTGAGAAACATATATCAGATAGGGTGGGGAACATTACCTGCAAAAGTAGTGGACTCCCTGCGAATTTGGTAGTCTCCTGCCTGTGGAAGGCGTCTAACCCTATCAAAGTCTCGTCTAGTACCAAGCCCATGCAGCTTTTGCCCTCTTTCAAACCGTGGGCTACTTCGATAAGCCGAATGCTAGACCCTCCAAAACTAGGGGCAAGGAAAAAATACGCCAACATACATGAACAAAGGGCATTCTGCCGAAAACTCTGCCAAAGACAGTCATCGCGATCACCAGCGTTAGAAAATCGATGAATTAGACTGGGTATGTCCAGCTTTCCATTATGAATTAAGGATCGAGCCTCTTGTGAAGTGAGCTCTCACATCCTTCCTAGAGCTTGAGTGTGACCAAAACGGGACTGGGACAAGAATTCCTTATCACGTCGGGATTCCATCAAAACTTGGAATTCTTCGATTGTAGGGCATATCTCTTGCCCCCCAAAGCTAAAAACATATGTGATTGGGTTCTAACACCTAGCCGCGACATGAAGGAACAAAAAATATAGTGGAGAGTGACTTAGTAGGAATAGTGCATTTATGTCGAAACCCCGAAAATTCAGCTTTTTTGAGCCATCCAAAGTTGCAATCCAATCTGAGAATTTTTGGGCAACAAATGGCTCCATTTGTGGCAAAAACAGAGCTGGAATAAAGAAACTACGAAGTCCTAACTTTTGTAGAAGATAAGACACTGAGTGGAAGACATGTGGCAACAATCTAGAGGTCTCTCACACTGATGGCCGACTGACTAGTGGTGATGGCTAACAGTTACCTTTTGTAACCGATCGGCCACCATTGGTGGCCGACAACCACCATTCGTGGCCGACAGCCCCTGTACATGGCTGGCATCCTTGTGGCAATCTTGCTACCCACCTATGTGTTGAGAGCGCTAAGAACCTGTGTTTTGTTCTGCTCTTGGTGCATGTTGTGGTCTTGTTTTAGTTAGTTTTGTTGAGCCGTTTTGTTTTAATTTGTTTATCGAGTTGTATTTGTCTTGTTTTGCTTATCAAGTTGTATTTGTATTGTTTATCGAGTTGTTGTCTATTGTGTGTTGTTTATCAAGTTGTATATTGTTTGATTATTTATCAAGTTGTTTATTGTTTTCCTTGTTTTGTTGTTAGTCAGTTCATTACCTGATCAAGAAGGTTATACCAATACAATGTTCGTGTTCATGGTTACTTTTTCAATGCGGTGCTCAGAATGCAAAATACAACGCTTTTTCATACAAAAGCTTATTTTCATTCCAATCATGGTTACTTTTTTACAAAAAGAGTACAAGTTTTTAAAGCAAATAAAACTTGTCTAAAGTTGTACAAAGTGCTAACACTACTAGCAAAAAGAAGCTAAGCAAAAAACTACAAAAAATTAGCGCCAGTTATCTCAGTCTCGAGAGGCCTTCTTCGTCCTCTTCCTAAGCAGGGACTCAGAGCTATCTCCATTAGCATCGCTGTCTGCACTTCCCTCTGAATCAGAACCAAAGTCATTGTCATTCTCTACCTCAGAGCCTGACTCAGCATCATCTCCACTAGCAGAACCTGAGCTAGCATCATCATCTCCACTCTCGAATGACTTAGGGTGCTGACTCGCTACCTCCTCGACCTCGCTGGTCTCAGCCTCATCGTCACCCAGAATGGGCTCTGAAGGGCCACTCTCATCTCGGGTGCCCTTGGCTCTACCTCGGCTGCGTGTTGAAGCCAGCCTCTTTCTTTTTCCTGCCGCCGGAGGGGACACTGATGGTCCTGGTGCTGCCGGTATGGGTGGAACCTAAAAAAGCAGTTTTCATATGTCAGCCACAATATGCATATCAGATGCAAGTATGATGTGAGTCAGATGCAATATGTGAGTACAATGTGGAAATACATTCTGGACTTGTAGTGTTCTAGATGCAGTGTATCAGTACAGTGTGAGGAAGTCTTCGTTTGAAATGTTAGTTTCAATATGTTAGCAGAAATTTGATGATTGGAAGTGGGAAAACTAAAGAAATTATAGGAATGCCGTGGAAACTGAGTAGGGCCTCCCTTCTCAAAATCATGCCCTCGAATACGGCTACTAGATCGAGCAAGTCCTCGCTGTATCCTACTGGTGCCTACAAATGCATTGGGAATGATCAATGTCTAGAAAGAACAGATATCAAAAAAAGATGGAAAAACTGAAAATGTGGCACATACCAAAGGTGTGTCATGAGCTCTGACATATCTGTGCTCGGTTGTCGCAGGCTCAATAGGGATCTAGTATGCCTCTTTAGTGTGCTACCAACATGTAAGTGTAGTAGGCAGCTCCGGCCAGCCGGTCCTTTGCCTCGCCTGAGAAGCCCCTCTGCCATAGGCCCTGGCTGTCCTAGTCGCTCTAGGCCCCATTCTCGCAACGGGAGCTCTCGCTCCCTCACCTCCACGAACACCGGTTAGAGGTGGCATAAGGTGCGTTTAAATGAAGACTGCATAATCACCATCAACTCGGAAGTATTCCGTCTCCAAGCCCACCATGAACTAGATGACTCTGTCAACAAATAGGCTATCTGCGGATCTCATGGACTCTGGCGACGTCATCGATATAAACTGAGCAGACATACCCAGAGACTGGCGTATGACTCTCTCACTGAGGTATCAGGCCCAGCAAACTGGACCCTCAAGAAGAATGCGATGACGAGAAATGCTCCAGGCCACATTATACCGGCTTCCAGCTCCTCTCGGTATCATGGCCCATGGCTGCCATGAGATCTACAAATGGAAGTTGTATAGATTGTTAGTTACTGTCAATGGCTACAATGTGGATCAGAACAGATGAAAAGCAAAATGATGACCATGTTTTGGGGTTACCTCGTGCGCCGCTACTGTGTCGAAGTACTGGTGGAAAAACATAAAGGGCTCGTGAGTCCTGCAGCAGCTGGCCATCGTATACCCATGAATAGGGGATCATCAATGGGATCTCCATTACAAGCTTTGGAACAAGAGTCGGGAAGTACGCATATACCCATAGCTGCAGGGAAAGTGCAATGAGATGTGATCAACAATGCATGAACATATATAGAAAATACAAAGCAGAAAGCATACAATGCATGAACAGATATAGAAAGTACAAAGTAGAAAGTACATGTGTTAAACAGATGTGAAGCAAGAAATGCTGAACAAAAATTCAAAGTGTAAAGGGGGAACTGAGATGTGTACCTCCTAGTCTCGCCAGTAGCCTCCGATCAAGTGTCCACTCCTGCAGGAGGTCGAGCTCATATAGCCATACAGAGTGGCGAGGCCAGCCCCGCCCCAATCGTAGAAGCTCACTCGGGGTAGAACCACCAGTGCGCTCAACAAGTATAGCCCTACAGTGTTCGCACTATTCGCGAACAGGGTGGTACCGAAGAGGAACATCAGAAAACCCCGAGAGTAGTGCTCTGTCTCCTCTACTGTCTCTGGCTCGATCTCCCGAAACCGTTCTAAATTAAGTGATTCTAAAAAGAACATAGAAGGGTTATTAAAAAAAAAAGTGTGAAAGACAAAAAAAAATTGAAAATCAAAAAATTCAAAACAAAAGTTCAAAAAAACAAACACAACAAAGAAAGAAATCTTTCTTCACTATTATCTAATTTTACACAAATTATTCACAAATTCTTTGTGAATTTAATAATCTAATTAAAAAATAGTGCATACACACAAAAATATAATACTAAACATCTACATTATGACCAACCATTTAATTATGGAAAATTAACTTCTCACTGCTACTTATATTATATTGTTACAAAAGATTTCACATATTACTTTTGTGATATCTTATATATATCAATATCTACACACACACACACACACACACATATATGTAAATTTATATATTATTGCATTCATACATTATCAATTTGTAATACTATATTACTATTAGATACTCTAATTTTTTAACATATATCGTTTTAGTAATATAGTTATATTTGCTATAAAAAAAATTCCAAAATTGTGTATTGTTCTCCTGTGAACTTATGTTCAATACATATATACATACATGTCATACAAATAAATTTCCACAACAAACACTTTCAATAACAAATCAAAACTTTGCAAAACACCTCCATCACGACAATAATTGTACTTTTTTCCCCTCACAAAAAAAAAATCATATTATTGAGGAAAAATAGATATTAATTCAAAAACGATATATCTGCTTTTAAAAGTCCCATATAAATATAAACAAACCGTCTTCTTATCAAAAAAAAAAAAATCATCTCCCTATTTTTTACATTGACGATGATTGAAGAACCAAAAATAATTACTCTTTCTTATTATTATATTTGTTGTTGTTGGTGTTGTTATTATTATTATTACTATTATTTAATATTAATAATCGTTTGTCAAAAAGAATAAACAACAAATTATTTTCTCTGTATATTTAGATTAAGTGAATATAAATCTAAAAGTAAAATTAAAAAATAAAAAGAAAAATTTATCCATAAATCCCATATGTGGGTATATTGATCTATTTAGTTTTAAGAGTTTTCTTATAAACCAATTAGTTCTTTTTGTTTTAGAAAGTTATATTTATTTGATTTGGTATCATTTGGGTTTGGGGGATTTTTTTTAAGGTCCATGGTATTAAGATTTTACAGCATAAAGGATACTTAATATTTTTTTAATGTCTAAAGTCCCTCAACATCGATCTAGAAAAAATTCAATCTAAAGAATTTCTCTAGACATATCACAGAGAAAATTTCAAATTTCTCTAGATAGTGCTCTACTTCTTGATATTAGTCCTCAAAGGGTAATGATATTTGTTGACGGAGGAATCTTCATCAGAGGACTAGTGATTGGAGAAACAACAATGAGGACTAGTATTCTGCTTTATATAAATCTTGCTATATAAAGCACTATCAGGAATCTTCATATAAATCGACGATCTCCATTGGCAAATCTTTGTAAATCTTGCTAGTGCAAATTCCTCCGTTGTAGTCAATGCCAATGAAGCTTTGAACATTGCTGCAGACGAAGAGGAGAGAGAGAGAGAGAGATGAGTTGTTTAGTGCAAGAAGAGAGATAAGAGAAAAAAATCTTACTAGAATTTCTCTAGACTTTCCAGAGAAATTCACTTCAACCCAGAGAAAATCACAAAAATCACGAGAAAATTCCATTCCAACCTTGAGAAATTCACAAAAACCTTAAAAAACCTAGAGAAAATTCCCTTCCAACCCAAAGAAATTTACAAAAACCCAGAGAAAATTTCCTTCCAACCTAAAAAAATTCCCAAAAATCCAGAGAAAATTCCCTCAAGCCCAGAAAAATTCACAGAAACCTAGAGAAAATTCCCTACCAACCAGAGAAATTCCCTCAAACCCAAGAAATTCCCCTTTCAAACCCAGAGAAATTCCCCTTCACAATCTTTCTCTGGTTGAAAATCATAAACCTCAATCTTTCTCTAGCTGAAGATTATGATTGCCAGGAGGGTGATAAAGAGAAGAAGACATAACAGTACAAGAACAGAGCCTCCTAGATTGTATTTTGAGGGCTTGGAGTTGCTTTGTTTCTGCATTCTTAAGACAAGTTTTTTTGTGCCTTATGCTTTTCTTCCTCTCAAATCATTCTCATTTGGATTTTTGATAAATTAATTAGCTGTTGACCTAGGAACTAGGAAATGAGTCCAGATTCTCTTTCTTATTGATTTCATGTTTGATCATCCCTAGATGCCTTTTTTTCATTGTTTACAACTTATTTTTTGCCTAGGAGATGAGCAAAACTTGAAATAAAAGCATCCTTGATCTTCCAATTTTAAATTAATGTTTAGTTTATTTCCTTAGCTGGAGTAATTTCAATTAAGAATTGGTAGGAGAGAAATAAATAAAGGAAATTTACATTTACAATAATACTCAAATCTCGTTTTGCAAGTAGTGCTTCATTCACTAGCTAGCAAGAGATCAATTTCAATTGATAGGCCATCAAGCTAAATTTATTCATTGCAATACAATATTTAGTAGAATTAAAACCAAAATATATCAAACTTTTACAGATTAAAAAAAAAAAAAAAACTAAATCATACCAGGAACTTTCGCAAATCTATCTTGTGCTAATCCATCTTAATTTTTGTTATGTCCAAAAATCTTAACCTCCACATTTATTGAAGTTGATCTCACCGTCCATTTGGATTCATAATCTCAGAGAAAACAATAGTCTGATCCCAACTACTGGAGAGAGCGAACTGGCCATCGGAAAAGAGTGGTCGGTGAGGCGGCGGCCAGGGAGGCCATAGACTCTGTCTTCCTTGGTGAGGTGCCAGACTATGAGGGATTTGTTGCGAAAGGATGTGACGATCATGTCCAAGTTATTGATTGGGGTTGCAATTGCGGTCACCCAGTCTCATGGCGGTAGAGGCGGATGCGACGACGATGACTATTGAAGGGAGTGAAGTAAGGTTGGGATTTTGAGAGAGAGAGAGAGAGATGAAATAGAGAACGTAGAGAGAGAGAGAACTGAGTTTGATTTGAGAGAGTTAAATTTCTCTGTGATATATGGGAAGGGATCTTAAACATTATAAAAAAATATTGTGGATCTGTTCCATTACCAAAAATAGGAGAGGGACCTTAGACTAATTTTCCCTTGGGTTTAAGTGAATGCCTATTTCTGATTTATTTTTCTAATTTTTTTATTCTTTTTTGGGATAGGAATATGGAAAGGTGAGGTGTGAAAGATTCTTTTTGAGGGGTTTGTGGCTAAAGTGTTGGTTGTGGAACATGAAAATCTACATTTCTATTGTTACATTAGAGTGTTACATTAGAGTTCTTCATTTGAAAAAATGCACTAAGAAGCTTTTGTATGTTGCATTGATTAAAGTGTTACGTCTGGAAAAAAAAATACACAAAGGAGTTTTTTTGAAATATTACGTTGTTACGTTTGAAAAAATTACACAAAAGAGTTTTTTAGTATGTTACATTGGAATGTTACCTTTGAGAAAAATACACTAAAGAGTTTTTATGTGTTACATTGATTAGAGTATTACGGTTGGAAAAAGTAGACTAGTGAGTTTTTTTGGAATGTTGCATTGTTACGTTTAATAAAAGTATACTAATGAATTTTTTAACGTGTTACATTAGAGTGTTACGTTTGGGAAAAACATACTAAGAAGTTTTTGTGTGTTGCATTGATTAGAATGTTACATTTGAAAAAAGTACACTAAGGAATTTTTTTGGAATGTTACATTATTATGTTTGAGAAAAGTATACTAAGAACATCCGTCTCAGCCTTAGCAAATTTTGAGTCAAATTATAACCCAAAATCCACTTTTATATTTTAGCTAGCCTCTTTTTTATGTACACACTTCATCAGATTCTCTATTCTAAAATTCTATTTCATTAAAATATTATTTTTTATTCTTTTATCTTTTTCAATTTAAATAGATGTTGGATTTGTCCAAAATAATAGAAGACAACAAGCAAAACAACAGCAGCAAAGCAGAGCCAAAAACACACATGGCCAGTTGACCAGGTCAATCGATCAGGCCAATTTTAGGCTATTTCTTTCAGCTACAAAGCACTCACAAGACATCCATGAGGATATCCGGGTGGACGACCGGCTATGGTGATGAGAATGAAGGTAATGAGCACTGATGTGTTGCAATGGTGATGGTTTGTTTCCAGATGAGCTTCTGGATACACAGATGAGCTTCCAAACTTGTTTGCGATGACACAAGAAATAAGCAAGGGAGAGTTTCCAATTCTTGTATATTTTATATAATAAAATTCAAATAGCCTGTGAATAGTGACTCATCTGATGTAGTGAACAATTGTAGCAATTTTATAATACAACGATGGCCTAGCGAACCTGATGCACCTCTTTTTTTGGAGCATTGCTCGTCAAAATAGCGCTAAACCTGTTTTGGCGAGAGAGATGTTGTAACAGCCTCAAAATGTGTGTCACAATTATTCTTATTTAATTATGCGTTAATACGAATTAATTTGAGAATATCTAGTTGAATTGGGAAAAATATCTATTGAGACTACAACTTTGGGTCTAAAATTGGCAGTTTTAATGGGTTCAAAAACCAAAATTGAGCACATTGATATATTAATGAGAATTTTTAAAGTCATTTGGGAAGTTTAATTGAAAATTGATTTTGTCTGATTCGCTAAGCCATGTTTGGCTCATCCTTTAGACAATTATATATATAGATATAGGCCTTAGTTGTGGAATCAACAAAGAAGAAAAAATTTGAGAGAGAGAGAAAAAGAGGGGAAGAAGAAGATCAAAGGGGGATTGAAGCCAAATCTCCACCAAATCAAGCATCTAAGGTGAGAATCCATCCCTAATTTCTTGAAGCTAAGTGGACTTAAAGAGTTGAGTAATGTAAATTGTTGTTTAGAACTCACTTGATTGAAAGAGAGGACTTGTAAACATCTATGACATTTTTTTCATGTTTATAAATCATGTTTTCTTGCATGATTGTCATATCTGGGAAGGAAACTCCACAAATTTGAGAAATAGAACTCTTATGTGCATGTTTATGCTTTTTACCAACTTAATTCAAGTTTGTGAGCTTTTACATGGACATTTCTAATTGAATTGGAGTCTATGGTCTCTTAAATTGGGAATTTGGAATTATTTCCAAGTTTTGATTTCTATTTGATATTAATAGATCCTAGTCAAGCTTGTTTATGTGAAATTTGGAGTTGAAATATATGATTTTGGAGTCTAATTTTGAAGAATTGCTAGTCCAAATTGATGAGCCATTTTTAGATTCCAAACAACCCAGAACCGCACGTGCGGCATAAGGCCCTGTACGTATGGAAAATAGAGCAGTGGTGTTGTGCATTCTACTTAAATTGCAAATGCAGGAACAAGTCTTGGCGATCCTTGCGTCTTGATCGACCAGACATGCGACCTTTGAGCGATCCGTTTTGCTTCCCACTTTTCTACCTTTCGGGCCTCTGTTTGCATGGTTTTAAAGTATTTTTATGTGCATTTGCATCTCATGAGCACATTAGCATGATCAAATAAATGATTAGAACCGAACAAGTAAAGGATGAACTGTAACTGGACTTTGCTAAGACATAGGTTATGTTATGTGCATTGTGCTTGTAGGTCACGAGTCAAGGAAAGCACAATCATTATTGGATGGCCACTGTGGGTAACATTTCTGTAAAGATTTGTTGATATGAATTATATTTTAACTGTTATCGATAAGCTGAAATTCTATTTTGATTATGTGAACGAATGTCCTATTTGCGAATCTATTATGGCATCCGCAGATAGTTCCAAGTCGTGGTGGGTCCATAACATATATATGATACGAGATCTCGTTAGCTACTTGTATTCGCGAATCTATTATGGCATCCGCAGATAGTTCCAAGTCGTGGCGGGTCCATAATATATATATGATACGAGATCTCGTTAGCCATTGTGGTGATATGTGTTTAATCGGTATCTAGAATCGATTACTCTAGTCGGAAGATGATATGTGATATGTTCTATGGGATGTACCATTATATTATGTCTTGATACGAGATTGATATGTATGATTGTGTCAAGATTTGTTTTACGGATACGTTGTATTTGGAATTCATTACTTTAATGTTATTCACTGGGTTTAGCTTACTGTTTTTATTATCTATGTATAGGTGAGCGTTCCAAAGGGCAAGGCTAGAAGCGTCTTAAGCTAAGCCACCATTTTGAGTGCCTCCAAGTTGGGGCTAGGTGTCACGAGTTGCCTTGCAAGGCTAACTCTGTAATGTTTCGCTCGCAGTGGTGTGGCCATTCAAGTGCTCAAGAGTGGCCGTTGAAAGTGCCCCAACGTGGCCCAACATTGGCCTCAAGTAGCCCAAGGCATGTAGGCCACTAATAGCCAACAAACGACAAAGCCGCAGCCCACGTTAATAGCCAACCAGCACTACCAGCAGCCAGCAACAGCAGTTTGTAGTGCAGAATTTTGGCGCGTTGTTTCAACATTCAAACGAAGGAGTTTCGAGTTGAAATTTTTACTAGAAAGAGGTCTTAGGGGAAGTGTTTTCCCAACCAAGTTTCATGATTTTTCTCAATTTGTGGAATTTATAAAAAATCATTATGACTCCTTGGACATATATGATGTTTCCTCCTGCTAGAGGGCAAATTGCTTAACAAGCATATATAAGGGGGACAAGGTGTGCTACCTACCTACCTCCCCACCCAAACTAGGCTTCAAGTGAGCAACCTTGGGGCAACTCAGGGGCGGGCTTTAGGCATCCAGAGGGGTGTCTAGAGTCTCTACGTGGGTTTGGGAGCCCTGTGGACGGTGCAATAATGTAGGCACTGCGCGTGTCCTCCCGAGCGAGAGGTTCACTACGTTGCTTCCATTATACCACGCAATATGGCATCTTTGGGACTCATTTTGGACCGAATGGGCTATCGAGGCACCACTAAAGGCCTCGTCTGCCAACTCAAGTGCTTGGTTTGGGTTCAACCTTGCACGAGGGGATCCCGTGGCTTAAGCTAAGCGGTTGGAAGGCAACACTGCATATGTGGGCTATCGAATGAAGGCATGAAGCTACGTATTGACTAAGTCCATTGAGGGACTACATTATGCTACAAGCAAGCTACGGGTTGAGGCGCTGCCTTACTCATGTTACACGTTGGTGCAACGCTAAGGTGCGCAATGGCCTTAGGCGGAATCTAACACATGTTGGCACGAGGATTACGCCATGGGTGAGAGATTGACCTTCGGTGGCTTGTGGGCTTCGCATGACCAAGTGGCCATCTAATATGCATCTATTGAAGCATGCTTGACCCTATGATACTTCGAGATGCTTTTAAAGACCCAATATGCAATGTTGGCTTGTCGGCTAAGTCGAGGGCCTTCGCTAACACATTGTTGTGTGGTTAGGCACCTTGGTGACATAAACCTAAGTTGGGCGAGCACCTTGCTTGGGGTAAGCTTGGCGCTATGAAGTGACTTATGCTGTGCTTGGTGCACTAGAGGCGTTAGGCCTACTTGTGGCATCCAGGTGAAGATAGGGCTTCCTTGTGAAGTTGTTTGCCTTGACAAAGCATTGGGCCCTAATGTTCAAACGGGTGAGACCATCAACACTCGATTTGTCAACGAGCTATGGCGGGCTTAAACTTGGTGGAGTTTGAGCGCCACACGGGCGAAAATTGATCTGCTGCGCCTCTAAAGGAGTCGGCCCGTGACAATAGGCCAGGAAGGCCGTTGTTAAGCTTTTGATTGTGATGTACACCTATGACCCGTGCCTATGTTTTGTATACGAGATTATGCTATACGTTATGTTTTGTAAGTGGGTAAATTAACATTTTTGCATGTAAAAATTTATTCATATAGATGCATAGCTCATTAGACTATCGTTGTTGTTGTTGTTGTCGTCTATTGCTTCCGCAAGTCCCGATTATTTTTTGACTATGTAAGAAGGCCTTTGATAATCTAAGGATTACTGGTCGGTTACGATGCCAAACTTTTAGAGGCAAGTTTGGGTCGTGATAGATGTGGATGCTCTAAGGAGTTTTTTAGTGTGTTACATTAAAGTATTATATTTGAAAAAAGTACATTAAGAAATTTTTTTGAAGTGTTATGTTTAGTAATTTCAATATTATGAGAAAACTTACATTTGTCTCTCAGAATATAACACACGCGGGTTTATGGTTAGCCCTTTATGTAATTCACACTACAATGGGACCTTTAGGTCCAAAAAAAACAAAGAGAGAGGACCAAACAGTTCATACGATAATTATTTGGGATTTATTATTGATTCACTCAAATTAAAAAAAGTACTATTAAATTAAGTGATTCTAAAAAGAAAATAAAAGGGTTATTAAAAAAAACAGTGTCAAAGAAAAAAAATATTAAAACTAAAAAAATTCAAAATAAAATTTTGAAAAAACAAACCAAACCAAATACTGGAAACTTCTCTTTTTTTAAATATTTTTTCATTAATCTCTAATTTTACACAAATTATTCACAAATTCCTTTCAATTTGTATGTAAATTTAATAATATAATAAAAAAAATAACGCGTACACACAAAAAAAAAACATAAAAATATAACACCAAATATCTACATTATGACCAACTATTTAATTATGATTTTTTTTTTCCATTGTTATATGTATTATATTGTTGTAAAAGGTTTCACTTGTAATATCTTTTATATGTTAGTGACTACATATATAAATATATAAAAAAACATATAAATATAAATTTATATATATTACTGTATTCATAGATTGTCAATCCGTAATGCTATATTATCATCGGATACTTTAATTTTTGTTAACATGTATTGCTTTAGTAATATAATTATATGTATTGTTCTCATATCAACTTTATATTGAATACATATATACATACGTGTCATATAAATAAGCACCCACAACGAATACTTTCAATAAAAAAATCAAAACTTGTAAAATACCTCCATCACGACAATAATTTATTTGTTTTTTTCCTTCACAGAAAAAATCACATTATGGAGGAAAAATGAATTTTAAAATTCATAACAATATGATATCGCTTCAAACTTTTACTTATCAAAATATTTTTATTACAATGAGTTATAGTGGTGAGTAAGAAGAAAAATAAGAAGATGGTGAAATAAAAATTATAGAAAATCTATTGTAACATGCTCTCCAAGTAAAGTTAGATAAGCTCAAGCACGAATTGTCCTATTTGTTGTAAAATTTAAGAAAAATAATATACCTCATGCATATATTTTAGTCAAATTATAAGGAAAAAAAATCAAATGATGCCCAAATATTATCACAGTAACTCAATGATGCAGAAAGTAAGTACATCAAATGTAAGTTTCAATTAATTTTTGTCATATGCTGATTACTAACAGATAATATAATAAATTATGCTAACATATAATACAATAAATTATGTAAACATATAATACAATAAATTATGTAACTTGAAAGTTTCATGAAAGTAAACTTATAAATACTTATAAGCATGGATCTATAAATATCATTAAAATAATTATGAAATATTAAAGTACAATATCATTATGTTTTCTAAAAAAACTATTCCACATTTTGTACATAAATGCAAATATACTAATGACTAATATTATATTTTTTATCATGCAAAATATTTATGGCACAATAAACGAGACTCAATAACTCTTGATGTATAAAAATATATTACATATTGATATTAATGCATTCTTACACCAATAATATGCAAATAGCATGCAATAGTGAGTTTAATAAATTTATTATATTATAAGACGAATTATTAAACAAAATTATGTAATTAATTTCATACATTCAATTGTAGTAAATATACGAAATATGAAAAATTGAAGTGGCAAGTTGATAGAAAAAAATTTGTGTAATACTATATATTTAAAAGTCTTTTTATTTTTTATTATTTAAGATAAAATTACGATCTTAACAATCTAACTATAAATTAATATATATATTTATAAAATTTCTCATTTATTATTAAAATTTTTCAATTGAGTATGTATTTATTTCTTATTTAGTTATATTTAAACATAGATCAATTTACATATACAACTCTCCATATTTTATATATATATATATCACATATTAATTTAAAAAGCTCATAATTATAATATTAATAATTGATAAAAAAAATCACGTATTAATAATAAAAATTTATAGAGCTGATAACGTAATTTTCAAAACGTGAAGTGAAATATAGGCTTAATTTAGCAACAAGTTAAAAAAAGTCAATTTTTAAAATTTTTAATTTTTTTAGCCCAAAAAATCAACTTTTTTACCTAAAACAAACCAATTTTTTGTCAAAAAAATCAACAAAACAATTAAAAAATCAAAAAATTAATTTTTTACTAACTTTTCAAAGTACTCTATTAATTGAACCAAGTCCGTCTAATTTATCCAAAGAATAAATAAATTAAAGACTAAAAGTGAAAAAGCATAAAGCATAAAAAGGAAAAGAAAGACTTCTACATTAAAAGTAATTTTACATACCATTAATTTATCATCATTAATTTTATCATTAGTGAAATGATTATTAAAAAAATAAATAAATAAATAAAAATTAAAACACAAAACACATGTAATAAGTGAGACTTACTATCACATCATAATACCCACCGCTAATTAATGGTATAAATGTCTAAAGCATCTTTGTCTACATTAATGCCAAACTTGCAACAACTCAGAAACAGTCGCCGACAACCATTCTCTCTCTCTCTCTCTCTCTCTCTCTCTCTCTCTCTCTCTTCCCTAAATTTGATTGAAATTCACATCCAAATGAAATCATTATAAATGCTTTGACGTCGACGACGACCTTAATCGCCGGAAAAAATGGACTCTCTTTCGCCGGCAACGGCGCTGGACTCAATCCTCCTTGAAGATTTCGGCCAAAAAGTCGATCTGACTCGAAGGATTCGAGAAGTGTTGTTGAATTACCCCGAGGGCACGACGGTGTTGAAAGAGTTGATTCAGAACGCAGACGACGCAGGAGCCACCAAGGTCTGCTTGTGCTTGGACCGTAGGGTTCATGGCACTGACTCGCTCTTGTCTGAGAAGTTGACTCAGTGGCAAGGACCTTCGTTGTTGGCTTACAACAATGCTGAGTTCACGGAGGACGATTTCGTCAGTATATCCAGGATCGGAGGGAGCACCAAGACCGGTCAAGCGTGGAAGACCGGTCGTTTTGGGTAATTTTGGCAAGTCCTTTTTGTATTGATTATACTAGAGCTATTGATTAGAGAACTGTTTTTTGAGTTGATGAGAAATGGCAGGGAAGGAGAAGGAAGAACTGGGAACAATTCAACTTAATTGAGCCAAAATATATTAGGCTTAGATTATTAGTGTTGTTGTTGCCTTTTTGTTTAATTTGATCACAAACTTGAAAACCTAAATTTGAAGTTTAGTTTAGTTTATTTCATTTGTTGGTGGGTTATTTTTATTTTTTTAAAGTTTATTTTATTTCCCATAATTTCACTATGAATTTGGCTTTGAATCACAAGACGCAGAAGGGCTCGGTTTTTCTGGAAAAATCCCAAGTTCATAAATGCAGTCAATTCTTTCTTTCTTTCTTACCAATAATATTGGGAGGAAATCAGATATAAGTCAAATTCGGGGACGTGTAAGTTGTGTTAAATGACTAATGATCAGCTAGGTGAATTACGTGCTCTGACTACATCGATGAGGTGAAATTGGGCTATAATATTTATTTTTGTGCCATGGACCAGTTTTGGTGGGAAAACTAGTTAAAAACAATAGAGTTTAGTTATCTATTTAGAATATAGGATCATTTGCAATTGGGAACGTATTACCATGCACAATGAAACAATCGTATATATAGCATAAGGGTAGTTATTGCTAATTAATAAAATAATGAGGTTTTAGTTATCACTAGGAGGATACACTGACTTTTGAAGTTTGTCAATTGACAAAAGGTAAGTCTTACTGGTTTTTATGCAGTCCAATTCTAGTTGGGGGAATGACAATTACCAATTGGCCTTTTGTTTACTAAAAGAAACAAATCAATTACTATTTGCCTTGAAGCACTTCTTGGAAAATGATAATGCCAGGGTAAGATGAGGCTACTACTAATCGGTTCCTAGTTATACGTAATATTGGAATTGGATTCTTAACACACTGCCCATCTGGTGGACAGTCCAGGTCTCGGATAGATCATTTTCTGGTGTTGGGGAATTGAGGGGAGCACTTTTCAAATATTGTTCAGCTTTGGTTGACCGGTGTCGGATCACTGGCCAATTTTGCTTGATAGTGGGGGCATTGCAGCAGTCTGTTGCCTTTTTGATTGGAGCATATGTGGCTGACATCAGAGGGTTTTCTGGATATGGTTTGAGGTTGGTGGGATGGGTACGTGGTGTCAGGTTTACCTAGTTATCGCTTGGCTAGAAAGTTGAAGTTGAAGTTGTTAAAGCAAGATTTCAAGTAGTGGAATAAGGAGCTATTTGGTTGTCTGGAGGGCCATAAGTCGGGGGTGTTGGCAGTGGTTTAGGAGTTGGATGATAAGAAGAGTGATGGCAGCTTGTCTGAGGAGGAGGGCAAAGGCCAGGGATGAGTTTGTTTCAATCGCCCAGATGAATCAACTATAGGCAGCGGTCTAGGTGTTTGTGGTTGCAAGAAGGGGATTGTAATACAAAGTTTTTGTCATCGTATGGCTAATGTGCACCGGAGGGTGAATTAGATCTCCAGAATTCAGGTGGATGGGGTGGAGATGACTTATGTGGCTAAGATTAGCATAGGGATAGCAGAGTTTTATAGGTGCCTTTTTCAAGGTGCAGAGAGAGTGGCATCTAGGACTTGAGGGGGTGGAGTTTGGTAGGATTTTAGAGGAGGACAAGGTGTGGTTGGAGCGACCTTTTTTAGAGGAGGAGGTGGTGGAGGCATTGCGTGAGCTTGATGGGGATGAAGCTCTTAGTTCGAATGGTTTCACCATGGCTTTAGGGATGTGACTGCTACTCATGGTAAGGGCTTGTGGAAAGGTATTTGGTTAGGGAAGGGAGAGTTTTGGAGGTGGGTTTAGTTTCAAATAGAGAGGGGAGAACGTGTGCAGTTTTGGAAGGATAGTTGGTGTGGGAATCAAACGTTGGCACTTCGATTTCCATTGATTTATTGCATTGCGATGGATAGGGAGGTTGTGGTGGATTCTTATTGGACACTAGCTGCTAGGCGGGTGGTTTGGGATGTTTGGCTTCGAAGAGAGGTTTATGATTGGGAAACTAATCAATTGGTGGAACTTTTGGCTTTCTTGTATGGGATTCGAGAGGTAGGGTTGGGGCTAGATTGTTTGGTATGGCGGTGCAAGGGTGCTAATGGGTTTTTTTTTGTTATGTTTTTATTTTGCCTAGGTGGATGGGGTAGAGATTTCTTTTCCACGGCGGATTGTGTGGGCTGTTGGTGCTCCGTTTGTGTGGATGGCCGCTCTAGAGAGAATTTTGACGATGGAAAATCCAATTAGATGTGACCATATTTTGGTTAATTGGTGTTGTATGTGTTGTCGGGATGCAAAATCTACCTCTCATATTTCACTTCATTGTTTTATGGCAAACCAATTTTGGGGTTTGATTTTCATGGTATTTGGCTTGGCTTGGCTTGGCTTGGGTGCAATAGGGGTGTGTGATGGATGTTCTACTTAGTTGGAGGGATGGGTAAGAGGCGTTGGAAGGCTTGGGATCACGCGCCGTTGTGTTTGATGTGGCTGGTTTGGTTGGAGCGTAATCGGCGGATTTTCCAAAGGAAAGAGGTTTCTGTGCATTGCTTGAAGAATTTTTTCCTGGTGGTTTTGTATAGTTGGGTTTTGAGAAGTGTGGTTCCGGACTGATTTGCTTTTATGGATTTTATTGATTCTTTACATGTCTAAATGTACGTTGGTGTGGGGCTGGTAGTGGCCATATCTGTTAGCATCATCTTGATGCTCTTTTTCTAATAAAATGGTTACTCTTTATTTATAAAAGTTAGTGGGATGAGGCTCTATGTGTTGGAAGGCAATCTAATTTTTTTGAAGTGTTTGCTTTTTTTGTGCAATTGTCAATGAAGAGTCTATGTATTTGTAAATCTTCTAGGATAATTAACCATGGCTCATGGTGTTGGTCCAGACTAGTTCATGTCCTATTAACTTCTGGAAATTGTTGTCTATCTTACCTTCTGGTAATGGATATATATTTTGCTTTGCCTTTTCTTTTGTGTATGTGTTTTTGTGTTCTTTTTAGGTGTGTATCTAACTGTGTATTGTTGTTTTGTTTTCCAGGGTTGGCTTCAACTCGGTGTACCATATAACTGATTTGCCGTCTTTTGTAAGTGGTAAATATGTGGTAATGTTTGATCCTCAGGGTGTTTACCTTCCGAATGTCACCATGTCAAATCCTGGAAAACGGATAGAGTATGTTACTAGTTCAGCTCTCTCATTGTATAAAGACCAGTTTCTTCCATATTGTGCTTTTGGTTGTGACATGAAAATTCCTTTCCCTGGAACTTTATTCCGTTTCCCTTTGAGGAATGCAGATCAGGCATCAAATAGTAAGCTCTCAAAGCAAGTGTACTTGGAAGAAGACATTTCTTCCATGTTTGTTCAGCTCTATGAGGAAGGAGTTTTCACACTGCTTTTTCTTAAAAGTGTACTCTCTATTGAAATGTATATATGGGATGATGGGGTCCCTGAGCCAAGGAAGATCTATTCATGCTCCATAAACTCAGCAAATGATGACACGGTTTGGCATCGCCAGGCACTTCTGAGATTGTCAAAGTCAAGAAATATTTCTGAACCTGTGGTTGATGCCTTTTCATTGGACTTCTTGAGTGAGGCAGTAATTGAGTCCCATTCTCAGAAGAGGATTGATACTTTCTATATAGTGCAAACAATGGCATCAGCAACCAGTCGGATTGGTTCTTTTGCCGCAGCTGCATCCAAAGATTATGATATTCACTTGTTACCTTGGGCGTCAGTTGCAGCGTGCATATCAGATGATTCATCCCATGTAATTTGGAATATTTTACTGCTACTGTAACTCTGTTCTGTCTCTTACTGCTACTGTGTGTATGCTTGTGTGAGTGCATGTGATTGTGCATATAGAGTTTTGTACAATATTGGCATGCTATTAACTTGGTTTCTGATTTTGAAACTTATTTAGATCTTTATCTTTGATTCATATGCTCCTAGTGGATTTTCGCATTTTTGGAAGATCAAAGAGAGCCAAAATGCTTTGGTCTTGTGCCGTCTTGGCAACTTTTTGGGTTCTATGGAGGGAGAGAAATGCAAGGTTGTTTGATGAAAAGTTCCGGGAAGTGGGTTGTTTGTGGGAAAATGTTTGTCATTTAACTTCTTTTTGGGTTTCGAGGAACTCTTTATTTAGGGGAGTTCCTCTTTTTTTGATAGCTAGAAATTGGTTGGCGGTTTGTGATACGTAGGATTTTGCCCGTGTTTAGACTGTTTTGGGGTTTTCAATTTTGTTTTTGTTTTTCTCTTTGTTCTTTTGTAAGAGGATGCCTCATCCTCATTTCCTTTTATTATTTATCAATAAAGCTTTTGTTGTTGATCAAAAAAAAAAATTCCCACCTTCCATGTTACTACTATTACAAACTTGATTTTTAATGTTCTCAAGTGTGATCCTTCCTAACTAGTCAAGTTATTGGTAGATGCTTATACTCGGCTTCTTTATCTTTATGTTTGTTGTTTGTCATGTTACCTCTTAATATTTGTTGGGGCACTGGTGAAGAAATTATGTATGTTTAGCATGTGAGTGTCAGCGCAATTTGATGAATCGTATTATGTTATTTTCAATACTGATAGCCTTCAGCCATTTTTCTTTGGTTTCAACATCATTGTTTCTGCACAGACAAGTGCCTGAATAATATTAAGATGGTAATGTGTTATTTATAGGGACAAATATAGCTACATGAGAAGGCCATATACATGGTTGTCTATGTTCAATATGTATGAACTGTGAAAAAAATAAAAATGCGGATATACACATGGATGCACAGATACAGATATTGCTATGCCAGATGGATATGAGGCTATCCGACATGGGAGATAAAAGTAGAAATAGGAGAATTCTTGTTATATGCACTACAAATTACTTATCAGTCTTGTGCATCAGCGACTTAATGCGACTTAGGAGCATAATTGATCATTTGGTTACACAATCAAACCATTTAATATGCTTGAAACCTTTAAGTTATAGATGAAATGCTTGAGATCTGTGAGTTAAATCTGATGTAAATCAAAATCATTGAGTGGGAGTTGATTTCCATCCCAAGTTTCTGATAGAATTCCAGATAGTGACATGAGAAGACATGAAGTTCCTCCGTCCCTTGACTCTCTATTCTTTCCATTTTCCCATCTTGTCCAAGGCTTTGGTAGGATCCATGTTGTGGCAGAGGAATTTTCTTCTTCTTTTCATTCATTCGTTCTTTTTTTTTTTTTTTCCTTATTTTTTATAATAATATGTGATAAGAAGCAATTTCTGAAAGAAAATAATCTCGAGGAACGACAACATAATTGCAGTTACAGACTCTGATCTCGCAGTTTCAGAAATCCTTAGGTAATTACACTGCACCTGGAGAAGTGGTGTCCTTGATGATGGACAGGATGACATGGATTGGTTGTGAACATTTGTGCATCCAATTAACTTTGAAATAAGATTCTGTATACTGCTACTTTAGTTTTATGAATGTTACTTTTCTAGACACTTTTTTTTCCCTCTAAAATTTCTTTGGTTGCTTAACAGATCAAAATCTGATTTTGGTTTAATGTGGTAATTAACAGGATGGCATTCTTAAGCTTGGACAGGCATTTTGTTTCCTTCCTTTGCCTGTACGAACTGGATTGACTGTGCAAGTTAATGGATACTTTGAGGTTTCATCAAATCGGCGTGGCATTTGGTATGGAGCTGATATGGACAGAAGTGGAAAAATTCGTTCTCTCTGGAACAGGCTTCTTTTAGAAGAAGTTGTGGCCCCTAGTTTTACACGTTTGTTGCTTGGCGTGCGACGATCGCTAGGTCCAACGGATATGTATTATTCTTTGTGGCCCAGTGGCTCCTTTGAAGAGCCATGGAGTATTTTGGTTGAGCATATTTACAAGAATATTGGTGAGGCTCCTGTCTTGTATTCAGACCTTCAAGGGGGGAAATGGGTTTCACCAGTGGAAGCTTTTCTTCATGATGAGGAGTTCTCTGAAAGTAAGGAACTTCGAGAGGCTCTTGTGCAGCTGGAAATGCCTGTTGTTCATTTGCCTAAAGTTTTGTTTGATATGCTCTTGAAATGTGCCTGTTTTCAGCAGAAAGTGGTTACTCCTGATTCAGTACGGCATTATCTCAGGGAATGCAGAAGTGTAATTACACTAAGCAGATCATACAAGCTTGTGTTGTTGGAATATTGTCTTGAAGACCTGCTTGATGCTGATGTTAGTAGACATGCATATAACCTGCCTTTGCTCCCTTTGGCAAGTGGTGAATTTGGGTTGTTGTCGGAAGCCTCCAAAGGGATTTCTTATTTTATTTGCAATGAGCTGGAATACAAGCTTCTTCAACAAATATCAGATAGGATAATTGATCACAATATTCCTCCCAACCTATTTGGCAGGCTTTCAGCTATTGCAAAGGCCTCAAAGGCGAATCTTATTGTTTTCAATCCTAATTATTTTCTCCAGTTTTTCTCTAAATTTGTACCTTCTGATTGGAAATATAAAAGTAAAGTTCTGTGGGATCCAAAGTCTAATTTTAACCATCCAACTTCATCATGGTTTGTGCTTTTTTGGCAGTATCTTCAGGATTGTTGTGAGACATTGTTGTTGTTTGGTGATTGGCCTATCTTACCATCCCTTTCTGGGCATCTGCATAGACCTTCATTAGAATCAAAACTGTTGAATGTGGAAAGGTTGTCTGAGAAAATGCAAGATATTCTAGTTAAAATAGGATGCAACATTCTAAACAACAGTTATGGTATTGAACATCCAGAATTATCTTATTATGTGAGTGATGCTGATGCTGCTGGTGTTTTGGAATCAATCTTTGATGTTGTCTCTTCGGATATTAGCATCACACAAACATTTCATAATGTTAAAGAGGAAGAGAGGGATGAGCTTCGTCAGTTTCTCCTAGATCCAAAGTGGTATATTGGAAAACATATGACTAATGCAGACCTGTGGAATTGCAAGAGGCTGCCTATTTTTAGGGTCTATGGTGGAGAATCTCCTCAAACATTACAGTACTCAGATTTGGAAAGCCCTCGAAAATACTTACCGCCATTGGAGGTTCCTAAGTGCTTCCTTGGTGCTGAGTTCATTTGCAGTTTGTCAAGTAATGAAGGAGAGGTTTTAATTAGATATTATGGAATTGAGCGAATGAGGAATGCAAACTTTTATAAGCAGCATGTTTTACACAGAGTTAAGGAGTTGCAACCTGATGTTCGTGACAGTATCATGCTTTTGATTCTACAGGAGCTCCCACAATTATGTGTCGAGGATGCATCTTTAAGGGAGTGTTTGAGAGATTTGGATTTTGTTCCAACATCCAGTGGTTCTTTGAAGTCTCCTGCTGTGCTATATGATCCTCGTAATGAAGAATTGTATGCTCTATTAGAAGATTCTGATAGTTTTCCCTGTGGTAGTTTCCAAGAATCAAGTATTTTGGACATGCTACAAGGTTTGGGACTTAGGATGACTGTGTCTCCTGAAACAGTCATACTAAGTGCTCGACAAGTAGAGCGGTTAATGCATGAGGATCAACAAAAGGCGCATTCAAGAGGCAAAGTGCTTCTTTCCTACCTAGAAGTAAATGCATTAAAGTGGCTACCTAATCCACCAAATGATGATCAAGGTAAAGTGAATAGAATGTTGTTACGAGCTGCAACTGCATTCAGACCTCGCAACTTGAAATCTGACATAGAGAAGTTCTGGAGCGATCTCCGCATGATTTGCTGGTGCCCAGTCCTTGTTTCTTCTCCTTATCAAGCTTTGCCATGGCCTGCTGTGTCATCTATGGTTGCTCCTCCGAAGCTTGTAAGATTGTATAGGGATTTGTGGCTTGTTTCAGCAAGTATGCGGGTACTTGATGGAGAATGCTCCTCCTCAGCCTTATCGCAGCAGCTTGGGTGGTCTTCTCCACCTGGAGGTAGTGTAATTGCTGCCCAACTACTTGAGCTTGGAAAAAATAGTGAGATTGTGACTGATCAGGTGCTTCGGCAGGAATTGGCCTTAGCAATGCCGAGGATATACACCATACTGATGGGCATGGTTGGGTCAGATGAGATGGATGTTGTTAAAGCTGTTCTAGAAGGGTGCCGATGGATTTGGGTGGGAGATGGATTTGCGACCTCCGATGAGGTTGTCCTTAATGGTCCTCTTCATTTGGCTCCTTATATACGTGTTATACCTGTTGATTTAGCAGCATTTAGGGATTTATTTTTGGAGCTTGGCATTCGGGAATTCTTGAAACCCAGTGATTATGCTTCTATTTTATGCAGAATGGCTACAAGAAAAGGTTCCACTCCCCTTGATGCACAGGAAATTAGGGCCGCTATATTAATTGCACAACATCTGGCTGAGGTTCAGATTTATGAAAAGCAAATTAAGATTTACCTACCAGATGTGTCAGGCAGACTGATTAATGCTACTGATTTAGTTTATAATGATGCTCCCTGGCTGCTTGGCTCAGAAGAGTCTGATAATTCATTTGGAAATGCATCTACCGTGGCTTTAACTGCAAAGAGAAATATTCAAAAGTTTGTGCATGGGAACATATCTACTGATGTTGCGGAGAAGCTAGGTGTCCGTTCACTTCGGAGGATGTTGCTTGCTGAGAGTGCTCATTCAATGAACTTGAGTTTGTCAGATGCGGCTGAAGCATTTGGGCAGCATGAAGCCTTGACAACTAGACTTAAACACATACTTGAAATGTATGCAGATGGACCTGGGATTCTCTTTGAGCTTGTGCAGAATGCAGAGGATGCAAGAGCTTCTGAAGTAATTTTTCTTTTGGATAAAACTCAATATGGTACTTCATCAGTTCTCTCTCCTGAAATGGCAGATTGGCAAGGTCCTGCGTTGTACTGTTTTAATGACTCTGTTTTCAGCCCCCAAGATTTATATGCGATCTCACGTATTGGTCAGGAAAGTAAACTAGAGAAGCCTTTTGCAATTGGAAGGTTTGGGCTAGGATTTAATAGTGTTTATCACTTTACAGACATCCCCGCATTTGTCTCTGGGGAAAACATTGTCATGTTTGATCCTCATGCTTGTAACTTGCCTGGGATCTCTCCATCGCACCCTGGCCTCCGGATTAAATTTGTTGGGAGAAAGATTTTGGAACAATTTCCTGATCAGTTTTCTCCTTTCTTACACTTTGGTTGTGATTTGCAGCATCCATATCCTGGCACTCTCTTCCGTTTTCCCCTCAGGAGTGGAAGTGTTGCTTCCCGAAGCCAAATAAAGAAAGAAGCTTATGCACCTGAAGATGTAGTCTCACTCTTTTCTTCTTTTTCTGAGGTGGTTTCTGAGACACTCCTATTTCTCCGCAATGTGAAAACTATCTCCATTTTTGTCAAAGAAGGAGCTGGTAATGAAATGCAACTTCTACATCGTGTCCACAAACAGTGTGTTAGTGATCCTGAAGCTGAAGCCAATAAGTTTCATCATTTGTTTAACTTAATGCATGGAAATCAACAAGATGGTGTGGATAAGGACCAATTTCTTAACAAACTGAGCAAATCTGTAGAAACAGTTTTGCCATGGAAATGTCAGAAGATTGTGGTGAGAGAGCAAAGCTCATCTGGTGAAAAGTCACACCTGTGGATAACTAGTGAATGTCTGAGTGGTGGCAGTCTTAAGAATAACACTGTAAATTTTGATAACAAATCTCATAAATATATTCCTTGGGCTTGCGTTGCTTCATATTTACACTCTGTGAAGGTTGATCCGGAAGTCAATGATATCCCAAATGCTCAGGAACCTTGCATTATTACTCCAGATACAATTCAAGTTCACGAAAATTCCATTCAAGATAGAAGAAATTTTGAGGGTCGTGCCTTCTGCTTTTTACCACTTCCTATAAACACCGGTCTTCAAGTTCATGTTAATGCATATTTTGAGTTGTCATCAAACCGGAGGGATATTTGGTTTGGTAATGACATGGCAGGGGGTGGTAAAAAACGCTCGGACTGGAATATTTACCTCCTTGAAGATGTTGTTGCCCCAGCTTATGGTCACTTGCTTGAGAAAGTTGCAGTGGAAATCGGTCCATGTGATATATTCTTTTCATTTTGGCCAACGGCTGTTGGTGTAGAACCTTGGGCATCAATGGTGCGGAAACTCTACCTTTTTATTGCTGACTTTGGACTTCGTGTATTGTATACAAAAGCTAGAGGGGGACAGTGGATCTCAACCAAACAAGCTATTTTTCCTGATTTTACTTTTCATAAGGTTCATGAGCTTGTTGAGGCATTGTCAGATGCTAGTTTACCGGTTGTGACCGTTTCTAAGCCACTTGTGGAGAAATTTATGGAGTTCTGTCCATTGTTGCATTTCCTTTCACCTCAGTTATTACGGACATTGTTGATTAGGCGGAAGCGTGGCTTTAGAGACAGAGATTCGATGATCTTGACCCTTGAGTATTGCTTACTTGATTTAAGAGTTCCTGTTCAATGTGATAATTTGTGTGGTTTACCTTTGGTGCCTCTTTCTAATGGTTTATTCACGACATTTGAGAAAAGAGGGGTGGGTGAAAGAATATATGTTACACGTGGAGATGAGTATGGTCTTCTTGAGGATTCAGTTCCTCATCAACTTGTAGACCGTGGAATCTCTGAAATTCTTCACGAGAAGTTATGCGATCTAGCCCGAAGTGAGGATTTCAATATTTCTTTTTTGACATGCCATTTGCTTGAAAAGCTCTTTCCAAGATTACTTCCACCAGAGTGGCAGCATGCTAAGCAGGTAACTTGGGCCCCTGGTCTTCAAGGCCAGCCTAGTTTGGAATGGATGAGGCTACTATGGAAATACCTACAGTTGTCTTGTGATGATCTTTCGGTGTTTTCTAAGTGGCCTATTTTGCCAGTTGGAAACCATAATCTATTGCAGCTTGTTAAGAAT
This sequence comes from Camellia lanceoleosa, assembly GCA_025200525.1. NCBI lineage: Eukaryota > Viridiplantae > Streptophyta > Magnoliopsida > Ericales > Theaceae > Camellia > Camellia lanceoleosa. Next base: position 10,953,302 of record CM045769.1, read on the forward strand.
TCAAATGTGATTGAAGATGATGGCTGGAGTGAGAACATGTCCTCTCTGTTGCTCAGAGTAGGTTGCTTAATCTTGAGGAGTGACCTTGGAATGGAACATGGCCAATTGAAAAATTATGTGCAGCCTCCAACTGCAACTGGCCTATTAAATGCGCTACTGGCTGTTGCTGGTGGGTCAGAGAACATTGAGGGGCTCTTCAGAGATGCATCAGAAGGTGAACTGCATGAACTTCGGAGTTTTATTCTCCAGTCCAAGTGGTTCAGTGAAGACTCAATGGATGTCATGCATATTGACATCATCAAACAGCTTCCTATTTTTGAGTCCTTCAGGAGTAGAAAATTAGTTTGTTTAAGTGAACCTACCAAATGGCTTAAACCAAGTGGTGTACGTGAGGATCTTTTGGATGATAACTTTGTACGCACAGAATCAGATAAAGAAAGAATCATTCTGAGAAGTTATTTAGAGATTAGAGAACTTTCAAGGGAAGAATTCTATAAAGATTATGTACTCACTCGCATGCCTGAATTTATATTGCATCAGGAAACTCTCTCTGCTATTTTACGTGATGTTAAGCTTTTGATTGCAGAGGATGACTCTATCAAAACAACACTTTCCAATACAGCTTTTGTGTTGGCATGCAATGGATCTTGGAAGGAGCCATCCAGGTATGTATTCGTTTCTCCCATTCCATATGTGGGAATTTGTGTTCGTACCAATAAAATTACTAATTTTGACGAATCGGAGCGGCACCAATAAAATTACTAATGATCTTAAAGTTGCTTTTCGAGTAAGATCAAAAGTCCTGCAATCCTGTTGTTTTTGTTTTTACTTTTATTTTTTGCTTGATAGTATTGTGGTCCATGAAATTTTATAGCATTTTTAAAAAGTGGACCTGCTAGTGGAAATTTATACTCTTTCTTGGGGTTCCTCTTCTAAGATTATGGTTTCTGTTGCTATATTTTTAACATGAAGAAATGGCCCTTGACCAAGTGGAATGATGAAACAGGAGTCATGTTGTCGATCCCAGGAAGTTGGAAAAAAGCCTTTGTTGAGTATAGTTGAATTGTAGAATTGGAAGCTAAGGTTTATCATAGATTTACAAATTTCTGCTTTCTTAACCAGATGCCTTCTGCTTTGTGAATAACCAGTTGCTAACAAATGGGATGTGAAGTATGAGGACTTTGTTATTTGCAGTCCATTTTTTAATTCCATGTCATGCTCTTTCATTTGTAATTTGCAGTTCAAATTAAATTACAAATTAGGATGCTGATATACTGTGACTGTCTAGAGTCAGTAGTATTGACTTTCATTTTCTTCTTTCTCTTCTATTTTCTAAATACCTTTAATGCACTTATGTTTGATTCCTTTATGTATACAAATAAAGTACAAAAGTACTATCTACATATTCATATTCTATACCCTCACCCCAGCTAATACCCTTTGTTAATAAGCTATCTCATGGCAAAGCCTGATGCTGCATGAGATTGGCTTGTTTAACAAATGAGCTTTCAAAATGGCTTGAGAATGGTTTGTTTTCCTCTTATTCTAACTTGAACGAGTTTTTAAGTGTGCTGAGCCTGAGCTGTCCATGAACAGCTCGGATCGCTCTCATTGCTAATGAGAAAGCTAGAGTGCATGAAATGTGCGAGGAAAAAGACCGTACCCTCAAAAGGTTTTCAGTAAGAGGCTAAAAGTTTATGTTTTGAAAAGGTTACTACTTGCATAATAGACCCATTAGCAAGCAGGTCAACCGTCATTCAAATCTTTTATACTTCTAATAACTTATTCTATTCTTTGGAAATTACATGCACATTTAAATATATTGTTTTTGGCAGGTTGTATGATCCTCGTGTTCTTGAGCTACAGAAGGTGCTGCACAAGGAAGTTTTCTTTCCTTCAGAGGAGTTCTCTGATCCTGAAACTCTGGAGACTCTAATTTACCTTGGACTTAGACAAAACTTGGGTTTTTCTGGTTTGCTTGATTGTGCTAGGTCAGTTTCTATGTTACATGAATTGAAAGACTCAGAAACAGCCAATTATGGGAGCAGGTTACTTGTTTGTTTAGATGCAATAGCATTCAAGCTCTCATCTCAGGAAGACCAGGGCAACTACAATGAGCTTAGAACTGCCATTGAAAGTCATAACTACAGTGTTGCTGATGGTGAAGCAGAGGAGTACTTTCCAGAGAGATCTGAGAATTGCTTTGGAGATGGTCTGGACATTGACTCATTTGTAGGCAATTTGATTGGCGATAAGCCAGGAGAAGAATTTTGGTCAGAACTGAAAGGTATTGCATGGTGTCCTGTTTGTGCTGGTCCACCTCTGCGAGGACTTCCATGGTTAGTATCAAGTGATCTAGTGGCAGCTCCAGTGAGTGTGAGACCTAAATCACAGATGTGGTTTGTTTCATCTAAAATGAATATACTAGATGGTGAATGCCGCTCAATGTACCTACAACGTAAACTTGGTTGGATGGATCTCCCAAGTATAGATGTTTTGTCCACACAATTAATTGGCATATCCAAGTCCTATGCCCAGCTCAAGTCAGATTCTGCCGTGGAACCTGATTTTGATGCTACACTTCAGAAGGAACTTCCTTTACTTTATGCAAAATTGCAAGAATATGTTGATACTGATGATTTTTTGGTTCTAAAGTCTGCCTTGGATGGTGTTTCTTGGGTTTGGATTGGAGATGATTTTGTACCTGCAAATGCACTTGCCTTCGATTCACCTGTGAAATTTAGTCCTTATTTATATGTGGTACCATCTGAGTTATCAGAATTCAGAGTTTTGCTTTTGGCATTAGGTGTTCGACTCAGTTTTGATGTTCTTGACTATTTCCATGTGCTACAACGCTTGCAGATGGATGTGAAAGGGTCTGCCCTGTCATCCGATCAGTTGAGTTTTGTCAATTGTGTCCTAGAAGCTGTTGCAGACTGTTTCTCTGATAGGCCATTTGAGGCTTCTACTCCACTGTTAATTCCAGATGCTTTCGGTATCCTGAGGTGTTCTACAGAGCTTGTGTATAATGATGCATTATGGATGGAGAATACCCTTGTTGGGAAACATTTTGTACATCCGAGTATCAATAATGATCTGGCAAACAGGTTGGGAGTTCAATCACGTCGTTGTCTCTCTTTAGTCAGCGAAGAAATGACTAAAGATTTACCATGCATGGACTATGCTAGAGTATGTGAGCTTCTGGCATCATACGGGAACAGTGAGTTTTTGTTGTTTGACCTTCTTGAATTGGCAGATTGCTGCAAAGCAAAAAAGTTTCACCTAATCTTTGACAAGAGGGAACATCCACGCCAGACTTTGTTGCAGCACAATCTAGGTACTTACATGATTCCGGTCTTTGTTGTTGCATTAGATGAGTCAATATAACAATGCCATTTTAAGGATAAGGACTTAGAGTTTGAGCTTTTAGGGAGCCCTAAATTGTGAATTGAAGCTACTGCTTATTTTATTATTATATAGCCACATATCTGTTACAGAGGTAAAGGGTTTACACTAACTTGTGATGAATATGCAACTTTGCACAATGTTTTTAAAGATGAATTCTTGATTTAGCTCATTGGTGGATTTTGTGTCAAGCATTAGTGTTCTTTTGTTGTGTCATCCTAAATCTCATTCACTAAACTGAATTTTGGTTGGACTAGGTGAATTTCAAGGGCCCGCTCTCTTAGCTATCATGGAAGGGGTGAGCTTGAGTAGGGAGGAATTAAGTCACCTCCAGTTTCTTCCTCCGTGGAGATTGCAGGGTGATGCTCTTAACTACGGCTTAGGACTGCTTAGCTGTTTCTACATATGTGATCTCCCATCAGTTGTATCTGGTGGGTACCTTTACATGTTTGATCCTCAGGGTCTGGCCTTTGCTCTGCCTTCAAGCTCTTCTCCTGTAGCAAAAATGTTCTCCTTGATAGGTAATTTGTTAATATGCATTTGTGCATTCACTGTCTTTAGTGCTTGGCGGTATAATTAGTTGTACTTTTTCATGTTTATATCTTTGACATTGTTGGGTGATTACTTGAAGTTTGCAGGAACAATTTGGTTGGAGAATTGTCGAGGATGAAGAATTTTGGCATTTAAAGTTTATAGGGCAATATATTGCCTGTTTGTTGATTGTTTAGTAGCTGTTGTAACCCCTCATCTACTGCCCCATGCCACAAACTCAAAACTCAAACAAATAAAACATTTTACTTCCTAAAATAGTCAGTTCACAACCCTTAACCATAAATATTGCTTTTTTGGGTCATGGAGTTTCTCTTCCATCATCACTTGGAATGTAAAAATAGACGTACATGATATCTGTCTAAGGCTAGACAAGTTTCTCTTTCTAGCCTATTTATTAATCTATCATTCTTTAGTTTAGATTTAGAATCTTAAGCTTAATTTCAAAATTTTCATTTACTTTAATTGCTAAAAACAATATTTCTGGGTGTCAAAGTTTTACTAGGTTATTACCAAACATGAGGTTATCAGGGATGTCAACCATTTGAAAATGCGTCTTGCTCAATGTTATATGATTTTTCTGTATGACATGAGGAAATGGAAAAGAAGTATTGATCTCCACTATGTTTTGGTTATGTTTACCAGTTTTTCTAAGGGAGAAGGTGTGGGGAATTGTGAAGAAGTCTAACCAATGGTATTAACTGGAAAACTGCATCTGTGATGCTGTGTTCCCCTATCCATGTCTGTTTTGCTTGATTTTTATAACTTTGTATGTGTAGTTCCTGTAATCTATTGATTCAAGAATTTGAGTGTAAAATCAACTAGGCTTGGCTTCCGAGTAGGTTGGTTTGTGCTATCTGTAAGGCTTCGATTATGTGTACGGGTATGAGTATCATACCTGAACCTTATTTTTATTAGATTTTACCAGTATCCGTACACGTGCTTCATAGTTCACGAGTGATAGCACAATTGTTTTTAAAAATCTTGACCACTTTATGAACATACTTTTTTGAAGACTGCATTTTTTCCTGCTTGTTTTACTCATTATTTGATGTGGTCTGCTGTCTTACAGTTATGATTCCCCCTCTCTTTTTCTTTCCCTCCCTCTTAATTTTTTCCCCAAATTATCCACTTTCCTTTTTTATTATGGAAATTGTTGATAAGTTTGCGATATGTATTCAATCTCCAAAGAGCATCTAAAAACTCACAGTTTCCCCTAATATGATTTCAGGTACAAATCTGACTGAGCAATTTCGTGACCAATTTAATCCCTTGTTGATTGGCCAAACTATGCCGTGGTCTTCATCAGATTCTACTGTTATCCGCATGCCTCTTTCGTCTGAGTGTATGAAAGATGGACTTGAGTGTGGATTAAAGAGAATAGAACAAATCTTTGAGAAATTCATGGACCATGGTTCTAAAGTACTTTTATTCTTAAAATCAGTTTTACAGGTAAAATCAGAAATTAAATAGTTCCTGTAAGTTGTGTCTATGCAGCCATTGCTTGCAAAAATGGAGGGAGAATAGTCCCTTTCATTTAAATAAAAGTAATAGAAGAATAATAAGACAAATTAACAAGCCAAAGCAAGAAATAGAAACTAAGCCAGCAAAGTGGTTTCATTATGCTGTTTATTTGCTGCAAGCCTGGAATAGGGTAAACCGATGCCTTTGGTGATCAAACTCTTGGTGATCAAACTCAAGGTGCTATTTTTGAGAAAAAGGCTTTTTGAACCCACGCAAATAAAATGAGAGAACACAACCCAGTGAAAAGACTTTTGGCCTAGGGAGCATCACAAATAACTTGTGGAAATGTCAAATGATTGAATCCATTTATTCCCAAAGCAAATGGGAAGGATAGATGTGAAAGAATTAATTTTGGTGGCATTAGTTATCACCATTGCTGTTTTTCACACTAGCCTCTGATTAGGTTGGTGGAAAATATCTATCTATTTATGATAGCTTTCCAGATGAGAGGTTTGACCTCTGAGGCTGCACTTGTCTTGTTATATTAGAGTTGTTGTAGTGATCTTTTATATGACTCAGTGGTCTGCTTTAATATGATATCGCTATGTTTGCTTAAATTTTTTTTCCCAGGTAACGCTATCCACATGGGAGGAAGGAAGCCCACAGCTTTGCCAAGATTATTCAATTTCTGTTGATTCAACATATGCTATTGTGAGAAATCCGTTTTCGGAAAAAAAGTGGAGAAAGTTTCAAATATCTAGGTTATTTAGCAGCTCAAATACGGCAATCAAGTTGCATGTAATTGATGTGAACTTGTATCAAGGAGGAAGCAGAGTTGTTGACCGATGGCTAGTTGCCCTTAGCCTGGGTTCTGGGCAGACAAGAAATATGGCCCTTGATAGGTATGAAGGAAAGTGTGTTCAGTGTAATTCTTCATTTTGATCACAACACTATGGATTTCGGAACATGCATTATGATTTATGTGATGGTTTATATCTTTGAGTAAACTTGTGGATTTTTTATTGAAATTTTAATGTCATGTTGACACTGACATGTATCTGCAATTAATGTTTAACATTCTGTTGCGAAATCGTGGAAGAGTGTTAAACAGAGCAAGCAATGGATTCATAATTCTCTAGATGCTATAATTTACATTCTTTGTGCCATTGTTGAAGAGATGGGTTAAATGATTGTAATACTTATGTCAAATTATGTTCTTTTTGGGACTTCATTTACTCCAAGATAGGGATATAGAAAATTAGGATGCTTTTAAAATTGTCATCCCAAAACTGGAAATTTAGGCGATATCACATTTTGAAACACACCTCATGCGATACACATACCCAGGTCAATGTGACATGGAGTTTGGATTTTTAAGAATACAGTTTAATCATTGATTACCTATCTTTCGACAATAACTGACGGTCAGTGTGATCAAAGAACAATGGAAAGGGAAAGTGAAAACCGTCTAATCTTCCCTTTGTATAGGTCACTTATTATGTAAATTCCTACTCTTATTTATATTGATTTTGAGTATTCTGTAAGAAGGAAGTGACTTGAAGTGGGTCCAACCATCTATCTTTCCAAAATATTTAAGCAGACTACTCCTGAAAAAAAATGAGATCAAAGGACTTCTTATGTCCAGCTTGAGAAATGATTTCACAAAGACGGTTCTCTTCAATTCACAAGTGTGGGTGTCTTATCTCTTGTTGTGTAGCTTTCCCCCCAACCTGCTTTGATCTCCCAATTATCAAATTTATTCTAATCTAAAGGGCTGGTCTGTCTATATAAGGCAAGCAACATTATTATCATATGCAGTTGTAATGTTCTCAACGCCAAAGATGGATTGATAGAGGCTTTCAGATGCTAGGGTTGGATGAGAATTAATAGTGTTATGTATGGAGCTTGTGGATGATAACTGTTAAAATGCGACATGGATGGATTTTTAGAACAACTACTTAGAAAGGGACGAAAGAGGGGAAAAAATGGAGAAAACTGAATAAGAGATTATGAAGCCCAGTGTTGCACTAGGGTTTTTAGAATCTCTCCTAAAGTCTGAAAGCATTGCAAATTGAGGTGGTTGGCTTGGAAGTTTTCTATTGATTTCATTACTCCATATTGTTCCTTCAGCAGAACTAAGGTGGATACCGTCATTTGACCCTAATTGGATATACAATTGCTAAGATAACTCTTATAAGCTCATTCACTCTTGCATTTTTTCACTGGGTTTCGTTTACTGATGGTTAATAATTGCATTTAATTCAAAATGATTGTATTTTGTTGGCCAAATAAGTACTTGATATATAATATCATCTGAACTCATTTTTGCAAAAGGAAAATCATTGTTGTGTCTGGAGCACTAGGAAGTTGAAGTGTATTTATGTAATTTTTAACTACAAGTCTAGCAGTAAATTTTTTTGGGTGAATATCTAGCAGTAAATTTGATCACATGATAAATTTAATTTAACAAAGTGTACAAAAATATACTTTAAACTAATGACCATAGTTATCTGATGATGGTAATAAAATAACCAACTGGTTCTTATTACTTACAATGCAATTTATTTATTTATGAAGCACTGAAACTTCAAAGTAGTTGCCCTAGCCGTGTCCTCGGACATTGACATGCCTTAGACACATGTTGGACATACCCATGACATGTTTTCCTCATTAAACACATTAGGGACACATCACAGGCATGTGTGTCTTGCCTCCGGACACGCCATAGGATACTTTTGATATTAAATTAATTGCTTTTGATAGTTGTGATGTAATGGTTTATGATTGACAGTATTTTGTATGTTGAATAATGATGTTTAAATTATAGATGGAGTGGGTTTTTCATATTGAGTTTTATTTATTTTTGGTTTTTCAATGTAATATTCATATACATTACAAATACAAAAATATAAATTATATATTTTTGATGTATTCCCACCGTGTCCATATCTGTGTCTGTGTACATATCCTTATCTGTATTTGTGCTTCTTAGTGGTTCACCACATCATGTGAGAATTTCTTTCCTATCTCCCTTCATGTAGCTGTGAGAATATATTTGTATCTATTTTGTATATTAGTATATATTCTGTATATATTTATATTAGGCATATTTGATATCCCTTTGATTGTATAGGGATTCTATTTCTTTTTTTTATCTTTGTCTTAGGGATATATAAACAGTTGTGTACTTTGTAAATATGCAATGGAATATATAGTTTCATTCAGAAAATTTGCATAGTATCAAAGCCAAAACCCTAGATCTAGCCTTGAGATTGTTCGAAGTTCATTCTCCTCGTTCGAACTTGTTGTTTGAAGTTCTCTCGGTGGTTCTGTGAAGTTGCGACAGCTTCTTGTCTCTAGGTTGAAGTCATGACTCTCTGTTCTAGGCTTGATCGCGATCGCAAGGGCCATCGTCTCTCTCTGGTTCAGAAACTCAACTCGGCACTCATCGTGGGTCGTTGTTTCTGTTTGATTGAAGCCTTTAGTCTCTGATTCTGGTTCATTTGTCTCGATCGAAGTAGTCATCTCTCTCCTGGATTGTTGGTCTCAATTGAAGCTTTTGTCTCTCTCCCTGTTCTATTGCAACCCATCGAGACTTCTCTAATTTGTCTCTCTCTGTCTCAATTGTGGTCTCTCCTCCTTTCCTACTTTGTTGATTCAATGTGTTGATGTGGTTATCAAACTTCTATTTACATTTTAGCCCCTTTGTTTGTGATTATTTGGTTAGTTGGAATAAATTTTTTTTGTGTTATTATACTTCAACCCATTAGTTCTGTTTTATTATAATGTCGGACACCAAAATCCAAGCCATTAAATGCAAACTCACTGGTACCGATTATGCTTATTGGGCCAGTATTATGAAGAATTTTCTTCTTGGTTAGAAAAAATGGGGTTATGTTTCTGGTTCTGTTCCTCATCCATCGGACCTAAAAGCAGAAGGATATCAGACTTCCTCTGACTCTTGGGATTGTGATAATGCCCAAGTTCTAATCTGGTTTCATAACCTTGTGGATGATCGTATTGGAATGATGATTTCTAAATATAGTACTGCTAAGGAGGTGTGGGATTATTTACAGAGTGTTTATCAACAGTTCAACTTTGCCAAGCGGTATGAGTTGGAAACAGCTATTCAGAGTGTTCGTTAGTGGGAATTAGTCTATTAAGGACTTCTATATAGAGATGATAGGTCTCTGGGATCAGTTGGCTCTTATGGAACCACCTAGTCTCAAGATACTGGACACTTATATGGAGTTTCGGGAGCAGGGTCGTTTAGTGCAGTTCTTAACGGCTCTATCCCCTCAGTATGAGGCTATTCGATGTGGCATCCTTCACCGGTCTCCTCTTCTATCTATGGATGCTATTGTTCGTGAGTTCCCCTCTGAGGAAACCTGTCTTAAGATGACCAGTCAGACTCTGCCTCTCTTTGTCTTCTTGGCTTTTGCTAAGCCTCTTTTATTATCGACCCAACCTCCTCATCAGCTTCAGTCCACTATGAAATCCAAGAAAGGACCATTAGGTCCAAATTTCTGCCATCAGAAGGGTCATTGGAGGAACAACTGTCCCAAGAAAGGACGTCAGCCTACTTCGTCTTCTCAGACACAGTTCTGCGGTCCCACACCGAGTACTTTCCAACCTCCTGCTGCTTATACTGTATTTGCTCCGGCTACCGATCCTGACTTGGCTTCCTTGAGTGCTCAGATTGCTCAACTTTAGCATATCTTATCCACCCCTCAGCCATCCCCATCTACCTCTGCTCTTACCTCTCTTCATTCAGTTTTGCTTGGGTCTTCTTCAAGTATCCCTTCTTTTGTCTAGCTTTTTGATTCTGGTGCCTCTCATTATATGACTCTTCACCTTTCCTTAATTCAAAATTGTATTCCTCCACCCGTTCCTATTACTATTAATACTGCTAATGGGTCTGGTATGTCTGTTTACCCTCTGCCATGTTTGTTGTTACTATTCCCTCTGTTCTTTATGTCTCTTAGCTATCAGTCAACTTAAAGCTTCTGTTTTTTATGTTATCTTTTCCTCTTCTGTCTGTTGTGTGCAAGATCCGGTGTCCAAGAAGCATATTAGGACCGGCCGTAGTGTTGGAGATCTCTATGTGGTAGAAAGCTTGTATCTCCCTTTATCCACCTCTCCAATTGCACTTTTCTCATTTCAATTAGATTCTCCGTCGAGTCAATTTTATTTATGACATTCTTGCCTAGGTCATTTGTCTATTGACTACTTACGGTCTATAGCTTAGTCAGGGTTGTTAGGTAAAGTTTCTCCTAGTCAAATTGATAAATGTCGGGGGTGTAAACTTGCCAAAATGTTAGCTTTACCATTTAATAAAAGTACTTCTATTTTTGTTTCTCCATTTTCTCTTGTGCATAATGATGTCTAGGGACCCTCTCCTGTTCTTACTAAAGGGGGTTCTGTATACTATGTGTTTTTTGTTGATGATTGCACCCGCTATACTTGAGTTTGTCTTATGACTCATAAATCTGACTTCTACCAAATATCTCGTAACTTTCAGTTTATGATCATTACACAGTTTGGATTTATTATTAAATTGTTACGGTCTGACTTAGATGGAGAGTATTTTAAAACTAAGTTCTGTAAGTATCTGGCCAATTTGGGTACCATTCACCAAATTTCTTGTATTGCTACACCCTCCGAAAATGGTCGTGCTGAACCTAAACACTGTCATCTCGTGAAACAGCTAGATCTCTCTTTTCTACCTTTGTTTCAGCGCCCTTTTGGGGGAAGCCGTTCTTAAAGCTGCTTTTCTTCTCAACCGTATGTCTACCCCTTACTCTTTAGTCGTTCTCCTTACGAGGCTCTGTTTTTCTAACTTCCCAATTACTCTCTCCTTCATGTTTTTGGGTCTGCATGTTTTGTCCTTCTTTTCCGGAAAGATAGGACAAAACTTAGTGCCCGGTTTGTCATGTGTGTCTCTTTGAGTTACAGTCTTAATTAGAAAGGTTATCGCTGTTACGATCTTGTTTTCTGTTGCCTTTATGTCTCCCGCCATGTTGCCTTCCTGGAGTGTTTAGCTTACTTTTAGCTTCCTTCTCTCACTATTTCGGTTTCTAAAGAGAATTTAGTTCACATTGATCCATTTCCTTCTAAGGTCCCTCCTATGAGTACATCTACACTGTTCTCCATGAGTTTGTTCCTTTTCTCCTCCTACTACCCTTTCTGTTGAGTCCTCCTCCACTGTTCCCCATAAGTCTGTTCCATCCTCTCCACTACCTCCCCTGCCTGCTTTTTCTCCTCATCTGTTGTTTGTCTATTCTCGTCGCAAGACTCTCCTTTCACTAGTTGTCTCTGCCCTTGTTGTTGATCCTCCTGTTTTTGATGACTCTGATCTTGCTAACCGTAAGTATCCCTTTCGTTTTCGTAAACAGGTAGTCAAACTTGGTTTTGCTAAAATTTGTTTTTCTCCTTCATATTGTACGTTTTTATCTGCTATTCACTCTTTTTCAAAACCTTTTACAACCTGTCAGGATCCTAATTGGATTCAAGCATGAGTTGTCTGCATTGCAGAAGACTAGTACTTGGGAGTTGGTTTTTCTGCCTACTGGTAAGAATCTGATTGGTTGCAAATGGGTCTATAAAGTCAAGACTCATTCTAATAGTTCTCTCGAGCGCTACAAAGCTCGTCTGGTTGACAAAGGTTTCTTATAAGAGTATGGTATTGATTATGAGGAGACCGTTGCCCCTGTTGTCAAGATGACTACTGTCCGTATTTTGATCTCTGTTGCTGCTGTTTGTCATTGGCCTCTTTATCCGATGGATGTTAAGAATGCTTTTCTTAATGGCCATCTCACTGAGGAGGTTTACATGCGTCTTCCCCTTGGCCTTCACCATTCCTCTAGACAAGTTTGTTGTTTTCGGCGTGCTTTGTATGGTTTGAAACAATCTTCTCGTGCTTAGTATGATCGCTTTCAAATAGTTGTTATTGAGCTTGGGTTTCATCTTTGTGCCCACAAACTCTGCCTTGTTTCTTCTCTACATCTTTGTTGGTTTTGTTGCCTTATTATTGTATGTGGATGATATGATTATCACTGGCTCTGACTCTTACTCTTCTATTATCTTTGAGGTCAAGCAGCATCTATTTTGCACTTTCGAAATGAAGGATCTGGGACCATTGTAGTATTTTCTTGGTATTGAGGTGATTTCTTCTCCTAAGGGCTACTTTCTGTCTCAAGCTAAGTATGCCAATGAGGTTATTCACCGTGTCGGTCTTATTGACACTAAAATTTCTAATACCTCCATTTAGCTTAATGTGAAGCTCAACTCTATTGATGGTATCCCTCTAGATGATCCTACTTTGTATCGAGAACTTGTGGGTTGTTTAGTCTATCTGACGGTTACTCATCCTGATCTTGTCTATGTTGTTCATGTGATTAACTAGTTCATTTTTGTTCCTCGCTCTACCCATTGGACTGCTTTGCTTCGGATTCTTCACTATCTCCATGGTATTATCTTCCAAGGCTTGCTGTTGTCTTCTACTTCATCTTTGGATTTGGTGGCCTATGCTGATGCTAATTGGGTTGGTGATGTTAATGATCATAAGTCCACTTCTGGTTTCTGTATGTTTCTTAGCGATTTCTTAATTTTTTGGAAAAGCAAGAAACAAACTGTTATTGCCTGTTCTATTGCCGAAATTGAGTACCATGCTATGGCTCATGCTACTGTTAAAGTTGTCTGGCTTCATTGTTTCTTATCTGATTTGGGTGTCCCTCAGTCTTCCTCAACATTTCTCTACTGTGACAACCGTAGTGCTATTCAGACTGCCCATAACACTGTCTTTCATGAATGGACGAGGCACATTGAGATTGATTGTCACTTTGTCCATCAGCATCTGTAGTTTGGTTCTATCTCACTTCCATTTGTTACTTCGTCTTTGCAACTTGCTTATTTCTTTACCAAGACTTGCACCACTGCTCGGTTTCGGTTTCTTCAAGACAAACTCTCAATGTTTTTTGCTAAAACACCTTGAGTTTGAGTGGGGGTGTGAGAATATATTCGTATCTATTTTGTATATTAGTATATATTTTGTATATATTTATATTAGGCATGTTTGATATCCCTTTGATTGTGTAGGGATTCTATTTCCTTTTTTTTATCTCTGTCTTAGGGCTATATAAATAGTTGTGTACTCTGTAAATATACAATGGAATATACAATTTCATTCAGAAAACTTACAGTAGCACTGTTTTTTCTTTCCTCAACAAAGTTACTGCAATGTTTCTGAGATATGGTGTGATTTATTTTGTATTTCTTACC